>OX383985.1:9474069-10678069 GCA_947532105.1 Athrips mouffetella
ATGATCTTGAGTTTCCCCATAATAACAGGTGTAGCCACAAGCTTCATAACAGATTTGAAGTAGATAACATTGTTGTTACACTGTTGGCCTACTCAACAGCCAGTTGTCCAACCTACCTTACTGGTTTCTAACACTATTACAGATCATGGTTACCATAACATCTGCTTGTACCAAGAGTTACTGAATTGCCGTCAGAAAATACAAAGAGTGCTCACATTCTGCCTGCTGGATTGCCAAGGCATTATCAAGAACAGGTCAAGTTAGGATCCCCCAGGGGGCCTTTTTAAAACTGCGTTACCTGTTCCAAGTAACTGACTGAATAACATTTTGTGGAAGAACTTCAACATAAATTATTAGGTACCTTTATAATCCAATGAATAGGTTTCAGATTATAATTTCTGTTGATGGAACACATCTCTGCTCATCACGCAGCCACATTTTCCAGTGAGCTATGGATGGATGAGCGTAGCTGTTGACATGTTTTTCATTGTTGAGTAGGTAGCACTTTGCAGAATACTAGCTCCAAAAGTAGCCTCAAGACTGAAATTTAGGTACTCCATAACCGGTGTCAAAACCTGTGATGAGAAGACGAAACCACATTGAATTAGTATATTTAAAAGGTGAAAATCTTTTTCTTACGTCAATGACAATGGCACAAGGACAAAATTGGTATTTTTTACAGACCATAACATAACAAGACATCGACAAACAGAACAAGATTTAGCAAGTTTTACCTGGCGTAGTTTCCAAAATCTTTGGTTTTACTAAATAGAACGGATAAACAACTAAACTAGGCACTTAAAGAAAAAGAAAGACCTTTATATGGTTTATTATCCTCTTACAAATACATCGAATCAGACGACGGTATTTTTCATATGATTTGACGGAGCACACGTAAACACAGATTACTAAAAATCTTTTCGTATCGAATCGAAACGAAATCGATACGTCATATGCATAGGTAGACAGAAACTTTAGAGAGGCGCATCTCTAGTGAAAGTCAATGCTCCTCGGGTCAATGGCATGACGTCGATTATCAGTTGCACATTATTTGTGCGCTCGTTAATTCATGTCATGATTTTTTCTGTGAGACGCCAAATATCTGCTGCTTATTATTTGCTGCATAATATATGATGCATAAAATATGCTGCCAATTATTGAAGCGCATGGATAATACGCAGCAGAGTAGTACGCGACAAATATTGTGCAGCTGATATTTGGCTACACGTGACGTCAAATATCTGCTGCACATTATTCGATGCGTGTTATCTGTTGCACATTGTCGAGACGCACATTATTGCCTACCGATACCAATAAACTCCTTAAGTTACGTTCGTTTGTTACCACAGATTATTAAACCTTTTCTTCAACGAATCTGCCGAGAAAAAACCAAATGGTTTTCGTTTGAATAATTACCACGATACGAAATATGCTGTTCGGTGGCTCAACGTAACGTATTAAGTAAAAGGTTTTGCTTTGGTTTCATCGTATAAATTACCACGATCGGACTCCAGTTATCTTATTTGTAGCATACATTGACGCCAATATTATAAGACAAAAACCGGCCAAGTGCGAGTCGGACTCGCGCACTGAGGGTTCCGTACCACCACATAAACATAATTGTATTAGTTGAAATTTCAGTAAGTTAATGTGCTAGATTTTTTGAGTCCGACACGCGCTTGACCAAATTTTATTATTTGTTGTTATTTTATAGCTTATGCACTATAAACATACCAATTTTCAAGTTTGTAAGTGTTCCCGTTTTTAAAATAGAACTAAAACAAAAATCGCCTCAGCGACCATCCAACTTGACCCCTCTCTTATATGAATGTTCTTGAAACGGGAGCTCACCACAATTGGTTACCATTAGTTGTGAGAAAAGTTGAAATATTTAATGATTTCAGACTTTTCCCATTATTTGTACTGTGAGACCTAGCTTCTTGCCAAATTTTATAATTTTAGGTCAACGGGAAGTACCCTGTAGGTTTTGCATTTTTGATTATATGTATGGAGATGAGGACATAAAATGCCATATCTTTTGATTGCGTCGTTGTAAAAAATTGAAATTTTCAGATCTTGTGTGGTTCATAGATTCTAATATATGGTATTAGTTTCAACCTGATACCTTTACCCGTTCGAGAGATAAAGGGTCTTGACAGACAGACGGACAGACAGACAGACAGACGGACGGACAACAAAGTGATCCTATAAGGGTTCCGTTTTTTTCTTTTGAGGTACGGAACCCTAAAAAAGAGCGTAGCCCACCCCGAGAACAAAAATTTTGATTTCGCTACCTCAGAGACTCAAACAAAAGTCGGCGAATCTTTATAAAGGTCGTGCTTCCAGCAAATAATGAAGCCTCCGAAATCCGTGTTAGCCTCTGGCAAGAGAGATAGCCCACTGCATCAATAATCCCAGTATCTGAGCAATCGCCCCCTGTACACCATCTGCCCTGGCCGACTTGTAAGTCAATAAGTAGACTCCGGACCCAAGTCGGTCGGAGTAATGAAAATATGTGCAAGTGGGGCTTTGGATGCTTGGTGTGGCTTCTCTCCGCAAACGATGGCACACCTTTTAACCTGCCCTGTGTGTCCCTCTACCTGCTCAAGCGAAGACCTTTATAATGCCACCGATAGTACTGTCTGTGTAGCGGGATATTGGTCCAATACAGTATAAATCACGCCAGAATTGACTCAAAAGAAGAAGAAGACTGGTACCCTAACCCAAACACTGCTGCTTTACGACAGAAAAAGGCAAGAGGCTACAACCCCGGACTTTGCTTGAAAGCCTTACCACCTTCAAGTGCACTTTGAAATAAACAAAAAGGATTCCCTTGAATCACAACGTCACGCAAGGACTTTCCAAATCCCTTTACGCAAGACCGTCAGCAAATAAATCCCAACTGCAGTGAGCAGGCGTCACGTTACGGTGTGGAGTACATGTACCGTCAACATGAATGACGCACAGTGGGAGCGCCGCGACAGCTGCTCGTCGGCACTTGCGTTATCTGTACAGTCAGCGAAAAAAGTACTTTAAGATTTTTATTTTATTTTATTTATTTTTATTTTGTTTTATTATGACAACAGACGGTCTTAAATAAAGTACTAAATGGTATATTTAATTTATGGTAAGGTGGTATATTTATTTCGTCATATGATAGAAATACAAATTTTTATTGGTATAGGTAGTCATTAAGTCTCATAATGTCCTAAGTGACGGCATGAGGCTAAATCAAAGAATAACTTTAATTGACGTCACTGAGTACAGCAGTAATATAATAAGGTACCTTTTTGTGAAGTGTTACCGTGAGTGTCACAATCAGTGCAGCCAGTCGGTGAAACTGAAGAACTTTTGTTCGACAACTTTCCAAAGTAAGCTTTTAAAATTTTTGCGAATTCTTAAAAGTCACAAAAGTATACCAACCAGAGCTCACAAAAGACACTGGGGTTTCGTAAACAAAGAATTACTTTCAATTCATATAAAAATAATACATATTTCTAATTATAGTTGTATATAAAACGATACTTGAATTGTTTGTCTAGGTGTGAATTGTGGTCACAAAATGTGTACCTCGTATAATAGAAGAGAAATATTTTCTTAACTACAAAATGTTTTTCAGTTATGTGAGTATGAAACCGAGAGGTTAGCAAAGATATACCAAGATTGTGTATTCTCGGCCTGCCTCTGTGTTCCCGAGTTCATATAACCCGAATCTATTCAAGGCGCTGGTGGAATAGGCTTCTTCCGGGCGAGCTCATCCCATCATCGACCTCATCTCTGTCCTCAAGACAAGATCGAGGTCAAGAATAAGCCCTCATGATAAAAAAAACACTTAATGATATAGGATGAAAAATATTATAATTAAACGCTTTTGACTTGCTGACTGTACCAAAAAAATCCTCAATCTGTTCCCTGCATAACTGCATCCATAAGTTACTTGTTAACATGACAGCTACGTTTTTTGTTAACCCTACTTGTATGGTATTTTTTCGGTTTCAAAGATACCGGAGAAAGGACACCCTTTTGGAAACATAAAATAAACAGAAGCTGTAAAAAGGTTATAGAAAAAAGTTGTTTACAATAAATTAATAGGTACGGTCAACCGCTTGTCGGTAGAAACTTTTTCAACTCTATTACCACGCCATAAGGTCCAAACGTGTTTCTACTGATGTGCGGCCGTGTGCGTCGGTCGAATCACTTTGACCTTAAGCGGGTCTCTGGTTTCGGGCGTTTCTAGCGTAGCGCTGGTTCAGCTTATACTGGTTGTTTCTACGTGCGTGCTGCCGTGCGTACAATAATCATAAAAAATCTACTATTTTCCCTCCATACAGTTGAGAAGCCCTTTTTAGGGTTCCGATACCAAAATGGTAAAAAAAAGGAACCCTTATGGTGCCGCTCTGTCTGTCTGTCCGTCTGTCTGTCACACCTCTATATCTCAGCAACCACTTACGCTATCGAGCTGAAATTTGGAATAGTTTTAGAATATAGTTGCCCAATTTAATTGCACATGAAAATTTTTTGAAAAAAGTATGATTATTAATGTAAAGGGGGCCAAAATAGGGGGGGCCAAATTTCAAATTGTCGCTACTAGGTCGAGTGGGGTATCATATGAAAGGGCTTTACTTGTACATTTTAAAATATATTTTTGTATTTTTTTAAGTTTCTTAGTTTTCAAGTTATGATGAAAAATGTCAAAAAAAATACCATTCCCCCCCCCTTATCTCCGAAGTTTGAGTAAGGGAAAATCTGAATTAATTACAGTTGACAGAGGTTTATGTAAACTTTACAGCAAAAATAAAACGATCTTTCTAAGTTGCACAGTTTTTCAGAAATCAGCAAAAAACCTTTACAAACAAATTTAGTTTTGCGGTCCTGAAAATGGACTTTATTGCTTCCAAAAATACTATAGGTATATCGGAACCCTCGGCGCGCGAGTCCGACTCGCACTTGACCGGTTTTTTTAATATAGTCAAACTAGTTTTTCCTTAAGGCGATCCGTTTTCCATACTAATTTTTATGCGGGACATAAAATGCTGTTGAAAAACGAGTGTATACTGCTATTTTTAGTTATATTTTTTGCTGATTAATACAAAGATACAGCTAATGCACCGAAAATACTAGTTTTTGGTAGCAATTTTTGGTTCAATATTACCATTGAAGGTGTGCGATCTATACTGTAGTACTTTCGGTGCATTATCTGTAACTTTGTCTTTGCCGACAAAGAATAGTACCAGCCCACATACCCGTGGATGTCGTAAGAGGCGACTAAGAGTTATAAACTGGAGGATGGGCAGCGCAGCATCCTCCTGTGTACCATACCATCTTTACTTACTGCGGTCACCAACAACCGCGGTCCATGGTGCCAGCCGTAACGCTGAGGTGACTAATGTGACTGTGTTACTTTCCTCCACATTTTTCCAGCAAAAGCTAGAATTCTGGAGGGAGCTCCCTGTCCTGTAGTGGACATTTCATGGGATGTATGATGATAGCTGCATCCCTCAGAGGCGCCATAATTATTCCCCGTGTTAAGGAGTGATCACATCTAGCTGAATTCGAAGACTAATTCGGCATACATTGCTCGTTGAAGTAAGGATATTGCAATTAAAACCAAGCCTCCCAGCAATGTAGGCTGAATTAGTCTTTGAAATTGGTAGGCCTCCTAAAAGACTATCAAAAGTCACCCCGAGAAAAAACATGTATACCAATCCACTTTGTTTTTATTCAGTAGGTATAAAAAAAACATACACAACATATGTCACTCTACATACTACACACCGTGTCAAAAACTTTACCAAACATCCTGTATATCAACTTTTTAAAACCCTAACACCCTGTGTAATACAGATGCCAGCTCAGATTCCTTCTTGCCATTGAATTATTATCTAACTAGACTGACTGGCTGGACAGATTTTATTCGCTTTACTTGAAACTAGCTGTTTCAGCGACTTCGTCAGCGTGGAATAAAAAAAAATTTACCTGCGTATGTAGTTTGGATTTGGTCAAGAGATCGGAATGAATAGTATAGGAGAAATATATATAGAAAGTAGAAATCCTATACTACTAAACGAGCAATATTCGGATGTCTAATATTAGTACAATATATTATACTAGCGACCCGCCCCGGCTTCGCACGGGTGAAATGCTGATACTAAATACACTATTTATAGGCACGCGCCGCCGCCGCTCCGCCGGCCCCCCGGCCGGTACCGCCGCAACCGCTATGTTCTTGCAATTTAAAGCTGTAATATCTTCGAAAATATTCATTTAAATTACATGCTGTAAAGGGCAATATTATTCTATATTAATTGCACAATATATTTAAGGTACTTAATTGGATAAGGATTAATGCTATTTCGATCTATTTCGTACGGTTCAGCCAGCGTTTGCAATGTAAGCGCAAAAAAATTTGATTATTTACGAAATCACATTAGAAACCTCTAAAATTATCAGTGTTTCTCTACTATATTATGCATGTACTATACATTAAAACCTTCATCTTGAATCATTCTATCTATTAAAGGAAACCGCATCAAAACCGAATTGTGGTGTCTTTTCTTGTAACTCTATGCTCCCGCGTGTTCGGTGGTTCGAACATGTTAAAAAAACGGGCAAACCCAGTGAAGCAAACATGTTTAGGTTTTAATAACAAAATGGCTGCCGACCAACTGTCACTTGATATCGTGAGTTCCAAATTTGAAATGCGTGTTTTTAGGGTTCCGTACCTCAAAAGAAAAAAACGGAACCCTTATAGGATCACTTTGTTGTCCGTCTGTCTGTCAGTCTGTCTGTCTGTCAGTCTGTCTGTCTGCCCTTTATCTCACGAACGGGTAAAGGTATCAAGTTGAAATTATTACCACATATTAGGATCCATGAACCACACAAGATCTGAAAATTACATTTTTGACAACGACGCAATCAAAAGATATGGCATTTTATGTCCTCATCTCCATACATTTATTCAAAAATGCAAAACCTACAGGGTACTTCCCGTAGACCTAAAATTATGAAATTTGGCAAGAAGCTAGGTCTCACAGTACAAATAATGGGAAAAGTCTGAAATCATTAAATATTACAACTTTTCTCACAACTAATGGTAACCAATTGTGGTGAGCTCCCGTTTCAAGAACATTCATATAAGAGAGGGGTCAAGTTGGATGGTCGCTGAGGCGATTTTTGTTTTAGTTCTATTTAAAAACGGGAACACTTACAAACTTGAAAATTGGTATGTTTATAGTGCATAAGCTATAAAATAACAACAAATAATAAAATTTGGTCAAGCGCGTGTCGGACTAAAAAAATCTAGCACATTAACTTACTGAAATTTCAGCTAATACAATTATGTTATGTGGTGGTACGGAACCCTCAGTGCGCGAGGCCGACTCGCACTTGGCCGGTTTTTTTGGTTGTATGGTTGCTTTGAATAAGAGTAGGTGTATAGTTTAGGAGTATAATAGAAAAATCTGTGTTTGAAATGCATAAAATGATAATTACTGACATCGCACCTACACCGGAAATAAAAAATAAAAAACATGAAATATCGCACAGAGCACTAATAAATGTCTTATGAAATATCCTTGCCTTTGTCTGCCGTGAAGCAGCGGTGTTTGCACGGCTGTGTTTCGGTTAGAACCGGCACATGAGACTTACCATCTTAGTTCTTAGGGTGGGTAGCGCGCTTTGCTGTCTTATTAATGTTTAATTATTTCACTAATAAGTCAGTGGGTGTTGGGCGGTGGTGACTACTTACCACCAGGTGCCCCACCTGCTCGTTTGCGCACTCGTAACACCCAAACATACATACACAACATCACATGATCACAACTCTTTCCCGTCGTGGTAGGTAGACGGCCCTTACTTCCCCCGCTTCTTCTACTGTCATCGACCCTTTGAAGCATGCTAGTCAGCTTATGGTACGCTTGACCAGGCCTTTATAAAGAATATCCTGAATTGAATTTAGCAGGTCACGGTCTCTGTCTACCCCGACGGGACCTACGTATCCTGAAATGTCCTGAATTTGTTTATGAAACGGTCTCCAAAGTTCCCTGTTCCAAATTTTTCATTTACTCTACCTTGGTGCCTCTTCCGTCAATCTTCGTTCTTTTATCCTCTATACATGACCAGGTCTGTGACACTCATGCTCATAACTAGGAGATTAAATAAAACATGACGATAAAAAGTGTTTCAAAAAACAACCTGATCAACTTAGCACATAAACAAATTTAATCCTAAAATGAACACAAAAATTGCGTACCTAAGCAATTTCCAACCTACCACATGGTAGGGTGGCCATATTGGCCAATATCTACATCTGACGAAAACATTATAAATTTCTTTAGTAATATTGTCATAATATTGGTAAGAAAATAAACAAAGTACGGGATAAGATCTGGTAATGACTGGTTGGCGGGTTTTCGGAGGTTTTGCATGAAATATGTTACATTTTTAATACGTGACACTATCGCCCAATCTTGACCCTACGTTGAGTTTCGGGTGACCATGAATTACTACAATTTTTGGGCAGCAAAAGTGGTTAAAATGCGCACTAAATAAATCAGAATTGTGTCGCGCTCGCGATGACGTGTTAAAAAGTTGCCTAAAATTTTGGATAGATTATCTGCTGGTAGCTGAAACAATAGAATATGATGGTTAATTTAGATGCTTGACTAATTGGACTTTCTACCGCACTTACAATACTGATTATTGAATTAATTCTTGTTCAATAAAATGTATTATTATTTATTATCTTAGTCAGCGTAGAGACAAGAGTCACACTGCGTATGACAAGCCTGCTTTGGACTCTCTGTACCTTGAAGAGTGGTGGTAGTCGTTTTTTCATAAAGAACATTAACACTACTAGATTATAGATGATTAATATAATTATATATATATATATTCTTTATTGCACACAAATAACATACAGTTTTTAAATGAAAATTGTTTACAAAGGCGAGTTTATCTCTTTAATGATCTCTTCCAGCCAACCTATGAGGTGTGGAAGAGTGTCATTAAAGCGGGCACAGGAATGTGCATTAATATTCGTGATAAGAAATTTTAAAATACACTTTTAAAATAAAATTAATTTTAAAATACAGTGTAATATAAAATTGGGATAAACCTACTTAAACTACACACGAATATACTTATATTCCTAATCACAGTATTAATATTAAGGCATAAAATTGATAAACTTACTTATAAAATACATAAAAATGATACATAGACATACTATATTATTAAAATGATACATAATAATACATAAAATAAATACATTACTCAAGATGATTGCGATAAGTAGTGCTCTCTTAATCGCATCTTAAACGATGTTATTGATGGACTGCTTTGTAGGATAGCCTTTGGAAGTTTGTTCCATAGTCGCACAGCTTGGAAAGAAAAGGAGTTAAAAAAGAATTTGGTGTTCGCTCTAGGACACTCCAACATCGCAGTGATGCAGTCGCGCCTAGAGCGGGGATCAGGAGGTAAAAGTTGAAAGCGGGAGCGAAGATAGTCAGGAGTAGCAGGGTCATTTAGGATCTTATACAGGACAGAAAGGATGTGCACATTACGACGAAGTCGGATAGGAAGCCACTTTAATTGAGCGCGAAATTCGGAGACATGATCATATTTGCGAAGACCAAAGATGAAACGAATAGCCAGATTTTGTAGGCGCTCAAGTTTGTTCAGCAATTCTTCAGTCACATCAAGGTAGCACACATCAGCGTAGTCGAGAATGGGAAGGAGTAGAGCTTGTGCAAGCAAGATTTTAGTTTGAAAGTGAAGGAAGTACTGGAGTCGCTTAAGGGAGTGAAAAGAATAATGCATGCGCCTACTCACCTCACTAACCTGCGCGGACCATGAGAGGTCACGGTCTATAATAATCCCTAGTTAATTATATGTTAAATTAGAAAAACTAACATAATTAAAAATAAAGTAATAGACGTCGATGCGAGTAAACTATTACATTTTCAAACATGGAATCCTGAATATAGTGCTGTGCCGCAAAACGAGATGCAAATATGGTCTCAGTCTCACCTTCGTTTTTAATATGCTCACCCTACAAATCTGACTTATTCGATACTGCACTATAGAATTTACCGCTGGATCATCGGATATCGCAAAAAAGAAATACTAATAAAAATTCACCTTTAATTTTTTGTACAACTTTCGGCATAACTGTCGGATATGAAGATAAGAAAAAAACTAAATTTAAAAAGTTGTAAACCACCTCACAATCCTGTAATAAAAATAATAATTTCTAACAGTGTCCGTCTGTTTGAACAAGAAACCATCCATTGCTGTACTTTGATACGATAAACAACAACTTTTATATGTCGTAATAATGATGGATTAATGATAGCTGAAAGGTGTCGGTTGCTTTTTGTAGGAGCTAAGCCAAGTTACAGTTTATTTTTATCGAGTACTGTTCAGAAGATACTATTAAAACGTCCTCTAATGTTAATCGACGCCGAAAGTATATCACGGTTGCTTTGCTATCACATAAAAAAAAATCTTGACTTTTTTACCTCTTAAGATACTTTTATTGGATGATGTTTGTGAAATTGGAATAAACCTACATCAAAACATTAGTATGATAAACCTACATCAAAACATGAGTATGATATGAAAATACCTATTATCGGAGATCCTAAAAGCTAGCTCTATTTCTATTTTAATATTAAAATTGTGAAAGAAGTATTGTGTTTACATGAATAATATTTTTTTAAGTTTCTAATAACAATCATTCATTCTTTTGTATTTTAGTTTATTTTAAAAGTAGACGATTAATTAAGAATAAAACATTTGTTTTAAACAACATTCAAGAACAGAGTCGTTTCATAGAGTATTCGTCTTATAACACAACTTTTTCGGTTTGGAGGTACAGAAAATAATTAATTGATATGTGGATGTCGAAACAGCGTTGAAATTGATACTTGTAACGATTATTTGATATTACTCGCGATTTCATTAAAAGATTTAATTTTTGAAATTATTTTGTGCAAGATTGCAATCATAACAATATTTTACATTTATTTATTGATAAGTATCGATTATGTAATTTTATTGAAAACTTACCTTTTGCATCATATTTACCAAATTTTATCGAAAAATTGGTATTTACAATAACACAGTAAGAAACAAAATCCTGTCCTGTCAAAATCCTGTGAAAGTTAGGGAAAGAAAAAAATTGTAAGGGCAGGTTTCCTATAACTGTAAAGGCATATTCAACGTAACTAAAAAAAAAAACTTTCAGGAAATGAAAAAGAAATCGGCTACCTCCATACAAAATTGCAAACTTGGTTGGACAGGACAGTTTATACAGATGGACCGATTTATTTTTTTCTTTCCTGGAAGTTTTTTTTTTTACTGAAAGTTGTTCAGATACGGTGACTGATCATGGCCCTTTCCGTTTTTTCGGAAACCTATCCCTTACACCCCGCACACAGTGTTATTTTTTTATCACCGGTGGTTCTGTCCATGAAAGTGAACCACTTGTCGAAATACGACAAAAAAAATCGACCTTCCATAAAAAAATGCTTTCAGCTGATGCAGTTTGTATGAGAAGTCGATTTTTTTTTCGTATTTCGACGTATGTTCCTCGGGACATTCGGGCGGGACTCATTCGTCATTACGCACTGATGACCCCCATGCACATAATCGCAGACTCCCAGAGGTCCGCTGACCACAGGTTAAGAAACACTGGTTTAAAATTTGGTTCGGATGGTCTTGGCCGGATTTTACACTAAACCTACAAACTTAAGGCCCGGAACGTTTCTGAATAAAATAAGCTATTCAGGCGCCGCAAAAAAACTTTATTGTCATAATAAATTCGCCCTACGGATGCTTGGGACCAAGTTTTCGCTACATTGACGCTCAATCGCCTACTTATTCGCTGTATTTCCTTCTTTGTGAAATAAATTGGTATTTCTTGGCCTTTTGCATTTTCTGTCATGCATGACGTAACATCGTGAGTATGAGTGTCAGTATCTGGAGGACAATTTCACATGGAGTCATCTGTAGGCAACCATTACAATATATAGGGTGCTTCCTAATCAACTGCGTTCCTTTCAGTATGTTACTCGGACGAATCAGCTGATAACACATTTTGTATGGGAGGCAAAATTTTTCTTTTTCGTATTTCGACCTAAGTTTCTTTGGAAAAGTTGTTCTCTTTTATGGCCCGAGAAACATACTCAAAGAAACGTAGTTGATTAAGAAGCACCCTATATAAACCGAGGGGCAACTACAAATTCAAATTCCTTATCTGGGGGATTTGACAAAAACGAACGTTATGAAATGTATGAGATGACATTTGACATATTATGTCATCCCATATATTTTTTGACGTTCGCTATCGTCATCTATAGGTCCTGAACCAGTCTTGCCACTGCCCTTCAGGCAGATCCGCTCATGGCTTCGCGACTTTACCCAAGAACAACACAATGCCCGTTGGGCTAACCTAACACTGCAGGCAATCAAGGGAGGCAGTACCCACACTATCTCATAAACTGACTCGCCGGCTCCTCAGCCTCAACCGATCGAACCTCCGAATAGTTGTGAGCACCATTACTGGACACATCCCGCTCAACAAGCATCTATTCACAATCGGCGCCACGGATAGCCCTATGTGTAGGGGCTGTCTACACGCAGAAGAAACGGTCAGTCACGTCATCCTGGATTGCGACGTGCTGGCCGACCAACGGGCCAAAATTCTCGACAACACGAGGTCGCTCCGCGAAGCCTGTGAATATCCCAGGAGACTTCTGAGCTTCTGGAAGGAGCTGGGCTGGCTTATATAACCAGTCTCACCTGCACGCAAAAAGGACCAAACAAGAGTTTAATTGCGGACACAGGAGCCCACTAACTAACTATCGTCATCTATAAATTTAATGGCACGTTGTCTAGACCTCCTGATCCCAAAATAGGCAAAGCCTGAACCAAAGAGGATACAAAACACTACCGTTTGCCTGAACTATGGGTACAAGGGCTGATGTACACAGGGCGGCTCGTCAGTAGATACACTTTGACCAAGAGCGGGTCTCTGGTTTCGGGCGTTTCTAGCGCAGCGCTGGTTCAGCTTACACTGGTTTTGTTTGTACGTGCTTGCTGCCGTGCGTACATAAATATTAATAGATAAATAACACGCAGCTACATTAGTCTAGGCAACGAAGCGGATCGTTGTATGAAGACCCCCGCATTAAATCCTCAGTCGATGAAACTTTGCTGGGGTATTACGCTACATGAGACAAACCTTGTTTAAAATAATTCAAAAAAATCGGTACTTTTAAATTTTCCATACAAAAATTACAAAAAAATTATGATTTATTTTTTGATATTTTGAACATTTAATTAATCATTCTTTATCATCCTGTCAAATAAAATCTGCCTGAGAAATTTATGTGGGGGTCAACTGCTTCGTTGCCTACACTAGATAACAAATACTCGTGTTTATCACACAAATGTTTGCCCTGGGCGGGGATCGAACCCGCAGCTAACTGCATAAAAGGCAGGCTGAGTGCCAGTACCAACCACGCCAACTGCCCAGTCAATGTCAAACATTGTAACAGAATCTACCCATCGTGCCCGTGTGGTGCCGGCTAAGAACAGTACCACAGTAAATAGATGGGTTTACAGTACCACCCCATCTCTACCCGTAGGTGTTTTAAAAGGCCTCTAAAGGATTTGAACCGAAGAATGAGAAGCAGCGGTCCAAAAAAACGAAAAAGAACGATAAGAAGAATAAGTTTAAAAAAGCAAATAAAAATCATTATTTGAGATTATTATTTTTTAGTTGATCGTTATCGTTAACGATTATTTTTAGGGTTCCGTACCTCAAAAGAAAAAAACGGAACCCTTATAGGATCACTTTGTTGTCCGTCTGTCTGTCTGTTTGTCAAGACCCTTTATCTCACGAACGGGTAAAGGTATCAGGTTGAAATTAATACCATATATTAGGACCCATGAACCACACAAGATCTAAAAATTTCAATTTTTTACAACGACGCAATCAAAAGATATTGCATTTTATGTCCTCATCTACATACATTTATTCAAAAATGCAAAACCTACAGGGTACTTCCCGTTGACCTAAAATTATGAAATTTGGCAAGAAGCTAGGTCTCACAGTACAAATAATGGGAAAAGTCTGAAATCATTAAATATTACAACTTTTCTCACAACTAATTGTAACCAATTGTGGAAAGCTCCCGTTTCAAGAACATTCATATAAGAGAGGGGTCAAGTTGGATGGTCGCTGAGGCGATTTTTGTTTTAGTTCTATTTAAAAACGGGAACACTTACAAACTTGAAAATTGGTATGTTTATAGTGCATAAGCTATAAAATAACAACAAATAATAAAATTTGGTCAAGCGCGTGTTGGACTCAAAAAATCTAGCACATTAACTTACTGAAATTTCAACTAACACAATTATGTTTATGTGGTGGTACGGAACCCTCAGTGCGCGAGTCCGACTCGCACTTGGCCGGTTTTTTTAAGATCGACACAATAAAGATTTCTAGTGTCAAATAATAACAATGTCATTCATTAATTCACCATTGACAGGCAGGTGTTGAAACCTTCTTACTATTGTCTGAGCACAATATGGCTCAGGCACGGTCTTAACTTAATTTGATTTTTGTGAGCTCGAAAGTTTAGTTTCAATTCTTCCGCTTGTGGCCAATATGGTACAGACAGGAGCAGGTCAAGCTTTACCATAGCAGTGCGATTATCATCTCTACGTTGACTGAGATAAGCACTATATAAAGTTTAATGTGTCAAGTTTGATCTGTTCTTGACTGTACCTATTTATTTATTTATTTATTAAGCAAACTTAACAGCATGAAATTCATTATTACAATTCTTGCCTTAAATATTTATACAGCCTATAACAAAGTTTGTCACATTAAAATTTTAATTAATGGGCATACTACGTTAAGGTATTTAAATACTAAAAATAAATACTATCAATAAAGATACCTACTTAATTTAATAAAAACGTGGCAAAAACCGGGCTTTAAACAATTACGAGTATGTATGTACAACTTTTACCTTTGATGCACCATGTTAAAATTTGAAGAAATCAAAAAGAAAATTTAGTTTGTTTGTATATCTGTTACTGTGAGGTACTTATAAAGTACCTACACAAATTTTCATAAATTTTCCATAATCATGGAACTCTATGGGAAATTGATATAGGGATCCTAGGGATAATATGTCAAAAATTCCTGTACCTATGCCAGTTCAGGCATAACTGGGCTTCAAAGGTTAAGGGTGTCTTCTGGGGGCTAAATGCAACGACTCCACTTTTTAGGGTTCCGATACCAAAATGTTAAAAACGGAACCCTTATGGTGCGACTTTGTCTGTCTGTTTGTGTGTCACACCTGTATATCTCAGCAACCACTAATCTATGGACTTGTAATTTAAAAATAATTTTAGAATATGATTGCCCAATTTTATTGCAAGCAAAAAAATTATAAAAATATTGTTATTATAATTGTAAAGGGGGTCCAAGTAGGGGTGCAAAATTTAAAATTGTCGTTACTATGTCAAATGAGGTATCATATGAAAGGACTTTACTTGTACATATAAAATTGATTTTTGTAATTTTTTACAACAATTAGTTTTCAAGTTATAATGAAAAAACCGGCCAAGTGCGAGTCGGACTCGCGCACTGAGGGTTCCGTACCACTACATAATCATAACTGTATTCGTTGAAATTTCAGTAAGTTAATGTGCTAGATTTTTTGAGTCCGACACGCGCTTGACTTGATTTTATTATTTGTTGTTATTTTATAGCTTATGAACTATAAACATACCAATTTTCAAGTTCGTAAGTGTTTCCTTTTTTAGGGTTCCGTACCTCAAAAGAAAAAAACGGAACCCTTATAGGATCACTTTGTTGTCCGTCTGTCTGTCTGTCAAGACCCTTTATCTCACGAACGGGTAAAGGTATCAGGTTGAAATTAATACCATATATTAGGATCCATAAACCACACAAGATCTGAAAATTTCAATTTTTTACAACGACGCAATCAAAAGATATGGCATTTTATGTCCTCATCTCCATACATTTATTCAAAAATGAAAAACCTACAGGGTACTTCCCGTTGACCTAAAATTATGAAATTTGGCAAGAAGCTAGGTCTCACAGTACAAATAATGGGAAAAGTCTGAAATCATTAAATATTACAACTTTTCTCACAACTAATGGTAACCAATTGTGGTGAGCTCCCGTTTCAAGAACATTCATATAAGAGAGGGGTCAAGTTGGATGGTTGCTGAGGCGATTTTTGTTTTAGTTCTATTTAAAAACGGAAACACTTACAAACTTGAAAATTGGTATGTTTATAGGGCATAGGCTATAAAATAACAACAAATAATAAAATTTGATCAAACGCGTGTCGGACTCAAAAAATCTAGCACATTAACTTACTGAAATTTCAACTAATACAATTATGTTTATGTGGTGGTACGGAACCCTCAGTGCGCGAGTCCGACTCGCACTTGGCCGGTTTTTTAAATATAACTAAAACAAAAATCGCCTCCGCGACCATCCAACTTGACCCCTCTCTTATACTCGTATGAATGTTTTTGAAACGGGAGCTCACCACAATTGGTTACCATTAGTTGTGAGTAAAGTTGTAATATTTTATGATTTCAGACTTTTCCCTTTATTTGTACTGTGAGACCTAGCTTCTTGCCAAATTTCATAATTTTAGGTCAACGGGAAGTACCCTGTAGGTTTTGCTTTTTTGCATAAATGTATGGAGATGAGGACATAAAAAGCCATATCTTTTGATTGCGTCATTGTAAAAAATTGAAATTTTCAGATCTTGTGTGGGTTATGGACCCTAACATATCGTATTAATTTCAACCTGATACCTCTACCCGTTCGTGAGATAAAGGGTCTTGACAGACAGACAGACAGACAGACGGACAACAAAGTGATCCTATAAGGGTTCCGTTTTTTCTTTTGAGGTACGGAACCCTAAAAATGTCTAAATAATAATAATAGAGTTGAGAAAGTTTCTACTTCGTGGTAATAGAGTTGAAAAACTTTCTACTGACGTGTGGTTGACCGTACTATCGTCTTACAAAATGTGCTCTTAGCGCTTGCAGTTTCTATAGAAAGTTGAATGTTTATGACCTATGTAGGGAAAGTTGTTCAGTTTTGAAGTCTGAATCCAACGTTTTAGTTTAGCCAACGTTGTGCCGAACACCTATACACATTTATACACCTTTACATCAAACTCATACAAAAACTCCACAGTCCCTCAAAAATCAAGAACCGTCACCACAAAAAGAGACACTTCATTTAATCCCAATTATAAAGTTCTTGCGACCCTTAACTTCACCTCCAAAATACAATACGTATTTGTACATCTGCCCCGTTTTGAAGAAAAAAATGGCAACTTCTTGAGGCGTAAAATTTTGTTTTAACAAAAGATGTCGTTGCTTTTGTTAACAATACAGTGTTTAAGGAATTCGGTTTGAAGTTACGTTTATTGAAAAACTTTTTTTAGAATGCAACTGTCCGAATGTTTTTTCTTTTTATTATTATTATTATTTATTAGGTGAATTACATAGGAACTTTCTTAAAAATATATATAAGACCCCGCTAAACCCGTAATAGTTTTGTCTCGAAGTCTATCCGCACTACATAAATTTATACACTAAAGCTTTAAAGAAAATTACTAACAATTAGAATGCAATACCTACCTACTATAAAAACCAATATGAATGATAAATGATAACAATGTTAAGTTTTAATTTCTTCTAGTTTTACAAGAATAATTAGGTAGGTACCACAAAATAACTTAAATTGATATTATTTTATTAAGACCATCATTGGAATGAAGCACACTCAATTCTTGAAAATCACCGGGTGATAAAATATCACTTTTGAGACTTAAAAAATTCACATTTGCTCTGATGAACTGTGAAAGGTAAATCAGAATATATAAATTATCAATCAAGGACTATTTTATATTTGACGAATATCAATCAATCTTCACATTTGATAAGAAAAATTTGTGATTTTGAATTTTTTGAGCAATATTTTATCACCCGGTAATATTCAAGAATTGACTTCCGGACCGAACTCAGGACGTTCTAAATATAGGCAAGCACCCTAAACCGACAAGCGTGTATGAAAGGGTTGATGAAAGTACAGGAAAGTATGCCCAGATAATACAACAAGATAGCAGGTGGAGGGACGTGGTCTCTGCCTACCCCACAGGAAAGAGGTGTGATGTTATGTTTGTATGAAAAGTTTCGACTCCTCGACTGAACAAATTCTTTGGCAGTTTCTCCTCCGCTACAAAGAATCTCGAAAGCAGTCACAAAGTTAACAAAAAAAAATACATTTCATTATTTTTATTCTATACTATTAAATGTGCAATATTTGTATATATACATGTCGTGATCAGACATTGGGCGATAGTCTTAGATAGCTGTAAAAGATGGCTGTAAAGGCTTACTCTTCGATCACAATCCCTCATCATCTTAGCCAACACATCGCGTCTCATCTCACTGTAGTCAGACTTGCGTATTTCTCCTAATGGCTCATATCAGACACACAGTTTGATCTAATGTCTAGCACAAGTCAGGACCCAAGTAACTTGCTCGGCTGCCGCACGTAGACCCGTATAGGACATATTCTATCTAATCTGTGACGTAGACTGATCCAAAAATGGAAGCAGGGGAGGGGCGCGCTGTGGGGGCGTGCACTCCCAGTCACACCACTAAGAAGTCAGTCGCTATTCAAATAATTGCTCGTTATTACAAGAACCGTACTCATGACCCGGAAGTATACACGACATTTATATATTTGTAATTGGTTTCTCTACGATTTTGATGACATTTACCTTACGTGGGTTTTCGCGGTGAAAAATCGATCTAGCTACGTCTCATGTTTAGGAAAATTAATTTTCCATTGTGTTTAAAATTCCGCGTTTTAGACAGAAACCTACAGCGCCATCTGGCGGCGGGTAGCATAGCTTGCTCACCCGATGATATTTTAATATTAAGGCGGCTATTATAGAGCGAAGCTCGGTCCACAAGGTACTTAAAACGATTAAAACCCTATGACTAATCTGGAAAATACCCGACATTCCCAGACGTCTAAACGACCCGCCGCCAGCGTACGGTAATTACTTCTATTTGATAACAGAAAACACGGTCATTTTACATGAAAAGCGTGCACTTTAGGTCCTGAACAAATGGTACATCGTCTGCAAAGAATAACGCTTGAAATCAGAAAATAAATTAATAATATAATTTCTTAATGAACACAACTGGGACCTACAATAAATAAATTACAAGTATTAGATACTAACACCTATAATGGAAATTATTCAAAAAAGTTATTTTTAACTAGGTAATCCTATTTTATACTATTAAGTGAGAAATATTTGTAATCGGTTTCTCGAAAACGGCTCTTACGCTTTCGATGAAATTTTATTTACGGGCTATATATTCTGTGATACGGGGTTTTCAGGAAAGAAATATTGATCTATATGGGTGTTGTCTGGAAAAATTTGTTTTCTCCGAGTTTTCGAGCATTTCTTAAAAATAGTGCGTTACAGAAACCCTACAGCGCTATCTGTTAGCGGGCTTTGGTTAAGATTATACAGAGCAAAGCTCGGTCGCGCAGCTACATTACATTATTTAAGTATTAGTACCTGGGTGACCGAGCTTCGCTCTTTAATAGCCGCCTCAACCTGAAGATATCATCGGGTGAGCAAGCTATGCTACTCGCCAACAGATGGCGCTGTAAGTTTCTGTCTAAAAGGTGGAATTTACAAAATGCTCAAAAACACGGGTAAAATTTATTTTCCCAGACGAGACCTAGCTAGATCGATTTTTTGCCCCCAAAATCCCCCCCCCCCCCCCTTTGGTAAATTTCATCGAAATCGTTACGACCGTTTTCGAGAAACCGATTACAAATATATATACAACGTGATTTTGTAATGTCTGACTATACTTGAGTATGTTACTTAGTACATGCAACTGAACAACTTTTCCCAAGAAACATGGGTTGGAAAATGAAAAAAAAATTTGGTTTCCCCATACAAACCTTGCGTCGTCAATACTGGAATTTGTATGGGACGACCAAAAAAAAATCTCATTTTTCAACCTATGTTTCTTGGGGAAAGTTGTTCAGTTTGTAAAGTAAAGTCAGACATTACGAAATCACGTTGTATATACAAATATTGCTCGTTTTATAGTATAGAATTTACTAAGGGCTAATTGGGTACTTCTTTGAAGTAATGGTAGAAAGCTAGATTCATGTATTCTATGGTAGAAAGTAACGGAGATGGGCAGGAAAGACTTGGAGTAGGAACGCAAAAGACAGATCGTTGTGGAAAACACTTGAGGAGGCCTATGCTGGGAAGCAAGACAATCAAGGAACCGGTGTGGTGTCTAAAACATTATTACTTAGGTACATCCTATGTACTTCAAATATCTAAAACATTGTAGTACTAAGTAGTTATTAGATGAAATGTTACTTAAGAGTACCTGGGCGACCGAGCTTCGCTCTATAATAGCCCCCTCAACATTAAAATATCATCGGGTAAGCTAGCTATGCTACCCGCCAACAGATGGCGCTGTAGGTTTGTGTCTAAAACGCAAATGCTTAAAAACACGAGGAAATCTAATTTTCCCAGACATGAGACCTAGCTAGATCGATTTTTTGCCCCCGATATCCGCCGTATGGTAAATTTCACCGAAATCGTTAGAGCCGTTTTTGAGAAACTGATTACAAATATATATTTATTTATTTATTGATCCAATTGCAAATTACATGTCATCTTATAAAACTAGTAAATGACAATGGCATGCAACGCCTTGTTCAGGCACAGCAACATATCTTAATCTAAGTACATTATTATAACGGCACAATGTATTATTGATATAAACTATACGAAAATTAAATAAATAAATCAAATAATTATTACAATTCTTTGTCAGTACGGAACAGAATAATAACATTTCGCAATTAATATTTATTTTGAGTTTTTGAATTTGTCATCACTTTCTTTATAATATTGCTCGTTTAATAGTATAGGATCATGTAAATAAAGGCTATAATAATTATTTCTTCAATGTCTGCGTGCCGTGCCTTCCAAAGCAAAAAGCGTTCTGATGTTGTTGAGCCTCTAGCGGTTACCCCATAGCCAACGTTGCATACCACAGAGCTCTGAAGTCCATGCGTCTTGCTCTGCATCTAGAGACGAATTCTTTATATCATTCAATACAAATCAGTGTCACCATTTACAAAAACTAACACGCTTTCCGCACCCACACTACTAGCGTCATTTGAGTGCGATAAACATAGTGCCATTATTGCGAAAGAGTAAGATGCAAAAAACCAGTGACAGCGTCTCTATGGCAACGAATGTGTTTATGATGTGCATTCAAAATAAGCGCTTACATAAATTGGATAGTATACCCACTCAATAAGGAACCAATTTTTTTTACTATCTTCGCTTCTATGGGTGGTGCGCGCGCAGGCGGAGTGGCCCTATCGTTGTTCTGTGTTGCATACCTTTCGTTATCGAAAATAAAAAGCAACTAGCAACAACTTGGCCACGAGACAGAATAATTACTTACTGTGCTATTACAATTCATAGATGGATGGTGTGTCCGTCTGTTCAATCAGAGCAAAATCCATCAATTTCTGCTTAGTAGTGTCTAGGTCTGGAATTAAAATCTAGAATCCATTAACGGATTAGCTTGCCTAGAAGTCTGGGTTTCTAAAAACTCCGTCTCGGTTGTACTAACGCGGATTTTGGCGCCTGCCCAGTTTCGTTCGTCTGAATTCTAGTAGTTTATACTTTTTAGGGTACCGTAGCAAAATGGCAAAAAACGGTCATGTCTGTCTGTCAATTGAAATTATTAAGTATAAACATATAATGTGCCTGACGATGTTAAGTCAAAACCGGTCACACTCTGTATAAATTTTACTAAATAAATTGTGGAACTAGTGTAAAAATGGTGTTAATTACATAAAGTAGGTACCTGGGCGACCGAGATTTGCTCTGTATGATTAAAATATCATCGGGTGAGCAAGCTATGCTACTCAACAACAGATGGCGCTGTTAGTTTCTTGAACGCACTAAAACACGCTAAGAAATATTAAAAAAGACGGTGAAAATGAATTTTCCCAGACAAAAACCTAGCTAGATCGATTTTTTGCACCCAAAAACCCCTTTATACTAACATCTAAATCGTTAGAACCGTTTACGAGAAACCGATTACAAATATATATAAACTAATATTGCTCTTTTAATACTATAGGATACATTGGAGTTACATCAAGCATTTTTTAAGTTTTTTTTGTATCATCAAAGATTATATATATCTTCTTGTCGGCAAGTTGTTTGTACAAACTAGCGGTCGACACCAAGAATCCATTTTACAATATAATTTCAGCGGCACTTTCTATGAGGCGGACTAAGTGAGCTTAATAACGACAGGCAACAGACAAGGAAGGCTCCTTTGGTGGGTTCCACTTGGCGTTGTTTGTTTTGCCCCTGCAATGTTTAAAAGTACTTATTACAAGGTTACAAGTCAGAATAATGTAGCTTCATTAGAATGACAGCAGGACAGAGCTATGCGCGAGAACGAGACGGAGCGATACCTACCTGTCTCTGTTGCTCTAATATCTTACGCATCGCTCCATCCTGCTATCACACTGTTGTCAGTATTTGACTTGGGGTCTAGACAACGTGCCATTTTTTTTTATATATTTGGCGACATTTCACACAAGGTAATCTGATCCCAAACTAGGCAAAGCCTGTACTATGGGTAACAGAGACTGATATACATACATAAATAGATAAATAACACCCAGACACAGAACAAACACTTGTGTTCATCACACAAATGTTTGCCCTGGGCGGGGATCGAACCCGCGGCCCACGGCGTGAGAGGCAGGCTCACTACCGACCACACCAAGGGGCTTGTCGACACTTGGACGAAAGCGAACGTCATGAAATGTGTGGGATGACTTTTGACATATTATGTCATCCCATACATTTCAAGTCGTTCGATTTCGTCATCTCTAACTTTATGGCACGAGACGTCTAGACTGTCAAACTTAATTGAATTTTGTTTGTGTTCGACGAAATTGACACATCGTCAATGTTTATGGTTTTTTTTTATTGACCATTTCATTTTGTCCCGAGTGGACAAACTCCGTACTATGTATCCGGTAATATTTATTTATTTCATCAAATAGGTTGCCAATATTCAAGCCACTTCAAGCTCATAACGCAGGTTGAAAAGTATTCAAATCTACAACTTTTGGAACTTAAAATAATCTTCTTAGCTTCTGCATAGGTACTAAATGATAACAGGTCTGACTGAGATGTTTGTGTGACTTTTGGTTAACTAACAAGATGATTAAACTGTAAAACTTTGAAGACTCTAGCTCCAACGGTTTGTCTGAAAAACCTGTGCGACAGCAATAGGGCTCCGTTTGGACTCTTTGGGTACGGATCCCTAAAAATAATAAAGTTGATGACTGTTTAACTTACAGTTGTATTCTAAATAAACAAATTAATTTACCAAGATTATTGGATGGTGAAAAGCGGCTAACATCGTGACTTCAATAATTTCCCCTATCAACTTATCGGAGTCTTCAAAGTACACAGGCCCTCGTCCTCGTGATGTGGATTCCTGTTTATATCTTCCACTGGACATTGGCGAAATCGACATAATTTTATAACAAATTCTTTACTTTGACATTGGCAAAATACGACTTGTAATGAGATGTGATGCCATTAAATAATTGTACAATACCAAAGAGATTTTAACCTCGCTGCGCTCGGTTCAAATCTCTTTGTACAATACAACTGGACTGAGTGCCATGTAGAAAAATTGTGCTGACAGCAAGTCACATAAGATACCACGGTGTCCCTTTCTAAAAAGGGTGACAATGATATTCTGAAGATTGTGGGAAACAAACAGGGTATCATATCGAAATAGAGACAATTAAAAGCATACTAAATTATAAACAGTGTTTTATTATTTACAGGTAATTATTAAAAAACGTCACGTCAAAACAGAAAAAATATACAATATTTACATACCTACAAATAAGAAAAAAAAAGCTTTCGCCTATCAAAAACAAGTTATGATGGACATGAACATCTCCACATGGAACAATTTAAAAATGAAACTGATTTTACTGTGAGAAAAATACCACACATTGTGGAGATTTGCTAGATTTGAACATACAAGTGGACGTCGACTGTCAGAGCTACTAAAAAACAGACGAACAACAGCCAACTATTTAAACCAACAAAGCACAAGTACAAAAACCCACTAAAAACCAGCTACACTTGCTACAAAAAATACAAAGAATAAATAAATGAATACAAAGATATAAATATAACATCAGTAGGTACAGAAATATTTAACACCATAGAAAAAAATATAGGTACATAATGGTGCTAAAACTTTGAAAATAAAATAAAGATAAATAATAATACTAAAATAAAATAAGACAAAAAAAATAAAAGCTGAAGGAAAATTCATACGTATCATGCAATTTGTGCCAAGTTTTTTTTCGGAATTCGGTACGTTATAAAGGTTTTAGAAAACCAACGCAAGCAAGGAAAATAAACAGCAATCAACAAAATTCATTAACGCTGAGCCGTATCCGCTGGAGCTACAGATGTGAAATTTTGTACAGAGATTTGTTGCACGTCAAAACAACCCACTAAGAAAGGACTTTTAGAAATTTGTCCCCAAGGAAGGGTAAAAGGGATGAAACTTTGTATAAAAGGCCTACAGTTTTGACACGACTTACATACTCATAGTACAAAAAAAAATTAAACAGCGAAGGTACAGCACTCTGTTTCAAAACTGCTCGATCTTTATTTGGCACAAAGTCTTTTTTTTTTAAATGTTTGCTACTTTTAAAATGTTTGCTACATACAGATGTATGTTTCGTGATTTTTCTCGAAAATTTTGGTATCACAAGGTTTTCGGGTAATCTGAAAAGTTTAAAAACCACGCGAGTGAAGTCGTGAGCTTTTGTGTAGCTTCTACTACACAAAACGTCTAGAATCCATCCCATCTCTACCCGTGGGTGTCGTAGAGGCGACTAAGGGCTCATAAACCGGAGGATATGGGCAGTAGCGTCCTTCCGTGTACCTACTGCGGTCACCAACAACCGTTGTCTATGGTGTCAGCTGTAACGCTCCCAAGCGTGGTGACTAAGGTAGGTACAATGATTTATTAATTATTATATTACTAGCATGGTAAGTACTTCCCCTCCATATCGTTCCAGCAAGAGCTGGAGTTCTAAAGGGAGCTCCGTGTCCTGCAGTGGACGTATTACGGGATGTTATTGAAGTATTATGAAACTTTGCAACGCTAAAAAAGTATTAGCTTCTGCCCAGAGCGGCTGCCGAGAATGGAAATAGTGGGACAGACCCGAAAAATCTTCCCGTTGCAACGACGGGTCGAGACGTCCAACCTAAATTTATGTCACCCTAACTTCTAAACTTATCTAAGCAAGCAAGTCGTAGTAAAAACACATACTTATGGTAAGAAAATCCACAATCCGGAAAATATTCGCTCTTGCAGGCTTCAACAATGCAATTTTTCATTTTAATTTTTTCTATAATTTAGTATTTTAAAAAATCCGCGTTCTGTTAAATTGTTTATAAAATAATTCAAATTCCTACCAAAAATTTAATAATCAGAAAAAGTATGAACGGCAACACCTTAGAAAGGGACACCGCAGTCACTTGTGGCTATCTCACTCGGACCGCTTGTTTGACCACTTATTTTGCGTACGAAGTATATCGACCTTCGAATTAGGGCTCCCGCACACGACCGAGAATCGGTGGGCGATTATCGGCCAGGACAAGGACGGAAGATTCAGGTGATAACACGTCAGAGCGGGATGCCAACAAAAAATGCCCGACCGATTCTCGGTCGTGTGCGGGAGCCCTAACTTGGCGAAAAAAGTAAATTTGTACGTTCAGGGGCTGAAATTAACCAACATTATTAGTAAGATGGCGATATCGCTCGGTCACAAGTGAAACAAACGCCGTGTAATTCTCCCTTCCCGCCGGTAGTATTGATTTTGCTTGCCCAAAGTCTAAAATATTATTTATGACGAATAGATCGACATACTTAGTAAGTTTTTGATACCTAAGTATATTAAGAAACAAGTAAATTCATGTTTCATTATTACTAATAGTAAAAACTACCTGGGCGACCGAGCTCTATAATAGCCGCCTCAACATTAAAATATCATCGGGTGAGCAAGTCATGCTACCCGCCAACAGATGGCGCTGTAGGTTTTTGTGTAAAACGCGGTATTTTAAAAAAATGCTAAAAAACACGAAGAAAACGAATTTTCCCAGACATGAGACCTAGATAGATCGGTTTTTTGCCTACGAAGCCTCCGTACTGTAAATTTCATCGAAATCGTTAGAGTCGTTTTCGAAAAACCTATTACAAATATAAAAATATTGCTTATTGAATAGTATACAAATATATTAATATACGAATATTGCTAGTTTAATAGTATAGGATAAGGATGTATCTAACACAAAGATTTTTGAATCTAACAGTCCAATAGTCAGTCTTCTGAGCCTATCATTCCTAAAGGCAAATTATTTTACTCATCGTGTCGTATGGGTAGTAAGGTCGATGACTGACCTCACAAACTGTGGTGTCAGAGTTGTTGAGCCGCCAAAGGCCTCTGACACGGCTCAGTTACGACTACTTCCGAAGAGAGTAGCCGGGAAAAAAGACTTAACAAAAACCGGCCATGTAAGTGTCGGGCCCCGCGCGCAGTACAGGGTTCCGTAGTTTTTTGTAAGATTGTTTTATCACAAAGCAGCTTTTGATTTAGTTTGTCATAATAACGTTCATACTCGTAACATAACTCTTTAGCTACTAATGTTCAGCGAGTTCCTAGCGCCTGATTGTTATTGCTATTTTTAACTATTTCCAGTTTTTCGGCTACAGTTCATTAAACTGTAAAGCCTTTTTAGCTCTGATAGTTTTCCTTTTAATTTCATCATATATGCTACTTCTGCAAACTTCATACAAACGTATCCCTAAACTGAAATTGATATAATGTGAAGACTCACATTGTTTTTAAAAGAGTTATCTAACGACAACTACCACGATGGGGTAGACAAGAAAAAAAAATCACCCCCACTATACTTGTACCCCTACAAGTATTAGTGGGGGGGATTTTTTTTTTCTCATAGTTTAGTCATGTCCGTCTGTCCGCGGCTTAGCTCAGAGACCCTTAGTAACTAGAAGAATGTAATTTTACCCTATTGTAAACGAAAAATTTTTTTTTCAACTAATCATACAAAATTACATTTTTCTTGTAAGTACTAGGGTCTCTGAGCTAAGCCGCGGACAGACAGACGCACATGACAAAACTATGAGAATTCCTCGTTGACTACGGAACCCTAAAAAGGATTTAACGGACAATAAAAAAGTTATAATATATCAAGTTATCTCGCTCACATCATAGACGAGCGAATTAACTGTTTTGTTAACAAATTGGTAACTAAAAACATCATTTAAGTATCCCTATCGTTAAACTTATGAAAATAAAACCAATGGACCATTATGTTTAAGAGCTCTTGATAAATGTTTTTATTACTATTTAACTAGGGTTGAGTACAATTAAATTTGTGTAGAAAGTAATAGCTCCCCTTGAATTAACTCGGCAATAAAATGTGGTATTTTTAGTGAGAATGTCCTTATGCCTCGATCCAGAGGTACTGCGTTCGATTCCCGGTGGGGATAATGTTTAAACAAAAATTATTTTGCGACCTGCCGGCTTAGCACGCTGCCCGAGAGAAAATATATCTCGGAGAAATGTCACTTTATTTGAAGAATTATGTCATCTAATCTATCACCTCCAAGCGCGAAGAAATGTCAGTGGAGGAATGTTTATCAAATCCACAAATTACGTTTTTGATATTTTGGAAAGAGATAGCTTTATACACTTATACATATAGCCGTCCCTGTCTTTCAAAATGTGCCGCACTGCTCGGATGTCAAAAAAACGTGACCCACCCATAGATTAAAGACTTTAAGCATATCTTATCTTATCTTATGACGTGGGGCTGAGATCCTTGTTGGACCTCAGAGCACTTCGACCCTATGGGATCTTTTGTGCTTCCCCTGCCTTATTGCTCCTGTGATCTTCCGCTGTCTCCGAATATGCTCGTTATGAGCTTCGATGTAGATTTCAGCGGAAGGAGCTTGTAGTCTTCTGGTGTCGGATAAGCCTGACCCAGAATCTTCATTCGCTTGTTAGCCAAAGCGTCGCATGTGCACATAAGGTGCTCCATGCGTTCGCTTTCGTCACCACATGCTCTGCAGGTAGTTGTATCCGACAGACCCATTTTGTGTAGATGCTCTCTAGTGCCAAAGTGGCCGGTGAAAGCACCTACAATATTACGGGTCTGGTGCCTGCTTAGGTTTCTTAGATGTTTAAAGTAACCTACTTTTGTGGTCCCTAGAAATTTTTTCGAATGAGTAAGTCCAAGAGTGTTTGCCCACTCAGTGCAGTGCCTTCTCTGGGCATGATCCTTGAGTGCCTCCTCCAGCACGTCTCCGGTGAGTACGTGAAGCAGTTGGACGTGTTCCCTCTCCAGGTAAGTGCTTGGGTAGTCCTCGGCGATGACTGCGAGCTTTACGGCTGTAAGCGCATCCTTGTAAGACCCAGACCCTTCTCCCGTGGTCTTGACCTTCTTCGGATCCTCTCCTCCTTGGCTCGAGTCACCGCTTAGGTCTGCCCTCGCACGTTTAGTGGGTGTATCTCTTTGATTCCCCTCTTCTTGTGGCGTGGCTAGTTGCCGCCGCAGTTTTTTAATGCGCCTTCTTTGAGCGCCCGATTTATGTAGCATCTTATCTCATCCCTTAGCATCCCTGGAGGGAGGAATCACGGGGTCGATGTCGCCGTGATGGTTCGTTCAGAGGCCCCTATCTCCCTCCCAAACTGATGAACCCAAGGCTCTTCTGAACCCCCAACACGCCCCCCCCCCGACCCCGCACACCCACCTCCCAGTATACTGCTCGCCCAGTCCCTTTCCCGCGCCCCGATGCCGGCACTCTAGGATCCACTTGGATCCCCGAGCGTCCACCACGGTGCGTAGAAGGTGCATATTCTTCTTGTGCGCTATGCGCCTTTGATGCTCCTTCCGAAGAAGGTTCCATCTTCCTACTATTTGGCGTTACGTTGCCCCCCCCCAGAATATGAAGGGCTGCCTGGGCCCCTACTGGGCCCAGGGAGGGATTTTCCAACATTGTTGGTACCCTCCTGGGGTAGTTTGTCTTGACGGAACGCTGCCATATTTCCTACAGGTGTACGCTTTCCAGGGCTTTTTAGTTCCCCGAGGCCTTTCATTTGTACAGAGACCTTAAGTGGTTTTACCGCCACTGGTTCGGTTTGCTGGCTCTCTGCCATACCTAGTGAGAGGCCCGATATGAGTCCCAGTCCTCATCCGGTCCACATTCGGTTCCAGTCACGAAGCATGTTGCCCGGGGTGTACCGGTACAGCAAGTTGTCTTCACTGCTAATCCTGAAAGAATCTTCAGTGACTACAACTTGCCGTACACACTAGGAGGCGGCCAGCACACACCCCTTTAAGCATAAGTCTTTAATCTATGGGCCTAGACAAATTGACAACTGCAGCGTGCTAAGCCGGCTGATTATGAAAGAGGAAAGATAATTCCGTGCTTCGGAAGGCACGTTTAGCCGTTGGTCTGGACTACTAACTACATAAGGAAGTAACCGTTAATGAGCCATGTTAGAGGCCTTTGGATGGGAAGTTAAAAAAAAAAATTGCGTTTCTGCCCTATTGTTCCTTGAGGAAAATTGTTTAATTTTATGGTCAGAACTTACGGTTTCAGTTTTCGCCTTTTCGGATTGTCTTTTTACGCCCTGTATATGTATTTACAGTCAAGAGCACGTCAATTTAGACACGATGGACTTTGTACCGCGCTTATCTCAATAAGCATAGAGGTGGAAGTTGCACTGCTTGTATCAACCTTGACATACTCTTACTGGTATACAAGAGGACACCAAACTTGACACACTGTAATGTGACTCTACCACGTAGAGAGCTTGAAATAAGAATAGTACTAAGTTCAATGTGTCAAGCTTGGCGTGTTCTTGAATGTACACTCAGTTGTTGTTATTGCGCGTATTCTTTAGACAATGAAAAGAATCTCGGAAAAGAACAGGTATAACGATTTTTTCTTAGTATCTATATTGAACAGGGTGTAAGCTATGGGTTGGCAATGGAATAAACGACCAATCTATAGGGGCTACCTTCGGTCCACTAGCGCCCCCATCAGTTGAAAAAATATTACTCGCTAAATACGAAACTTATCAAACATCCGGAAAGACAGATTGAAGTAAAGGTACATTTGTTTATTTAGAAACTATTAACTCTGTAAAATAAAGTTCACTGTAGTTACAGATACAAAAACTGCTAAAAGTGGCCGTTTTTCGCATTTTTTGTATCTGTAACTACAGTGTACTATATTTTTCAGAATTGATAGGTTCTGAATAAACTAGTATACCTTTACTTCAATTTGTCTTTCCGGATTTTCGATAAGTTTTGTATTTAGTGAGTAATATTTTTTAAACTGATGGGGGCGCTAGTGGACGGGAGGTAGCCTCTTACGAGTAAAAGCTTCAAAAAAAATATTCCTCTGTCTTTCTTCTTCTCTCTCTCTCTCTCTCTCTATGCCTTTTTTTGCATTTTTGGTGGTTGCAACCTGCGTGGTTGCAACAAACAAACACGACGCAAGGGCAAACTGGAAGGGCGTGATCGAGCATCAGTCAACGAAATGACAACTTGCCCAAGTTTTTACCAGTTGGTCCCTTTCTCTACACCCTGTTTACTTACGTGAGCGCTGCATTACCGTCAGTGCAAATAGGTCTTTAGTGCAGCGGGAAACAACCTCAGGTTGCTCTACAAAATATTAAATCGCGAACTAAGTAACCAACGTCTCTACCCTGGGAATTTTACTCTTCTATGTGCCGTTAATTCTTTGTCGCTAGACCATATCAGATTTTTTTCTAAAGTTATAAACAAAGATTTTGGCTATTAAATAAAAGGCTGATTCTTTAGTTCCAAACAAACATTCGAATTTTCATAAGCTCGTCATTTTGTATGAAGATGCTTTTTGCGAATTTTCAAAAGTAGTAGAACTAAAGTTGTTTCATTCAGCCCCAAAGATTTAGGAAACTCACGCGCAGGCGTTTCAGCAAAGAAAGTGGACCTTCTTGCTTGGCTCGTGATTTAGTAAGCGGAGTGCACGTTTTCCACATTGGTTATTTAGGGTTCCGTACCCAAAGGGTGAAAAACAGGGCCAACGTCCGCCGATGTCTGTCTGCTCTGTCAGTCAGCGGGCTGTATCTCATGAACCATAATAGGTAGACAGTTGAAATTTTCACGGATCTTGTATTTCTATTGCCACTATGACAAAAAAATATAAAAATTTAAAAAAATAATAAAGGGCTTTTCCCTACTAAAAACGTGATTTTGGACGATATTTTCTCGGTTTTTGTGTTTTTTGCTCTATCGTAAAAACGAGAACACTTGCAGTTTTTATTACACTTAATAAAAACTGATGGTACGGAACCCTCGGTGCGCGAGTCCGACTCACACATAGCTTGTTTTTTAATGATATGAAGCGACAAAGTTCTACGTGCAGTTGGTTGACGTTGACGTGAGGGCGCTGTTGTCACAAATTTTGCTCGTAACGTGTCAACTACTCAAGGCCGAGGCGTTAGTTCTAATTTCATCCACCTGCTAACTAATCCTTGCTCTATGATGCTATTTCTTGGCTATGTCATGAACAGTCATGTGAAGTAATAACCAATATTAAAATCGATTATAACTAATTCTATAGACGAATATGATAAAAATATTGACGGTATACGTGTTTACAATTTTGTGTTTTAAAATAATTCAATGTGTTGTTTTTACTGGAACCTATAATATGGAGAAATTATTGAAAACACAGACTCGTGTTAATGAGCTAATAGAAGGCAGTGCTTGTCTTCTGCGCTCTGGTAGCAGCGAGGAACACTATGTTGTGAGGTGAGTAGAACCAAAACTTGTTATATAGTAGGAGATACAAAGCAAACCTTGTATGGGGTACCTTGCACAAAATCTGCTGGGATGAAACTTGGCACAATTCAAATAAAACTTATAGGTAACATATAAGATATGGTGCTCTCCGGCATGATGCGACAGAGACGCACAGTGGGGCATAAAAATGTGTCGTGTTTTACTAGGTTGATAGTTGTATCTTTGTAACCGAAATAGATAACTGGTTGAAAATTTCACAGAATATGTGTTTTTAAGACAAATTACCTGACAATAAAAACAAAAAATAAATAAATAAGGGGGGTCGCCAAACAAGAAACGTATTATTTTTGTTTTTGCTCTGTCGTCAGAACGGTTATTAATTCGAGCGACAAACTTGGTATGAAATATAATTCGTGCTGATCTTTCTTTTCCCTCACTAACCAGAGCCTGATTTTGCTAAGCTTACTTTCTAGTCTTAAAATACTGCCAGGTGTTGGTGGTCTTAGTCCATAGTTCTTGCGGCATAGGGAGTGATCACACCTGGCTGAATTCAAAGACTAATTCGGCATACATTGCTGGGAGGCTTGGGTATGTTCTTTGCAATATCCTTACTTCAACGAGCAATTTATACCGAATTAGTTTTTGAATTCAGCCTGGTGTGATCACTCCCATACCTACGGCACAATTGGCCCGCTCATTTCCACGTTTAGCAGCTGCTGTTTGTGATTTAGATCGCAGTATAACCCAATCAGTCAGGTTCAGACCCAGCATACTGCGCTACATTGCTCGCTGACAAACCGTGAGCCTGGTTCTTTGATGTTCTGTGAAAGTTCAAACCTATATCTTCACCGCACACACAAGAACACGTCAGTAGAAATCGTCAACATTGGACTTTATGGCATGGCGACATGGATCTGTAAATGTTTTTACTGACGATCGTTCTATCGGGAGAATGCAGCTGTCCATGAGTTTGCTCTTCAATGTGATCGGGAGGTCGATTTTCAAGTAACTTTTCATAGAACAGTAGCCAACAGTAAAATACACAACACACGAACATGTGGCGGACATCACACAAAGTCATCTGAGCCGCCAATGAGACTAATGCATGTTTCAAACGTTTCAAAGTCTTGCATGAGAGTATTTGCAGTAGTGCCAGCACTGACGGAATTGGTGTTCTAGGCTGCTGTACCACACATTATCATAAGTATACATTACACGTCTTTTCAGATATTTGGAAAAGTCGAAACAGGAGCAATATTTAGCTGCAGGGAACCCGGAACACTACTTAGGGAACCCTATCAATGCGCTCACATTGATCACCAGACTCACCAGAGATCTGAAATTCGTTGAACAGTTCTTGAACGATACAAGTAAGTAACAATTACAACAAAATAGTTAGTCGTCATCACATTGTGTGCTTTGTGATATCAATGACCGACCTCACTAACTCTGGTGTCAGAGTTGTTGAGCCACCCAAGACGAGGCACCCAAACTACTTCCGTTTAACGTGTCTTCTGAAGCTCAAAATCAACTCACTTTTTGGATAACAAGGTATCCTGCAACGTCCTACTGTCTCCGCCGGGAACCCAAACCATAACTTCCAAGTTTGGTTATTACTAAGCATTTTTTATTTTTTTAGCATACAAACGGGATGAAACACTAATCTATCCGTCGAAAGAAGATGTAGCAGGTGCAATTTTTTGTTTTCTACGACTTCAAATGCATTACGGTCTGAAGGTACCTCATCTGGCCAATGGGACTATTTTTACCAATGTTAAGTAAGTTAATAGCTATAAAAAGATACTTAAACATTACTTATCATATCACAGGCCACAGCTATAACATTTATAATCAATCTAATGTAGCTAGCAGTAGCTTGACTAGAATGACAGCTGTGTGACAGCAGGACGGAGCGATACGTAGGATATTGGTGCGACAGAGACACGTATCTCTGTATAACTCTGTGCTGTTATCATTCTGGTCAAGTTTCATTATTTTGACTGTAGGTACTTTCATCTTTTTTGATCTTTATCTAGCCCTGAAGACAAAGAAAAACACTCACTCACGATCTTACTAGATTCGGGTTGTATGAACTCGAGTACACAGACGCATAGGTAGAGAATTCCACTATTTAGCTGTGCGCATTTTAAAAATGTTGCAAAGCGCTTTGTGCGAATATTTGGAATACCAATTAAGTGTGGGTGATATTCTGCGGTGCGTCTGGATCACGGAGCAGAGAAGGATCTGGATTCTCGATGGTAGAAGGGGGGTGGTGGGATAAGCTGATGGAGCTCATGCGCACATTCTCCGAAATACCATCCGAAATTTTAATTCGTCTTTTACATGGCATTTCACAAAACGGCGCATAATTCGTTTCTGGCATCTGGCGTTGTGGTCGGAGGCAGGGATCGGTAAGGTTGGGTTTACAGGTGGCTAACGAACCTAAAATGCGACAGTGATCTAAACCCGTTTACAATCTGCCGGCGCCGTTTTACAATATGCCGAGCATGTCAGAGTTTGCCCGCCGTTTGTAAACGACGAATTATACGATTTGCCTGCCACATAATATACCTACATTAAAGTCTAAAGATACCTCATCCAGCGAAGTGGATAATAGTTACCGATGTTACGTGATTTTTTTTTAATATTACCCTCCACAGTAAGTTAATTTATTATTTTGTTCCAGCAAAAACAAAGATCAGTACATTGAACATGTGTGAGTACCTATGTAATGCTTTCTTAATTTCAAGATTTTTCTTTGTAACAAAACGCCCCTCAGTAGATCGGAACGCTAAAACCCAACTTAGCCCTCGCACTCAGAAATTTGCATCCCACACAACAAACCCACGTATAATCTTACGATACCAATAATGACAAGTTAAAGAGGAAATAAATAATAAGTTGATGAAATTAAATAAAGGACAATATGCAGGTTCATTGTGGACCCTTGGCTAACTTTCTAGGGTTCCTTACCCTAGGGGTCAAAAGGAGACCTATTACTAAGCCTACGTCGTCTGTCTGACATCCATCTGTGTCTGTAGCTGTCTCTTGTGAACCGTAGTAGCTATATGGTTGTCCTTTTTCCAAAATATGTGTTATTATCTATATGTGTGGCCCCGTGTGGTGCCGGCAAAGAATAGTACCAACCCTTACATACCCGTGGGTGTCGTAAGAGGCGACTAAGGGTTAACTGGAGGGTGGGCAGCAGCATCCTCCTTTGTATCTAACATCTAACCTACTGCGGTCACCTACAACCGCGGTCCATGGTGCCAGCCGTAACGCTAACAAGCGAGGTGACTATGGTACTTCCCCTCTTTTTCCAGCAAAAGCTAGAATTCTAGAGGGAGCTCCCTGTCCTGTAGTGGACGTCACATGGGATGTTATGATGATCTATATGTAAGGTGACTTATAATTAGTTCTTGATAGAAAAAGGTATGAATGTACTCATGATACTGAACAACTTTCCCTAAGGAACATACACGTGTTGGGCCGGGCGTTACTGCTCCTCCGGGCTTTGGTCTCCATGCCCGCGATGGAGCGGCCTAGGGCGGTAGGTTGCGGTAGTGTATGGTCGCGGTTGAGATGTAGGGGCCGCGGCGGGAGAGGAGTGTCAGTGTTACGTTGTGCCGCTCTCCCTACCTTCGGCGGCCTCGGCGGATGATGGCGGACGCGGTGGGGCCGCAGGGGAAGAGGCGTGCTGGTGTTACGATGAGCCGCTCTCCCGGTCCTCTGCGGCCGAAGTGGCAGGCGGCGGGGCCACTGACCTGACCCGTCGCAAGGGACCCCAGGCGTCCAGTCATGGGAATGTCTGGCATCCATCTGGCTGGGTCCCCCACGGGCGGGATAGCCGGGCATTAAGGTTCATTTCCGGCCCCCTCCCTATGCGGAGGGGCGTGAATGGCCTGCGGTAAAGGCGGGCGGTCGCCGGTGTGGGACTAGAAGTAAAGGCTTTGCCGGTTTCCCAGTCCCCGCCATTCGGGCGATGCGGGAGTGCCGCTGGGTTGTTTTACTGGGTGGGAGTCCCAAATACCCCTCTCAGTCCCCGATGAGGAGGAGATGCATAAAGATTTTTTTCCCAGCGTTAACAAAAGAAGAAAGGTTAGGTAAACAAAAAGATTGCATCGTGCGCGCATCGTCTCCCCTCCGCCCCCTCAAGCGACATGTTCGCCCCTGCGCGTTTACGAATACATTTTTAGCCATTTTGTTTCTGTTAATGTGCACATTAGCAGGCTAAAAGTTGGAAATTTACGACGCAAACTAAAATGATATCGAACTTTAGCCGCTTCTCGAAAATAAACCTAAGTTTATCCGGCTAATCTTAAGTTTATGTTCATACCTATCTTTAGCCGTAACATATCCATATCTTTGCTATCAATAAATAATTAAAAGTCACCCTATATATAAACAAAGAAGGTGACTGTCTGACATATCAAAGTACAGCCCAAACCGCTTGGTCTAGAGATTCTAAATTTGGCACGTAGGTTCCTTATGAGGTCTAGGGGTGAACTAAGAAAGTTATTTACAAAATTCAACCCCTAAGGGGATAAAATAGGGGATGAAAGTTTGTATGAAAGTCCGTCAGTTTTGAAGTTAGGATCTTCAATATTTGTATTTAGGCTGGATTAAAATTAAAGTTTAGGTGTCTCAGGGTTTTTGAAAATTCTACACTCTATAGGGGTGAAAAGGGGGAGGAACTTGAAAATCCTTCATTTTCAAAGTAAAATCCACTAAATTTATTATTTAGACATTAGGGTGGTAATTTTGTAGAACTTTCATCACTGTTATTAAAATTCCACCCCAAATTCAACCCCTAAGAGAGGAAAATGGAGTGAAAAAGTCTAAAAACTAATAATGGTTATCGCTTGTATGGTATATCGGGTCGCTGATTACGAAAACTACAACAATTTTGAAATCCAACGAGGTGGACGTGAAATACCATCATCCCTTGGGGATGGGGTTGGCGTGCGATAGGGTTGAGATGTATAAGGGGGAGGGGAAGGGAGAGGGGGAGGAAAAGGGAAACAACCCGGCCTCTCCAAATAAACTGTCCAATCAAGTTTGCAATTAGGAATAGAGTGGCCGATATTTTAAAAAAATTCTGAAGTTTTTATTTACTGAAATATGTTCAGATATGTACATACGGCTGCTCGTCGGTAGAAACACTTTGAACTTGAGCGGATCTCTGGTTTCGGGCGTTTCTTGCGTTGCGCTGGTTCAGCTTATACTGGTTTTGTTTCTATGTGATTGCTGCCGTGCGTATGTTGACGCTAATCATGCCTTTTTAGTTTTTGGAAAGCTGCCCCTGACCCTGACAAAAGCGTATGACTACGGGACCTCGCGCACTAGCGGCCACGACCACGGCCAGTGGCCGCAATAACCAGAAGCCACCATATGAACGTCGCGCACTCGGCCGCAACGGCCAACTTAGTTAATCTGGTCGTTGGCCGTGGTCGTGGCCGCTAGTGCACGAGGTCCCTAAATAGCTGCCAAAGGGGTGGTGCTATTCCTAGAGTGACAGAAACAACCTATACATTTGCACTGCTTACTCCAATGATGTAACCACCCCTCGTTCACCGCTTCACTACCGTCGCTAGTCACGAAGATATTATACAAACTCTCTGCCAATTCACTATGAAGAGTTTTAGTTCCGATTCTGACCACCTGAACAGATGTCGTGGTCTCTCTGTAAGACCCATTTATTCCGAACGGAGCAAGGAGTCCGAATTCTTAGGTAACAGCCCCGTTTCGCAGGTCCCCGATGACAGCCAGCGACTGTTTCGATCTGGGTGTCTACGCGGACGACAATCCTCGAAGAAACTTGCAATGGCTGGAAGAAGCATACAGGCTACATAAAATCGAAGACTATTTCTATCCGTTTACTCCGGGAAAACTGATGGAACGGATCTCGGAAATGTATTATGCAATGGGTAGGTTTCTCTCTTTCCTTCTTTCCTTCTTTCCTTCTTTCCTTCTTTCCTTCTTTCCTTCTTTCCTTCTTTCCTTCTTTCCTTCTTTCCTTCTTTCCTTCTTTCCTTCTTTCCTTTTTTGACATCTTTCCTTCTTTCCTTCTTTCCATCTTTCCTTCTTTCCTTCTTTCCTTCTTTCCTTCTTTCCTTCTTTCCTTCTTTCCTTCTTTCCTTCTTTCCTTCTTTCCTTCTTTCCTTCTTTCCTTCTTTCCTTTTTTATGTCTGTTTTTATGTTTTTCTTTACTTGCTTCTTTCTTTCTTTACTTCCTTTTTCCTTTCTCTACTTTCTTCTTTTCTATTTACGGCTTAATTTGTCTTCCGAACAACAGAATCATCTTACTTTTTGGACAATCAATTGATTAGTTGTAAAAATGAGTATCTATATATACTTTTCAAAAATTACGTATCTTTTCTAGGGGATGCGAAAACAGCTCTGGATTGGCTAGAACAACGCCTGATACTGTCTCCTGGTAACCGTGAGGTCTCGAAGGTGATAAAATATGTCAAACGAAATATCAATAAAAAGAAAAGGATGACTGCAGAGGTAATAATTTTAATTATTTTCCCTTCCCTTAGCTCTATACACGGTAAGAAAGGCTGTCACAATAACAACATTAAGAATGTATGTACGGTCAACCGCTTGTCAGTAGACACTTTTTCAACTCTATTACCTCGCCATAAGGTCCAAAAGTGTTTCTACCGATGTGCGGCCGTGTGTACATCTTGCCCATGAAACTGGTCAATTTTTCTTAGAATTAACGGCTGATATACGACAGTAGTTTTTTTTTTTCGTATGCAGACTTATGATGTTTAAAACATGTAGACTTTCTACAAGATGTTATAAATTACATCTATAAATGTTGTTGGACAGAAAAAGATAGAGGGAGTTGCACTGTTGAATTAACAGGGATGCTGCAACAACAAGAGCCTAGCTCTAAAATTAAAAAAAATCGGCCAAGTGCGAGACGGACTCGCGCACTGAGGGTTCCGTACCACCACATAAACATAATTGTATTAGTTGAAATTTCAGTAAGTTAATGTGCTAGATTTTTTGAGTCCGACACGCGCTTGACCAAATTTTATTATTTGTTGTTATTTTATAGCTTATGCACTATAAACATACCAATTTTCAAGTTTGTAAGTGTTCCCGTTTTTAAATAGAACTAAAACAAAAATCGCCTCAACGACCATCCAACTTGACCCCTCTCTTATATGAATGTTTTTGAAACGGGAGCTCACCACAATTGGTTACCTTTAGTTGTGAGAAAAGTTGTAATATTTAATGATTTCAGACTTTTCCCATTATTTGTACTGTGAGACCTAGCTTCTTGCCAAATTTCATAATTTTAGGTCGACGGGAAGTACCCTGTAGGTTTTGCATTTTTGAATAAATGTATGGAGATGAGGACATAAAATGCCATATCTTTTGATTGCGTCGTTGTAAAAAATTGAAATTTTCAGATCTTGTGTGGTTCATGGATCCTAATATATGGTATTAATTTCAACCTGATCTTTACCCGTACGTGAGATAAAGGGTCTTGACAGACAGACAGACAGACAGACGGACAACAAAGTGATCCTATAAGGCTTCCGTTTTTTTATTTTAAGGTACGGAACCCTAAAAGTAATATATTTCTAAGAAAACATTTTTACAGGAACTAGAAAAGCAGCGTACCTCAGAATCCGACAATATCACAGAAAGTGAACTTTTTACAGTTTGCAGAGGCGATGGCATTGTTAATACTCAAGAAAGGTGAAGGCTACTACTTAATACAGCGTGATCATGTAATGTCTGACTATACTTGAGTATGGTACTTAGGACATGAAACTGAACAACTTTACCCAAGAAACATAGGATGAAATATTTTAAAAAAATTTGGCTTCCCCATACAAACCTTGCACCGTCAATACTGAAATTTGTATGGGACAACCAAAAAAAAATAAATTTTTCGAGCTATGTTTCATGGGGAAAGTTGTTAAGTTTCATGTCCTAAGTACAATACTCAAGTATAGTCAGACATTACATACGTACGAGTACCTATACAGGGTTCCTCTTCTTTCGTGTCGGCAAGAACACGGGCTAAATCTTACTTGACCAGAAAGCGGCTACCTTGGTAGCCCTCTGGTTACCGTCAAGTAAGTCCTCACGCGAGCAGGTGGTCGGGCACGCGGGACAATTGGTGAGGTGTGTCATGGTTTGCAAGAGTTCTCCACATTCACAGCTGGCGTCTGCGCTACTTAGGAACCCCCACCGGCACAGGTTATCCTTGCTTCGGCCAACCTGGGTCCTCAGCCTATTTAGACTTCTCCAGGTTGGCCAAGGTTCCTTATAGCCAGGAGGCAGGTTTTCGTTGGGGGGGTACAGTGAATGTGGGTACTCGCTTGCCCAAAGTCTGCACCTCACGTCGGAAGGGTTTTGGTCGGTAGGCTGTGTGGATCGCAGGAAGCTTTTGCGGCTTCGCAACCGGCTTGCGGCGGGAGAGAGCCCGTAGAGTGGATGTCTCGGATCGCTTTCCTGTTTTTGTTTTTCAGATTCAGATTCAGATTCAGATAATTTTATTCAATGTAGATTCTTTACAGAATACTTATTGAATGTCATGCAGAATACAATGCAAATAGAGCGAGTCTACGCCGTTTCAGATCGTGCTATGGCAGCGTAAAAGAAACGGCAAGAAACCACTGCAGCACGGCCTACTTTAAGAGTCGGCTTTTTACAATGTGTTTCTTGTGTTTCGCTGGAATATCAGAGCACCATACCTCTTTGTCATTCATATAGTCATCCAATCTATAGTAAGCTTTTTTACATAACGTTTGCTTTACACATTCTTTAAACTTTCTCTCAGGTAATTGCACTATATTGTCAGGTATTTTGTTGTAGTATCGTATACACAGACCAACGAAAGATGTATTGACTTTAGTTAATCTAGTATATGGTTGATCAATTTTATGCTTATTTCTAGTATTAAAATTATGCCTGTCACAAATTTTAGGTAATTGATGAATGTTCTTTCTAGCATACATTATATTTTCATAGATATACTGGCATGGCACTGTCATAATGTTGATTTCCTTGAACAGTTCTCTCAGGGAATCACGAGTCTTCAGGCAATAAATTGCTCTTATAGCCCTTTTTTGTAAAACGAATATTGAATGTATATCAGCTGCTCGGCCCCAAAGCAGTATGCCATAAGACATAATGCTATGGAAGTAGCTAAAGTAAACCAGCCTTGCAGTAGCTACATCAGTAAGTTGTCTGATTTTTCTAACAGCATATGCAGCCGAGCTCAATCGACCAGAAAGAGCCGTTATATGAGGTCCCCATTGAAGTTTAGAGTCTAGTGTTAACCCTAAGAAAACTGTACTATTTACAAAATCTAATGGTTCATTATTCAATACTATGTTATGTGAAGTAGACCTTACATTTGGTAGTGCAAATTTAATACATTTAGTTTTTTTGGCGTTTAGGACTAGATTGTTAACAGTAAACCATGCATGAATCTGTCGAAGTGCATCATTGACTTCGTTATAATTTTGTGATTTCCTACTTACATTGAATATTAATGAAGTATCATCAGCAAATAACACAATCTTTGACAGATTCTTCACCACAGAAGGAAGGTCATTAATATAAATAAGGAATAAAAATGGCCCCAATATGGACCCTTGAGGTACGCCAATTTTGACAACAGATCCCAGTGATTTCGTCCTGTTTACTTGTACCTTTTGAATCCTGTTTTCCAAATATGACCTAAGTAGTTTAAGTGAATTATTCTTAACACCGTAATGTTAAAGTTTTAGCAACAATGTGCTATGATCTACGCAATCAAATGCTTTGGATAGATCACAGAAGATACCAATAGCATCTTCAGATTTTTCCCACGCGCAAAAGATGTATTTTAAAAGTGCAGTCCCGGCATCCGTTGTACTGCGCCCTTTCGTGAAACCAAATTGATGGTCATGTAGTAAGTTATTTCTATTGAAGTGTGAAAGCATTTGATTGAGTATGACCTTCTCAAAAATTTTACTAAGTACAGGTAAGACTGATATTGGTCTAAAATTACTGGGATCCTTTTTGTCACCAGCTTTGAATAATGGAACTACTTTACTTTTTTTCATTAAGTCAGGAAATGTACCATGATCGACACAATCATTGAATATAACAGCTAAATATGGAGATATAGTATCAATGATCGCACTACAGACTTTTACTGACATTCCCCATAGGTCCTCAGTGGTTTTCATTTTAATACTTTTAAAGGCTTTAACAATTTCGTTAGGGGTGACATGATTAAACCCAAATTCAGTTTCGCAGGCGTCCACATTCTTTTGAAGTAAATCGCTAGCAAGTGAAGATGATGAATTGAGTGACTCTGTTGTTTTCAAAGGAATATTAGTAAAAAAGGTTTCGAATTCTTGAGCCACTTCTACGTTTGAACTAATAGTTCCGCGATTTGTATGAAGTGTGATTTGATTGTCACGCGGTTTCACTTTTCCAGTTTCACTGTTTATAACATTCCATACAGCCTTAATTTTGTTATCAGCAGACTGTATTTTTTTCCGTAGAAAAAATGATTTTGCTTTTAAACAAACTAATTTAAACAATTTTGAATAATTTTTGACATATTCAATGAAATTGTCGTCATTTGAATAATTTCTAAGCTCATATAATTCAAAAAGTCTCTCTCTACTTTTGCGAATACCAGCGGTAGCCCAGTCACTGAATTTGAATTTTACAATAATTTGCTTTTTTCTAATAGTGAAAATTTTACTGAATTCAGTATTAATCAATGTGAATAAATCTTCATATGAGTTATTAGGGTTGTTAGTATTATAATTGTGACAGGGCAGTTTTTCTAGCAACGTGTTTTTGTACTTTTCTAACCTACCGCTCGCTAGGCTCCTGGTTTCTATATCTATATTCTGGGTTACTCGAGAATAATTAAAAGTAACACTTTGACCAGAGTGGTCAGACTGAAGCGAGTTTATGATACTTTTCTCAAAATAATCGCAATTACAAAAGACGTTATCAATACAGGTAGCCGAGGATGACGTCACCCTTGTAGGTTCAAAAAATACATGCTCTAAATTAAAACATTTGAAAAGACTTATAAGTTTGTTACTATAGGTATTATTTTCTAAGATATTGACGTTAAAGTCACCACACACTATCACAAACTTATTTTCTTTTGTCACTATTTTTAAAACATCTTCCATTACTAACTCGAACATTGAAAAATTTTGAAAAGCGGGAGGTCTGTATACGCATACTACAACATGCTTGTCCAGCTCAACACAAGATATTTCAATACATCTTTCAACCGAAAGTCGAACAAGTCACTTCTCTAGCGAACAGGTCACTTCTCTACGGACTCTGGGGTATATAGGGTGACTTTCAATTAGTTCTTGATAGAAAAAGGTATGAATATACTCTTGATACTGAACTACTTTCCCTATGGAACATACGAGAATCAAGTTTTGACCTCCCATAGAAACTGCATCAGCTGATAGCGCATTTTGTATGGGAGGTCAAATTTGGTTTTTGGTATTTCGACCTATGTTCCTTGGGAAAAGTTGTTCAGTATCATGAGTACATGCATATCTTTTGCTATCAAGAACTAATTAAAAGTCACCCTATATATACATCATTTGGACATCACGGCATGGGCATTGACACGAACTTTTTATTTCCGCAGGCTTTCATGTTACTACGTTTATGGACCTCATCCGTTCCTAAGGCTGGCCCCAATCAAAGCTGAGCTGCTTTATAAAGACCCTGACATTCTAATGATATATGACCTCATGAGCGATGCAGAAATTGCGAGAGTGAAGTCCCTTGCCAAAAATACGGTGATGAGCTCAATCATCTTTTATTGTTTTAAATTAATTTAATACTTAGGAGATAGAAAGTAGGCTTTTTAACATTTTTATTCATTTATTTGAATTAAGTTTATTCTACATGCTACATATACAGGCTGTAAAAAAACCGTCAAGTGCGAGTCGGACTCGCGCGCCAAGGGTTCCGATGTACCTATATTATTTTTGGAAGCAATAAAGTCCATTTTAAGGACCGCAAAACTAAATTTGTTTGTAAAGGTTTTTTGCAGATTTCAAAAAAACTGTACAACTTAGAAAGATCGTTTTATTTTTGTTGTAATATTTACATAAACGTCTACCGACTGTAAATTATTCAGATTTTTTCTTTCACAAACTTCGGAAATAAGGGGATATGGTATTTTTTTTTTGGCATTTTTCATCACAACTTGAAAACAAACTAAGAGTCGTAAAAATATACAAAAATCTATTTTGGCATGTACAAGTAAAGCGCTTTCATATAATATCCCACTCGACCTAGTAACGATAATTTTATATTTTGCCCTCCCTATTTGGGCCCCCTTTACAGTAATAATCTTTTTTTATATTCTTTCATAAGCAATTAAGTTGGGCAACCGCATTCTCAAACTAAGTATTCCAAATTTCAAGTCGATAGCATAATTGGTTGCTGAGATATAGAGGTGTGACAGACAGACAGACAAAGTCGCACCATAAGGGTTCCTCTTTTTTGAACAGATTGTACAAAAAATATGTAAAATATTTTTTCACAAAAAAAGTAGTTTTAGCTTAAGAATGACCTCTATGATCAGCTGGCGTTGAAGACAAAGATATTTCTTGTTATAATATTCAGTCACTAGCCCCTATCCATTTCAATAAATTACTGTAATGTAATTCGAAGGAAAAATCTGATTTCAGGACCACCCAAAATAAAAATAAAAAAATCGAACAAAATTGAATTTCTTTTTTCATATTTTACAATATATTAGTGATGTAGAATCACTCCTTAAAAGGATCATCGTTTTTTGCACCCTGTGTAGAAGATATTGTTTATTTAACAAGAATTGTATAAAACCCGTCGGGAATATTTGCACACGCAAGTTTGTACAGGATGTTTGGACAAACTGAACAACTTTTCCTAAAGAAAATAGGTTGACATATGCAAAAATAATTCAACGTCCCTTAGAAACTCCATCAACTGATAGTATTTTGTATGGGATGTAATTTTTTTTTTTTTTTTCTAGACCTTTGTTCCTTAGGGAAAGTTGTACAGTTTCACATGGGTAGAGCAACCACCCATATACTAAACACTCTGTATATTGGGTCCTAATGAGATAGTGAACATAATTTAAAAACGTTACTTAGACCATGAAACTGAACAACTAAAACATAGAATGAAATTCTGAAAACCAAAATTTACCTCCCTTTCTGTACAAGGTCCTAGAAAACGCGGCAGGCCTAAGAAACGCTGGCTGGACGTCGTGAAGGCTGACATGAGGGAGACCAATCTCACCACAGAGGATGCCAAAGACCGGGCAAAGTGAAGAAAATTAAGCCGAAAAGCGGACCCTAGCAATAGGCCGGGATAACGCTAGGCAGAAGAGACTGAATGCGCTATCAGCTGATGCAGTTTCTATGGAAGGTCAAATTTAATTTTCATATTTCGACCTATGTTTCTTGGGGTTTCAGTTTTACGGTCTGAGTAATATACTAAAATTATGTTAACTATTGCATTTCCCTTTATTCTTTCTTTAAAATGAAGTTTCCTGCTTATTCCAGCTTCGTCACGGAAGAATTGTAGTGGAAGACAATACCGTCCAAAGCATGTTTGAAGTCCGAACTTCTGACGTGACCTGGCTTCCAGAAAATGAAGATCTGGCACTGTCGAGGAGGATCGAACAGTTCACTGGGCTCCATGTAAATCGACGTACAGCTGAGCTGCTTCAAGTTGCAAACTACGGGATTGGAGGGCATTTTGCGCCTCATTTTGATTTCTATCACGTTAGTCGTGCTATTTTTAGGGTCAGATCGGACGCAGATATCTTGCGCCGCGTAATAGCGTAAGATACGCGGCTCACGAACTAAACTCTCACCGAAACTTTATAGTGTCTACTTACACTACAATTTCAATCAAAATCAGTTGTGACAATCTGCAGATTGCCATCAGATTGCAATGTAAGTAGGCAGATTGGGACTCATCATAACATTCCACAAAACGCATGAAATTACCTATGGTGAAAAATTGCTTCGTGAGTCGAGCATAGCCAACCTCGATTCTAGAGATTTTCACAACTAATTGAGATGGAAATTGTCACTTGAGGAGGCCTTTTGAGAACGGTGTGTCGAAATTGTATAAAACGCAATGTCGGCGCGTAACGCGGCGCTAGTTGCGTCGTGCAAGATTGCTGCGTCTGGTGTGACCCCTACGATCCTTTTATTTTTACCACATATTCAAGATCCTTTATCCCGATTCATAATATAGAGAGTTGGGTTGGGTTGAGTCTATTCATAGTAGAGAGTTGGGTTTAGACCAAGCGTCGCAGCTTCATGGTTGGAACTTAACTATTGTGATGGGAATGTGAGACAACAAATACACTTTGCGATCAACGTCAGAACGTTTGACCAGAAGTCAGAACCTTCTCCCAAGAAATATTGGTCCAACTTAGTTTTGTTTGATGATAATTTTGTTTGATACACAGATTTATTTAAGGCTCGTTTTCCTTTTTTAGGGTTCCGATACCAAAATGGTAAAAAAATTAACATACAATAAGGGTATGTTGCGACTTTGTCTGTCTGTCCGTCTGTCTGTCTTTCACACCTTGCTGAGATATAGCAACTACTCATGCTATCGACCTGAAATTGGGAATAGTTTGAGAATATAGTTGCCCAACTTAATTGCACATAAAAGAATTTTGAAAAAATTGTGATAATTAATGTAAAGGGGGCCAAAACCGGGGGGGGCAAATTTCAAATTATCGCTACTAGGTCGAGTGGGGTATCATATAAAAGGGCTTTACTTGTACATTCTGAAATTTATTTTTTTATTTTTTTACGTTTCTTAGTTTTTAAGTTACGATGAAAAATGTAAAAAAAAACACCATTCCTCCCCCCTTATCTCCGAAGTTTGTGAAAGCAAAAATCAAAATTATTTACAGTTGACATACGTTTATGTAAACATAACAGCAAAAATAAAACAATCTTTCTAAGTTGCACAGTTTTTTAGGAATCTGCAAATAACCTTTACAAACAAATTTAGTTTTGCAGTCCTAAAAATGGACTTTATTGCTTCTAGAACCCTCGGCGCGCGAGTCCGACTCGCACTTGACGGGTTTTTTTAAGTCATTTAGTTTCACAGGTAAAATCACTTTTCTTTTCTGGTACTGTCAAGGGCAGGACAATCTTGACACTACAATGACTTACATGGTGACTCTAGCAACTATTATTTAATCTGTGACTCTAGCCCCATCAGTAGAGGAAGTAAGAACGTTAAAAAGTCCAATTTGCCAAGCTTGACGTGCTTTTGTCTGTACATAATTAAAAAATAAGGTGCACATAATTAGGGTTAGACTTCAAGTTTAAATATATTAAAATAAAATTATGAATGAATATCTTCAAAATTGCAGAAATTCACCGTTGAACAGCCACATACCGCTCATGTGAAAAGAGTATTTTGGCAAAGAGCGGCCACAGTATTGATTTATGTAAGTTTTTGATACGTTTTTTTGGTTTTTTTTTATACCCCGTGAATATTAAGGGATCTCGCGCACTAGATGGCCACGACCACGGCCAGTGGCCGCAACGACCAGATTACCTAAGTTGGCCGTTTCGGCCGAGTGCGCGACGACGGCTCAAATGGCTTCTGAGGCGCTAGCACCGAACTCAATCGTTATCGATTCTCTCTTTAAAAAATAAATAAAAACACTTTTATTGCCTGAAACCATGACAAAAACTCATATACCTAAACAACACATTTGGCACAAAGGTACCAGTCTCAGCTATTGCTCAGCATAAAGTATGCTTAGCGCTGGTTTTCAGACTGGCCCCATTTGTTGACAGGTCGGTCGTATTAAGAGAACATAGTAAGTATGTAATAATGTGTTCTATACTCGTACAAGAAGAAAAGAGAGATTCGATAAGGATTGAGTTCGGTGCTAGCGCCTCTGGTTGTTGCGGCCACTGGCCGTGGTCGTGGCTGCTAGTGCGCGAGGTACCTTACTAGTTTCGCTCCCGAAGTTCAGTGATCGTCTATTTAGGAAAGGAAGGAACTTTCCCAAAGAAAAACATTTTTAGTCGAAAATTTTTTATTCCTACATACTACCGTCTTCGACTCATTTTGTAATAGATAAGGGAAGTCGATTTTTTTTTTTAGGAAAGTTGCTTGTTTTTATGAGCAGAATTACTGCGCTTCGGAGCAAAACCAATGAAAATTCACGGTGCACTTATAACAAAGATGCTTTTTAGGGGTCCGATACCAAAATGGTAAAAAAAGGAACCCTTATGGTGCCGCTTTGTCTGTCTATCTGTCACACCTGTATATCTCAGCAACCACTCATGCTATCGACTTGAAATTTGGAATAGTTTTAGAATATGATTACCCAACCTGAATTCATATAAAAGAATAAAAAAAGAATTACGATTATTAATGTGAAGGGGGCCCGAATAGGGGGACAAATTTTAAAATCGTGGTTATCAGGTTGAGTGGAAAATCATATGAAAGGACTTTTCTTGTACATTCTAAAATATATTTTTGTATTTTTTACAACACTTAATTTTGAAGTTATGATGAAAAATGTCAAAAAAATACCATTATCTCCGAAGTTTGTGAAAGCAAAAATCTGAATTAATTACAGTTGACATACGTTAATGTAAACATTACAGCAAAAACAAAACAATCTTTCTAAATTGCCCAGTTTTTTTGTAATCTGCAAAAAACCTTTACAAACATATTTAGTTTAACGGTCCTAAAAATGGACTTTGTTGCTTCCAAAAATACAAAAAGCATATCGGAACTCTCGGCGCGCGAGTCCAACTCGCACTTGACCGGTTTTTTTAGGTCTAGAAAAAACCGGTCAAGTTGGGTCACGCACAATGTAGGTTTCCGTAGTAAAGTTGCTTAAGAAATTGTTATTGTTAAGCGGGTTTCGATTTTTTCATAACTTTTTTAACTAACGAAGCGCATAATGGAAAAGTAGTCTACGCAATATCACAATATTTTTAAAAGCGCTATCTAACGATAACTTACACTATGGGGTCGACGAGGTATTTTTTTGTCACTTCTTTACGTGTAAGGGAGACAACCAAATAATTCGGAGTCCTTGCTACGCTCGGAATAGAAGGAATCCTATCCTATCCTACTATCATACGAATATTATAAACGCGAAAGTTTGTAAATATGGATAGATGGATGGATGGATGTTTGTCACTCTTTCACGTAAAAACTAGTGAATGGATTTCAATGAAACTTAGCACACATATAGGATCGGTCCTGGAATAGCACAAAGACTACTTTTTACCGCGGGAAAATACATCATTCCCACGGGAAAACGCATTTAATGCGGGTGATATCGCAGGCGGAAAGCTATAATTTTACTATGGGATGGCATTTGCCTTTGTGTCCCAAGTAAAATGACCATGATCAACCATGATTTTTCATCCTCATACAAAATTTACAGACGCCTACGCAGTATTTACAACGACTAAATGAATGTCGGAATACCTTGTGACACATATTTTCATAAATCTTCCTTCTTTTACCTTTAAATATAAATCACTCATAAATTAATCAAATATAAATTTTTATCACTTATACATCATAAAAACCAGTCTCCCAAAAATGTCCGTCCGTCGGTCGGTCGGTCCGTCGGTCGGTCTGTCCGTCACGCTTTGGCCTAGCGGCTAAACGAATGGTCCGATTGACACCATATTTGGAATTTAGGAGTTTTATGCAAATCCATCGAAGGGTTCTAAGTGGTTTCTGGCTGGCTCTTATTTTGAGGGTAGCTGTCATACAACGAAAATGATAAATTGTAATTTTCTCAAAAACGGCTCATAGAATCTTGATAAAACTTTGCATGACCAAGCATCTCCATGTAAGATATCTTGCGCCAGTATCAAATGATCTATGTAATTTCATATAAGGGGTGTTCCTGTACCACCAAATCGTAAATATGTGATTTACCCAAAATTGGTTCCGTCGAGTTTATTAAAATTTTCTATAATATTACTACTGGATTGGTTGTCTACCTGACTGGATATTCTTTATGATTTTTTGAATAAAATTTAGTACACAGGGTGTACCAAAAACTGAAAGGGCTTGCTCAGTAGACTAAACTGAACAATAATCCATAAGGAACATGTGTTGGGAAATTAAAAAAATCTACATGCAAGTATCCTACGGTAGTATCTATTGATCTTTGAAAATTCATATAAAGGGTGTTCCAGTACTACCAAAAGTTGAACATGTGATTTACTCGAAATCATTTGATGTTCGTTTGTTTTAATGTTTGACAATTTGAATTCTGAATTGATCTGTATATTTCATTCGAACATTTTTTTTGAAAAACGTAAATAAAAGTTTGTATTTCCATACTATGTGTATGGCATTACAAATTTAAGTTTGCGGTTGATAGTTTTTCCTTGAGTATTGCGAGAAAGTAAGTGCAGTGCTGCTGTACCATTTATTTATTTGTGCTCTCTACTGCATTTATCTTTAACGCTGGTTCTTATATTTTACTTACAAGGGGTAACTTGGTGTTAAAGGTATACAAAAAAACATAAAAATAAACACAACAGTTTCTGAGAAATTGAATATTTTTCTTAAATTGGATAATGATCCACTGTGCCCCATCTATGGGGCACTATGGACTTGGGCTTGGGGTACTGTGAATCTCCATGGGGCACAGTGAATATTTACCTTAATTTTACTTTAAAATTGATATGGGGTGCATTGAACTTAATTGATGTGTTATTGAAATGAATACACAATTTGCTTGGTAATCACATATTAAAGTTTTTTAGTGCTTGATTGGCATAAATCAGTCTCTTTTGTTGCATTTGCGTCATTATGTACTTAGATTTAGTATCTTAATTAAAATTTATTTTAAGAAAAACATGAAACAGCTTTTTCTGTTATTTTATTTTCCGTATGCACCAATGTTAGTTTTCCTTTTACGATTGTGTACCTACCATTTTTACCTGAATCAACTAAACCGAAAGGTTAAGTAAATAATACATTTATGGGGTACTATGGATCACAGTCCACAGTGCCCCACATGAAATTAGTTCACTGTACCCCACAAGGCCAAAATAAAAACAATGACTGAAACTACTATCAAAATTAATCGTGACGCAATAGAATTACCACGACTTACGTAGCTCATTAATTGGTTATTGGTAAAAAAAAAAACAAACAAATATACAATTTGAAGTGCTAAGTTTGTCAAAAAGATTCACAAAGTAACATCGAGAAAAAAAAAGGGCGGCTTACGTTTCGCGGAGCAGCTGCAGCGCGACCTCTGGCAGTGAGAACGTGACGGTGACCGGTGGGAGGGAGGGGTATTGGATAGATCATGCGAACGTTCGAAGTGAGAGTTGTGTTTGTAATGAATAGCGCGCGAGATATTAATGAATAACTACTGTGCCCCCTGATTCACTCTGCCCCCTGCTCCCCTACTCTAAATTTTTTTTAAGGTTTTATTCTACCACTTTGTCGGCGTGAGTAGCTGCTGGACGGGGAGCTCCCTACAGAATTTCACAGAAAAAACACGTGGTATATTTTGTAGAGGGAGTGCCATAGTCACCACGCTTGTTAGCGTTGCGGCTGGCACCATGGACCGCACCGCTGGTCGCAGTATTGTAAGATGTGTTAGAGTAAAACTCCGATATTTCTAGATATACTTATATTATGACTTCCTTTCCATGAACAGTGCTTCGCAACGAACTTTTTTGCACGTCTCCACTCAAACGTTGCCAACCGGAACCGTATACTGCCCTTCTCTATGGTTGATCCAGCCCCACGTCGACGTTGTCTCAGTGGTAGGGAGAGTGGGAAGTACAACGTACTAGTGGGGACTGTATTAACCAATCGCATTCTTGTAAACGAGTGCACGAAACTAAATTAGTCAATATAACAACTTACAACCTATCACAATCGAGTAAAGAACTATCGAGGTCAAAATAGCAACTGATAAAAAAAATTACAATAAATATTACATTATAACTATGTTAACAAAAGGCCTTATAGAATTGTAAACGCTAACAGATGGTATGACGTGCAGATGGGTCTGTTCCACCTCCGGTTCCCTTAATCGCCTTTTACGACACCCCCGTATAGAGACGAGGTGATAATATTCTCAACTGACTCCACCCGGCTATGCTTTCGTTTGTGGGGTAATTTCGTGCAAAGTGGATATGGCCTTCTCTCGGCAATGATTGGTACTAAAGTAGGGCCAACGTAAGAAGTCCGTTTTGACGGTTTCTTATCACCAATACACAGGGTTCGTTTTTCTTTGCAGGTCGTAATTTTTCATACGTTTGAATGGACCTATTACGATGGCCTTACTTGAAGACTTAAAGTAAGGCCATCCAAAGCCCGATGTACTTAAAGTTTAAGTACATCGGGCTTTGGATGAATCAGAGGGTGAGGGGTGGAGTGTGAGGGACGGGAGGGTGAAAGGAGAGGAGTGAGAGGAGAGTGATGAGGGGGGGGGGGATGAGGGGAGTGAGTGAAGGTCATTGGACGCGAATGGTAGCTTGCCGTGCTCTTAAGTGTACCTACCTACATAGACGTATCCATGTAAAACTGGCTGTGAAGGATACAGCCAACCAGGGATTTTTATAGAAGTTTGTCGCATGAAAATGTCAGTTTCTTTTTACTTTCGAGGGAAGCGAGAAAGGTATTGTATTCGTGAAAAAAAAAGTTTTTCTAATTTTCTCAAAAATGTGTTCTATATCACTTATACATCATAAACAACAAGTCTCCCGAGAATGTCCGTCCGTCGGTCGGTCGGTCGGTCGGTCCGTCGGTCGGTCTGTCCGTCACGCTTTGGCCTAGCGTCTAAACGAATGTTCCAATTGACACCATATTTTGAATTTAGGAGTTTTATGCAAATCCATTGAAGGGTTCTAAGTTGTTTCTTGCTGGCTCTCATTTTGAGGGTAGCTGTCATACAACGAAAATGAAAAATTGTTTTTTTCTCATAAACGGCTCATAGAATCTTGATGAAACTTTGCACGACCAAGCATCTCCATGTAAGATATCTTGCGCCAGTATCAATTGATCTGTGTAATTTCATATAAGGGGTGTTCTTTTACGACCAAATCGTAAATATGTGATTTACCCAAAATTGATTCCATTGAGTTTATTAACATTTTCTATAATTTAATTCATTTTAGATGTCGAATGTAGAGCAAGGAGGAGCAACAGCGTTTCCAAAGTTAGGTTTATCAGTGTTCCCGGTGAAGAATGCCGCTTTATTCTGGATGAACGTTGATCCTTGGTGCACGGGAATAAAGAAAACAGAGCATACGGCTTGCCCAGTATTGAGAGGAGCCAAGTGGGGTGAGTTATGTTTTTGCTGCCCAGTCAGTATTCTGTTCTAGTATAGTCTGTACCGCGCCTTAGGTATGCGAGCGGCGAGACGGGGGGACGGGGGTGGGGGGCATCGCTCGTCCCCGCTCCCGGCGGCAACTAGTTTTGCTCTTTCCTTCCCACTCCCCCAACTCCCCAGTGGTTGCGGTCAGACTATATTAAACGAGCAAAATTTGTATAATATAAACCAGCCATACTCAACCTTTTTAGGGTTCCGATACCAAAATGGTAAAAAAAAGGAACCCTTATGGTGCCGCTCTGTCTGTCCGTCTGTCTGTCACACCTCTATATCTCAGCAACCACTTATGCTATCAACCTGAAATTTGGAATAGTTTTAGAATATAGTTGCCCAACTTAATTGCACAAGAAAAAATTTTGAAAAAAGTATGATTATTAATATAAAGGGGGCCAAAATAGGGGGGGCCAAATTTCAAATTGTCGCTACTAGGTCGAGTGGGGTATCATATGAAAGGGCTTTACTTGTACATTTTAAAATATATTTTTGTATTTTTTTAAATTTCTTAGTTTTAAAGTTATGATGAAAAATGTCAAGAAAAATACCATTCCCCCCCCCTTATCTCCGAAGTTTGAGTAAGGAAAAATCTGAATTAATTACAGTTGACAGAAGTTTATATAAACTTTACAGCAAAAATAAAACGATCTTTCTAAGTTGCACAGTTTTTCAGAAATCTGCAAAAAACCTTTACAAACAAATTTAGTTTTGCGGTCCTGAAAATGGACTTTATTGCTTCCAAAAATACTATAGGTATATCGGAACCCTCGGCGCGCGAGTCCGACTCGCACTTGACCGGTTTTTTATAAGGGCCAGGAAAAGGGTTCAGTTGTGGTGCCGCGGGCCACATCATAAATATGTTTGGTGCTAGCATAAAACATAATTTTAACGGCTTATTTACTTTAATAAATAAAGAAGAAGTGTCCACAACTGGGTGTACGAGTATGATGTTATAACTATTATGGTGTCAATCCAAAATTGATGTTGTGAAATTGATGTTGAAATTTGCGACCTCTAAGCATTTATACGTTGCATTTGTGCTGCCACCTAGTAAGCATTTTGCTGTACTTGCAGTATTTGGTTGTAAAACTTTATGATTTTCATTGTAAAGTAATCTTCACCGTGACTAACGCCTTAATTTTTTTTTTCAGTGGCATCAAAATGGATTATTCTGATTGGTCAAGAACTAAAACTGCCGTGTCCTGTACAGCAACCCAATTCGTAAAAATAAATAGTTCCTAATTAAATCGATGTTTTGACTAAACAGGAAAACAGTAGTTTTTATAAAAACGAAGTCTCCTGCAGATCCAGAGCAAAGAATTTCAAAATAAAAAAAAATTTAAAGAGTAGGAAGAAGATTTTCAAAACAGGATTCTTCAGGGTAAGCTCGCTGACGTTGCAACAGCTTTTGATCTTTGACTTAGCTAACAACACACAAAAAAAATTCCCATACAAAATAACGTAACTCACCAAAACATTTTCTATGGGAAGTTGTTTTTTTTTTTGTGCATTGTTAGTAAAGTCGTAAAACAAAAGTTGTTGCTTTTGACCTGAATAGTAAGTGGGCAAACGGATTTTAGGTACAAACAAATAAGCTTGTAGAAGTCTGGAAGGATGTGCAAACATAATGCAATATTACATCAATGCGTGTGATTGCGTTGTTTCTTTAGAATTTGTCAGACAAATGTGGAATTTTTCTCAGTATCTACAGATGGTTACGTGGTCAATGCATTCTGATACTGCAATATTGTTTGCTTGTAAGTACACATTTGAAAACAGCATCCTAATCAAGTTTAGTACTTTTTAGTGTAATCTATACATATATACAATAACAAGATTTTTCATACAAATTGTTTATCAACAAGTGAAAAAAGAAATCGGGGTTGTTAATTGTATCCGAATTAGTTTTAGCTTTTTCTGGTTATATGAGTGTTTAGTGTACAATTTTGATAGGGTTGTTTCATCATAACATCCCATGAAACGTCTACTAGAGGACAGGGAGCTCCCTCCAGAATTCTAGCTTTTGCTGGAAAAAAAATGTGGAGGGGAAGTACCATAGTCATCTCGCTTGTTAGCGTTACGGCTGGCACCATGGCACACATTACATAATAGTAAACAACATGGACCGCGGTTGTAGGTGACCGCAGTAAGTAAGATGTAATATACAAAGGAGGATGCAGCTGCCCATCCTCCAGTTAACCCTTAGTCGCCTCTTACAATACCCACGGGGATGTATGGGTTGGTGCTATTCTTGAGGGTTGTTACGTAAAAAATAAATAATTTGCTAAGATTTTTGGATCAGAAGCAACTGATATCGTGGCTTCAATAATTTTCCGTTATCGACACTAGGCGATCGCTCGATTTCTTTTAAACATTGGCGAAACAAGACTTGTAAAAAATGTGACAGAAATGAAATGTGATGTGTGTAATGTGAATTTTATTATATAATAAAATATTTTATTATATAATAAAATGTCCAGCAGTGGGACAGCACAGGCTATACAAAAAAAACATGCTAAACTTTCTGACTGTTTTTGTGTTTTCAATGTTGAGTTTTAAAACAATGTACGGTGTTGTGTTAACTGGAACCTCAAGTATGGAGAAATTGTTAACAACACAGGCACATGTGATGGAACAAATAGAGAAAAGTGTACATTTACTTCCAACTGGTAGCAAAGAAGAATACTTTGTTTTGAGGTGAGTCAACGTAACATGAGGTGTAAGAGACAGCCTTCCGAATACTGAAAGGGCATGGTCAGTCAACGTAACTGAACAACTTTCATAAAATAAAATTTTCGGGAAATGTAAAAAAATAAATGGTACAGCAGCACTGCACTTACTTTCTCGCGATATACGAGAGTCATCATTCAACAGTGTCCCCGCCGGGAGTCTAACCCAGAGCCTCCGGATCAAGAGCCGAATGCTACTACTAAAGGCTGCGGATAGTAATGAGTAAATAAGTACCAACTGCAAACTTAAGTTTGTAATTCCTTACAAATAATATGAAAATACAAACTTACCTATACGAACTAGATTTATGTAAAAATCGTTTAATGAAATATGCAGTCAGGTAGAAAACCAATTTAGAATCCAAATTGTAGAACATCAAAATAAGCTCAACGAAACCGATTTTGAGTAAATCACATTTTTAAATTTTATTAGTAATGGAACACCCCTTATATGAATTTCTTGAGACCAATTGATACTGCCGCAAATGCCTTAAATGGAGATGCTTGGTCATGCAAAGTTTCATCAAGATTTTATGAGCCGTTTTTGCGAAAATTTCAATTTTTCATTTTCGATGTATGACAGCTACCCTCAAAATGAGAGCCAGAAGAAAACCACTCAAAACCCTTCGATGGATTTGCATAAAACTCTTAAATTCCAAATATGGTGTCAATCGGACCATTCGTTTAGCCGCTATGTCAAAGCGTGACGGACAGACCGACCGACGGACCGACCGACCGACCGTCCGACCGACCGACCGACCGACCGACGGACGGACATTTTTGGGAGACTTGTTTTTTATGATGTATAAGTGATATGGAACACATTTTTGAGGAAATTAGAAAAACTTTTTTTTTCACGAATACAATACCTTTCTCGCTCCGCTTGAAAGTAAAAACGGCTTCTCCAAACAAAATTGCTACTTGATTCGATAGTTAGTATGGAGACCAATTTTTTTTCCTGAAAGTTTTATTCTCTGAAAGTTGTAGTAGGGGTAGGGGTAGGGTTCGGTCCTTTGTAAGGAGAAGTCGATTTTTTTTTCATTTCTCAACCCGATTCTTAGAAAAATTGTGTTTATTTTATTTTTTTTAGAAAAACTGTCCCTTACACCCTGTGTAATCTATTTAAATTCAAAAATGGGAAAAATAATTTTTATTTAATTGACTCCTATTTTATTTTATTTTTAGATATTTGGAAACGTTGAAAAGAGAGCACAAGTTAGCCGGCGGGAAACCTGAGCACTATTTAGGGAACCCTATCAATGCGTTTAAATTGATCACCAGACTCAACACGGATCTGATGATCGTTGAACAACTGCTATACAATATTTCAAGTAAGCAAGAAAATATTACAAGCAATGCAAATATATTAGTTTATTTATTATTTGCATATACCACGGCGACACACACACAAACACACACACACACCACACACACGTGCATGCACACTTTACACACACACTCACATTACACTTGGCTTGCCTGTCATACAATACAATTCAATACAATACAATACAATACAATACAATACAATACAATACAATACAATACAATACAATACAATACAATACAATACAATACAATACAATACAATACAATACAATACAATACAATACAATACAATACAATACAATACAATACAATACAATACAATACAATACAATACAATACAATACAATACAATACAATACAACACAACACAACACAACACAACACAACACAACACAACACAACACAACACAACACAACACAACACAACACAACACAACACAACACAACACAACACAACACAACACAACACAATACAATACTCTTTATTGCACACAGAAATACAAAATTACAAAAGAAATAAAAAGATAAGATAAGAGAGTCTATAATTTGTTATTAGGGTTCCATAGTCCGTAGTCCGGACCCCATTAAAAAGCCTACGACGCGCGGTGTCCGCCTTTTAAAGTGCTGTATCTTGAATGTTAATAGCAAGCTGATTATTTTATAATAACGAGTAGGAGCAAATAATAAAAACAATGTAAGGTCAGATGGGGTAAGCGAAACATGATTTGTTATCTGGTGGAGGTGAATAAAAGTCGTTCTATCTTGTAACGTTAACTAGCTCATCATTCCTCCTTTACTGACACAACTTCTTCTCCAGATTGTACTTCGGAGAGTGTGCTCTAGAGCTCCACGAGCTTACTCCACCATCTCCCTTCTACGAGTACCATCGGGAGTCCAGACGCACCGCAGGATATCACCCATACTTGGTTGATATTCCGCACATTCGCACAAAGCGCTTTGAAACATCTTTTATAATGCGCACGGATAAAGAGTGGAATTCTCTGCCTGCGTCTGTGTTCCTGAGTTCATATAACCCGAATCTCTTCAAGTCGCGATTGAATAAGCTTCTTCTGGGCAAGCTCGTTCCACCGTCGACCTTATCTCTGTCTTCAAGACTAGATCGAGGTCAAGAGTAAGCCCATTTTCAATAAAAAAAAAAACTTCACAGTTAAAGTATTTACGATAGTTTACTATTTAAGGTTAAGTGTTTCGCTTCCCCGTCGTCTCACTTACCTCACTTGACTTTGAGGTAAAAAAAAATAAAGGGATACCCATACGAGGATCGTAGGTATATTTTTTTTTTCAACTTTTATAGGGTTTTTTTATTTAATTTTTATTTAATTTAATTTTATTTGGACAACCAGTAGTAGTTACAATCAAGCTTAACAAAATTTACAGAGATTACTAAAAAAGTCGCTATAGTACTACCTGTAGGTGCCACAGCATGCACAAAAGGGGTTAGCAACATAGTTCCTTAAATTTACTTAAATGAACTAAAGAGTAAAATCCTATACTTGTTGTGGACATCCACAACGATTGTTGTAGTTGCCCACAACAAAGACAAGAACAGAATCAATTGTCAATTTGGAGCAAAATGTTTGATTTGAAAACATTTATTTATTTATTTATTCTACAAAAACGTAACTTACAGACTAGCCAAAACGTTACATTTTATCAAAGGTAAAAGTTGGTAAATACAATTATTACATAAATCAACGCATAATAGAGAAAATTTCATATCAATTGTCTTCACAAATGTTCAAAACATTCCTTTTTAAATTAGACCAATCATCCACAAACACATCCAATTGAGGTTGACAGATGAGGAGCTCATTCAGAGTTTTGATGGCTCGACTGACTGGAGAGTATTGTCTCGCAACGGTGCGGGCATTAGGTGCAGCAAACAGGCGCAGAGATCCCAAACGAAATCTAGTATATATAGAGAGAATAGTTAACATAGAGAGAATAGTTAAAAACATCAACAGAATTGTCAAGTTTACAATATTTTTTACTTAACCGAGACAAAGCAGAATAAGCTTGTAAGTTAGTTCTTGAAGTAAGAGCCCTCAACAATCCCAAAGGATAACGGGGTAAACGTGTATATAGGAACTGTGAAACTAAAAACGCTTAACAGTGTCGGGCAGTCAATACTACCACTTAACATTTTAAACAAGAATAACATATCAAGAAGATGTCTTCTGTCTTTTAAACTACACAGTTTCGAACCAAAATGGTTAAAATGGAACCCTTAGGCGCAGGCCAGACAGAAGAGGTGCGCCGCACGGCACGCCTTCAGCGCACCTCTTCTGTCTGGCTTGCACCGCGTCGTTCTCCTACATTTTGTATGCATGTGATTTGAACAGGCGACGAGACGGCATGCCTAAGGCGCACTGTCGGTGCACCACCGGCGCACCGCCGGCACGCCGCCACACAGCACAGTCCGCTGCCATCGATTGCGTCGTCCAGCCGAAAAGTGTACCACGGGGGCGCTCGAAGCGCGCCTCGGGCGCACCCGAAGCGCGCCGCGCCCGTTCTGTCTGGCTTGCAGCTTATGGTGTGACTTCGTTTGTCTGTCACACCTTTTCACTTGAAATTCGAGTTCAAGAATGGGCAACAACTTTATTGCAAACAAAAGAATTTTTTTATTATTATTATTGTAAACTAGCTGGTGCCCGCGACCTCGTCTGCGCAGGGTTATAAATTGTAGCCTATTAGTATGTGTTATTCTGATGTATTAGCTATAATTGTAAAGTTTCAATAAAATCCATTTTGTAGTTTTTACGTGAAAGTGTAACAAACATCCCTCCATACTTACAAACTTTCGCGATTATAATATTAGTAAGATGAGGCCCAAATTGGAGTGGGGCAAAACATAATAAAAAATGTTTTTTTTAGGGTACAAACGAGATAAATCACTAGTGTATCCGTCGGAAGAGGATGTATCTGGTGCTATCCATGGCCTCCTTCGAGTCCATATCGTGTACAACCTAAATGTAACTCATCTAGCCAATGGGACAATATGTACCAATGCTAAGTAAGTTAATACATGGCTATTTTTTTATCTTTTTTTATATCACTTATTATATCACTGCGATCATCAAATGACTGAACGACAAATAAGTCAAAAGGAACGTGCCTAAATTTTCCCCACCCAGATTCGAACAATCGTACTTACTCATTAAACTTAGTTAATTCATTCGTTTGCATAAATAAGAGCCGTTAGTAAAAAAAATATATTTAAGATTACAATAATACTTATTCTGGCATGATTTTTTACCCTGTAGAAAGAAAGTCTTATTTTCTATGGATAACAGGCGTTTGACCCCGATCTCTCAATCTCTTCTATTTTTAGGGTTCCGATACCAAAATAGTAAAAAAAAGTGGTGTGACTTTGTCTGTCTGTCTGTCTGTCACACCTGTATATCTTAGCAACTACTCATGCTATCGACTTTTGCACGTGAAAGAAAAAAATATGATAATTAATGTATAGGGCCCAAATAGGGGGGGGGGGCAAAATTTCAAATTGTCGGTACTAGGTTGAGTGGGGTAATAAAAGGGCTTTACTTGTACATTCTAAAATATATTTTTTTGTATTTTTTTACGACTCGAGTTTTCAAGCTATGATGAAAAACCGGCCAAGTGCAAAGCGGGTTTTGATTAAGTATTTCATAACGTTTATATTTAAAACTTTTTTAAGTCCTAATGCTCAGCGAGGTCCTAGCGCTATTTATATTATTTCCAGTTTTTCCGCTATAGCTCATTAACCTGTGAAGTCTACTTAAGTCTACTTACTTAACTGTGATAGTTTTCCTTTTAACTTCATTATATATGCAACAACTTTGAATTTTTTCACATTCCCAATCACAACCGTTTAGCCGAGGAGGTTCTCAAACGACGCGTATATTTTTTTTTTTCAATGTATGACCACGCATAACTTTTTACAGAGTATTCCGATTTTGATAATTCTTTTTTTATTAGAAAGAGTACACCCCGAACTTGGTGCCACATAAATTTGGAAAAAAAAATCCAACCCTAAGGGTAGGAAAACAGGGGTTGATTGATTGTTCACTGACTGATTGTAATGTATGACCACGCATAACTTTTTACAGAGTAGCCCGATTTACCCTAAGGGTGGGAAAATAAAATTTACAGTCACAAAAAATTGTAAAATATAAACTTTATAACAAAAAAAATTACCGCCGAAAAAACTGAAAAGCAAGGAATAATTAACTTTTTTATTTAACCTTAATAACAAAGTTCTTAAACTAATGTAAGAATACCCGAGTAATTTTGAGGCGGCTCCAAACAAGCAAATTAATTAATTACATGTTATTACGTAAAGTGTGATGCACGGCGGCGGCGCCGACTCAAAATTGCTCGGGTATTCTTACATTAGTTTAAGACCTTTGTTATTGAGGTTAAATAAAAAAGTTTAATTATTTCTTGCTTTTCAGTTTTTTCGGCGGTAATTTTTTTTGTTAAAAAGTTTTTTTTGAAGTAAGCTTGATGTATCATTCTACAATGTTGATGATGATAAATGAAACAATTAGAGGAATTTGGTCAAAAAACTTTTTCCGTTTTTATACTTACACTAGCGGTTCGCCCCGGCTTCGCACGGGTAGATATAGGTTCTTGTTGCATCGGGGGTTACTAAAGAAACCAGCCAAGCGCAAGTTGGACTCCCACCGAGGATAATGCAGGTTTCTAATGATGAAAGAATTTTTCAAATCGGTCTAGTAGTTTCGGAGCCTATTCATTACAAACATACAAACATACAAAAATAGGTACAAATCTTTCCTCTTTATAATATTAGTGTAGATTAGTGTAGATATACTTACATTGAATAATACAAATTAGTGTCTTCTGATAAAATTGCTACGTATTGTAAGCTTTTGGGCTTATTTAATTCGTTGGTTTATTTAAATTTATTAACAGTCAATACTACAGTTGGATATTGATACTTTAGTCATTTTGTTATAGTTGCTCAATGATACTCAGCCAACGTGAAGCTAGTTACAAGTGAGTTGTAGAACTTATAGGAAGAGGTTATTGCCGTAAGTGAAGGAGGCAAGCAGTTTGTTTTCAGCACTCAGCGCGTACAGTTGTGCATTTTTGTTAAATTGTGTTACAGTTAATAATAAATAGTACAAAGTAGAAAATCGCAAAATTTCACAACCACAGGCAGGATTCGAACCTGCGTCTTCTGCGTAAGTACCGCAGACGCTTTACCAACTAGGCTACTGTGGTCCTGCCCGATGTTGTGAAATTTAGCGACCTCTATACGCATTCCAACGTTGCGTTTGTGCTGCCACCTAGCAAGCATTTTTTGCTGTACTAGCTCAACTAGTCCATCATTGCAGACAGATTTCGAGTTGAAAATTGGTAACACTACGTATAATTGAAAATGATTTTATTTTAACACTTCCTGTGTTCGGATAAATCTACAAAGTAGAAAATCGCAAAATTTCACAACCACAGGCAGGATTCGAACCTGCGTCTTCTGCGTAAGTACCGCAGACGCTTTACCAACTAGGCTACTGTGGTCCTGCCCGATGTTGTGATATTTAGCGACCTCTATACGCATTCCAACGTTGCGTTTGTGCTGCCACCTAGCAAGCATTTTTTGCTGTACTAGCTCAACTAGTCCATCATTGCAGACAGATTTCGAGTTGAAAATTGGTAACACTTCGTATAATTGAAAATGATTTTATTTTAACACTTCCTGTGTTCGGATAAATCTACAAAGTAGAAAATCGCAAAATTTCACTACCACAGGCAGGATTCGAACCTGCGTCTTCTGCGTAAGTACCGCAGACGCTTTACCAACTAGGCTACTGTGGTCCTGCCCGATGTTGTGAAATTTAGTGACCTCTATACGCATTCCAACGTTGCGTTTGTGCTGCCACCTAGCAAGCATTTTTTGCTGTACTAGCTCAACTAGTCCATCATTGCAGACAGATTTCGAGTTGAAAATTGGTAACACTACGTATAATTGAAAATGATTTTATTTTAACACTTCCTGTGTTCGGATAAATCTACAAAGTAGCCTGCCTGTGGTTGTGAAATTTTGCGATTTTCTACTTTGTAGATTTATCCGAACACAGGAAGTGTTAAAATAAAATCATTTTCAATAATAAATAGTATTGAAAATAATACGATTTTTACTTCTGGAACTACTTATTCCTTACAAATTTTATTTTGTTTCAGCAAATACAAGAAGCAATATGTTGAATATGTGTAAGTATAATACCTATAACTATGCGGTTTTTGTAAAATACCAATTTGTTGACGCTCCATGACCCATGATCCCGGGTGAACTGTAATCTTATACAGAATTTTAAAGTGAACAGTGAGTTTTATCAGGAAAGTGACTGTTTATCGTTTAGTAAACAACTTTTCCTGCACTGGTGCAGCACACATGCATACCCCAAGCTGGTACTTACTTAGGTAGGTACTATTTTCTATCATTCCGTCTTTAATCTGTTCTGTAATTTTAAGTTTTGTCTGTTTTATGTGTGCGTGTGTCTGCAGACAAAATAAAAGAGTAAACTGTCATTTTTACTTTCGAGCGGAGCGAGAAAGGTATGTATTCGTGAAAAAAAAAGTTTTTCTAATTTTCTCAAAAATGTGTTCTATATCACTTATACATCATAAAAAGCAAGTCTCCCAAAAATGTCCGTCCGTCGGTCGGTCGGTCGGTCGGTCCGTCGGTCGGTCCGTCGGTCGGTCTAGCGGCTAAACGAATGGTCCGATTGACACCATATTTTGAATTTAGGAGTTTTATGCAAATCCATCGAAAGGTTCTAAGTGGTTTCATGCTGGCTATCATTTTGAGGGTAGCTGTCATACAACGAAAATGAAAAATTGAAATTTTCTCAAAAACGGCTCATAGAATCTTGATGAAATTTTGCATGACCAAGCATCTCCATGTAAGATATCTTGCGCCAGTATCAATTGATCTGTGTAATTTAATATAAAGGGTGTTGCTGTACCACCAAATCGTAAATATGTGATTTACCCAAAATTAGTTCCATTGAGTTTATTAAAATTTTCTATAATATCAATTCTGGATTGGTTGTCTACCTGACTGGATATTCTTTATGATTTTTTTTTAATAAAATTTATTACACAGGGTGTACCAAAAACTGAAAGGGCTTGCTCAGTAGCCTAAACTGAACAATTATCCATAAGGAACATGTGTTGGGAAATTAAAAAAATCTCCATGCAAGTATCCTACGGTAGTATCCATTGATCTGTGAAAATTAATATAAAGGGTGTTCCAGTACTACCAAAAGTTAAACATGTGATTTACGCGAAATCGTTTGAGGTTTGTTTGTTTTAATGTTTGAAAATTTGAATTCTGATCTGTATATTTCATTCGAAATTTTTTTTGGAAAAATGTAAATAAAAGTTTGTATTTCCATACTATGTGTATGACATTACAAATTTAAGTTTACGGTTGAGTTTTTCCTTGAGTATTGCGAGAAAGTAAGTGCAGTGCTGCTGTACCATTTATTTTCGTTTACGGTTACGAAGCATTGGTTCCGTAGGTGGCCGAAGGGATTCCAACGCTTACCGACACATTTTGCACAGCTAAGTCAAAGCAATCGTCTAAAGCTGTCAGAAAAACAATGTTATTCTTTCGGTCAAAATTACTCTGGTTTTAGTGTAATGGCTGCAAAATAGATTGGTAAGCGTTGGAATAAACGAAAAAATTGATTATATATTAATTGCAGGTCACCAATGACAGCTAATGACTGCTTCGAACTTGGCTTCTCTAAGTACCCGAGGCCCGAGGTCCACAACCCTCAAAGAAGTTTGCCATGGCTGGAAGAAGCGTACAGACGATACAAAAACGAAAAATATTTCTACCCGTTTCCTATAGAAAAACTGGTACACCAGATCGCAAAAGTATATAATTCAATGGGTATGTTTATGTGAAAAGATAAAGAGTTAGATTACCAGTCAGGACAAATTCGGTACCGGTCAGGGTTAGCAAACATAAAGAAACAAGTAAGTCGTTCAGTAGTGCACGATGGTGAGGGGGAAACGTTATCATGGCCAATCCTGACAACTTGACAAGCCGGTACGGGCAACCTATCCGTTTATGTGCAATTGCATAAGATATCGTACGGTCAACCGCTTGTCGGTAGAAACTTTTTCAACCTTATTACCACGCCATAAGGTCCAAAAGTGTTTCTACTGATGTGCGGCCGTGTGTACAAAATAACACCTTGAACGATTTTGTCCGTACGTGTTACTTTGTACACAATGTTTGCATCCTTAGGTTAGGACAGGAAAGATGCACAATGTTGACCAACTTTAACATACATGGATAAAAAGTGCTCACGAGCAATAGGGAATATGCATAATTTTTTTTAATAGCATTTATTAACAAAATATGAAAATACTGTAGTAGAGATAAAAGAAGTTAAATTTAAATCGGCTAAGAAATACGGCCGATATAAGACTATTAATTACGCGCCGTTTAGACAGAGAGATCAAACATGGACAGTGACGTCACGTGTCACTAGGGTCAAATAAACTCCGTGTTAAATTTCATTTTGCTAGAAAGAGATAGAAACAAATCTTTTATGGCTTATATATTTTTTAATTTCATAGTAATTCGATAATAGTACATTAAGATGCACGTGCGCTATTTTGGATATTACGGCAGAGGCTCAGAAATTGCAGCCCGAGCCGCAGGCGAGGGCGTAATGGAGCCGAAGGTGTAATCACCAAAGCGCACAAGCTTCTTACGACGTTTTTCAACACATTTGCGAATAAAAACGAATCAAATTCGCTTACCTGCAATTCCTGAGCCTCCATTTTTCGTTCTTACAATACTTTTCAACATGGAATAAATACACCACAAAGAGCTAGGTTTATACTTATTCGACAGCTCATTGAAATAAGCCAAAAAGACATTCTCTGAAAACGAATTGGCATTTTTGCTGTTCTTCCATTCAATGAACTTTTCTTAGGCAAGAATATACCTATTTTTCCTTTGATTTTGCTGGAAGGAGACTCTCACTTGCATTTTATACCCCAGTAATTATTTCCTGTGGGGTTAAAATAAGTTCTTCTTCATTGCTTGCAACCGACGAACGACAATGTTAGTTAATCACAAAAATCAAAGCAAATGAAAATGCTTCTGAAAAATGGCGCGCGGAATTCTTGTTGCGCGCGCATTTCTTTTTTCAAATGAGGAGCTGTGACGAAGCAGTGGAAATGCTCCCAAACAGCGTAGTCATTGGAAAAGTACAAAAACTTAAAATTTATTGCTTACAAAATCAATGAATGTTAATTTGTTGTCAAATTTAACTAATCTCATGCAACAAACTGTTTATGTATTATATTTTCATCAACATTACGTATATATTTACGAAAATGTCATAAATATTTTAGACATTAGAACTCCTTGCTCTTTGTTAATATTTAAAAAAAAAAAACAAAAATAAAATAACTAGTGCTGTAATATACAGGGTGTTAATTTAATTGCGTGCCATAGCTTAAGGGTTAAGGGCTTTCAGTTACGATAAAGGAACACTAAAAAATTATTTGAAAAATCCTACTGAAAAAAAAACTAAAACTCCATTGAAACTTAACTAACGCGAGCACCGCCCTATCACCGAGCCAGCGCACGGGAATCAGTGGATAAGGTAGGCATATACATAACTGAAACTCTTTCTCGCGCTTTTGATAGCGCGGTGCTCCGGGTCATTGCCCTCCGCGTTAGTTTAGTTTCAATGGAGTTAAAAAAAATTAAGAAGGATTTTTCTTAATATTTTTTTTAAGTTCCTTTATCGTTACTGAACCACCCCCTAAGCTATGGCACGCAATCAAATTAACACCCTGTATAATGAAAAAAGCACGCGTTTTTAATAAGCTGGATTATGGACCTAAATACAGTGCAAATAGAGCTGTTTTATGAGCAAATGTGTTGAAAAATAATTTTACTAAACTGTTTCTTTATTCTTTATTGTACACACAATATGCAGTAATTGCGAAAAGTTATACAATGGCGAGTTTAACATTACATGAATGAGGTTTTTTTTTTATAAAAAGAATTCATGCATATTCCCTACTGCCGCTGTCGAATATTGCTCGTTTGTTCGACCGAGAGCAAGTCGCTACGGGTATCAATGTTTGCTGTTTTGCACGCGAAGTAGAGACGTGGCTTTACAGAGGAAGATGTCTTTTAATCATTTAGGTCATTGACCGACCAGAAAGCTCCTCCTGATTATTTCCACGTATTTTCAAATAATCCAGGTAATATTTATTTTATTTAACTGTTTATTGTACCTACACATAAATTCGCAAACAAAACAAACATTTAGAGAACAGACACAACAGGTACTGCTTATTTCAACTTGGAAATTTCTTCCAGCAGACCTAGGGAAGAGAAAAGGCACTGGAAGAGGCAGATAATAGTTAATTTCGCTATTTAATTTAGTTCAATCTGTCAGCCGTTTAGGCGTGAAAGAGTAAAAAACGTTACAGTGATTATTTCTGGGTTCAGGTGATTTGAAAAATGCTCTATACTGGCTAGAACAGCTTCAAATACATACTCCGGGTAACGCCGAAATCTCGACTATAGTCAAGAATCTTAAAGAAATTATAGAAACAAAAGGAACTACAACTGAGGTGATCATCTTCCGTTATTATTTCATATAATTCATAGAAGCCTTTATTGTTCGAGAAAAGTTTGTATTCGAAGGCGAAAATTTTAATTTTTTTTAACATTGTGATTCTTAATTTTAGTTGTTTAGTTTTATGATCAGAGTAGTACCTAACTAAACTACCTAAACAGTTACACTGAAAAATTTTCCCCTTGTTTCCTGTCACTTTTGACAGGCTACAATATTCCTTACGGTATTACATTGAAACTCTTTGTAAACAGTAATATCCACTGACTTCCGAGACTTAGTCACTTTTTGCTATACCTAGAGTAAAAGTAACCATTTTTTGCAGGAAGTAAAAAAGCAACCTATTTCAGAGCCTAAAAGCTTGTTTACTATTTGCAGAGGCGATGGGATTGCTAATACCAAAAATAGGTAAGGGCAAGTTTAGAAAGATGGTGGGTATATGTAAAACTCAAGTCACCGGACAAACACAGCTGCTGTCTTAAGTTAGTTACTATTTAAACGATTGCTCGTCACTACAAGAACTGTACTCATGACCCAGCATTTTACTGGACATATATATTTTGTAGAGTCATGTGGTAAAACTATTAGACCCTGACGTCTTCAAATGCCGTTCCTCCCAACAAATTCTTTAATTTTTTACAGCTTCTCGTGTTACTACGCCCATGGACCTCATGCATTCCTGAGGCTGGCTCCAATCAAAGCTGAGGTGCTTCATAAAGATCCTGACATCGTAATGTTTCATGAAATTATGAGCGACGCAGAAATTACGAGGATGAAGTCTCTTGCCAAGAAGACGGTACAGTTATGCTATATTGCCACATGTATGAGAGTGTATCACTTGAGATTCTTTTTTGTTGTGTTCGTAATTTTCAGGACGACGTTTCTGAGAAAAAAAAATACCGAATAATATCGAAATCACCAAAATCGCCTAAGTTTTGTATGGGATTTTTTAATAAACTCAAACTTAGACCTTCCTGTTGTGCAAAACCCGAGGCGAGCCACTATTATATGAAAATATTTTTTTTTACACTGCGCGGTTTTAATTTATTCTTTTTATTCCAGCTTATTAACGGAAAAGTTGTGTGGCAAAACGATACCGCCAAAAATATTTTTGATATCAAAACTGGTGATGTCACCACGCTTCCAGAAAATGAGGATATTAAACTTTCGAAGACAATCGAACATTTTACTGGACTCAATGTCAATCCACAAACATCTGAACGGCTTCAAATTACAAACTATGGGATAGGAGGTCATTTTGTACCACATTACGATTTCTATCTTGTGAGTTGTTTGTTGTGAACAATATTGATTCAGTAGCTTCGGCTAAAGCCAAGATCACGGCATACATTGCTTGTTGTAGTAAGGATATTGCAACTAACATAACCAAGCCTCCCAGCAATGTATGCCGAATTAGTCTTTGAATTCAGTCAGGTGTGATCGTGGCTTTAGTTATCATTGAATCTGCGCCCAAATGATCAGGTCATACCTGCATGATCAGGTCATGCCTGCGGATCCAGGCACTTCAAGAGCTAGTGTCCCGGCGGTTTTAAAGAAACAATAATGTTTAATTACATACATTTAAATTAGGTGCTCGTATCACCGATGGCCGATGGGGTGTGAGGGTTCTAGAGTGGCGACCACGTACCAGAAGACGAAGCGTTGGCAGGCCCCCCACAAGGTGGACCGACGATCTGGTCAAGGTCGCGGGAAGCTGCAGGACCGGTCGTCATGGAGTTCTTTAGGGGAGGCCTATGTCCAGCAGTGGACGTCTTTCGGCTGATATGATGATGATGATGATGATGATCACCAGTTGAACTATTCTGCCCTTTCATACAGGTAAGAGAAGGAGTTATAAACGAAAATTTAAAAAGTAAAATTTTGAAAAATATGGATTGGGTGATGTTGAATTTGATTACGGAGGTGATAAAGCTGCAGGTGCTTTTTGGATACAAAACATATTCCACTTTGATCACCTGGGTGATAATACAATTGTTTAAAGTAGAATGTACTATACAAGGTGTAACAGAAAGGCTATATCAACCCTGAAGGATGTAATTCTTCCCATGAAACTAAACAACTATCCCTGAGGAACATATGTCGAAAGACGAAAATAAATTTTTAACCTTTCATACAAAATGCGCTATCAGCTGATTTAGTGTCTATGGGAGATCATTTTTTTTTCCTATTTCTTCCTATGTTCCTTAGAGCAAGTTGTTCAGTTTCACGTGCAGATTAAAATCCTTCAGGGTTGGTGTAACCTTTTCGTTACAGCCTGTAGATTCGGCGGCGTAAGATTAGGGCTACGGTATTCCATCTATGTGATATGTTTATTTTATTTTTTACATTACAGGAATATACCGTTTTTCAAACAGCGGCAACAGTATTGATTTATGTAAGTTTAAGTGTTTGTACTTAGTCTATCTCGACTTATCACTACATAGTATAAAACAAAGTCGCTTCCCGCTGTCTGTCTGTCTGTATGTATGCTTAGATCTTTAAAACTACGCAACGGATTTTGATGCGGTGAGTGATTCAAGGAAAAGGTTTATGTAATGCATAATGTAGTAGAGAAACACTGATAATTTTAGAGGTTTCTAAAGTGATGTTGTAAAAAAACACATTTTTAGGGTTCCGTACCTCAAAAGAAAAAAACGGAACCCTTATAGGATCACTTTGTTGTCCGTCTGTCTGTCTGTCTGTCTGTCTGTCTGTCTGTCTGTCAAGACCCTTTATCTCACGAACGGGTAAAGGTATCAAGTTGAAATTAATACCACATATTAGGATCCATGAACCACACAAGATCTGAAAATTTAAATTTTTTACAACGACGCAATCAAAAGATATGGCATTTTATGTCTTCATCTCCATACATTTATTCAAAAATGCAAAACCTACAGGGTATTTCCCGTTGACCTAAAATTATGAAATTTGGCAAGAAGCTAGGTCTCACAGTACAAATGATGGGAAAAGTCTGAAATCATTAAATATTAAAACTTTTCTCAGAACTAATGGTAACCAATTGTAGTGAGCTCCCGTTTCAAGAACATTCATATAAGAGAGGGGTCAAGTTGGATGGTCGTTGAGGCGATTTTTGTTTTAGTTCTATTTAAAAACGGGATCTCTTACAAACTTAAAAATTGGTATGTTTATAGTGCATAAGCTATAAAATAAAAACAAATAATAAAATTTGGTCAAGCGCGTGTCGGACTCAAAAAATCTAGCACATTAACTTACTGAAATTTCAACTAAAACAATTATGTTTATGTGGTGGTACGGAACCCTCAGTGCGTGAGTCCGACTCGCACTTGGCTGGTTTTTTTTGCGCTTACATTGCTAACGCTGGCTGAACCGTAAGAGATAGATCAAAATAATGTACTACAATATAGTACACCTTAAAAAGATCTACAAAAAAGTCTGCGATGGTATATATCTATCTCTTAGGGGTAACCCACAATAACAATTTTTTATCCTTTATTTTTTTACGAAGTGATTTTAAGCAGTACATCATTAATCCTTATCCAATAAAGTACCTTAAATACATTTTGCATTTAATATAGATCAATATGGCCCTTTTCAGCATGTAGTTTAAATGAATATTTTCGAAAATATTACAGATTTAAAATGCAGGGACATAGCGGTTGCGGCGCGGGGGACATAGCCGGGGCGGGTCGCTAGTATAAAATAAACTGCTATGAACCAAAATTACCACAACCTACCAACCAACCTTCTTTTTTACAATTTTATAATTATAGTGCACACATCCGCATATTATATAAAGTGATTTTTTATTGGTTTCGCTCCCGAACCCCAGTGGCTTTACTTGTGAAAACAAGCAATTTTCTCGAAGAAAACTAATCAAAGCCAAAAAACAAATTTTCGGCTTCCCATACAATATGAGTCGATCACATGACCACTTAGAATGGGAAGTCAAAAAATAATTTTCGAGTAAAACATTTGTTTCTTCTGCAAAGTTGCTTGTTTTCTTAATAGAATCACTGGGCTGCGGGATTGAAACCAATGCAAATTCATATTGTATGTGTGTAAATGGTAACAAAATCATAGTGAGCAGCGACAGCGTTGTTACAAAAAAGCCCTAGTAACCTAAAACCTGCTCCAGGTCATAATGTTACCATCGACATACCTATAGGAAGTGCCCATGAAAACAATCCGTAGGTGCACACTTTTGTGTTAAAGTACTTATAGAGCATTTTACTTGAGAGGGGTGAGAGGAGAGGGGTAAGGGGGTGAAGGGTGGATGGGGACGGGGGCTGAGGGGGTGGGGGAGTGGGGGCGAGGGGGGGGGGAGGGGGGTGAGTGGACGCGGGTGGTAGATTGCCGTGCTCTTAACTGTACCTACCTACATAGACGTATCCACATAAAGCACGCGTCACGTTTTTGTAAAGTATGAGTTCTTATGCACCCTGTCACATTGAAAAGCGGTCGCGGCGTGGTATTTTGTTCCCGCCAAACCGCCCCGGACCGCTTTCGCAATCATACCGCCTCTGTCTGACTTGAGCTTAAAACTGGCCATAAAGGATACAGCGAACCAGGGATTTTTATAGAAGTTTGTCGCATGAAAATGACACTTTCTTTTCGCATTTTAGATGTCGAACGTAGAACAAGGAGGAGCAACAGCGTTTCCAAAATTAGGTTTATCAGTGTTCCCGGTGAAGAATGCCGCTTTATTCTGGATGAACGTTGATCCTTGGTGTACGGCGATAAAGAAAACAGAGCATACGGCTTGCCCAGTATTGAGAGGAGCCAAGTGGGGTGAGTTATGTTTTTGCTGCCCAGTCAGTATTTTCTACTATAGTTTGACCGTAACCGCTATACCGCTGTATAAGTATGCTCACGGCGAGACGGGGGGACCATCGCTCGTCCCCGCTCCCGGCGGCAACTAGTTCTTGCTCTTTCCTTCCCACTCCCCCACCTCCCCGCTACTACCTAAGGCGCGGTACAGCGGTTGTGGTCAGACTATATTAAACGAGCAATATTTGTATGACATAAACTTATTTAAAGGGCGTAAGGGATGATGTACGGTCAACCGCTGGTCGTTAGAAACTTTTTCAACTCTATTACCACGCCATAAGGTCCAAAAGTGTTTCTACTGATGTGCGGCCGTGTGTACCAAAAACTGAAAGGACATGATCAGTCAACGTCACTGAACGACTTCCAGTGAATACAACTCTCAGGAAATGAAAAATCCGGTCAAAAGCATGTCGTCCTACGCGCGTAGGGTTCCGTAGTTGCCTTAAGTTTTATTAGTTTTGATTTTTACTTTCGAGCGGAGCGAGAAAGGTATTGTATTCGTGAAAAAAAGTTTTTCTAATTTTCTCAAAAATGTGTTCTATATCACTTATACATCATAAAAAACAAGTCTCCCAAAAATATCCGTCCGTCGGTCGGTCGGTCGGTCGGTCCGTCACGATTTGGCCTAGCGGCTAAACGAATGGTCCGATTGACACCATTTTTGGAATTTAAGAGTTTTATGCAAATCCATCGAAGGGTTTTGAGTAGCTGTCATACAACGAAAATTAAAAACTGTAATTTTCGCAAAAACGGCTCATAAAATCTTGATGAAACTTTGCATGACCAAGCATCTCCATTTAAGGTATTTGTGGCAGTATCAACTGGTCCTAGAAATTCATATAAGGGGTGTTCCCTTACTACTAAATTTTTTAAATGTGATTTACTCAAAATCGGTTTCGTTGAGCTTATTTTGATGTTCTACAATTTGGATTCTAAATTGGTTTTCTACCTGACTGCATATTTCATTAAATCATTTTTACATAAATCTAGTTGGTATAGGTAAAATTGTATTTTCATATTATTTGTATGGAATTACAAACTTAAGTTTGCAGTTGGTACTTATTTACTCATTACTATCCGCAGCCTTTATAATACTGTAGTTAGAGCATTCGGCTTTTGATCCGGAGGTTCTGGGTTCGACTCCCGGCGGGGATACTGTTGAATGATGACTCTCGTATATCGCGAGAAAGTAAGTGCAGTGCTGCTGTACCATTTATTTTAAATGTATTTCTCTCCTAATGAATAGTGAGGTCCATAGTGCCTGATTGCTATTCCAATTTCTATATTTTTTTATATTATTTTCAGTTTTTTTACTATTACTCGTTAACCTGTAAAGCCTACTTAGCTGTGATAGTTTTCCTTTTAAATTCATCGTAGGTATATACTACCAATGTGAATTTTTCATATTTCCTACAACGACCGTTTAGCTGGCAGGGGGGGAGACAGTAAATAGCGCTTTTTAGCTAAATAGTACCTGGGCGACTGAGCTTCGCTATATGATAGCCGCCTCAACTAGCTGACAAATAGCTGAGAAAACAGTTTGTTCAGAATCGACAGTAGAATTAATTTCACGGGCTTTTGACAGGGGTAATTTTTTACTTTTTTATCATTTAAATTTTTGCCGCTTCTATTCTAAATATTTCTGTGGATACGCGCGCTGGCGCATGGCGGCCGGCGCCGTGCGACGCGGACTAAAGTTTAATTTTTAATTCAATGCAGTAAACTGACAGCTGCAATGTAAATAATGTTGCCAACTCGAAAACCAAAGTGACGTACTCCCGTTCAATTTTAAGTTCAATGAGGTGATTCATTGAGCCTCTTCACACTGGTTCGCCGATATCGAGCCGCCATTTTTTGATGTATGAAGTTATTATCTAAGTTTATTTCTTGAGGAGAGAGATAGATATATAAAAAACGAATTCATATAATATTGAACACATTTTAACTTGTTTTTATTTTGGCCTGATATTAAAATACATTATCTCCACACTCCCCAAAACGTCGAAATTGCTTAATTTTTGGAGGTTTAACATCATACAATTAATCATTTTTTGTAGCGTCACAACCACTCTATATTACATCAACAAAACATCAATAAACAACACTTCTAAGTTGCCACAACACAACTGATAAAAACTGCAGCTGTGCACTTTTTTACTAAAAGAAACGTTTAAGTAATAAATAAAGCGTGGTGTTAAAATTTCTTAGAAAAAGTTTGCAGCTGCAACACAAACAAATGAGTCATCCAAACAACTAGACTCACAATTGGATGACCGACATGAGCAGTAGATAAGAACTTCTGCATTGTCCGTCATTCGGCTTCTTACCTCCGGTCTGAGTGTTCGAATGTGTCTCCTGCCTATGCGTTTCACCGTAAAAATTTTCGTTGAGTTTTTCGTTAAGTTTTTGGTGGTGAAGTTTTGTTTTTGTTATACCTTGTTATTTGTTAAAAGTTCTGTCATGGATCCTGGCCCAGGAACCTCAAGTGACGGTAGCTATTTATCTCCTAGAAAAAAGAGACCCAAGCGTGCTCTAAGTGTAACTGAAAAAATCATGGTGCAAAATGTTTATAAGTATGTTTTCAATGAACAGTCTTCTGAGATAGAATCTGCAAAAGTCAGCGAATGTGCTTCTAAAACTGCTGACATACTGGGCATCTCTCAGAGAGTAGTATTTACCACTCTTAAAGAACATAAAGAAAACCAAGATTTTAAAGCACCTGAAAAGCCCGGACCCAAGCACAACTTCAAAGACAAATTGGACGATTTTACGCTATCTGCGATTCGAAGAAAGGTGCACGGGTTTTATGCGAAAAATGAAGCTCCTACCATTAAAAAGGTAAGTTATTAAAATAATCATAATTTTAATTAGGTAAACATATTTTTTATTCATACGTAATTTCATTATGGTCCCAAGTATATCCATCCCAAGATAGATAGGTATCATAAAGGTACTTGTATGATTTCAATATTAAATTATAAAAGGCACTTATTTCCGTTTCAGGTTTTGAAAAGCGTCAATGATGATGTGGACTTACCCAATTTTTCATGGAGTACAATGAGGAAAACTCTGCTGTTCTTCAATTTTAAATTTATCACTAAATCGCGACGAAGTGCTCTCATTGACAGAGAAGATATCGTGTTGTGCCGCCAAAAATATATATATCAAATAAAAGAATATAGAAGACAGAACAGCATTGCAGTGCAGAAGAAGTACATTTATTACCAAGATGAGACCTGGCTGAACGAAGGTATTCACTTATTTATCCTACTCCTAGACCTCGCCTTCATAAATGCCGTCTTATCTTTTATATTCTGTAGTAGAAGAATACCAACATGCAATCTATAACTATTATAAAATACTAAATCCTTTACTATTAGAAAATTACACAAATGGAATTCACAAACTTAATTTTAAATAAACTTTCAACTGCTATTACTTTGTTCATTTTCATTTATTTAATAATCAAATAATAACCTTTTCTTCTTTCTCAGGGCATACAACGAATCGAGCTTGGGTCGATACGACCATCACTTCATCGAGGCAAGCTTTTATGGAGGGTTTGACCACGGGCCTCAAGTCCCCGACGGGTAAAGGAAAACGGCTTATTATAAGCCACATCGGGGGAGAAGAAGGTTTTGTAGAGAATGGGTTAATGCTTTTTGAAGCAAAGAAGGGGAGTGAAGACTATCACCAAGAAATGAACGCCGAGTGCTTCGAGGACTGGTTCCAAGACATTTTGCCGAAATTGAAAAAAGATTCAGTGGTAGTGATTGATAATGCACCCTACCACTCCCGGAAGATCGAAACTCTGCCAACAATGTCATGGACTAAGTCAAGAATACAAGAGTGGCTCACAAGTAAAGAGATACAATATGAAGAAAAAAATATTAAAGCTACTCTCATTGACATTGTACGGCAGCATAAAGACCAGTTCCCCGTTAAGTACGCTGTGGACGAGATGGCAAAAGAGCAGGGAATCACAATCTTGCGACTGCCTCCTTATCACTGTGAGTTGAACCCCATTGAAATGGTTTGGGCTCAAGCAAAGGGGCATGTCGCAAGAAACAACAAAACATTTAAAACGGATGAAGTGAAAACCCTGTTCGAAGAGGCTCTTACCAACATCACACCGCAGAAATGGAAGAGCTGTGTGACACATGTAATAAAAGTAGAAGACGATATGTACCATCTTGATCCACGCATTGACGGCGTTGTTGATAGATTGATTATTAATGTTACTGAATCCGATAGTGATGATGATTATGACAGTGAATAAAATTTTATTTTTATATGAGCCGTTTTTTCTTAAACACCTTCCCTAAAACAATGCACCGCCTTAAGTAGAAAATATAACTGCCTATATTCTTGAGCCACTTAACTTCTTAATTTCTTGATTTAAATAGTCTTTGTAATGCAAACAAAATGGGCTCCCATAGTTCAGCTGAGCTCTCAGAGTTCTTCATCGGATACTCCAGATCTTCATTTTTAAAATTTCAATAGAAAAGTCTCACCACGTTTAATAAATGTTGTGAACACAGCATGCCGAAAATTTTAATAGTTTGGCTGGTCTGTTAAGGTTTCTTCTCAGGGTCATCAGGTACACCAGATCTTCCATGATCCTAGTTTTGATACTTTTCCCTATGTATGGGCACTAAACCCTACCTCTGTGCCAAATTTCATCTCTCTAGGTTTAAGGGAAGCACTATTTTCTTATTGATGATCAGTTCGCGCTCGACTTGCTCAGATTGAGCCATGTTATTGTTCGAGTAGGTATTTACGTAATTTAATAAGCTTAAAATAATCACTTTGATATTATATGAACATATCACTAGATGAGTGATTGAGTTATATCTTTTTAGCACATCACTATTTATTTTTCCCAAAAAAGCGGCAACCCACCAAACGTCAGTTTACTGCATTGAATTAAAAATTAAACTTTAGAATAACGATCAAAAAATCAAAATCAAAAATATGTTTATTTCTCACCACAAATCATGCACGCAATAAAAGTAACTTAAAAATTGACTTGGTATTTGTGGGAGACTGAAGCCTAAACTAAGCAAAGGCCTGTATTTTAGGACTCCAGGTCTCCGCCCTGTATAAATTTCGAAATTCATCCGGGACATTAATGTGGATTAAAATATACTACGAGTACTAAGTAGAAAAACAAAAGTATTGCAAAACTAAAACATTACAAAGCTACAGTAAAACAATTTTTAGAAGATATAACATATTCAAAATTTTTCAATAAAAGAAAAGAGAGGTGTGTACAGGATACGTCAGAGAGGGAGTGTGAGTGTAGGAGAGTGTGTGAGAGTGTTGTGTGAGAGTGGTGTGTAAGTGTGCGTGAAAGTGAGTGAGTGGGAGTGTATATGATGAGCGCGTATACCTTCACCTGCTTTATGATTGAATCTTTAGAAGATTGTCTGTCTCGTCATAACTAAGCACAATCAGCCACTGGGTAACCAATTTTTTATACTCAGGTCTACAACAGGTATACATGTTGACTTTTTTGTTTATACGATTGTATAAAATTGTATTAAATTGAAATGAAAATAGAACAATCATGAAACTTTAAAATAACAATATCTAGATAAAAAAAACTTTTTTTAACATTTTTTTTACGGGAATGGATTTATTGTAATAAAAATCAGTTCGGGTGTATGAGGGTTTCGCTTATTCCATTAACACGTTCTATATTTATATATAAATATTGCTCGTTTAATAGTATAGGATTTCGCAAACTTATCCCTAAAACAAAAAATGTTCTTAGATTACTCATCATATTTTTGAAAGACCTATCTAACGACATCCCACATCACGGTGTAGATGAAAAAAAAAATCCCACTTTACGTGTGCACCCTAAAAATTATTTTTTCCAAATTTTATTATACCACTTTGTCAGCGTGACTATTTTGTATTTATTGAGTGGATAGTTTTTTACCAGCCAGGCTACCGTGATCCTGACTAATGTTGTGCAATTTGCCACCTCGTTGCGTTTGTGCTGCCACCTATAGTCAAAATAATATAGCTTGATTAGAATGACAGGTGGAAAAACTATGCGTGAGAGCAGGTCGTATTGATACTTGTCTCTGTCGCTCCAATGTGTAGCAAATCGCTGCATCTTGCTCTAACACTTCTGTCATTCTCATCAAACTACATTATGGCTGTGTTCCAAATTGTACAAACGCTGCTAAAAGCGTATACAGTACTGACGGACGGTCCAAATTGATTTTGCACGCTCACAAAGCTATCACTGCTTTAATGACTCTAGTCAATTTGGAATGGATTTAAGCGCGCTCACGTGTTCATCTGTCAAAATGTCAGTTTTGTTTTTATTTTCTTTAACAAAGCCTAAGCTAATCGCTGAAAAATGTGCGCCAAATCCACTCTCATTTCCATTAGAGACAAACTCATTAAAATCAAAACTTAAGAGACATCAGCTGGCTGCAAATGTGTGGGATTTTATGTGTCAAATCGATTTTGACATTAGCGCTTTCACTGCTCCACCTATTTGACTAAAGCACTGATAGCAGAAACGATGACGTCATCAATGTCGTAAGGCGGTGAACGAGCGAGTGCTTTAGAGCACGCTTTAGGTCAATTTGGACCGACTTAAGCGCGCTCACAGTGCTCTAAAGCAGTCTGTTAGTGCAATATGGAACGCACAGCTTTTCAACTATAGTAAGCATTTTGCTGCTTTTTTGCTGCTGCTTGCTTGCTGTATGATAAATATGGTTGCAATATTTTGTGATTTTCTACTTTGTGAGTGATGCCTTAATTTCTTTTTTCAGTGGCATCAAAATGGATTATTTTGAGTGGTCAAGAACTAAAACTGCCGTGTCCTGTACAGCAACCAAATTCATAAAAATAAATAGTTCCTAACTAAATCGATATTTTGACTAAATAGGAAAACGGTCGTTTTTATAGAACGAAATAAAATCTTTTTATCACTCCTCCAGATCCAGACCGAAGATTTTAAAACTCAAAAAAAAATAAAAGAATAGGAAGAAGGTTTTTAAATAGGCTTATTCTGGGCAAGCTCGTTGCAACAACAAAAAAACTCAATTTGTCGTACAAAATGACGTAACTGACCAATACATTTTCTATGGGAAGTAGAAAATCAATTATTGTAATGTGTTGTCAAGTTTAACTAATCTCATGCAACAAACTGTTTATATATTATATTTTCATCAACATTAGGTATATATACCTGGGCGGTCCCAGAAATATTCGACCTTACTTACTTACTGGCAGTTTTTATTTGATTAAATACTCTTTTTAGGAAGCGTGAACATTAGGAAATTTAAATTTAGAATTCGAACGCGCTAGGTCATTTGGCATTTGTTCTGAAGCATACTTAGTGAATGTTGTCATCGAATTTTTCGATAATGGATAAAATTGGTGTTCGTTACGTAATTCAATACTTTTATTTGAAAGGTCTCAGCCCAACTAATATCAAAGTGGAGCTTGATTCTACTTTGGGGGAGTCTGCTCCTTCATTTACAACAATAAAATATTGGGTGGCAGAGTTCAAGCGCGGCCGCTCGAGCTGCCAAGATGAACATCGCAGTGGACGACCAAATGAGGTGACTAATCCAAAAATAGTAAAAAAAATCCACAAAATTGTACTGGATGACCGTCGACTGAAAGTACGCGAGCTAGCAGATATGGTAGGCATTTCAAAAAGTGCAGTCCATCGTATTTTAACAGAAAACTTGGACATGAGAAAGCTATGCGCAAGATGGGTGCCGCGATTACTCACAGTAGAACAAAAACAGCGCCGTGAGGATGTGTCAGTCGAATGTTTAGCAAAATTTCGCAGCAACAAAGCCGAGTTTTTGCGTCGATTTATCACCATGGATGAAACATGGGTTCATCACTTTACACCTGAGACTAAGGAACAGTCAAAACAATGGACCGAAAGAGGAGAATCAGCTCCAAAGAAGGCAAAAACAGTTCCATCGCCAGGAAAAGTCATGGCTTCAGTTTTCTGGGACGCGCGTGGCATAATTTTTATAGATTATCTTCCAAAAGGAAAAACCATTAATGGCGAGTATTATGCCAACTTATTGCAGCGTTTGAGTGAAGAAATAAAGAAAAAACGGCCTCACTTGTCAAAGAAAAAAGTTTTGTTTCATCAAGACAACGCTCCAGTCCACACATCTGGCATTGCAATGGCTAAAATCGAAGAATTAAAATTTGAATTGCTTCCTCATGCACCTTATTCACCAGATTTGGCCCCGTCAGATTATTTTCTGTTCCCAAACCTAAAAAAATGGCTCGGTGGGAAAAGATTTTCGAGCAACATAGAGGTTGAGTCGTTGGTTAATGGCTATTTTGAAGAGTTTGACAGTTCCTACTATAGACGTGGCATTGAAGCTATAGAGCACTGCTGGGAAAAGTGTATCGAGCTACAAGGAAGCTATGTAGAGAAATAAATATAGTTTGTCCCATTTATTTTGATTTTTCTTGGTTAGGTCGGCTACTTCTGGGACCACCCTCGTATTTACGAAAATGTCATAAATATTTTAGACATTAGAACTCCTTGCTCTTTCTTAATATAAAAAAAAAAGTAAATAACTAGTGCTGTAATATATGATGAGAAAAGCACGCGTTTTTAATAAGCTGGATTATGGACCTAAATACAGTGCAAATAGAGCTGTTTTATGAGCAAATGTGTTGAAAATTTTTTGGTGCGTTGTTAGCAGTCGTAGAACAAAAGTTCTTACTTTTGACCTCACTAGTAAGTGGGCAAACGGATGTCAGGTATGTAGAACTCTGGCAGGATGTGCAAACATTATGCGATATTACATCATTGCGTTTGATTGCGTTGATTGATTCTTTGGAATTTGTCAGACTTTGGAATTCTTCTCAGTATCTACAGATGGTTACGTGGACAATGCATTGTGATACTGCAATATTGTTTGCTTGTAAGTACACAGTGGTAAACATCATCATCAATATAATCAAGTTTAATACCTATCTACTTTTTTTAGTGTAAAATATATAATAACAAGATCTTTCATATTAATTGTTTATCAACAAGTGATTTTAATTTTATCCGAATTAATTGTATCCGGATTAATTTTAGCTTTTTCTGATTATATTAAGTGTTTAGTGTACAATTTTAATGGGGTTATCTAAAATTAAAACAAATTAATTTGCTAAGATTTTTGGATTATAAGCAACTGATATCTTGGCTTCAATAATTTTCCCTACGTTATCGATACTAGGACATTTCTTTTAAACATTGGCGAAATACGACTTGTCAAAAGAGACAGCCATTTTATTAATAAATAAAATAATTAACAATAATAGAAGAGTGGACACGTACAAAGAGGGAGGTATTCTCTTAGCAGTGGGACAGCACAGGCTATACAAACAAAAAAAAACATGCTAAACTTTCTGACTGTTTTTGTGTTTTCAATGTTGAGTTTTAAGACAGTGTACGGTATTGTATTTACTGGAACCTCAAGTATGGAAAAATTGTTAATAACACAAACAAAAGTGATTGAAGAAATAGAAAAAAGTTTACATTTACTTCCACCTGGTAGCAAAGAAGAATACTTTGTTTTGAGGTGAGTCAAACATGAGGTGTAAGAGACAGCCTTCCGAATACTGAAAGGGCATGATCAGTCTACGAAACTGAACAACTTTCAGAAAATAAAACTTTCAGGAAATGAAAAACAAATAGGCCTCTCCAAACAAAATTGCAACTTGATTGGATAGTTTTGTATGGAGATCGATTTTTTTTTCCTGTAAGTTTTATTCGCTGAAAATTGTAGAGTTACGTTGACTGATCACGCCCTTTCAGTAGTCGGAAGGCTGTCCCTCACACCCTGCATATACAGGATGTAAGGAATAGTGTATCTAAAACTGAAAAGACTAAACTAATTAAAGTTACCGACTTAGTTAGTTCAGAAATGATAATAAATTTCAACTTTTTCACCTGGGTTGCTTTCACCTGGGTGTCCTGAACCAAGCGGTAAAGGACCCCGAAACTAAAGTATGGAGAAAGTGGTTTTGTCCATTTTGATGAAATTTTAATATGTTACGTATAGATTTCAGCGTCCTGATTTAAAGAATATGAATAGGAACACGAATAGGGATACAAGTAGAAATAAATACGAATATGAATAGGATTTTCTTAAAATAAGCAGTTTGTCCCCAAATTAACTCTACCAACTCTATCTATATAGATGATGGCACAACATCGGTCATAGCTCGAAAACGAACTTGGAAACAGTGTTAATATCCATAGTTACTTTTAATCAGGACACTGAAATCTATAAAATATTAAAATTTCTTCAAAATTGATTGAAACTACTTCTCCATAATTTAGTTTCGGGGTCCTTTGAAAGGAGAAGTCGATGTTTTTTTCATTTCTCGACATGTTTCTTAGGGAAATTGGTAATTTAGTCTTTTCAGTTTTTGGTACCCTGTCCCTTAAACCCTGTGTAATATATTTAAATTCAAGAATGGGATTTTTTTATTTTATTTAATTGACACCGATTCTATTTTTAGATATTTGAAAACGTTGAAAAGAGAGCACAATATAGCCGGCGGGAACCCTGAGCATTATTTAGGGAACCCTATCAATGCGTTTAAATTGATCACCAGACTGGACACGGATCTGATGATCGTTGAACAACTGCTATACAATATTTCAAGTAAGCAAAAAATTATTACAAGCAATGCAAATATGTCAGTTTATTTATTATCTGCATATACCACGGCGACACTCACACACACTACACACGCACACACCACACACACGCACACACACACACGCACACACACACTCACACACGCACACTTCACATGCAAACATTACAATGAGCCGGTTTTTAAAAAAGAAAAACTAGTTTTAATTTTCTTGATAGATAGCGTTGTTGTAGGAAATTTAAACTGTCAACATTTTTCCTATCTGTTGTAAGTTTCGCCTAAGGAGGTTTATTTACTTCACGCTTCATCTATGACAGATTTATTATAAGTTCTTTAGCAACTGTCTTCAGACCCATCTATCGACACCTTTGAATACTCAGTTGACGTTTAGCTGCGCAACCGGTTCATCGCCTTGCCTGTCATGACTAGAGCGTCTATAATTTGTTATTAGGGTTCCATAGTCCGTACTCCGGACACCATTATAAATCCTACAACGCGCGTCGTCCGACTTTTAAGTGCTGTATTTTTTGACCGTAGTAGCAAGCTGATTAATTTATCATAATGGGTAGGAGCAAATAATAAAAACAATGTAAGGTCTGGTGAGGTAAGCGAAACATGCTTTGTTATCTGGTGGAGGTGAATAAAAGTCGTTCTATCTTGTAACGTAAACTAGCTCATCATTCTTCCTTTACTGACACAACTTCACAGTTAAACTCCGAAAGTTTACTATTTAAGGTTAAGTGTTTCGCTTCCCCGTCGTATCACTTACCCCACTTGACTTTAATGTAAAAAAAAATAAGGGATACCCATACGAGGATCGTAGATATATTTTTAACTTTTATATGGTTTCGAAGCAAAATGGTCAAAACGGAACCATTATGGTGCGACTTCGTCTGTCTGTCACACTTCTTGACTTGAATTTTTTTTTATTGATAAGGTACTCTTACAACAATACACATTAAAAACATTTACATTTTGAAATTAAAAGTATGACATATCGAATGTGCTTACCTATTACAAGCATACACAACATTCAAAATAGTACACAACACTTTATAATTTAAATTAAAATTTTTAAAGTAAAATAATGTTAACATAAGAAGAATTGTAAAGGACGCCAAAATTTGAGTGGGGCAAAACATAATAAAAAAGTGTTTTTTTAGTGTACAAACGAGATAAATCACTAGTGTATCCGTCGGAAGAGGATGTATCTGGTGCTATCGATGGCCTCCTTCGAGTCCATATCGTGTACAACCTGAATGTAACTCATCTAGCCAATGGGACAATATCTACCAATGCCAAGTAAGATAATACAGGGCTATTTTTTTATCTTTATACCATTGCAAATTTTTATTTTACCCTGTAGAAAGAAAGTATTATTTTCTATGGATAACAGGCGTTTGACCCCGATCTCTCTCTCTCTCGTTCCAATACCAAAATGGCTTTGTCTGTCTGTCTGTCACACCTTTATATCTTATCAACCACTCATGCTATTAACACATGAAATAATTAGAAAAAATATATGATTATTTAATGTGAAGGGGGGGGCAAAAATTCAAATTGTCGTTACTAGGTTACGTGGGGTCCGGTTTTATACTTACATCGACTAATACAAGTTAGCGTCTTCTGATAAAATTGCTACGTAATGTAAGCTTTCGCCTCTATATTAATTCGTTTGTTTATTTAAATCTATTAACAGTCAATAGTACAGTTGGATAATGATAGTCATTTTATTACCTATAGTTGCTCAATGATACTCAATTCCTTATTCTTATTAATTGGCGCTTTGCCCAACCCATCGAATTTATGTCAGCCAACGTGAAGCTAGTTACAAGTGAGTTGTAGTACATGTAGGAAGACGTTATTTCTGTAAGTGAAGGAGACAAACAATTAGTATTCAGCGCATATAGTTGTAGCCTGAGAGCCAAACTATTTCACTGTATGAAGATTCAATAAAAATTCGTATCAGCATTTGTTTTCGTCAAAAATTAGATTAGCTGGTCTATAAAATAATTCATTAGTAATCCAACCAAATTTACGGCCGGATGATTTAAAAAAATAATAATAAAAGTACCTATTATAAATTCCACAAAAAAGGGCAAAAATGCAATAAATATTATTTACTTTACATTTGATTACCTTTATTAATATCTTTATTTAATTTATATAATCCTCCTATATTTGTAAAGGAAAAACAATTAAACCTAAAAAAACTTTTACGTACGTCTCAAATTTGCATCAGACCTATGATAAAAATCCTATCAGATCAGTTCTTCTATGCTTTTGTTTCATTAACGTCCCTTAACATATAGTGTACTAAATCCAACAATAAAACAATATCGAAATTGAAACCTCCAGAAATTGAAATTGTACCTGCCAGTTTGAAATTTTGGTGGATTCAAAAATATAGTCCCTTAAAATTGCATTTAAAGGCCGTTTACAAAAATTTGTCCTGATATGACTTTTTTCCCCAAATAATAGGATAGCTCCTAGGGTATTGTGCATTTTTCTTAAATTTACGATTTTTACTTCTGGAACTACTTATTCCTGACTTATTTTATTTTGTTTCAGCAAATACAAGAAGCAGTATGTTGAATATGTGTAAGTAAAATACTTACCTATAACTTTCTGATCTGTGCCTATCCTATACTATAACAGTGCGGTATTTGTAAGATACAAATTTGTTGACGCTCCGTGACCCATGATCCCGAGTAAGGGATCCCGCACACGACCGAGAATCGGTGACCGATTTTTTGTCGGCATCCCGCTCTGACGTGTTATCACCTGAATCTTCCGTCCTTGTCCTGGCCGATAATCGCCCACCGATTCTCGGTCGTGTGCGGGAGCCCTAAACTGGGTTTTAGAGTGAACAGTGAGTTTCATCAAGGAAGTAACTCAGTATGGTTTAGCAAACAACCTTTCTGCACTGCTGCAGCACACATGCATACCCCAAGCTGGTACTTACTTAAGTAGGTACTATTTTCTATAATTCCGTCTGTTGTGGTTATACTTTTAACAATTTCTGTTCTGTAATTTTAAGTGTTGTCTTTATTATGTGTGTTGTGTGTGTAAATAAGTTCACTAAATAAACAAGTTATCTATCTATGATCCATTTTTTTCGTTTATTCCAACGCTTACCCACACATTTTGCAGCTATGTCAAAGCAATCGGCTAAAGCTGTCAGAAAAACAATGTTATTCTTTCGGTCAAAAATACTCTGGTTTTAGTGTCATGGCTGCAAAATAGACTGGTAATCGTTAAACGAAAAACCGGCCAAGTGCGAGTCGGACTCGCGCCCTAAGGGTTCCGTACCTATGTATACCATATGATATACTAAAAGCTTTTGCTCTTTGATTTTAAAAACTATACGACCATCCAACTTGACCCCTCTTTTATAAAAAAGTTCTGAAACGGGAGCTCACCTTAATTGGTTACTATTAGTTGTGAGAAAAATTTAAATATTTAATAATTTTAGACTTTTCCCTTTATATGTACTGTGAGACCTAGCTTCTTGCCAGATTTCACAATTCTAGGTCAACGGGAAGTACCCTGTAGGTTTTGGTTTTATGCATAAATGTATGGAGAAGAGGACATAAAAAGCCATATCTTTTGATTGCGTCATTGTAAAAAATGAAATTTTCAGATCTTGTGTTGTTTATGGACCTTAATATTCGTTATAAATTTTCGTTCGTGAGAAAAGGGGTCTTGACAGACAGACAACAAAGTGATCCTATAAGGATTCCGTTTTTTTTATTTTGAGCTACGGAACCCTAAAAATGGATCATATACTTATTAATTGCAGGTCACCAATGACAGCTAACGACTGCTTCGATCTTGGCTTCTCTAGGTACCCTTACGACGCCCACGACCCTCAAAGAAATTTGCCTTGGCTGGAAGAAGCGTACAGACGACACGAAAACGACAAATATTTCTACCCGTTTCCTATAGAAAAACTGATACACCAGATAGCAGATATATATTATTCAATGGGTATGTTTACGTGAAAACATAATGAGATAGATTACCAGTCAGGATAAATTCGGTACCGGTCAGGGTTAACAAACATACAGAAATAAATAAATCGTTCAGCTATATGCGCGGTGGTGAGAAGGGAAACGTCATCAAGGCCCAGTGCTGACAACTTGACACGTCGGTACGGGCATCCTGTCTCATAATGTGCAAGTGCATAATTTATCATAATTTTTTTTTATTTAAATTATTTTATACTATTTATTTATTATATTTTATTACAATTTTTTTGTGGATTTTCACACTCTTTCACACTACCATGGGTTGACTGGAAGAAATCCCTTTTAGAGATAAGCCCGCCTTCAACTTGAACATTGTTTCGCGTACGTAGCAGCTTGAGCATGGACATCATGCTGTCGCGCGAGCAAATTCGCTCGTGCCGAGTTTGCGAGCTCCGCTGAGAACATTTTTAGCGAGGGAGGTTTGCCGCGTTCAAACATTACTCGCATGTTCGACCGTGGAAAAAAAGAGGGTTAAAATACTATAGGTATATCGGAACCCTCGGTAAGTGAGCAATTTACTACGCGTATCAATGTTTGATGTTTTTGCGCGCGAAGTATACGCACCTTTCCAGAGGAATAATTCTTGTAATCAACTTTTTCCCTGACGGACCAGGAAGCTCCTCCAGATTTCTTCCACGTATTTCCAGGTGATAGTCACTGTTTAGGCGTGAAAGAATAAAAAGCTTTTCAGTGATTAGTTCTGGATTATTTTATTTCAGGTGATTTAAAAAATACTCTGTACTGGCTAGAACAGCTTCTAATACATACTCCGGGTAACATCAAAATCTCGACGATAGTCAAGAATCTTAAAGAAATTGTAGAACCGAAAGGAACTACTGCTGAGGTGATCTTCTTCCGTCACTTATTTTTATATAATTCATACAGGCCTTTATTTTCCGAGCGATGTTTGTATGGGAAAGCAAAACTGTTTTTTAACATTATATGATTCTTGATTTAATTTTTCAGTTTTACGTTCAGAGTAACATACCTACTAAAGTGTTTGCATTGAAATAAATGAAATTCCTTATGGTATCATTAAAAGTCTGTCTAAAAAGTAATATCCACTGAGTTATTTTTGCTATACTTAGAGTAAAAGGATATTTTTTTGCAGGAAGTAAAAAATCAACCTCTTTCAGAGCCTAAAAATTTTACGAACTTTTTTACTATTTGCAGAGGCGATGGGATTGCTAATACCAAAAATAGGTAAGGGCAATAATAATAATTGATAACAAGCTTAGAAAGATGGTGGGTATGTGTAAAACTCAAGTCACCGGACAAACACAACTGCTGTCCAAAGTTAGTTACTGTTTAAACGATTGCTAGTCACTACAAGAACTGTACTCATGACCCAGCATTTTACTGGACATATATATTTAGTAGATTCATGTGGTAAAACTATTAAGACCGTGACGTCTTCAAATTCTGTTCCTCTCAACAAATTCTTGAATTTTTTGCAGCTTCTCGTGTTACTACGCCCATGGACCTCATTCATTTCTGAGGCTGGCTCCAATCAAAGCTGAGGTGCTTCATAAAGATCCTGACATCGTGATGTTTCATGAAATTGTGAGCGATGCAGAAATTGTGAGGATGAAGACTCTTGCCAAGAAGACGGTACAGTTATGCTATATTGTCACATGTATGACAGTGTATCACTTGAGATTCCTTTTTGTTGTATATGTAATTTTCAGGGCGAAAATTAATTTTATAATAATTAATCCGAATAATATCGAAATCGCCAAAATTGAAAGAAAGAAATAAAGAAAGAAAGATCTATAAATTGCTTTATTTATGTATGGGATTTTCAAATAAACTCAAGGGCGAGCCGCTAGTATGTATATGAAAATATATTTTTTTACATTGCGCGGTGTTAATTTTTTCTTTTGTATTCCAGCTTAGTACCGAAAAAGTTTTGTCGCACAACAATACCCCCAAAAATATGTTTGATGTCAAAACTGGTGATGTCACCAGGCTTCCAGAAAATGAGGATATTATACTTTCGAAGACAATCGAACATTTTACTGGACTCCGTGTCAATACACAAACATCTGAACGGCTTCAAGTTACAAACTATGGGATAGGAGGCCATTTTGCACCACATTACGATTACTATCATGTGAGTTGTTTTACAAGCTTATCTGATGATAGAAATACTTCTACAAACAGAAAAATTATGATTCAGTAGATTCGTCAAAGTTACCATTGACCCTGCACCCAAATGATAAGGTCATACCTGCGGATCCAGGCACTTCAAGAGCTAGTGTATGGTGTTGATTCTGGCAGACACAAACAAAAATTAAACCTAATTTGACACGCCTAAAGGAGTCGATGTCTTTGTTACCCCCCATAGGATCGAAAACAGACAGCAACACTTTTATACAATGTTTAATAACATACAAAAACTTGGTGCTCGCATCACCAGTTGAACTATTCTGGCAAATACGGCGCTAGGACCTCGCTGAAAATTAGGAGGTAAAAAGTTTGTGTTTTGAATTTTATAAAATACTTTATCCTGATTTGTGATAAAAAATACGGAAACCTATACTGCGCGTGGGCCGACACGCACTTGGTTGTTTTTTTTTATATTGATTGATCCTGATTGACTGGTACAAAATTTTGTCCTGACTGGTAATCTGCCTTTTTATATTATCGCCCTAACATTGGTTACTCTGAGAAGAAAAAAAATACATTGAGAATATAGTCAAATCTACGGTTCCTGTCATCATAGCGAAACAACCCAAAGTCTAGATTCAAAATCGGTACACTTTTTTTGTGTGCTAGTGTATATACTTGTTTAAAAATAAACAGACAGACAAAGATATAGATTTAGATAAATGGGCACTATGGGCATAAAAACTAAGGAATGGAACTCCCTCTCTGCCTATCTTTTCAAGGCTTCGACTTCTTCTACCCCTTCTTCACATACCTCCAGGTGAGATCGGGGTCAAATGCTTACCTGTATCACAAAACAAAAGCATTTTCTATGTAGAGACAAATTTTTTTTTAAATATTATGATAGGGTATAAGTTAGGTACTTACCTAAATAGAATCTCCTATCTTTGTGATGTGTTTAGATAATAAAATATATATGTATACATTATTAACTTTGCAGGACTATACCGTTCTTCAAACAGCAGCAACAGTATTGATTTATGTAAGTTTTCAAGTGTTTATATTTAGTCTAGACTTGAAAATATATAAAATAAACTGCAATGAACCAAAATTATCACAACCTACCAACCAATCATTTCAATTTTAAACCTTCTTTTTAACAATTTTATAATTTGGTGCACACTTCCGCATATACAAAGTAAATTCTTATTGGTTTCACTCCCGAAGCCCAGTGATTCTACTTATGAAAACAAGCAAGTTTCCCGAAAAAAGCTAATTCTAACCAAAAAATTATTTTTCGGCTTCCCATACAAAATGAGTCGATCTCATGACCACTTTAGAATGGGAAGTCGAAGAATTATTTTCGAGTAAAACATTTGTTTCTTCTATAAATTTGCTTGTTTTCTTAGTAGAATCACTGGGTTTCGGGATTGAAACTAATGCAAATTCATATTGTATGTGGGTAAATGGTAACAAAATCATAGTGACCAGCGACAGCGCTGTGCTAAAAAAAGAACCTAGAAACCTAAGACCTGCTCAAGGTCATAGTGTTACCATTGACATACCTTACTACTACTACCTTACTCCCGTGTGGTGCCGGCAAAGAATAGTACCAACCCTTACATACCCGTGGGTGTCGTAAGAGGCGACTAAGGGTTATAAGCTGGAGGATGGGCAGCAGCATCCTCCTGTGTCTTACATTTTACTTACTGCGGTCACCTACAACCGCGGTCCATGGTGCCAGCCGTAACGCTGACAAGCGAGGTGACTATGGTACTTCCCCTCCACATTTTTCCAGCAAAAGCTAGAGTTCTGGAGGGAGCTCCCTGTCCTGTAGTGGACGTTTCATGGGATGTTATGATGACTACTACTACTGCCTTACTACTTACTACCGTACTAATAGGAAGTGTCCTTGAAAACAATACGTAGGTGCACTCTTATTGTGTAAAAGTACTTTTTTTTATTGTCAATGGGCTTACTCTTGACCTTGATATAGTCTTAAGGACAGAGATGAGGTCGACGATGGGACGAGCTTGCCCAGAAGAAGCCTATTCACTCGCGACTCGGGAACACAGAAGCAGGCAGAGAATTCCACTATTTGGCCGTGCGCATCATAAAATAGCGCTTTGTGCGAATGTGTGGAATATTAACCAAGTGTAGGTGATATCCTGCGGTGGGTCTGGACTCCCGATAGTAAAAGGGGGCTGGTAGAATGAGCTCATGGAGCTCTTGAGCACACTCTCCGAAGTACAATCTATAACAGACCGACAGACATGCAATCTTGCGACGGTGGGCCAGACTGTGAAACTTGGTTTTCACCAGCTACCAGCATCTCATCACCAACGAGCTTCTTGGCTCTGTGATCTATCGAGTCAAGTGCGGCTAGTTGATATTTGGCTGAGCCATCCCAAAGATGACAGCAATTCTCCATGCAGGATCGGACTTGTGCTTTTTATAAAAGTAGAAGCTATCCAGGAGTGATGTAACGCTTAACCTTAGCTTTCTTGCCGCTGTTTGAGCTTTTGACTCAATGTTGGCGCTGAAGTTCAGGTTTGCACACAACTTTATGCCAATAAGCTCGAGGCTGTCGGTAACCGGTACAGTTGTACCTCGAAAAGTAGGAGCCAGATTGAACGGACTTTTATAACTAACTAACTTTCACTAACTTATAGAGCTTTGTCCAGCTTGGTTTTTGCAAAGAAACTCCTAATTTCATAAAACGTATCACTTCCATAGATGTCAGATGTGGAACAAGGAGGAGCAACAGCGTTCCTTGAGATTGGTTTAGCAGCGTTCCCAGTGAAGAACTCTGCTTTGTTCTGGATGAACGTTGACACTTGGGGCAGAGGGGTTGACAAAACCTGGCATGCCGCTTGTCCTGTGCTGAGAGGTGCTAAGTGGGGTGAGTCAATAAGTTCAGCTATGTTCTCAGAATTTGGTCAACTCCACTATGCCACAAGCGTGTTGACTATTGAACATTTTCCCCAAAATAAACCTCCCATTTTTGCTGTGATTGGCCCAGCTCCAGCTGCGGACTTGTGAGGCATGTTGATAACTTTTATCTAGATTATAGGATCATTCTGCACGTACTGGTTTATCTTTTTTGTATACTGCTGTTTTGTTTCTATAATATTTATAAAAGTTATTGAAACCAAAGATGAACCGGTATTAAAGAACAGTTTATTTTTTATTTATTTCAGTGGCAACAAAATGGATTTTCTTGAAAGGACAGGATACTCTTAACACCAATCCAAGTCTGAAAAATAAAGATTTCTACAAGACTGTACCTTTTTTATAAAAATGAGGTTGTTCGTTATTATACCTGTCAACCAGTGGTGGCGAGTGTAGTGAATTATTATACAGGGTGTAAAAAAAAAGTACGAGGATCCTTCTAAGCGTTGTTTCTACATCACTATTGAATTGTAAAAAAAATATTAAAAATATACTTTTTAAAGTACCTACCTATTTTTTTGGGTGACCATGATCATGAAGTTTGATTTACCTTTAAGTTACATTACTGTAATTTATTGAAACGGATAGATACTTACTGCTAGTGACTGAATATTATAACAAAAAACATATTTGTCTGCATCACCAGCTGATCATAGAGGTCATTTAACCCTCTGGGTGCTTCACTTCTTCTTGAGCGAAAACTACTTTTTTTAAGAAAAAGTATTTTTAAACATTCTATACGTGATGAAGAATCACCCCTTAGAAGGATCATTTTACTTTTTTTTACATCATGTATAGTGATAGATAAAGAAAACACAATAAAAAATTTCCTATACAAGTTTTTGTTTGTATTTTGCCGGTATGTACCGAATTTGTACTGACTGGTAATATGGCTCCGTATGTTTTCTTTCTATCTCAAGGTATTCGATTCATGTTTTGCAACATGTTGGTGATGCTATTGATTTGTTCATAATAGAAGGAAATACCTTAAATTTTTCTTTCTAAAATTTAGACAGTTTCGTAGAACATCTTCGATTTCCAGTGAATACGTATTTCGAGGAAATGGAAGGTGACTGACTATCATTGAATCTTCGCAAAACTTATTGAAGTATAAGAAATTAATTTATAAAAGGATTCCTGTGAAAAGTGGTCTTAATCTTAGATAGAGTACCTAACGCTTTATCGCGCATATAAAACAAAGTTCAAAAACTAAAAGATATTAATAAGAAAACTAAATATTTAGATTCTTTCAAGTTTCAAAAAGACAGTCTAATATTCATAAATTAAACTGATAAATTTCGTGTACAAAAAAGCATCCACAAGTTCAAATTATCAAAAGAAAATAGGAATTTATAATAATGTTTAAAGCCATTAAATTTTTGCATATGTTTCATATCGTACTTTTGCAAGCAAAAGCGAATGAATTGTACAGTTCTGTGTCCAGCATGGAAAGGTTGTTGACAACTCAGGCACATCTCATACAAAAACTTGAGTGGTGTCAACATTTCCTGTATAATGAAGCAAGAGAGGTTGTCGAAATGTGAGTATTCGTCATCATCATAATAATGAACCATCAGAAGGTCACTGCTGGACAGGAAGTTCCAGATTTTTCAGTTTTGACGTGGATACGTCTATGCTTTCATTTGGGAAGTTCGTGCAAAGTTGATGTAGACCCTCTGGCGGCAATAATTGGTACTACATCGAGCTTTGGATGAGTCATTGGGAGAGGGGTAGGGGGGTGAGTGGAAGTTGGTGACAACTTGACGTGCTATTGAGTGTACATCTACATAGACGTATAGTGTAGGCAACGAAGCAATTGACCCCAACATAATTCTCTAAGGCAGATTTTATTTGACAGGATGATAAAGAATCATGAATTAAATGTTAATTCAAAACATCCAAAAAATGTTTTTCATACACATTTTGTAATTTTTGTATGGAAAAATTTATAGTACCGATTTTTTTTTTTTTAGATGGTTTGTCTCATGTATTGTAATACCCAAACAAAGTTTCATCGACTGAGGATTTAATGCGGGGGTCTTCATACAACGATCCGCTTCGTTGCCTAGACTAGTAAAACTTTCGGCCGACATAAGGCAACCAGGGTCTTTATATTTACTTTTTAGTTATTTATCAAAGCTAAAGCAAGAACAAAATTTTGCCTCGAACGATCCTGAACACTACCTTGGGAACCCTATCAACTCATTTACTTTGGTCATGAGGCTATCCCGGGACTTTTTTCACGTTGAAGAGTTTTTGAACAGAACGCAAAGTAAGTGCTCATCATAATTATTATTATTATCTATTAAACAAATACCCAAAGGCAATCATTAAGCACAATGCAAATAAACTTATCTTATCTTAAAAAAAAAAAAAAATGAAGCAGGTGCAGGTCAATCTGGTCAAGGTGTCATTTTCTATATTGTCAGAATTAGGCCTGGATGATGTTTTACATGGAACCCTTGTGGTGCCGGCAAAATAATAGTACCAGCCCATCTCTACCCATGGGTGTCGTAAAAGGCGACTAAGGGATTATAAACCGGAGGATGGGCAGTAGTAACCTTCTATGTATCTTACAATGTTACATGCTGCGGTCATTAACAACTGCAGTATGCTAATATGTTGCATGCCACAAACACCACCCAAGAAAGGATTTTACAAAACATGGGGTGAAATAAGGGATGGAAGATTTTCAAATTTTTTAACGTAGCTTTAACTTTCATCCCTTATTTCACCCCCTTGGGGGATGATTTTTGGAAAATCCTTTCTTGGGTGGTGTTTGTGGCATGCAATAAATTTGCATACTAAATTTCACACGTATAGCTAAAGCGGTTACGGATAGACGTCAGTCAGTCGCTCAGTCAGTTAGTCAGTCAGTCAGGACATATTATTTTATTGTCATTTTAGTGAACTATACTCATACCAAGTTTGACACTCGAATTACTAACCGTTCTGACGATAGAGCAACAAAAAAAAATACGTTTCTTGTATGGCGACCCCCATTATTTTTTAAAAATTTTATTTTAAGGTGATATTTTTGTTTTAAAAATACATATTCTGTGAAATTTTCAACCAGCTACCAGCGGTCCTAAAAATGGAGTTTATTGCTTTCAAAAATACTAAAGGTATATCGGAACCCTTGGCGCGCGAGTCCAACTAGCACTTGACCGGTTTTTAGGGTTCCGTACCTCAAAATAAAAAAAAACGAAATCCTTATAGGATCACTTTGTTGTCCGTCTGTCTGTCTGTCTGTCAAGACCCTTTTTCTCACGAACGAGAAGAGATATCAGGTTGAAATTGATAACGAATATTAAGGTCCATAAACCACACAAGATCTGAAAATTTCAAATTTTTACAACGACGCAATCAAAAGATATGGCTTTTTATGTCCTTATCTCCATACATTTATGCAAAAAAGCAAAACCTAAAGGGTACTTCCCGTTGACCTAAAATTCTGAAATTTGGCAAGAAGCAAGGTCTCACAGTACAAATGAAGGGAAAAGTCTAAAATCATTAAATATTTCAATTTTTCTCACAACTAATAGTAACCAATTAAGGTGAGCTCCCGTTTCAAGAACTTTTCTATAAAAGAGGGGTCAAGTTGGATGGTCGTGTAGTTTTAAAAATCAAAGAGCAAAAGCTTTTAGTATATCATATGGTAGATAGGTACCCTTAGGGCGCGAGTCCGACTCGCACTTGGCCGGTTTTTTACTTGTGAATTGATCATTAATACCCATGTTAATCCGTAGTAGCAATTTTATGCGTGATTTTTAACGTCTTTTTCCTGAATGGTAAGTATTTTCACCAGAAAAACTGTGGCAATAACATTTATTAGTCCCAACCCCAAGTCACATATTTCTCAGAGAGAAAGATAAAAAAATCACGTTTTTAGGATTTGATAAATATTCATACATTTTAGTATGGAGGTCCCTCGCAAGAAACGCTTATGGCTCCATCCTAAGCAGAAAGTGCTGCTACTTAAACATCCTTGACAAAACCCCTCCGTCTTCTTTCGTGAATTTGGTATACTTAGACCAGTGAGTAATAGAAGTGACACGGCAACTTCTTCCTTGTATTTCTTGTCAACAGTGTACAAAAGGGATACTTGGCTAGTGTATCCTTCGAGGGAAGATGTTATTGGCTCAGCTTTGGGCTTAGTGCGTATACAAAAGTTGTATGACTTGGACATTTTGGACCTTGCTAACGGTACTTTAGTAACCAATTTTGGGTAAGCGTTTGAAAATATTATAAAGAATAATTTATTTATACTAGGTACTCGTTTTGCTCGTGGTTCAATCCTAGAATCCTTTGCTTGCTCGGGCTTCAATACAAAGCACTCGCGCCAAACAACAATTTTGCTGCCTTGCATATTGTATAAATAACTATTGTGTAACAAAATGGTTGAAACTCAGGCAAGCGAAGGATTCTAGAAAGAAGAATCCTGACCGTAGCGAGGGTTTTAAGGCACGAGACGCGAAATTAAGATTCATTAAAATATTCTAATATCCAATAATGAATAAAATATTTTGAGTTTGAGTTTGAAATAACTTTGCTGCCGAGCGAAACTAAAATTTTTTCACCTCACTACAGAAGCGAGGAAAATGCTAACGAGTAACGTCAGCAACTTACACAACCAAATTCTAAGTTCAAAGAGGTGTTTTAAGGTGGTCTGAGGAAGTCCCACCCCTTTGCTTTTTTCGCCGTACTGCTGTGTTTCGGTTTGAAGGGCAAGAAAACCAGTGAAATTTCTAACATATGAGAGACACCATCTTAGTTCTCAGAATTTCAAACTCGCTTTGCTGTCTTGTTAGTGTCAATTAATATTATGCTGCTAATCAGACAGTGGGCGCTAGGGGCGGTGGTAACCACTTACCATCAGGTGGCCCACAAGCTCGCTTGCTTACTTGTTTAATAAAAGCAAAAAACATTTTCCACGCTATCGGACAAAAATTACTTTAGCACGCTTCGAAAACCTTTTGCACGCTTGCGGCGAAAAATTACTTGCACGCAGATTTCGATCTTTAAAGCAAAGTTTTCCGAGCTTGTGAGGTAAAAATAACAATTTCTAGTTTATCGACTAAATTTTTTTGGAAAATTATTTCAATTTCATGCTAAGTAATATACAAAAAAACTGTAGAGATGAGATATACCTCTGTATACTTACTCGTACAGCCAAGAACATATCAAGTTTGAAACTTGCAGAGTGAATGTATTACGTAAATCGTTTGATGTAAGAACAGTACAAAGTACAATGTGTCAAGATTGACGTGCCCTTGGCTGTACATACATACACTATTGTTAAGCCATTCATTCATTCATTCTTTTTGGCTCAGTGAACCAAAGTGGTTCTTGGCCTCCGACATTAAAGTACGCCACGCTTCCCTGTTCTGTGCCAATTCCGTCCAGTCGGGCACTCCCAGCTCTTTAAGATCCTTGGCGACTTCATCCTTCCAACGGTAACTTGGCCTGCCAACAGGCCGGCATCCCGATGGTTTGCCTTGATACGCCCTCTTTGCGGCTCGATCCCCTGCCATTCTCTCAACGTGGCCCAGCCAGCGGAGCCGTGAGGATTTTATTTCACCAACTATGTTTGGTTCAGAAATCAGCTCTTCTATTTCCCTATTATATCTCCTTCTCCAGCTCCCATCTTCATTTCTTGTTGGACCCAAAATCTTTCGCATTATTTTCCTTTCGGCGACTAATAGTTTTTCTTCTTCCTTTAAGCCATATGTATTTCTATTCCAGGAAAACCAAAGAAAAGTACATCGAGAATGTGTAAGTCTCTTTTTGAAAATTTTGAACACCCTTTTATTTACCAACCCGGATATTTTAAGAGGTGGTTCTGTGCATGAAACTGAAAAACTTATCCAAAGGAAAAATTTCGACTTCCCATACAACCTGCATCAACTGACAACACATTTTGTATGGAAGGTCGAAAACTATGTTCCTTGGGAAAATTTGTTCAGTTTCATGAGCAGAAACACCTCTTAAAAAATCTGAGGTGATAAAAAATTACAGCAAGTTGTACAAAGCATCTTTTAAAGCCTAATTATCTAAATCTACTCTAATTCTTTATTTTGATGACGAAGAAAGTCTTAGAAATACTTAGTTTAAAAGAAGCTTTAAATTTTAATACACTTTGTGGAACTTGCTGTAAGACTCGTCTAACAGCCACACGCGTAACAGTATTTGGCTCGCGATCCGAGTTTCTGAGTACGATTCCCAGTAGGATCACTTTGTGAGACTTCCCAGATAGGTTAGGACATTACAGAATGAATTATCTCATACTTCGAAAAATAAGATTATTTTGTGCTTCGGAAAAAATAATCGACCTGTCCATACAAAACTGCAAACTTGATTGGACAGTTTGTATAGAGAGGCCGATTTTTTTTCATTACCTGAAAGTCTGCAATATCTTCACGTCCAAAATACCGCAGTGTCTCAAGACGAAAGTCTTTGACCAGTGTATGTTGCCAGTGATGACATATGGCACCGAGACGTGGCCGCTCACGTTGGGCCTTATCAGAAAGCTCAAAGTCACCCAAAGGGCTATGGAAAGGGCTATGCTCGGAGTCTCTCTGCGTGATCGAATCAGAAATGAGGAGATCCGCAGACGAACTAAAGTAACCGATAAGCCCTGAGAATCGCTAAACTGAAGTGGCAGTGGGCAGGGCACATCGCAAGAAGAACCGATGGCCGATGGGGCGTGAGGGTTCTAGAGTGGCGACCACGTACCGGAAGGCGAAGCGTTGGCAGACCCCCCACAAGGTGGACCGACGATCTGGTCAAGGTCGCGGGAAGCCGCTGGATTAGAGCAGCGCAGGACCGGTCGTCATGGAGATCTTTAGGGGAGGCCTATGTCCAGCAGTGGGCGTCTTTCGGCTGATATGATGATGATGACCTGAAAGTTTTATTCGCTGAAAGTTGTTCAGTTACGTTGGCTGATCACGCCCTTTCAGTATTTGGAAGACTGTCCCTCACACACGTTATATTTTTATTTTTTCAGTTCTCCAATGACTGCAAACGACTGTTACGACCTTGGGTCGTTCAACCATGACAACTTCAATCGGACCAAAAACATAGTGTGGCTGATAGAGGCTTACAGGAGATTCAGTACCGATCGGTACTTGCACACTTTCACAGAAGATGATGTTTTGGAGAAAATCGGTGCTCAGTATTACTTCATGGGTACGGTCAAACGCACGTCACTGGAAACATTTGCAACACTATTACCATGCCATAAAGTTCAAAGTGCTTTTACTGACGTCCTGTTGGGGTTCTGTACGTGTAGTTTTTGGGGTTCTGTACCCAAAAGGTGCCAACGAAAAGAGACGCCTGTTTGTCCTTCTAACGTTTAAAAGGCTGTGTCTCTTGAACCGTAAAAGCCTTATCGCAGAATTTGTGTAAATATGGTGATAGCGATAATTGAGTCAAGTAAAAGAATTTTTTTACAGGTGATTTGAGTGGAACAATTTTTTGGCTTGAAAAACGCTTAAGTCTCGATCCTGAAAATTACGGCGTTTTAAATATGCTACAGTTTGTAAAGAAACGCTTAGAGGAAAACAAATTTACATCCGTTGTAAGTAGACTATTACATAGGTTGCTTTCTTATTTTTTGTGAACTTCCCATAAAAACCTTGCTCCTCCAAGTGACGTTTTCGTATGCCACCACAAATGTACTCGTTTTCAAAATTGTAGATATATGGATGGTAAAGATGCCTGTATTAATTTTTTCAGACCATACAACCGAAGAGTGCGTGTCAAATATACGATATTTGCCGAAACGATGAAAATCTAATCATAACGAATATGAGGTTGGTCGAATAGAATAACTTCAAAGAAAAATATAAAATTTTCTAGTTAATACAGCACCAAACCAATTCCTTAAGAAGTAAAGAATAATGTTTGAAATCATGATTTGAAATCATGACTACCATTCAACCTTTGGCAAACTTTGGCCGTTGTTTCTTGGATGAAATTTTAATATATCAAGGGGCGCTAGCATGTAAACCTCGGAACTATGACCACAGAGCAGAAACAACTGTGACTATAAAAAAAATGAAACAAATATAAAGCCACCTTCCGCAACAATGATGGATGCTATGTACTCACTGTGCACCGCCCGCCCGCCCTCGGTCTAACATCTCCTGAGGATGCCTCGTGTAGAGGCGAAACACGTGTAGAGTGTTTTTTTTTTTGGGTGGTTGCTGTGTTGCAGTTGCCTGCGCATGCGCATTTATTTGCGGGCGGGCGGGCGGTGCACAGTGAGTACATAGCATCCATCATTGTTGCGGGAGGTGGCTATATATTTGTTTCATTTCTTTGAGATGGACTTCCGCAAAGTAACGCCTGATTCTATTAACAACTGTGACTATGACTAAATAATTGTTCCGAGATGCAAACTCAATGGCAATGGTTTTGAAGCCGATTGAATTAAGCCGATTGAATAATATTAGATTTAAATAAATGAAATGAAAGCTTTAAAAGCTTTCATTTCGCAAATAGTATTAAGCTGGATCCTTTTTATGGCGTAAATTGGATCCAGTTTCATACCTATTTGCGTGTGACAGCTTTCAATCGGCTTTAAAACGATTGCCATTGAGTTTCAATTCTAAGACAGTAGATCGAGAGCATTTAAATATCTCCCACCATAGATTACGAAGCCTGTTGGAATATTTAACACGAACCGCTGTTTGCAGAACGCTTCCTTAAAGTTTAATCTCCTCTTTGACTTTCCTTGTCAAAACGCTCAGGATTCTATTTTTGATCCTTGGAATCCTTCGCTTGTTTGGATTTTAACTGTCAATTTAAGGCACTTGTTTGTGCTTTAAAATAACTTTTTTCAGCCTTGCTCAGCAAAATGACTATTATTTAGCATCACTTAAAATTTATAATCGCAACGTATCCTGGATTCCTTTGCAGACCAGCTGCGCTAGAATTGAAACTCAATGGGAATCAATTTGAAGCCGATTGAAAGCTATCATACGCAAATAGTATGAAGCTGGATCCCATTTAAGCCAAAAAGGATCCAGCTTAAGGTACTATTTGCGTTTGATAGCTTTCAATCGGCTACAAAACAATGTCCAAAGAGTTTACATGCTAGTGCCCCTTCCTTGCATTGCTTTACACTCGATTTAGGGTAGTAAGCGTTCTTTACAACAGACAGTGAAGACAGTTAAATTTCAGTTTCAGATTAACTTGCTACTATGTAACCGGCCCGCACCCTTTTCTAAAGCTGGCGCCTATTAAAGCCGAGTATCTTCATAAAGAGCCTGACTTCACAATGTTCTATGACGTCATCAGTGACGCAGAAATACAGACACTAAAATCTTTAGCCAAACCAACGGTAATACATCTACAGTAATATCATAAGAGGTTAAGTTTGTAAGTGTGTTTGTGTGTAAGAGGTAATCTCGGACCGAAACTACTCCCCTGAAATTAAAACGAAATGTGACACAATTTTTTCTACATAGAAAGTATTTTTACAAGAAAAACTGTACCTAGTATTTAATCTGTGCTAGTTATAACATTTTTAGTTCTAATAAACAGAATGTAAAAAAGTACATAGATCCTTTTATGGGATGAGTCTACATCACTAATAGATTGTAAAAAAAAAAATCCATTTGTTATTTTATTTTACTTTGGGTGACCGTGAAATTTGATTTTCTTTCGAATTACATTTCAGTAATTTATTGAAATGAATAGGTACTTGCTAGTGACTGCATATTACAACAAAAGTCTTTGTCTTCATCACCAGCTGATCATAGAGGTCACTGAACCTTCCATGCGCCAAAACTGCTTCTTGAGCCAAAACTACTTCTTTTAGAAAAAAATATTTTTCTAAAAATTTTTATAGGTAGGTACGGTCAACCGCTTGTCGGTAGAAACTTTTTCAACTCTATTACCATGCCATAAGGTCCAAAAGTGTTTCTACTGATGTGCGGCCGTGTGTACAATCTGACGTAGAATCACCTCTAAGAAGGATCATCGTACTTTTTTACACCCTGTATAAGGTACTAATAAAATAGTAAACATTATTTTAGCATGTTACTCAGACCATGAAACTGAACAACTTTTCACAAGGAACATAGGTCGAAATACGAAAATCCATTTTTAACCGACGAAAAAAAAACGGAGGAGGTTCTCAAGTCGACGCGTATTTTTTTTTTATGTATGACCACGCATAACTTTTTACAGAGTAATCCGATTTTGATCACTCTTTTTTTATTGGAAAGGGTATAGCCCGAAATTGGTCCCATATAAATTTGAAAAAAAAATTCCAACCCTAAGGGTAGGAAGACAGGGGATGATTGATGTTCACTGACTGATTGTAATGTACGCATAACTTTTTACAGAGTAGTCCGATTTACCCTAAGACCCTATCCAGAAAGGGCGAATTCGCCGCGATTTACTCGCGCGTGTTTCGCGCGTTCATCTGGACGCAAACAAGGCGCTCCTAGTATCTCGACTCACGCGAGACTCGCGCGAGCCGAGAAAATTCGCGCGATGCTAGTGGACGCAATGTATTGACACCCAGTACCTCGCCGACGCGCGTAGAAACTCGCGCGTAACAATTCGCGGCGAATTCGCCCTTTCTGGACAGGGTCTAAGGGTGGCAAAATAAAATTTATAGTCACAAAAAATTGTTAAATAAAAACTTTTTATCAAAAAAAATTTACCGCCGAAAAAACTGAAAAGCAAGAAATAATTTTAAAAAAACATTTTACCTTAATAACAAAGTTCTTAAACTAATGTAAGTATACCCGACAAATTTTGAGTCGGCGCCAAACAAGCAAATTAATTACGTAAGATGAACGGCGGCGGCGCCGACTCAAAATATCTCGGGTATACATTAGTTTAAGAACTTTGTTATTAAGGTTAAATATTTTTTTATTATTATTTCTTGCTTTTCAGTTTTTTCGGCGGTAATTTTTTTTTGATAAAATGTTTTTTGGCCTCCCATAGAAACTGCATCAGCTGATTTGTATGAGAGGTAAAATTTAGTTTTTCGTATTGCGACCAAGGTTCCTTTGGGAAAGTTGTTCAGTATCATGGTCTAAGTAACGTCACACCCTGGACTCTACGTACAATGAGCATAAACCCGCATATTCAGTACAAAAGACCCTCAGGAGGACCACGGAGGACCGTGCGGGGTGGATTACAAGAGGGGCGGAGAGGCGGAGAGTCTCTGTTCTGTATGATAGTACCTTTATTATGTTCACTATTTTATTAGGACCATATATACAGGGTGTAAGGGACGGTGTACCGAAAACTGAAAGGGCGTGCTCAGTCAACGAAACTGAACAACTTTCCCAAAGAAACATTTCTGGTAAATGAGAAAAAATATTGACCTCTCCATACAAACTGTTCGAGCAGAATGAGCAATTTGTACGGAGAGGTCAAATTTTTTTTACATTTGCCACAAATGTTTCTTTGGGAAAGTTGTTCAGTTTCGTTGACTGAGCACGCCCTTTCAGTTTTCGGTACACCGTCACTTACACCCTTTATATACATCGTGTTCCTGAGGATATTCATTAATTTTAGGAGCTCGTTTAGTTAACGATACTGAACAACTTTCCCTAAGAAACATAGGTTGAAATACGAAAAAAAATTGCCCTCCCATAGAAAAAAAATTTTTAGTTTTTCAACCTATGTTTCTTAGGGAAAGTTGTTCAGTTTCGTTAACTGAACGTGCTTTTAAAGTTAATGCATAATACGAAAAAAAAAATTGTGTGCGAGGTCAAATTTTATTTTTCGTATTTATGTTTCTTACGGAAAGTTGTTCAGTTTCGTTAAATTAACGTGCTCTTAAAATTAATGCATATCCCCAGGAACACGGTATATATTTTTCATAAAAATCCTTTGGGTCGTATTGATAGTGTAAGATTGCTCTCAAGGTCTCAAGATGTACCTTATACGCAAAAATTATACATTTTGAGTGCAATCTTAGACTTGAGAGGACTCGATAGCAGAAAGAGCTGTCAATGCTTCCTCCTTGACTTACATAGTGAGTGACATGGTATTTTTATTTAGCTATCACGGGCATCAGTAGTAAAAGATGATGGCGAAATTACTGCGACTGAAGCTCGTACGAGTCAAGTGACTTTTATGCCTTACGAACTTCCTGAAACCACTCGTTTAACACAACGCATAGAACACTTCACTGGACTCAAACTGGACAACCAGAGTTCAGAAAAGCTTCAGATAAATAACTATGGTATTGGAGGACATTACGAGTACCATTTTGATTTCATTGAGGTGGGTACCAATTCATAAATTCAATTCATTCGTTTCATTCATTTGTTCAATACATTCATACAATTCATTTATTCATTCAATTAATAAATACAATCAATTCATTCATTCAATTTCCTAATTCAATTTATTTATTCAATTTATTCATTAATGGGCTTACTCTTGACCTCGATCTAGTCTTGAAGACAGAGATGAGGTCGACGATGGAACGAGCTTACCCAGAACAAGCCTATTCACTCGCGCCTTGAATAGATTCGGGTTATATGAACTCTTATATGAACTATGAACAGACGCAGGCAGAGAATTCCACTCTTTAGCTGTGCGTATTATAAAAGATGTTTCAAAGCGCTTTATGCGAATGTGCGGAATATCAACCAAGTATGGGTGATATCCTGCGGTGCGTCTGGACTCCCGATGGTAGAAGGGAGATGGTGAAATAAGCTCGTGGAGCTCTAGAGCACACTCTCCGAAGTACAATCTGTAGAAGACCGAACCCGAATTCATTCAACATCTCGCGAAACGTCGCCACCACGGAGTAAAAAAGGGGAGAGGAGCTGCCCCTACGGAATTTTTGTACGACACGAAGCGTGACAGTGCGCGGGGGTGAAGATTGAGTCACGGGTTGGCGGGACATAACTAGACTCCACCTACTTATGTAAAATCCATCTAGTGGCAAATAGTGAAACTACTAGCACTTTTTGTCCTTACGCACTTTTTGGTGGAACTGCTATACTCTACTAGATGGCGTAAAAGACACTATATTACAAAAATAAATTGTTTATACAGGGTGTTAATTTAATTGCGTGCCATAGCTCGCGGGTTCAGTATCAGTATCTGAACGACTTTCCCAAAGGAACATAGTTCGATAAAGGACATAAATTATTTGACTTCCCATACAATTGTGTTGGTCACTCAGTAGGTATGGAAAGTCCAAAATTATTTTTTGTTTTTCGACCTATGTTCCTTGGAAAAAGTTATTCAGTCACTGATACGGATCTTGCTCCAGAGCTATGGCTCGCAATTAAAGTATAACCTGAGACTAAGAGCGGGCAGTCGGTAACCCTTCCTCGTTGCTTATGAAAATAGCGACCAATCTATACGTATAATAAAATCGCGAACTCAGCGAATCTGTAAGCTAAGCTACAAAAACTGTGTATTTTTGACAGGACGGGTTGAATTGATAACCTCTTATTTTTAGTAAGTAGATTAAAAAGATAAAAGTGGTGGCAGTTTAACACGTTATGCTCCCTCTATCTATATGAATATAGAGCCAACTATATTGACTTGAAAATTCAAAAATAACAATAGGTATTCATTTGTATACCTACTTATTAGTAATCAAATTAAAAATAAGAGGCATTCCGCTATTCCTACTATGAGAAGTAGGTATGTTGTTCACGATTTTGTTTGCGATGAGGTAAGGTTGCTGATTTCCCGCTCTCTATCTATGTATAGTGTATGTATGTGCCTACCTAATCCACTGATACTTGCGCGCTGGTTTGATGATCTGGGTCATTGCGCTCCGCGTTAGTTTAGTTTCAATGAAGTTTTAATTTTTTTTAAGTAGGTTTTTTTTTTCATATCTTATTGTGTTCTTTTATCGATACTGAACATCCACTTAGCTATGGCACGTTATTAAATTAAGACCCTATATACTACTTACTAGCTGAAATCTGGAAGACGGTTCTTGAACCTAACTCTGGCGAGTTTGTCCACTGCATACTAGGTGGCACTACTACAAACAACATAACTACAAACTACAAATATTTCTCCAAATAAATAAAATATTCACGATATTCACGTAATTTTTATCAATCTATTGTTAAAGCTAAAGCCAGAAATGTAAATTGAGTCTGTGGAATTAAAAAGAAGGGGTGAATTTCGATCGTCTACAAATATTCCCAAAACCATCTAGCGACACAAAGCAGAACTAATGTTACGGCCACATGCCTTCAGTACATCGATAGCAAATTTTATTGAAAAATCTTACTTACAAGTGAAAAGACACTTTAAATGCAGTTTCTTTTGGCCTTTCTGACGAATTTAAACACAAAGGCACACAACACTTCATAGTGGGAGTTGTTTTTCCAACTATTTAAACAATTTTTTGCAGAGCGTGTTTCGATGTGATCACTGGTAAGTTCAAAGAGGAAATGGCGTATGCCCCGCCCCCTTTCGTGACGTCATGGCTCAATTGATTGAATCACGGCTCGACTGATATCATCATCTCCTCCCCCTTCTTTACTCCGTGGTCGCCACATTGTGAGTAACGGATAAACCAATATAATTATGGCTGTCGTTAATTGTGGCTTTGTGAGTGGGCGTGTGACTAATAAGGTACTTAAACCAAATATTAACTAGTACCTGGGCGACCAAGTTTCGTTTCGTAGCCGCCTCAACATCAAATTATCATCGGGTAAGCAAGCTATGCTACCCACTAACAGATGGCGCTGTAGGTTTCTGTCTAAAACGCGGTATTAAAAAAAGGCTTCAAAACACGGGGAATATGAATTTTCCCAGACATGAGACGTAGCTAGATCGATTTTTCGCCCCGAAAACCTCTATATGGTAAATTTCATCGAAGTCGTTAGAGCCGTTTTCGAGAAACCGATTACAAATATATATATATTTACAAATATTGCTCGGTAAATAGTATAGGGTTAAGGTTTGTTTTAAACTTTCGCACTTCTCATACATGTATATTTTATTTCGGAAATAATAAGGTAATATAATATTTTGCCCTAGTTACAAGTATCGCGCTATGACCTGGCTTAAAACAAATAATAATTATTATCTTTATAATGGGCAGCAGTGCTCTTTTGCTCATTATTGCGCTCTTTGTTCAGTGTCGGTTCCAATATAGATAGGGTCAGTGCACCACTACATGGCCAAGCACCAATAGCTAACCAAGACTTAAATTTGAACTGAAAGTAAGAAAATTTAAAATACCGCGATTTTATATAGAATTAAATTATGTTGACGTCTTATAATAAAGTTATGAGTCAATCTAGCTAGTACGTAAGTATGTTTATTCGAAGTGATCATGCAATGGAACATTTGAAAAAAAAAAACTTTAAGAGCATATTTTGTAAAGCCCTTAACACTTATTATATCAACAAGCATCTAATTCATTTAAGCATTTATTACATAGTCAAACTTAAGAAGTGGCTAAACTTTAAGTAGAGCAAATAATTTAGTTTTTTATGAATTTCGTCATTAAACCGCTTAAATGGTCAACTGGTGATACATTGACCCTATAAGCATAAAGAACCAGATTACCGGTAAACCAAGGTCAACCAACATAAAGAATCAGTTGTATCGGTCAGTAGTGCGCAGTAGAGGGGGAAACGTCATCAAGGCGCAGTACGGGCAACTTGTCTCTTTATGTGCTACTCTGACCGAATTTTACCTCATTGTCCATATTCACTTGTGACTTGAATAGATTCGTGTAATATGAACTCGGGAACACAGACCCAGGCTGTTTCGTAATTAAGGCCTTTGGCTAAACAACTTTGACATCAGAGTTAATGGGATCAGTCTCAGACCTCTTAAAAACCCCACACGATATGATAATGATAAAAGTGTCGGTTTTCAACAGTTTCCACCAGAGCTGTTCGAAGAAGACTGTGACCTAGAATATTTTTCAACCAATAAGATTGCTCTATTTCCTTGCTTAGCGCTTGGCCAGCTCTGAAGCTCAGGCTCGAGAAATTAAGATATCTGGATCGAAATTTTACCTGCTCCTGGAGAAACCCTAACGGTGCCAAGCGTGGTGATTGTAGCATTCCATTTCAGCTCTTTGGACTGAATTTATAACCTTTTCATTTTTAGAATATGGACTCTTCAAATCAAAGGTTGGCCACCGTGCATTTATACGTAAGTAACAATTCTTCTTCAAACTACTAATGTAGTCATCAATGAGCCATGTCAGAGGCCTTTGGCGGCTCAACAACTCTGACACGTTGGTTAGTGAGATCAGTGATCGACCTTGCAAGCCACACGATATGATAATGACTACGACAATTATTTTTTTATTTAAAGCTATGCCATCTGACCTCCGGAACCTAGAGGGCAAGCTCGACCCAATCTTAGGGCTTTGTCTGGTTAAATGGCTAACCTGGCTGACAGAGATTTCAAGCCACCGAACGGCTTCTGACTTGGCTCACCACTGATCATTATCATTAACAATAGCAAGGACCAACAGCTAAATGTGCCTTCAACAAACCTAAAACAAGAAAACACTATGAATCTATTTTTTTCGTTTATTGTACCGCTTACCAATCTATTTTGCAGTCATGACACTAAAAGCAGAGTATATTTTGAAGGAAAGAATATCACTGTTTTACAAACTCGTTTTTTCTGAGAGCTTTAGCCGATTGATTTTGACATAATCGCAAAAAGTTTTAGTAAGCGTTGAAATTAACGAAATAAATGGTACAGCAGCACTGCACTTACTTTCTCGCAATACTCAAGGAAAAACTATCAACCGCAAACTTAAATTTGTAATGCCATGCACATAGTATGGAAATACAAACTTTTATTTACGTTTTTCCAGAAAAATGTTCGAATGAAATATACAGATCAATTCTGAATTCAAATTGTCAAACATTAAAACAAACAAACCTCAAACGATTTCGAGTAAATCACATGTGTAACTTTTGGTAGAACTGGAACACCCTTTATATGAATTTTCACAGATCAATGGAAAGTACCGTAGGATACTTGCATGGAGATTTTATAAATTTCCCAACACATGTTCCTTATGGATAATTGTTCAGTTTAGTCTACTGAGCAAGCCCTTTCAGTTTTTGGTACATCCTGTGTACTAAATTTTTTTCAAAAAAATCATGAATAATATCCAGTCAGGTAGACAACCAATCCAGGATTAATTATATAGAAAATTTTAATAAACTCAATGGAACCAATTTTGGGTAAATCACATATTTACGATTTGGTGGTACAGGAACACCCCTTATATGAAATTACACAGATCATTTGATACTGGCGCAATATATCTTACATGGAGATGCTTGGTCATGCAAAGTTTCATCAAGATTCTATGAGCCGTTTTTGAGAAAATTTCAATTTTTCATTTTCGTTGTATGACAGCTACCCTCAAAATGAGAGCCAGCAAGAAACCACTTAGAACCCTTCGATGGATTTGCATAAAACTCTTAAATTCAAAATCTGGTGTCAATCGGACCATTCGTTTAGCCGCTAGGCCAAAGCGTGACGGACAGACCGACCGACAGACCGACCGACTGACGGACCGACCGACCGACCGACCGACGGACGGACATTTTTAGGAGACTTATTTTTATGATGTATAAGTGATGTAGAACACGCTCTCGCTCCGCTCGAAAGTAAAAAAATGGATCATATTTGTTGTGCCTTTAACGGTTACTTATCCATCTTCCAAACACAGACAACGTTGCTTACCTATCGTACTTAGCTTATCTATCAGACTTTTCCCTTTATTTGTACTGTGAGACCTAGCTTCTTGCCAAATTTCATAATTTTAGGTCAACGGGAAGTACCCTGTAGGTTTTGCTATTTTGCAAAAATGTATAGAGATGAGGACATAAAAAGCCATATCTGTTGATTGCGTTGTAAAAAATTTAAATTTTCAGATCTTGTGTGGTTCATGGACCCTAACATATGGTATCAATTTAAACCTGATACCTCTACCCGTTCGTGAGATAAAGGGTCTTGACAGACAGACAGACAGACGGACAACAAAGTGATCCTATAAGGGTTCCGTTTTTTTCTTTTGATTTACGGAACCCTAAAAAAGCCACTACTACTTATAAAACAGTCTTGTAAGTGGTACCCGAGAATGGTGGTACTAATTATTACAGTTGAAATATTGAAGCTTGATAAGAATAACTGCTATATAATAGCAGCCGACTTAGCACGCTGCCCGAGAGAAAGTATATCTCGGAGAAATGTCACTTTATTTGAGGAATTGTGTCATCTAATCTATCACCTTCAAGCGCGAAGGAATGTCAGTGGAGGAAAAAGTTTAGCAAATCCAAAAATTACGTTTTTGATAGTTCAGACAGAGATAGCTTTATACACTGATACATGTAGCCGTCCTTGTCTTTCAAAATGTGTCGCACTGCTCGGATGTCAAAAAAACGTGACCATGCTTAAAGTATTTAGTCTACTTCTACTACTAGCACAGGCTGCAGGGTTTTAAGAGACATGTATCTGTTGTATTTTTAAATAAATAAATAATAATAATAATAATATGGGCTTAGATAAACTGAGCGTGCTAAGCCGGCTGGTCTGAGCGACGCGTAAGATATTGGAGCGACAGAGACACGTATCGCTCCATCCAGCTCTGTACTCCTGTCATTAAAAATAAAGCTAAATTATTTCGACTGCAATCATAATGATAACCTTCTCTCTGACTGCAGTAACAAATATTACAGTTGTCAAATGTGGAGCAAGGTGGTGCGACAGTTTTCTACCGACTAAACTTGAGGGTCTTCCCCGTGAAAGGAGCTGCAATATTTTGGTGGAACTTGGACTCTTGGGGGAGAGGTGACAGGAAAAGCTGGCACGCCGCTTGCCCTGTACTTAGAGGCTCCAAGTGGGGTCGGTATTTTTTATCCTTTTGCTACGAAACATGGTAAAAAAAAAATCAATACATTTGCTCGTAAGTAGTGACTTACCGAACTAGTGCGGTAAGTAGTTACTTACCGAACTAGTGCGGTAAGTAAAAAAAGTATACTACCAAGGAGTTTTTACACCCTGATCATATAATTATTTTGTAAAAATTCTACAGTGGTGACTTTTTACTTGAGTGACGACTGCCTACCTATATTTAAAATAAAATGGAGAGTACCAGGAGAACATAAATGGACAAGAGGCGGACAGTACCCATGGTACCCATGTTTTCTAACAAATGTATTGAAAAATGTCGTAAGGTACACGGCCGTAAAGGTTATGAGAAAACTCGTGCCGATGGTAAACCCTCGACTTCGTCGCGGGTTTACAAAACGTCAACTCGTTTGTAACGTACACAAAGGGTGCCAACAGGACCCAATTGCTAAGCCTATGTCGTCTGTTTTTCTGCGACCTTATAAATAATAAACATGCATACACAACTTATTTCCGTCGGGGTAGGCAGAGACCACAGTCCTCCGCCTGCTACGATCTTGACATACTTCCCTTGCTTGATAATAAAAACAATGAAAATTTGATATATAAGGGGTCCCATACAAGAAAAGTGTTTTTAGACTATTTTTGCTCGATTTTTTTAGCTCTATCGTAAAAATGGGAACACTTACAAGCGTGAAAGTTGGTATGTTTAAATTGCATAAGCTATAGAATAACAACAAATAGTAAAAAGTGGTCAAGTGCGTGAACAGATGGAAGGGCATACAGGGCAAGACAAAACTTGTGCCATTGTGTGGAGAGAGAAACCACTCAAACATACACTATCCTTGGCCCCACAGTCCTGGATCCGCAGTAGTGACAACTTGACAAGTCGATAATAGTAACCTGTGTTTATACTCGTAGCCCATACCTGTTACATTGTTCTTTATGTTTGCATCTATCCGCAGAAGAACGCTGCTCGATACTGCTTACCGATTCCGTAGTCGCCTTTTACGACACTCGCGGGTAAAGATTGGGGACAGTTTCGGTAAGTTCCATGACCTTTAGGATGTTCTAAATAAAGGCCAGGTTAAAAGTACCCTCAACCGACGAGCTTGTATGGAAAATTGATGATAGTTGAGGAAGCGAGGGAAGTATGTACAGATCGTAGCAGGTGGAGGGCTGTGGTCTCTGTCTACCCCACAGGGAAAGAGTTGTGATGTTATGTATGTATTTTGCACAGTATATTAAAATAGATTTACTTTTATTTCAGTGGCAACAAAGTGGATACGGGTAGGTGGCCAGGAGCTAATAAGACCGTGCTCTACTGATCCATCAGTGTAAAGTTTTACGCAAATATCTAAGCTTAGGTTTTCCTCTTGTACTTTTAATGTGTAAATAATAATAAATTGTTTAATAATAAGCATTTTGTTTAAATTCATACCTCCCTATATTAATTTGATCAATGTGAATAAGGGCCAAAATTATAACCATTTATTTTATTAAAGTTCGCTTAGGTACTATGGCAACCAGACTAGTAATTTTTGCAACCTAAAACTGAGTTTTACGCCAGTTATAATTTGATATAATAAGAAGGTAAGAAATTAGAAAAGAAGTATCCGAGTAACAGAGGAATGAATGCGGACCAAATTGAGTCGTTCCTAAAAATAAACACTAGTGATGCACAGTTTTGTGAATTTTCATAATATCGATAAAATTATTTCATCATAATATCGACAATTTATTCGTTGCACTAGAAGTACAAACAGCCAAGAGCACTTTAAGCTTTGAACTTTGTACTGTTATTACTTGGAGCAAAAGTCGCGCTTGAGCTGCAGCTCTTGGCTGGACAAACACATGTTAGATCGATGAGGCGATAGACTTACAACTTACGAGAAAGAACAAAATTCTTACGCCAAGACACAAAACAAAAAACTACAATATAAAAAAGATGACAAGGAAAAGATTCGGGAAAATAGAGCAATTTAACGTGTTTCTTAAATTTCCCATATTTTCTCTTTTTCCCTACCTTTTTGTAACTATCAAGTTAAATAAAACATCGATATTAAGAGATACCTATTTGTTTACTTCTTTGGAAAATTATATGGGGAAAATTTAGAATATGAGCACGTGCAGTCAACGACAGGTCAAGCTTGACACTCGCAGCGCAACTATAACACCTACGTCTATTGAAATAAGAACGGTACAAAGTCCAATATGGCAAGTCTAGTGTGCTCTTGACTGTACCTAGAAACAAAATCTGTATAAGCTAAACCAGCGTTACGATATGAACGCGCGAATCCAGATACCTGCTTAAGTTCAGTGTTTCTGCCGACGTGTGGCTGTATGTACCTACTAGAGATAATTCTGTTGAGTATTGGAACAATGAAATCTTTAGGGTAGGCCTATGTCTATCAGTGGACGTCTTTTGGCTGATATGATTATTGTAAAAATGACTTATTTGATTTGACTATATGATTTTATTATACACATAAATATATTTATTTATTTCACTTCATGCACAAAAGTTACATATTCGGACTGAACTAGTAGTAGTAATAGTAGACTGTTAGATAATACCTTAAGGTGTTAAGTCTATACAATCCTTAGACTTACATAAAATTGATATACCGATAACAGAAATTGCCCTCAAAATTTGTCGAATGTCTTCAAAGTCACCCTGTAGATTAACAAGACGTCGACCTAGATGTTACTATAAAACTGCGCAGGTATTGCGAGTCTGATTTATTTTTATTAATGACGGTAGAAACACATAAAAAACACACAATACATAATATACCAATGTTGGACTTTGTACCATCCTTATTTCTAAAGCTTTACGTGCTAGAGTCGTAATGCAAGTGTCGAGCTTCACCTGTTTTTGACTGTACAATGAAAGAAGCCTTTTATTTGTACATCGTGCATTTTAGAAGGTTTTTTTCCGAAGCCCAGTGACTCTACTCATGATAACAAGCAACTACTTTTCATAGTAAAGTGGTCATGTGATCGACTCATTTTGTATGGAAAGACGAAAAATTATTTCGAGTTTTCATGAGTAGAATTGCACTGCTTCGGGTGCAAAAACAATGAAAATTCACGCTGTTTATGCCAATCCATTGACAATGTAATATTAAGATATCGATATGAACGTGGTGAACAAGGTGGCACATCACTGTAGCTATCGAGATAAATTTTCATAAGCTGCTTCACCATCTAAAAGCTCAGCTCATGTTACTGAGGCGCTCAAACTTAGTGGGGCGTAAAGAGAGACTGATATAGAGCACTATCTTCTGTTTCACTCGCACCAGAAAAAACGGCCAAGTGCGAGTCGGGCTTGCGCACTAAGGCCTGAATCAGTGCGACGCGTAAAATGTATGTGAATCCTATACATCTCGTTCAGTCCAACCGTATTCATATGTTACCGGCAAAGAACAGTATCAACAAATCTACCCGTGGTGTCGTAAATGACTACTAAGGGCTTATATGGGGTGACTTTTTATTAGTTCTTGATAGAAAAAGGTATGCATGTACTCATGATACTGAACAACTTTCCCCAAGGAACATAGGTCGAAATACGAAAATCAAGTTTTGACCTCCCATAGAAACTGCATCAGCTGATAGCTTTTGTATGGGAGGTCAAATTTGGTTTTTCGTATTTCGACCTATGTTCCTCAGGAAAAGTTGTTCAGTATCATGAGTACATGCATATCTTTTGCTATCAAGAACTAATTATAAGATCATAGTATTTCAATTGACGTGCGGCCGTGTGTACGTAATGCTTGTATATGCCCTTTGTCAAGACTTCGTCCTTAATAGTGACTTAACAAGTCAAGTCGGTTCAGTAAGTCTTTTGATGTTTGATAGTAGGTATTGATAGTTTATTTCAATAAAGAGATTGTGACAAAAACTTAGGCCGAAATATTAAGAAACTTATAATAATAATTAAATTCGTTTATTATGGCAACAAGGGCCCAAGGAGCCAAGTGCTTATAAATCATGATGTAAAGTTTAACACAATCCAGCTAACGACTAGAAATTGAGAAAAACCGGCCAAGTGCGAGTCGGACTCGCGCTCCGTGGGTTCTCTACCACCACATAATCATAATTGTATTAGTTTGAATTTCAGTAAGTTACTGTGCTAGATTTTTTGAGTCCGACAAGCGCTTGACCAGATTTTTTTTATTTTTCGTTATTTTATAGCTTATTTTCTATAAACATACCAACTTTCACGTTTGCAAGTGTTTCCGTTTTTAAGATAGAGCTAAAACAAAAATCGCCCAAAAAATAGGTCTTTAGTATGGGAGCCCCCCTTAATTTTTTATTATTTTTATTTTTAGTATTTGTTGTTATAGTGGCAACAGAAATACATATTCTGTGAAAATTTTAACTATTTAGCTATTACTGTTCATGAGATACAGGTCAAACAAAATTTTGTAAAAACAGCTGACTTTGGTGGCATCTTATTCTTTTGTTTTTAAATAGTTTTTAAAACAAAAAATACAGTATTTATCTACTCAACTAGTTCTAACCAACGATACCTCACTCGATGGGGGTAGGTCAAACTTTTTTTTATGCTTTAGCTGTTTGGGAGCCCCCCTTAATTTTTTTATTTCTTTTATTTTTAGTATTTGTTATTGTAGCGGCAAAAGTTATACACAATTTTGGGGTATTACACTACATGAGACAAAGCTTCTACAAAAAATTCTCCCGAATTGGCACTTTCAATTTTTCTATACAAAAATTACAAAAAATGTATGAAAAAATGTTTTTTGGATATTTTGAATTTACATTTAATTCATGATTCTTTATCATCCTGTCAAATAAAATCTGCCTGAGAAATTTATGTGGGGGTCAACTGCTTCGTTGCCTACACTATACGGGTAGCTATGGAGAGCTTTATAGGAGCAAAAATGAAGGTTTTATTTTTAAAATTAATCGTAGCTTTAGAAAACTACGGTATTCAGGGTTCGAAGAGATGTTGAAGCTACGTAGAAAACTGTTTATTGTCTGGGTCATTCTAACAACTTACTGAACGCCATAATAATAGGTCTTTACCTATGAAATTGCCGAAATTTTCTTACAGATTAATGAGATCATAATTCCTATAATTGTAATGCTATTTTTTTCATTTGTCTTATATTTGAAAGATGACTTCAAGGTTATCAATTTACGCATAAAATAAAGTTTTTATTTTTAGTTTGATATATAAAATTAAAGGTTTGAAAATTGTTCGTCTTAAATGTCGTCCGATTTCATCATTAGATTTGTTATATTTTTTTAATAATAATATTTTTTGATAATTAAATTTAAGTTTCTGTTAGCTTAATGTCTTCCCAATAATGCTTAAAAAATAAAAAAGATTGGATTTATAATTCCTAAGAAAAATGCAAAAATGTTAGTACTGAAAATTGAGTTTACCTAAAATTCGCCATACAAAACGGCAATTTCATAGGTAAAGACCTAATATGTCACTACACTGTTACCACATAAACTACCCTGAATGCTTACTTTCATTTTGATTATCTCCCTTCAAATATTTATCCCACCCTTTTCAAGTACCTACGCCTTTATTTACGACGCCGTCACTAAAAGCTTCAAAACAGAACACCCTCTATTTTTTTTTGCAGTTCAACAAGTATTGGAAATAATTCTTTTCTCAACCCTTGACAAAGTCATTGTATGATAATTTTTAGGGTTTCGATACCAAAATGGTAAAAAAAGGAACTCTTTTGGTGCGACTTTGTCTGTCTGTCTGTCTGTCACACCTGTATATCTCAGAAACTTGAAATTTGGAATAATACCTAGTTTTAGAATATGGCCATTACATTATCCAATCTGCCGAGCACTCGCTGTCTAACTGCATCCACACGAGCCAAACTGAACACTCTAGCTACGCTCTAGCACAGCTGCTCAGCTAGTGCTCTGCAGATTGGATAGTGTAATGCCTTAAACCGCTATCACGCCTTCCTTTATTCAGAAACTAATTCGGCAAACATTGCTTGTTAAAGAGAAGAATTGGAATTAGCAGAACATGCCTAGAACAAGCAATGTATGCAGATTTAGTCTTTGAATTTAGGAAGATGCCCAATTGCCCCGATTGGCGCCGGCAAAGAATAGTACCAACTCATCTCTACCCGTGGGTGTCGTAAGAGGCGGCTAAGGGGTAATGAACCAGAGGATGGGCAGCAGCATCCCAACGGTCACCCAGAGCCGTGGTACATGATGCCAGCTGTAACGCTGACAAGCGTGGTGACTATGGTACTTCCCCTGCACATTGTTTCAGCAAAAGCTGGAATTTATGAGGGAGTTTCCTGTCCTGTAGTGGATGTTTCATGGGATGTCATGATGATGTCATGGTGATTGCGTTTCCCTTTGTGTCTAAATATTAATGCCCTTTACAAATCCTGAAACGAAATTTTATGAAAAAGAAACTAATTTACGCATGAAAAAATAAATTTCGTTTTCTCCAAGCACCCGACCCGACCCATGTTTCACGAACCCAAAGACTCTGATTAGGAAATACACAAAACAATTTTGGAAATTAGCGTCCTGTCCTGGGGTCTCCTAATTACCCTATGTCACCCGTGAAGAGGGTATAATGACGGCCGGGTGGTACTATCGCTTCTCGAATTAAACTCGCTGTTTTTCTCATACATAAGGCTTTAGCAAGCTTGGTGAGCCCAGAGTGTTATCAATTCGTTTGGTAGAAAATGCCTTTCACAGAAGTAGGAGTCTCAATAATCTCTACTTTTAATGATCTGAAAATATTTTGTCATTTAATAAAAGGTGGTGGTGTACCTATTGTAATAAATAAATAAATAAAGGTGCCTGAACAACGTATTCTGCCTGTCCCCATTTAAGGTATGAATGAATCACGCATTTATTTCTAAGAGATTATGGGATTGTGAAAAATGGCCCACATCAATAATTTTGAATATCGTTTCAGAGAGTGCTAAGCAAATTCCGCAAAAACTCTCGGGTGGCAGCTCTGAACATGAAATTGAACAACTTTTGTTCTTCGACTATTGTAAATTCGCAAAAAAAAATTGCTTTTTCATACTGTCTTCAAGACTAGATCGAGGTCAAGAGTGACGATTAAAAAAAAACTAATTGGCTCGATCAGTTGATCGATTTGCATGAAGAAGCAAAATATTTTTTGCGCAATTTACTTAACACGTTGTATGAAGATCATCATCATTGTGCATACTATGCGTACCAAATGAGATTCGGACTGAGCCTTAAGCATTTGCGGCCGCTTTAAAATGTAGTTGTAGCTGTCAAACTAACTTCACTCTGTTTCGATTTAGTTTCGCACAACTAGTGAAGCTACAAACCACTGACACTATCATTTGAAGCGCAAAGTGTAAGTAGTATACTCGTATATGTTCGTGAGTAGGGTTCCTATGTAAATCTGAAATTCGACACAGGCGATCTTAGTCGAATTTTAAAGATTTCTCAGGCAGCAACGACAACCAACTTTGCGTTATCGTCAAAAAGATTAACGGGTACTCTCATTCTTCATCATCTGCCATCTTAACTTGTAAAAACGTCCTCTGCTGGACAAGGAAATCCCATTAGAATTGTAGGGAATGCAATGTAATAGACACCACTGTTGTAATCGTAGCGACTAATACAAGTGGAGGTGGCGATAATTGTGGATTGTATGATATACACGATGCTGCTGCCCAACCCCTAGTTTCAGATTTAGATCGATTTTATCGCCTTTTACGACACCCACTCGGGAAGAGATCAGGTAGAATTTCCGTGATGAATTCCGTAAAGTTTCTATTGATTCTTTTAACTAAAAATATTTTGAAGACTTTTAAAAACGAGAACGTGTCGAGAGACCCTAGTACCTCTGCCAGGTGTAATCTCGACCTCGCTCGGCTGCCATATTCGGCGATCAGTCAGGAAGAAACTCGGAGATATCGTTGCTAAGCAACGGGGGCCAAATCTTAAAACAGGGTTATAAAAGCCATACAGCGAGCCTACATATACAGCCTTAAGGGTGCCTGTCCATTGACGCGGAGCGAGCTGGCGGAGAGGAGAAACGAGGAAATATTAGCCAATAGGTCTGCGGAGCGATGGCGGAGCGGAGTTTTTATGCAATCCTATTGGTTAATATTTCGCTCCGCCAGCTCGCTCCGCGTCAATGGACAGGCACCCTTATAAGGTGAAAAGGATAAAATATTTTGAGATTGTTTTGGTAACCTAAAGAGTTACCTCTTTAAAAGCAGTTGAAGCGAAAGTTGAAGCCAGCTAGTCATATTATATATTTTATAAGAACTTCAGTTCTGAACGTACAGCCAAGAGCACGTCAAACTTGGCACTAGCAGCGCCATTCTAGCAGTTATAATAATAATAAATAATTTATATCAGATTTCAGCCAACTAAAGGCCGTCGACAAAAATACCTTTAACTATCTAGCGCGTGTCCATCTAGCTTCACTTAACTGTACGCGTTTGAGTCACTTCTACTCCTACCGCCATCTCGTCACCGGTAACTGGACGATTTCCCAAAGATCTGTGTTAAGTTTAACATATGAGGTCTTTACCTATGAAATTGCCGTTTTGTATGGCGAATTTTAGGTAAACTCAATTTTCAATACTAACATTTTTGCATTTTTCTTAGCAATTATAAATCCAATTTTTTAATTTTTTTTATGCATTATTGGGAAGTCATTGTTAGAAAAACCGGTGTTTTATAATTAGGCTGTGCGCTGGGCTGTGCTTCGCAGTGCTTGGCACATTCCCGGACTGTGAACGGCGTGCTTCGGCGGTGACCGACATGGCGGGCGATGATCAGCAAAATCCAAGTAAGACAAGCAATGTTTTTGCGCCCACGCCGATAGAGAAGCTGGATGGCATTTCAAACTACAGCTCTTGGAAATTCAATCTCAAAATGGTACTTATTATGGAAGATCTTTGGTGCGTAATAGATTACAAAGAAGGTGAAACAATAAACAAAGAAAAAGACAATAGAGCGCTCGCTAGGATCTGCCTATCCATAAAGCCCACGTGTATACAGTATGTGCGCAATGCAAAGAGTGCAAAGGAGGCTTGGACAGCTCTCAAAAATGCGTTTGAGGACCGTGGCATTTACAGGCGAGTACTATTACTGCGAAAACTTCACCATTCTTCCTATAATGACTTCAATGATATGGCGTCTTACATTGAACATGTTACTACATTAGTCCAGCAGCTCACAGACATTGGAAAAACTATTGAAGACTCTGAGGTAGCGGAAGTATTGTTGAGTGGCTTACCGGAAGAATTTGACGTCCTTGTCTCCAGTTTGGAATCAGTTTCTGTTACAGGATCTTTGTCTAGCGATATTGTTAAAACAAGGCTCTTGCAAGATGAACATAGAAAGAAGAATAACCTTAAAACAGATGATGTTGCTTTTTTCATGAAAAAGAAGAAAGTTGTTTGCCATTTCTGCAAGCGTGCTGGCCATATTAAAGCAAACTGCTTCAAGTTCAAGAAGTTTAACAATAAGAAGAAAGAAACTGAAGTTGCACTCATAACGGCAAGGTGTTTAAGTGCATTTTCTGAGGATGATTGGATCGTAGACTCTGGTGCCACGGCACATATGTGCAAGGACTTAAAGTGGTTCACAAACATTAAAAAATGTGATGAGAAGATCTCAGTGGCTGACGGTGGCTCTCTCATGTGCTATGGACGTGGAGAGGTTAGAATTCCAGTGAAAAATAACAAGTCTCAGCTAGTAACAGATGTAATGTTTATACCTAGTCTCTCAACTAATTTAATTAGTGTTAGTAAATTGAGTGAGAAGGCTTTTTCTGTGAATTTTAAAAGTGATAAATGTTATGTTTTCAAAGGGGAATCTCTAATCATATCTGCCACTAAACGAGGGGGAATTTATATTTTGGACAACGTGCATGGTAGTGTTTCTTCTGATTCGCAGGAGCGGTCATGTGCTGCCATGAATGATGTGAAAGATGCGTCGATGCCACAAAGTTCGCGCGACGTGGATGCTGCTATGGTGGTGTCATCGGAGCTATGGCACAGGAGACTCGGTCATCTTAGTTACCGTGGGGTAAGTGTTCTGAGTAATATTGCTACTGGTGTTAAGCTTAAGTCTACTCAGCATGATGCAAGCATGAAGGAGTGTGTGTCATGCGTTGAGGGGAAGCAGGCAGTGCAAAAGTTTCCTAGGGGCGAAGCAAAACGTGCCAGGCAATTGTTGGAATTAGTGCACTCAGATGTGTGTGGACCGTTCTCCGTTTGCAGTCTAGGTGGGTCTAGGTACCTTCTTACTTTCACTGATGATTACTCTAGGAAGACGTATGGTTATTTACTGAAGCAGAAGTCTGAAGTATTGTCCAAATTTAAGATATTTAAAGCCACTGTAGAAAAACAAACTGGTTATCCTATAAAATGTCTGCGTAGTGATCGTGGTGGAGAATATTGCAGTGCTGAGTTCTCCAACTATCTACAAAGTGAAGGTATAATTCATCAAACAACTTGTCCTTATAGCCCTTCACAGAATGGAGTATCGGAACGGTTGAACCGTACTCTTATAGAGAAAGTTCGTTGTATGCTGAGGGACTCAGGCCTTGGTAAGGAATACTGGGGTGAAGCGGTGTCTACTGCTATTTATTTAAAAAATAGGAGTCCTACTGCAGCGGTTCCTAACAAAACTCCTGAAGAGGTATGGACAGGCAACAAGGTTGACCTGAGCCATTTACGTGTCTTTGGTTGCTGTGCTATGACGCTTATTCCTGGAATAAAGCGTGACAAGCTTGATTCGAAATCAAAGCGTTGTATTTTTGTTGGTTATTGTGAGCATACCAAGGGCTATAGGTTAATTGACCCCTCACAGCCTAAGCAGATTTTAGTTTCAAGGAATGTGATTTTCTTTGAAAGCCAGTTTTTGAACCACACATTAAATAATAATTCTAGTCATAATGATGATGAATGTGATAATGAATTTTATGTTATTACCAGTAATAATGAAAATAAGATGCAAAGCATTGAAATTAATAACGGAATTAATGAGAATTTAAATAATATGAATATAAATTTTAATAATGTTGACATGCAAAGCAATCAAAATAATGAGATTTTAAATTCACAATTAAGTATAGAGTCTGATAGGAATAATTGTGAATTTCAAAAAAATGGAAATGAAAGTCCATTAAATAATATGTTTTATTCTCCAGTTTCAGGCGGCTTAACTGTCAACACGTACGTCGATAACTCCCGAGAAAAATAAGCGAAAACCAGTGATAAATAGTGCCAATTTCGTGGTGTGAAGTGTTAATCCGATACAACAAAGGTTAACGAACACGCAAAAGGAAAGGTCACAGTGCTAGTGCTAAAATTCGTCAAGGAAAAGCAAAATACAATTTTAACCTAAAAATACCAAATACAGCCATAGACAATAGACTTGTTGTGCAGTGACAACTGACAACCTTACGTCAAATTCGACAGTGACACCAACTGCGGTGTTGCCAACAAGGAAAAAGTCATTTCTACTAACCAGTGTTACCACATCTAAACCAATAATTTCCCATCATTATGGATAAAAACATGGAACTTCTTTTACGAAAAATAGACGAGAAATTAGAAAAACAAGCCGAACATATAACATATTCGGTAACCAAGAATGTCATGGAAGCGATAGACGAAAAAATCAATACGATGATAGAGGAGAATAATCAACTTAAAAGCAAAGTAATACAACTAGAACAAAAACTCAAAATGACAGAAAGAGAGAAACGAAAAAGCAACTTAGTCTTCTTTGGGGTCGGAGAAAAGGTCAAATCTGAAGCGGAACTAGTAGACCACATCAAAGAAATCATAGTGGATATGGGAGTACACATGGACAGTCATGAAATCAGCAATGTTTACCGTATTGGGCAACTAACTATTAACAAAAGCCGTCCAGTTGTAGTCTCTATCACAACACAATGGAAAAAACATCTTATACTAAAAAACAAGCCAAACCTCCCATCAGGCATTAACATAAAAGAAGATTTCTCCAAGGAAATCCTAGAAAAACGCAAACAGCTTCAACCTCAACTGGAAGAAGAGAGGATGAATGGGAACATTGCTTATTTTAAGTATGATAAACTCATAGTGAAAAAACCAAAAGAAAACAGAGAGAAGAGGAAGAGAGAAACTTCGAATTCACCTAAAACATCAACACAGAAGAAAGCTAACACAAACGAAAATCTAAGCAACCCAACACCAACACCTCCACTACCCAAAATTCATATGGATAACATCATCAAACCCAACATACTGAACTACGTAGAGAGAGTTGGAAGCTTTCAACAACCGAATACTCCAAAAAACTAACTATTGTCACAAGGAACCGGAAACAAACAACCGCACCAAAAAACAACCACAACTATAATCAAACAACAAAACGTCCCCCACAACGGCTGGTCCCCGCGGGAGATGTAGACCACCAACCTCTAACAAAAAGACAAAAAACACTTAAAATTGCAACTTTAAATACGAGAACCCTCAGAACGGAAGAAAGCCTACACGAGTTAGAAAAAGCCCTAGAAGACATAAAATGGGACATCTTGGGTATAAGTGAGATGCGAAGACAAGGTGAAAAAATCGAGGACCGTGCAGAATATATACTATTCCACAAGGGTGAAATTGCCGGCCAAAGAGGAGTTGGATTCCTAATTAAAAAGCCAGTGGTTCAACATGTTCAAGACCTTATTGGTATTTCTGATCGAATAGCCATACTCAACATCAACATACCTGGACATAGAAAAGTATGGTCAATCATCCAAGTTTATGCTCCAACAGAACAAGCAACAAAAAGCGAAACCAAACTCTTCTACGAAGAACTAATACAAGTACTGACAAAGTACTCGCACAACTACATAATATTAATGGGTGACTTCAATGCTCAAGTTGGAGAAAAACAAAGTAAGGAAGGACATGTCTTGGGAAATTTCGGCCACGGAAAAAGAAGCCCAAATGGGGAACTCCTTGTGGAACTTCTACTAGAACACAACCTTACGCTTCTCAACAGTTTTTACAAGAAGAACAAGAAGATGAAGTGGACATGGATCTCCCCAGACGGCAAATACAAAAACGAGATAGACTATATAATAACAAACTACCAAAAAGCCTTCACCGATACGTCAGTACTAACAAAATTCAACTTTAATACAAACCATCGCATGGTGAGGAGCTCCTTAAAAACTGAACCACCTAGGAAAACCAGAAAATATACACCCAAAACAGAACACTACAGTAACGAAACTATAAAAAAGATTGCCACATCCCTGAACGAAATAACCGAAGACATAACAACAGAAGACGGAAACACTGATGTCCTTGCTAAGTATGAAAAGCTAGAAAAACGACTAACCTCCACTAAAACTGGGAGCACAAGAGATAAAAACCAACACATACTATCAGATGCAACACTACAACTTATAGAGAAAAGAAAAAATCTGCTTGTAAACTACCCTAAAAAAGAAAACATCCAAGCAATAACAGAACTTAGCAAGGAAATCAGAGAGAACATCAGAAAAGACAGAAAAACTAAGAGGCTACAAACACTAGAAAGACACATTAAAAGGACAGGTGGCGTAAACAAAGCACTAAAGGAACTAAGAGAGGTAAACAAAGAATGGATACCAAAACTTAACAAAAAGAACAAACTTCCCTCTACGAACAGAAAAGACATAAACGAAACAGCTACCAACTTTTACCAAGATCTATACTCGAATCCAGACAGAAATCAGAACCAAGAACAAAGGAATGATCCATACAAAAGGCAGCTCACAGTGGAAGCCGAACCTGAAATACTTCCTTGCGAAATAGAAAAAGCTATACACAGCCAGAAGATGGGAAAATCTCCAGGGCCTGATAAAATAACAAATGAGATTCTCAAAGGAACTCTTGAAGAACTATTACCTGTACTCACATCAATTTTCAACGACATAATGAAGACGGGAAAAATTCCTTTACAATGGAAAACATCGCACATCATCCTGATATTCAAAAAAGGAGAAAAAGAAGATGTAGGGAACTATAGACCCATAAGTCTAATGTCCAACATATATAAGGTGTTCTCCAAAATTATCCTAGACAGAATAAGCAAAAAGCTCGACGATCACCAGCCACGTGAACAAGCCGGCTTCAGACAAAAATTTTCCACCCTCGACCACATACACACAGTGAAACAAGTGATGGAGAGGTACAAAGAATACAACAAAAACCTATATATGGCATTTATCGATTACTCGAAAGCGTTCGACAGCATTAGTCACCAAGCCATATGGGAGAGCCTGAAACAACAAGAGATACCTCCAAAATACATCGAAATTATTAAAAACATCTACTCAAGCAGTGAAGCGAGGATACAACTAGATACCCTGGGAAAAAAGTTTAAGATCGAGAGGGGTGTAAGACAAGGGGATCCTCTGTCACCAAAATTGTTCTCTGCTGTATTGGAAAGTATCTTCCGCAAACTGAACTGGGATGGCTTCGGCCTCAACATAGATGGAGCGAAACTGAATCATCTAAGATTTGCGGACGATATAGTCTTGTTTGAAGAAAACCCAACACACCTCGAAGTAATGATAAAATCACTTAATGAGGAAAGCGAGAAAGTAGGTCTAGCAATGAACAAAGACAAAACAAAACTGCTCACAAACTCCAAAACAATAGCAATTAAAATCAACAACCAACCACTTGAGTACGTGCAAGAATACATCTACCTAGGACAGATAATCTCACATAAAGACCAAACCACAAAGGAAATAAACAGAAGAATAGCAAATGGGTGGAAAAAGTACTGGTCTCTGAAGGAAATCATGAAATCTAAGGATTTAAGCATGTCAATAAAAAGGAAAGTGTTTGACACATGTATACTTCCAGTTATTATATATGGTTGTGAAACTTGGTCACTCACGAAACATCACAGAGAAAAGTTGGAACGTTGTCAGAGAGCTATGGAAAGGAGCATGACAGGAATTAAGAGACAAGACAAAGTGAGAAGTAGCATAATAAGAGAAAAAACCAAAGTGACTGATATACTTACGAGAATAGACCAACAGAAATGGAGATGGACCGGACACATGGTCCGAGATAAACAAAATAAATGGAGCACAATTATTTCGGAATGGTACCCCAGAGATGGCAAACGCAACAGAGGACGCCAACATATGAGATGGGAAGACGACCTGAAACTCACAGTAGGACACCATTGGAGAAGGGTTGCGAGAGACCGAACACAGTGGAAGATGTTAGAGGAGGCCTATGCCAAGCGGCACGCTGAACTAAGGGACATTTTGTGAAATCAAAAAATCTTTATAAATTATACTTTACTGTAACCTGTAGTTCAGAATAAAAAGGCTTAATAAATAAATAAATAAATAAAATTCAGGCGACTCTTCCTTCCAAAGTGCTGAGGGGACCGCAGATGGAGACAGTGAGGAGGCTGACTTCGGTCTGTTGAACGAAACGGTCGTTCGAGGGGAAGATTCTGATGTCACTGTGGCACAAAATGTTCCTGTCAGTGTCAGCGACCGACCTGTTCGTTCCACACGCAATCAGAAACCTGTAAGGTATGCCGATTATGATTTGTCAGACTCATCAGATCAATTATTCTTTGTTCAAATTTTTGTTTATGGTGAGCCTCAGTCGTACGATGAGGCAATGACTAGCCCGGATAAAAACCAGTGGCTTTCTGCTATGCAAGAAGAGTATAACTCTCTTATAAACAATAACGTTTGGCAGTTAGTTGAAAGACCAACTGACTGTAATGTAGTGGGTTGTAAATGGGTTTACAAATTAAAGTCTGATGAATCTGGCAAATGTACAAAATATAAAGCTCGTTTGGTGGCACGCGGTTTTAGTCAAAAACCTGGCGTTGACTACACAGATACCTTCTCACCAGTGGTACGACACACCACCCTAAGAATCTTGTTTTGTATAGCGAATGAGATGAATATGGACATAGAACATATTGACATAAATACAGCATTTTTACATAGCGATATTGACAAACCTATTTATATGGAACAGCCTTTAGGTTTTTCAGATGACAAGACAAAAGTTTGTTTATTAAATAAAAGTTTGTATGGGCTTAAACAAGCAAGTAGGTTATGGAATAATAAAGTAAATGTTGTGTTAACTAAAAATGGTTACTCTCAAAGTAAGTGTGAACCATGTGTTTATATTAAGAAATCTGACAAACAATTGACTATAGTTGCTTTATTTGTAGATGACTTTTATGTATTTACTAACTCTACTGCCGAGAAGGACAAACTCTATAAGCTTTTAAAGTCAGAATTCAGCTGTAAAAGTTTAGGTATTTTAAAAAATTGTCTCGGCGTTAGAGTGCATAGAGATAAGAGTCGTGGAATATTAATGTTTGACCAGACTGATTATATCAGAAAATTGTTGAATCGTTTTGGCATGACAAATTGTAAAGGCGTGTCTACACCCATGGAGGTAAATAATAAATTAGAAAAAGCTTGTAATCAAGATTGTTTATCAGATAGTACTTATCCCTATAGAGAACTTATTGGTTGTTTAATGTACCTTTCTGTCTGGTCGAGACCAGACATTACTTATGCTCTAAGTCATTTAAGTCAATTTAACACAGCTTTCACTCGAGATCATTGGCTGGCTGCTAAGAGGATTTTAAGGTACCTAAGTTCTACTATCAATCACAGATTGGTATTTGTGAAATCTGGTAGTTTAGATTTGTCGGTATTTGCTGATGCAGACTGGGCCAATGACATCGTGGACAGGCGGTCATATAGTGGCTTTGTTGTCAAGATTGGTGACTCTACTGTCTGTTGGGAGTCACGTAAGCAGAGATGTGTTGCGCTTTCGAGTACCGAAGCGGAGTATTTGGCTTTAAGCGATTCATGCAAAGAAGTATGTTTTATTAAAAATTTCATGTTTGAAATTTTTGGAAAACATTTTAATTGTAGAATCTTTAGCGATAATCAAAGCGCACTGAAATTGCTTGAAACCAAAGAATATTGCCACAAAAAGACCAAACATATTAACTTGCGCTACCATTTTGTAAAAGACATTGTAAAGGAAAATAATGTAACTGTAAATTACTTACCTACTGAAAATATGGTAGCAGACCTGTTAACTAAACCACTGTCTAGCTTTAAGCATTCAGGTTTTGTTCATGACTTGTGTTTAAGAAATGTAGAGTCTTAATTTATTTTGTTTGTTATGTAGAGTCATAGTAATGTAGAGTTGATAGGAATGTAGAGTCAAGGTTCTATGTGATAGAGTCAATATGTATTTTTATCTGACTAGAGGTAGAGTCAATGTAGAATCTGATTAATCTGAGTTGTTAATTATATTGTTTCTGCATTGTGAAATTGTGATCTCATGTCGCGCATGAGGGGAAGTGTTAGAAAAACCGGTGTTTTATAATTAGGCATGCTAACATGAGTATAGCATCACTAGTTTAAAAAGGTTAATTGTAAACTCTTTGGTACATTTCCGCTCTACTCTATTGCAAAATGTCATCTGTCACTTCCTTTTGACTTCTCGTGCAATGCACTGTGTCTTCGATAGCTGAAATATTTTATCTTAATTTATTCCTTCAATCAACGATAGATAAAGTCTGTGTATATCGGCAAAATAAAAGACATTATAAATATAATCAAGCACAAACCTTATTTTTTATTTCTCGGCAATTTTCCACTTCAAGAGTCATTAAGCTAACAGAAGCTTAAATTTAATTTTCTAAAAATATTATCTGTAAAAAAATATAACAATTGTAATGATAAAATCGGACAAGACGAACAATTTTCGAACCTTTAATTTTATACATCAAACTAAAAATCAAAACTTTATTTTATGCGTAAATTGATAACCTTGAAGTCAACTTTCAAATATAAGACTAATGAAAAAAATTGCATTAGAAACATAGGAATTATGATCTCATTAATCTGTTAGAAAATTTCGGCAATATTATATTTTTTTTTGTTAGATATGTTGGGTTTACCAGAATCGGTCTTTCTTATTAATTATATCATATCACCCAAAAATCTTAGTACATTATGCCTCCTAATCAGATTATAATTATATTTTACGTGAGCACCGTAGCGTGCAATGGAACGTAATTTTCGTATAAGTAATCGCGTTCCGTTATACGCATGATCAAAGAAACAGAAAATGAAAGAGCTTTAAGAGCTAACGTTATATAAGTACCTATCTAATTTAGAGTCATTATATTATAAAGGGGGCTTTTTATTTTTGGTAATTATGACGAAGAGAGGGTTTGAATATATTCACATTTTTACTTAGTAGCAATAAGTCAATATTTAAAAACCGGCCAAGTGCGTGTCGGGCCACGCGCTGTATAGGGTTCCGTAGTTGATTTACAACTTTTATCGCTAAGAAGGTTTTGATTAAGTATTTTATAACGTTTTTTAGGGTTCGTTAATAAAAAAGGAACCCTTATAGTTTTGTCATGTCCGTCTGTCTGTCCGCGGCTTCGCTCAGAGACCCTTAGTACTAGAAAGTTGAAATTTTGTATGGATATTCATTTCATTCACGCCAACAAAGTGGTAAAATGAAATCTTGAAAAAGATTTTTTATGGTACCTCCCCTACAAGTAAAGAGAGGTGGATTTTTTTTCTTGTCTACCCCATAGCATGTAGGATAGGCAATGTAAGCTTGCATAGATCAATTTTCGATTAAGTTCGTTTGCGAAATATTAAGCTTGAAAGCGCCATTTTTCGTTGGAGTCAAGTGTCGGTTAAACGGTTGTTATTGGAAATAATGTTAAAAAAAATCACAGTAGTAGCATAAATGATGAAATTATATATCATAACATTCATCCTGAGTTCTATGGTATATCTACCTTCAAACCGGGTTTCTTAAACCTTGTGCCCTGCAGCAATGAATAAACAAAATTTAATATAGTGGGGAGCAAGGTATGGACCACCTTGTAACCGGGTAAGACCTAGCTTCTTCTCTTTCATGAAGTAGACGTTAAGTACCCTATAGGTTTTAGGTTTTGGTTAGGTTCATAAATGGATGGAGATTTGTGTTGTGTTGTCGTAGAAGCTTTAAACCTTAACATCTTTCGGCTCCATGAACTTATCCTATGCTATTAAACGAGCAATATTTGTATACAGGGTGTTAATTTGATTGCGTGCCATAGCTTAGGGGGTGGTTCAGTAACGATAAAGGAAATAAAAAAATATATAAAAAAATCCTACTTAATTTTTTTTTTTTACTCCATTGAAAGTATTGAAACTAAACTAACGCGGAGGGCAATGACCTGAAAGCGCGCGAAAGTTTCAGTTATGTATGTGCCTACCTTATCCACTGATACCGCGTACCACTGATGCTCCGTCCGGGTCATTGCCCTCCGCGTTCGTTAAGTTTCAATGGAGTTTAAGTTTTTTTTTGTAGGATTTTTTTAAATATTTTTTTTGTGTTCCTTTATCGTTACTCAAACACTCCCTTAGCTATGGCACGCAATCAAATTAACACCCTGTATATATTTGTAATCGGTTTCTCGAAAACGGCTCTAACGATTTTGATGAAATTTTGTATCCGGGGGTTTTTGGGGACGAAAAATTTATCTATCCAGGTCTCATGTTTGGGAAAATTCGTTTTGCCCGTGTTCTTAAGCATTTTAAAAAAAATACCGCGTTTAAGACAGAAACCTACAGCGCCATCTTTTGGCGAGTAGCGTAGCTTGCTCACCCGATGATATTTTAATGTTGAGGTAGCTATTATAGAGCGAAGCTCGGTCGACCAGGTACTAAATATAACACAAATAATAACAGCAGCTGGCTCAGCTCGAGGCCCAAGATAAAATTATATCTAAGGCCAAAATATGTTATTTTTTGGCTTATAATGTATGAAGCAAAACGTAAATTTTCTCGCGCGATACATTTTCTTACAAATTAAATTTTGAATCGAAATATATGGACATCTAATAAACGTTCCAATCATACAAAATCATGTTAAAATCAAATCAAAACGGTAGAAACGGAACCCTTATGGTGCGACTTCGTCTTTTACACCTGTTTATCTCAGCACTACGTATACTATCGACTTGAAATAAGTAATAGTTTTAGAATATGATTGCCCAACTTCATTGCATATGAAAGAATTAAAAAAATATATATTCATGTAAAGGGGGCCAAAAATAGGGGGGTACAAAGATTTCTTGAAAACTAAGAGTCGTAAAGAAATTTATAAAACCTAATTTAGAATGTAAAAGTGAAGCCTTTTTACATGACTTGACCTACTAACGACAATTTAAAATTTTGTCCCCGTCTATTTGGGCCTACAATAATAATATTTTTTTCATTCTTTGGTTTGCAATAAAGTTGGGCAAGTATATTATAAAACTATTTTCAAGTCGATAGCACGAGTGGTTGCTGAGATAAACAGGTGTGACAGACAGACAGACGAAGTCGCATCATAAGGGTTCCCTTTTTTACTATTTTGGTTCGGAACCCTAAAAAGGTAGCTCACAACCACAGATATTTAGCTTATATATAGTTCTGTGCTCGCAACTGTGATGTTTTTCTAATTTGAAAATTTTAATAAAAATATGGCAGAGTATTTCTTTTTAAATCCCTATTTGATCCTTTGACAAGTCTTGTAAAAGTGATCCCAGGGATTTATTCCGGAAATTTTCCCGTCCAGTAGAAATACCGGGAACTCGCGGGACTGCTTGATCTTACACTCAAATGCGATCAGAAATAAAGCTGTGACATATTTAGAGATGTCGCTTTATTGGCGTTTTACTGTAATTGTTTTCCGCGATTTTGTTCGCCTTGATAATTTTTTCCGTGGGAATGGAATATTTTTTAAGACACACAGTCTTATTACTTTTTAATCAGTTGTCGAATATAAACTGGAAAGAATTATACGAGTTCTCCACTGTCCACAAAATCAAATGGATATTTAATCCGCCAGCAGCTCCTTGGTGGGGATGATGGTGGGAACGTATTGTTCAGATGGTGAAGCAACTGCTACTTTTACGCCCATATATTATACAGAAGTCCCGTGTGGTGCCGGCAAAGAATGGTACCAACCCATACATACCCGAGGGTGTCGTAAGAGGCGACTAAGGGTTACTGGAGGATGGGCAGCAGCATCCTCCTTTGTATCTAACATCTTACTTACTGCGGTCACCTACAACCGCGGTCCATGGTGCCAGCCCTAACGCTAACAAGCGAGGTGACTATTGTACTTCCCCTCCACATTTTTCCAGCAATAGCTAGAATTCTGGAGGGAGCTCCCTGTCCTGTAGTGGACGTTTCATGGGATGTTATGATGATATTATACACAATGGCTGCGGTTTTTGATTATTTAATAATTTTTCATGAAAGCAGTGTTACTAAACTTCATTTGTTTCTTTTATTCCAACGCTTACCAATCTATTTGGCAGCCTTGACATTAAGGGGCTGGGGCCTGTTTTTTGCAGATTGCTGAAAAACTATGCTTTTTAGAGATTTCGTTTTATTATTTTCTGTAATGCTTACATAAACCTCCATCGACAATATTTAATTCATATTTTTCGCTTTGCAAACATCGGAGATAAGGGGGGAATTGTGTTTTTAGGGTTCCGTACCTCAAAAGAAAAAAACGGAACCCTTATAGGATCACTTTGTTGTCCGTCTGTCTGTCTGTCTGTCTGTCTGTCTGTCTGTCTGTCAAGACCCTTTATCTCACGAACGGGTAAAGGTATCAGGTTGAAATTAATACCATATATTAGGATCCATGGACCACACAAGGTCTGAAAATTTCAATTTTTTACAACGACGCAATAAAAAGATATGGCATTTTATGTTCTCATCTCCATACATTTATTCAAAAATGCAAAACCTACAGGGTAGTTCCCGTTGACCTAAAATTATGAAATTTGGCAAGAAGCTAGGTCTTACAGTACAAATAATGGGAAAAGTCTGAAATCATTAAATATTACAACTTTTCTCACAACTAATGGTAACCAATTGTGGTGAGCTCCCGTTTCAAGAACATTCATATAAGAGAGGGGTCAAGTTGGATGGTCACTGAGTTTTTAAAGTCAAAGAGCAAAAGCTTTTAGTATATAATAATTATGGTAGGTAGTACTGGGTAGTATGGGTCATACTGTGCCTGGACGGTGGTGGTATTGCTTATTAAATTTTTAAAAATTTTTGCTTTTTTACTTTTGAAATGTTTTTGATATTTTTAGACGCTTACCTTACAGGTTTCGCCGTCAATATTTAAATAAAATAAAGATAAGAAAATAGTTAATGTTTTTTTTACTTTTATAATATAATTATACTTACTAAACAAAGTTTATTTAATACGTGACAAAGTGTGGAACCATAATCTGATATCAGCGCCATCTTTAGGTACACGGTACAGACTTTTTAACCTAACTTCCTCTGAGACATCCAAAGCTCAAGATAATACCAATTATTGCCGCTAGGATTGCCACTAGGACGACACAGGTAAAAAATAATTAGAACCGTTTGATTGTATGCTATAGGTACTCAAAAAAAAATTCCTGCTTATAATAAATAAATTATATCACGGATTGCTTTGAAAATTAGAAATATGCAACATAAGCGTAAATTGGGTTAGGATGGAGGTAGGATACGCCATCTATACCGTTTAATATAGCTGGTAGGTAGGTATACTGCGTGCAAAATAACTTTGTCTGTGACCGTTAATGCGCAGAAGTCAAAAAATTAGTCGCGGGGGTGAGCACCAAAGATTTCGGACCTCCTTGCTTCGCTCGGAATAGATACCTTGCTAATTTATTTTACTATGGGATGACATCTGCCAACATGTCCCAATATTTTATGTCAAACTATCAGTGATCACTAGGAAATATTCAAAATAACCCGTCAAATCCATAGAACGACGCCTTCGCTACCTTGTGACGAATTATTTCTTTAATCCTCCTTCTAAGTACACTTATTTTTCTGTGGTGAGCACGGCTCCCCCCAGGGGGCGAGCGAATCGCTCATTGGCTCTCCGCCTGTCACCCATGCGCGGAAAATAAAGACTTGTTCTGAACGCGCTGTACCTATTCCAACCTATAGCGTGAGCTGAGGTTGGTCTTAGGTACACTTAACAGCACATCAGGAGAAACTCTTTTGCACCTTATGGCATGGTAATAGAGTTGAAAAAGTTTCTACCGACGTGCGGTTGACCGTACGTACACACGGCCGCACATCGGTAGAAACACTTTTGGACCTTATGGCGTGGTAATAGAGTTGAAAAAGTTTCTACCGACAAGCGGTTGACCGTACGTTGACCGACCGTACGTAGCCATGATCACACCTAGCTGTATTCAAAGACTAATTCAGCGTACATTGCTCGTTGAAGTAAGGATATTGCAATTAACATAACCAAGCCTCCCAGCAATGTATGCCGAATTAAGTCTTGGAATTTAGGTAGGTGTGATCGTGGCTTAAACTGTCAAGCTTGATGTGCTAAGCAGGTAATTTAGTTTTATACTATGGTTTTATTGTACACCTTTTAAGATGTACCTACGTCAGCAATCAACTGTAACAAAACGTAAGATGAACATGTTATCTTCAATTATAGGTATAGGTTTTATCAATGAAAAACCTACAGGGTACTTCCCGGTGACCTAAAAATATGAAATTTGGCAAGAAGCTAGGTCTCACGGTACAAATAATGGGAAAAATCTGAAATCATTAAATATTACAACTTTTCTCACAACTAATGGTAACCAATTGTGGTGAGCTCCCGTTTCAAGAACATTCATATAAGAGAGGGGTCAAGTTGGATGGTTGCTGAGGCGATTTTTGTTTTAGTTCTCTTTAAAAACGGGAACACTTACAAACTTGAAAATTGGTATGTTTATAGGGCATAGGCTATAAAATAATAACAAATAATAAAATTTGGTCAAGCGCGTGTCGGACTCAAAAAATCTAGCACATTAACTTACTGAAATTTCAACTAATACAATTAGGTATGTTTATGTGGTGGTACGGAACCCTCAGTGCGCGAGTCCGACTCGCACTTGGCCGGTTTTTTTTGATATTTTTCACCATAACTTAAAAACTAAGAGTCGTAACTCTATTTTGGAATGCTTAAATAAATCCCTTTTATATGATGCCCTGCTCGACCTAGTCATGCCAATTTGAAATTTTGCTCCCCCATTTGGCCCCTTTTCCGATACTAATAAAATATTTGCAATACAGTATGGCAAGCATATTCTAAAAATACTCCAAGTTTCAAGTCGATAGCGTGAGTATAGTTACTGAATTAAACGGGTGTGACAGACAGACAGACGAAGTCGCACCATAAGGATTCCCTTTTTACAATTTTGATTCGGAAGCCTAAGAATGGATTATACACGTCACCAACGCACAAAAAAGGTGCGTTTGAGACGTGTTTTCAAAAATTTTGAGAAAAGATACTCGAACGATACTCAGGTGGGAATTTCTTACGAAAGTCGCTAAACCGTAAATACAGCACGATAGGGCCTTTTAGTTACCTAGTGCTGCCATCTGTTGTTGAACTTTTTACGTTCAGTAAATTAGTTCGAAACCTCAGTATGAGCTAGTAAAGTGTAAAGCGTATCCCAGTCGCCTATACTAGTCGGTCAAAAAACTCAGTTAAATTTTACAAAAATCAATAAATCTTTAAAAATCTAATAATTTAGTATTAACTTTGTTTGCGAAAGTGAAAATATTTCTTTTTTTACTTGTGATGTCATTAATACTAAGAACGGAAGCGTAAATAATCCGTAATAGCCATTTTATGCGTTATTTTTAACATCCTTTTTTTCCTGAATGGTAAGTAAGTGTTTTCACCAGAAAAACTGTGGTAGTAACATTTATTAGTCCCATGTCACATATTTCTTAGAGAGAAAGATAAAATTTTTACGTTTTTAGGATTTGATAAAAATCCATACATTTTAGTATGGAGGTCCGTCGTAGGAAAGGGATGTACGCTTATTGGTCCATCCTTAGCAGGAAGTGCTGCTACTCAAACATCCTTCTTCGAAACCCTAAAAATGGATTACACATATATTTTTAGGGCAAAACATTCTAAATAATCATTTTACAAAAGATTAAAAATGAATGCCACTATCGATAAGATAGGTGCTAGGGTACATACCTAAAGAATTATTTAATTATTTTAAATTTTACTAGTTAGCATGAACGACTTCTTTTCCAATATTTGAATTATTATTGTAGTGAAATTAATTAGGTACTTATTATTATTTTACTGACATTTCATTTTATTGGCATAATGTTACCATTATTATGTTTTTTTATTGACATGATAAGATTCTATTGTATTTCGTTTAGAAATTTGATTTTTATTATTGTTATGTATGGGTTGTATACTATGAGCTAAAAAAGCTTGAAATAAACGAAATTTTATTATTATAATATTCCGAGCAGTGGTACATACATCAACAGCTAAGTAAAAATAGTTTCTGTTCTCTAAGTGTGTCACTGCCGACCGATTCTGAAAATATGTCAAGCACTTGTCTGGATGTTGCGGGACAGACGGTCCTTGGAAGAAATCGATTGTGAACTGGATATTTTCAAATTACATGAAGTTGAACTTCTGATGGAACAAGAATATAGCGAGTCATGGGCCTAGAGACAAGTGGCTTTCTATTATCGTAAACGCTAATAGAATTAAATGTATGTGATTGACATTAAGGTAAAGAAATGTTGCGTGACAGCTAATGTCAATCCCATACTTTTGATTGGCTTATTATTTTTGAGGCAACTAACAAATGAAACGGCAACTAACAGTTTGCATCTTATAAATTAATCTGGCATCGATTAAATATTTTAGCAACAATTATAATAGATGAGCTTCAAAGTGCAAGGATTTATGAAAACTAAATAATGGCTGATTCTTTAATGTAGCAAATATATTAAACAGGGGCAATGAAAAAAAAAACAAACAAACAATTTCATACTTGACTGTACCTTTCCATACTCGAATAGTACCTACCACTTTATATTACCGGTTTGTAAAGTACGGCACTCAAATAGAGAAATGGCGCATGCGTCAAAGAGTGTTTGGTGTTAAAACGCGCCTGCGCTAATGGGAAAACAAATATCGAGATCAAATAAATACCTACATGGAGATGAATTCAGGCATGAACGGCTGGCAGCGGTAGTGCAGCTAAGAGAGGTTCTGGGTTTGATTCCTGGCCAGCACAGTTTGTCCGTGTGTGTCAAAAAGGCAACTAAAGTATTTTGAACCGAAGTATGGGCAGCAGTAGCACCCTTCTACGTTTGGTCGAAGGAGCTTCGCTCTATAATAGCCACCTCAACTTTAAGATATCATCGAGTCAGATAGCTATGCTACTCGCCAACAGATGGCGCTGTAGGTTTTCGGTTTGGTGAGACCTAGCTAGATCTATTTTTCGCCCTTGATAACCCCTATCTACAATGTGGTAAATTTCATCGAAATCGTTAGAGCCGTTACAAAGAAGAAACCAATTACAAATATACCTACAAATATATATACAAATATTGCTCGTTTAATAGTATAGGGTTACTTAAAGCAATACAATGATCTCTCTAAGTTGTACAGTTTTTATAAAATCTGCAAAAAACCTATGGTCCTAAAAATTTACTATATTGCTTCCAGAAATATTATAGGTACGGTCAACCGTACGTCGGTAGAAACTTTTTCAACTCTATTACCACGCCATAAGGTCTAAAAGTGTTTCTACTGACGTGCTGTTGAGTGTACAACAGAACCCTCGTCGCGCGAGTCCGACTCGCACTTTACCGCTTTTTTTGTCAGTTCCTTGATTTTTCGGGGCTTTTGGAGCAAAACAAATGAAAATTCACAACGAGAATTTTCATTTTGGGACAGGCTGGCAAAACTGGAAGGAAATGATCACTCATCTCACCAGTCAACGTAACTGCACAACTTTCAGTTAATAAAACTTCCAAGAAATGAAAAAAGTCTGCCCAATCAAGTATTAAATTTCGTATACATGTAATTCCAAATACGCGAAACCTCCTATTATTTAATCTGTGCTCAAGGGGCGTAGTTCCACCCAAGTAACTGAAAATGAAATGAATTGAAAATGAAAATATTTTTAATTAGGAAAAAAGAACAACATTTTTGTTACACGCATACACGTATAGGCTTACTTAAGTCTAACGTAAAAAATATAAAGGTTATTCTGAAGAAGTGTAAAATGCCTGGTTCCCAAACTAGGAAACCCTTTACTATTCGTAACCGGGTCTTCCTGTCTAGCACGTAAAATATATGTTACCAAAAAAAGTAGGTCTTTCCAAACTTAAGTTGTGTTGTGGTAGTGTCGGTGGGTAGTGAGTCGATATGATTGCCCGCAAGTGTACCTACCTAAAATCGTACAAAGTGGACAAGAGATATGTTTTCTTTAGCGGTCTATTAGTCGGTCTAACAAGGTGCGCATACACTGTCCATCTTTCTAAAGAAGCTTGTTCACTTATCATCACCAACTTTATAAAAATTTTGGAAATAAAGTAGGTAAACTATGGCTGTGCATTAAGGTGCCACCAAATTTGAATTAATTTTTACCAAATAAATGTTCACCAAATTTTGTCTACCAAAATGATTAAATCAAATTTGCTTCTGGCACTTCGCCGGCCGCTCCTGCGGCACGCTCGCTCCGCTCGCTCGGCTCGTGCGTTGTGTTCGTAAGATAACACAACTTAACGAACTTAACTGAACCGGCTAATTTTGACCAGCATAAATTTGGTAACCAATTACCCAAATTTAGTGTACATTGAATGTAACATTCATCCATTTCGTCTGAAGTGTATTGGGGTATAAAAAATTTAAAATTAGCCCCCCCTATTCGGGCCCCCTTTCCATTAATAATCCTATTTTTTTTATTCTTTCATATGCATTTAAGTTGGGCAACCGTATTCTAAAACTGTTCCAAATTTCAAGTCGATAGCATGAGTGGTTGCTGAGATATACAGGTGTGACAGACAAACAGACAGATAAAGCGGCACCATAAGGGCTCCCGCACACGACCGAGAATCGGTGGCCGATTTTTTGTCGGCATCCCGCTCTGACGTGTTATCACCTGAATCTTCCGTCCTTGTCCTGGCCGATAATCGCCCACCGATTCTCGGTCGTGTGCGGGAGCCCTAAGGGTTCCTTTTTTTACCATTTTGAAACTTGTGTAGTGTAAAACCCTCCTTACACTATTAATAATGAAGTGAAGTTGTCAGTCTGTCCGCGTCTCTTTAGCAGTTCGTTACCGAAGTGGGTCTCACTCAACGAGTGGCGGCTATTTTAACATCCTTTATTTTAATTTAAAGTTGCTTGTACAGTTTAGGTTATAAAAATAATGTAAAGAATTTTTTTTTGTTGAGCAAAAAACTTGTTATTGACCCAATGGAAGAGGTTTGATTTCATATAATAAATAACAAACGATAGGTACGGTCAACCGCTCGTCGGTAGAGACTTTTTCAACTCTATTACCACGCCAGAAGGTCCAAAAGTGTTTCTACAGACGTGCTGTCGAGTGTACTAAGAGTTTTCTTTATAACATTCCTTGAGACGTCCACTGCAGGACAGGGAGCTCCCTCCAGGAGACGCATTTTTGAAGCGTTCGAAGTGAATCTTTAGTTCGCATACGAAAACGAATCGTGTACGAATTTAATTTCTAATGCTCTCGATTTTACGCATTTTTGAATCATTGCTTGCCATTAAATTACAATCTTTAAACAATTTTCTTTTCACGCAGAAAAAAAAACCCGGAAAGCAATCTCTCATTGATTTTAAAAACCGGTAATGAATTTCGAGGGAATGGAATGCAAATTAAGAAGTTGATATGTCAGTACAATGTCATGTGTGAAGGAAACGTCAATGTCGTTCTCATCACAGATTATACATACTTTCGAGTGGTAGAAATGCAAAACGAGTGGGTCGGACCACTCGTTGCAGAATTCACAAGTATGAATATTCAAAAATTGCGATTTTATGGATTCGTATACGAATCTTGCCAATTCGAATGCGAATTGAAGTTCGAACGCTTCAAAAATGCGTCTCCAGGAGACGCATTTTTGAAGCGTTCGAAGTGAATCTTTAGTTCGCATACGAAAACGAATCGTGTGCGAATTCAATTTCTAATGCTCTCGATTTTACGCATTTTTGAATCATTCGAAAGCAGTGTTGCCATTATTTCATTTCATTTCATTTATTAATTGCCTCCATGAGTACAAGTGCGTCTTAATGCTAGTGTAAAGTTCTACATGAAACCCTGTTTGGGCATTATGCAATATTAGTTAGGTGCTTAAAATTAACATATTATCATTATTTTATTTATCACAATTTTAGTTTAAACCTAACACTATTAAATATTATATAAAATTTTAATCAAACACATTTTAATACGCAATAATAAATTCAATTCAAACATAATTTCATTTAAAATAATAATAATAAAATTCAAAAGCCTAATGTGCAAGTTTAAATTTATTTATTTATTAAATTCAAATTATTAAATTCAAATCTTTGAACAATTTTCTTTTCACGCAGAAAAAATTAAAACCGGAAAGCAATTACTCATTGACTTTAAAAACCGGTAATGAATTGCGGTGGAATGGAACGCAAATTAAAAAGTTGCTATGTCAGTACAATGTCATGTGTCAATGTCGTTCTCATCACAGATTATACATACTTTCGAGCGGTAGAAATGCAAAACGAGTGGGTCGGACCACTCGTTGCAGAATTCACAAGTATGAATATTCAAAAATTGCGATTTTACGGATTCGTATACGAATCTTGCCAATTCGAATGCGAATCGAAGTTCGAACGCTTCAAAAATGCGTCTCCTGCGCGAGCACAGATTAGATAATAGTTGACGCGGGGTACTTTGGAGCGGATTTACCATAGTCATCTTGTAAGCGTTGCGGTTGGCGACCGCTGTTGTTGGTGACTGCAGTATGTAAGATGGTTCGATACACAGAAAGATGCTGCTGCCCATCCTCCGGCTTATAAGCCCTTAGTCGCCTCTTACGACACCCATGGGTAGAGATGGGCTGGTACTATTTTTTGCCGGCACCAAACGGGCAAGAGTTTTATTACCACATTGTTAATAGATAGCGGTGGAAAGAAAAGGATGAACGTGCCTTCCGAAGCACGGATAGCACTCTAGTGACTCATCCAGTACACGGCCAAAACGAAAGTTATTTGACTTATGTGTTAGGAGAGAAAAGGTAATCTCCACTACAGTCAAAATGACAGCGGAACAGAGCTATGCGTGAGAGCAGGACTACGTGTCTCTGTCGCTCCAATATAAAATGTGTTGGCCTCTTTCGTTGCTTTTTAGGGAAAGTTGAAAATTTTTTGTACGTTTTTAGCGAAGTCGTAGGACAAAAGATGTTGATTTCGACCTCACTAATAAGTGGGCAAACGGATGTCCGGTACGCACGGCAGCAAGGAAGTAAAAACAAAACCATTATAAGCTGAACTAGCGCCACGCTACAAACACTCGAAACCAGAGACCTGCTCAAGGTCAAAGTGATTCCACAGACAAGCGCCCACGTGTACAAAAAAAAATAAGTTAAGTCATGCCTAATTTTATTTACCTATGGAAAGGAAAAAATACGGCATTAAATTTCTAAGAAAATAAAAAAATGTTCCGATTAAAACAACTAAAAATACGTACATGTTCACAAATCTATGGAATCTGATTAACTGGAGACGCCTGGTCACCCTACACGAGTAGGCTTGGTCCGAGATTCGAACTCGCGATACGGGCAATGTGCTAGACTGTGCAACTAATGTGACATCTTGCCGATAGTTAGACCGAGACGGACGAAAGATCCATCTCGATACAGGATATGCGCGGTAGGGTGGCTAAATTTTAAGCATTTATTAGGATTTGGTGGGAACAAAAATAGTAACATAAGGATTAAGTGTTACAAACAATTTTATACATTCAAAGTGTGACAAAAATAACAACTATCATTACAGAATGTGAATTTACTAATAGAACTGAACATTTTTTCCATAAAATTGGGGGAAATATTTAAAAATATATGTTCTATCGTACGTAATTAAAAAATTTTCGTCACTTTGTACCAAGGTCAAAAAAGGTTTTTTTTTGTGTAGGAAAAGTTGTTCAGTTACATAGTATAATTATACGCTCTTTGCCTTTTACACCTTGTATTTTATTTTGGTGAAGATATACTGTGTGAGTTAAAAAACAACTTGTATTACATTTTTTTTTATCACTGCTAAATTTTTTTTTGCTTTAAAAATTAAAAAGGATACATAATGTAAAAAGAAATAAAAAAACCCGGAACCCTAGTTTAATCGCCAACGGTTAGTTTATGTTGTAATCTAAAAATATTTTTATTTCTCTTTCTTATTCTTTCAGTTTTTTTACATACAAACAATTTTTTTACATACAAAATATAAAAAAAGAAATAAAAAAAAATGTTTCTTTCACAACTTAGTCTATAATACAATATACTTGGAACTACCTCGTTGAGCAAACGATGCCTGTGTTGGAGGAGCCCGCTCTTCCTCTTACAGTAAAACTATTAGACGAAGTAAGCTAGGTAGGTTCATTTCATCATCGACTTTTTAAAAAAATGTTACAGGACTCTGAGTTACATGCGTATTGCAAAATGAGCTCAATTTTTATCAGCCTCATGGTCACCCTACGATTTCTGCATAGGAAGCGATGCGCAAGAGCATCTCGACGCACCCTGTAGCCTTATTCAAATCACTCTCCGTCAGCACGCGTCCATTCCCTCGCATTACCATACACTTTGTATGTAAACTCACATACATGAACTTTTTTTTATTCCATTTTGCATGGAAAAACCGGTGGATCCTCGTAACGATGTCGTTTTGCCGTTTTTAGGTAAGACTCTTGAAAATGTATATCTTGGTTTGATCATTGGTATACTGAGTTATTTTTACTTTCGAGCGGAGCGAGAAAGGTATTGTATTCGTGAAAAAAAAAGTTTTTCTAATTTTTTCAAAAATGTGTTATATATCACTTATACATCATACAAAACAAGTCTCCCAAAAATGTCCGTCCGTCGGTCGGTCGGTCGGTCGGTCCGTCGGTCGGTCGGTCCGTCGGTCGGTCTGTCCGTCACGCTTTGGCCTAGCGGCTAAACGAATGGTCCGATTGACACCATATTTGAAATTTAGGAGATTTATGCAAATCCATCGAAGGGTTCTAAGTGGTTTTTGGCTGGCTCTCATTTTGAGGGTAGCTGTGAAAAATCGAAATTTTCTCAAAAACAGCTCATAGAATCTTGATGAAACTTTGCATGACCAAGCATCTCCATGTAAGATATCTTGCGCCATTACCAATTGATCTGTGTAATTTCATATAAGGGGTGTTCCTGTACCACCAAATCTTCCGGTACGTAGTCGCCACTCTTTACGCCCCATCGGCCATCGGTTCGTCTTGCGATAAGCCCGCCCTGCCCACTGCCACTTTGGATTGGCAATTCTCGGGCTGTGTCAGTTGCTTGGTTTTTCTGCGGATCTCCTCATTTCTGTTCCGTCCCGCGGAGAGATTCCGAGCATGGCTCTTTCCATGGCCCTTTGGGTGACTTTGAGCTTCCTGATGGCGTCCGTCGTGGGCGGCCGCGTCAGGATGTCATATTTCATCAGTAGGCACTGGTCGGAGAGTTTCGTCTTGGGACGCTGCGTTGTTTTGGGCGTGAGGATGTTGCGGAGCTTCCCGAGCGCTGCCCGTCCGAGTCGGGTTCGACGAGTGGCCTCTTTCTCTAAGTTGGATTTGCCCAGCTGGACTGTTTGTCCCAGGTATGCCTATTTATTGACGGTTTCGGGCGTGGAGTCTCCAACTTTGGTTGGAGTGGGTGCGGCAAGGGCGTTGGATATAGTTTTCGTCTTATCCATGTTTATTTTGGAACCCATTTGTTTTGAAGCTCTACTGATGTTGTTGAGAGTCGTGCCGAGATCTTCCAGGGTCTCAGCCATTGCGACTGTGTCGTCGGCAAATCGAAGGTGTTTCATGTACTTGCCATTGATGTTGTGTTGATGCCAAGTCCTTTCCAGTCCAGGAGTTTTGGAGCGTCTTCCAGTGCAGCGGTGAACAGTTTTGGAGATGTGACGTCTCCCTGTCTCACTACTCGCGGTGACTGGATGGGTTTGGAGTCCTGGTCCTGGGGACGGGCTGGTATGGTAGCGTTCTTGTACGGATCCTTCATCATTTCAATGTACCGATGGTCGACTTGTCTCGTCTGGAGGGGTCGTGGCGCGGCCTACATCTCGATCGAAGTGAAGGCTTTCTCGTAGTCCACAAAGCCTTCGATTCGATCGAGATGTGGGCTGTGCTGTGGTCTCTCCTGGGGTGCCAAGTCGACTATCTGTACGGGAATGCCGCTATGTCGGTTCGTCTTCGGGATCGGGACTCGGAACCTGTCCGGTTGCGGCGAGGAGTGAGACGGGGAGACGTCGTGTCTTCTTGGCTGTTCGCCGCTGCATTGGAGGACGTCTTCGGGCTCCTGGACTGGAAAGAGACCTTCGATTTGCCGACGATGTTGTCGTGGTGGCTGGGACCGTGGAGGATCTCGGTACGATGCTCAGTGGTCCTAGTAGAGTTTCACAGCGGGTGGGTCTTGGGGTGAACATGGACAGGATGAAAATTGTGTCTAGCGCCCCTGTTGTGCCCGCTTCACTTAGGGTTGGGGACTCTGCGCTCGAGGTTGTCCATGAATGCGTGTGCCTGGGACGGGCAGTCCAGCTCGGTGGGTCGGGCTTGGAGAGGGGAGGTTGCTCGTCGAGTCCGGCTTGGGTGGGCGGCGTTTGGGAGGCTTCGCAGTATCTTTGCGTCCAGAGTGCCGCGGTGTCTCAAGACGAGGGTCTTTGACCAGTGTGTGTGTTGCAAGTGGTGACATCCATATGTCACCACTTGCAACACACTGGGGCGTGGCCGCTCGCGGTGTAGGCGGGCCGTGGAACCAGATATTTACCACTTAACTTATGAAATTATTAGAATGACTTCGTGTTTTAATATATCGTCAGGGACGTGTTTAAAGACATATCTGTATAATTTAAGAACTTTTTTTAACTTGCGCTAGATATACATTTAGGAATTTCCTTTTACTCTCGATAAATAAATTAATGTAGAATTTAAGTTCGATATTCTGGTTCCAACTGTCATCAAACATTGGTAGATATATATTGTTAAGTTTTAAGAAACTTAAGGTACAAGCGAAAGGGTCAAATAAAAATTTGTCCTTCATTTGGCCATTATAGTTTTAGAGGACCTGAAATTCATAAAATGAGCTTAAATGCATTACATAAGAATACATATAAAAGATAAGAAAGCCAGGAGATAAGCTAACTAAGTCAGTCACGTTTATGACCGCAGTGAACATAATACAAAATTTAAGTCTCTAAAATTACGTCTCCTTCATTAACACAATGCCTTAAGCTGTGTCTTAATTTATTAGAAATGGCCGCGACAGGCTTGATATATTTTTGAAAAAAAAAAAAAAATTGCCGTGTAATATGCATACCTACGCAGAGGGCGGTGCGGCTGGCTGGACGGACAGTACCACGCAAGCTGTGCCGGCCGCGTTCCCCTCACGCGCTCTCGTACTAATCTGATATTGCTTCTACTTCCTTCATTATTACAACGAATAAAGATTAGATTAGAAATTATTGCTTACATCTGATATTACTTAGCATAGTTTTAAAAGGCACTTATTAAATAATATTTTTAAAGGTACTTTGAGTCCTCCTTTTGGTTTCATCGCCTCTGGTTGGTTTTCGATTTCACGCCCACGTACCTGTTACAATTAATTTTTGACAACCTACTTCAATATTTGAATTAATTTGAAATCGTTAAAACAGTTAAGTTCAGGAATGATGCCTGGGTAAAAAACTAAATAAAATACTGTAAAGATTATAGTTATCACATTCAATAAAGAGAAGTTCATTTGACAAAGTTGTCTGCCTTCTCATGTATTTTTAGGGTTCTGATGCCAAAATGGTAAAAAAAGGAACCCTTATTGTGCGACTTTGTCTGTCTGTCCGTCTGTCTGTCTGTCACACCTCTATATCTCAGCAGCCACTCATGCTATCGACTTGAAATTTGGAACAAATGAAGAATTTGGTTGCCTAACTTAATTGCACATGAAAGAATTTAAAAAAATATATGATTATTACTGTAACAAGCCCAAATAGGGGGGGCAAAATTTCAAATTGTCGTTACTAGGTCGAGTGGGATATCATATGAGAGGGCTTTACTTGTACATTCTAAAATATATTTTTGTATTTTTTTACAACTCTTAGTTTTCAAGTTGTGATGAAAAATTACAAAAATAATAGGCAACAAATTAAATGATTCCCAAAATATTTTTTTATACCCCAATACACTTCAGACAAAATGTACTGGAAGAATGTACACCAAATTGGCTGAACGTACACCAAATTTGGGTAAAGTGCCAGAAGCGAATTTGGTGAACATTCATCCATTTTGGTATACAAAATTTGATGGATATTATTTTGTAAAAATTTACTCAAATTTGGTGGCACGTTACTACACAGCCAAAATAATACCATTCCCCCCCCCCCTTATCACCGAAGTTTGTGAATGGAAAAATCTGAATTAATTGCAGTCGTTAGAAATTTATGTAAATATTACAGCAAAAATAAAACGATCTTTCTAAGTTGCACAGTTTTTTAGAAATATGCAAAAAACCTTTACAAACAAATTTAGTTTTGCGGTTCTAAAAATTAACTTTACTGCTTCCAAAAATACTATAGAACCCTCGGCGCGAGAGTCTGACTCGCATTTGACCGGTTTTTTTTGTACATGCGCTGCGGTTATCTGCTCTCTGCCACAATAATTTATTCAATTACCAGTAAAAAACGCGCCACTTTTTATACTACTAACGTCGTGCTATTACTTGGCGGAAAATTTTCAATGCATACGCAAGTTGGGGCCTATTTAAAACTGACATTAGGAATCTCAACTCCATGCTTTCATCTGGTACTGGTAAGCAGGTGGAAAATTCCCAATATCGAGCAGCGGCTGATAAAAAACTGTTTTACCGGGTCTTTATACACTGATATAACCCCGCTGAAGTCGATTCTGCTCGGTGACATCCCTTTTCCCCACCCACTCCCACCGCGACCCCAGAAAACGTGTCCCTAATCGTGGTTTATTTAATTTCCTAGGGAGGGAGTGGGGAAGGGAATGTGACTGGGCAGAATCATCTTCAACGGGGTCATATGAGTCTAAAAAAGAGAAAGAGTCTTATCAGTCGCTGCTCACCTAGAGAACGTTTAACAAGTTTCGCATGGGTTAGTTTCACTTTGACACTGTCGTAAAATAATACCTAAAAAAAAAAACATATTTGCAAAATACTGTTGGAATGAAAGCTGTTTACTTTGAAGTATTAGTAGTAATTTTGCAAATTATCAACAATTTTATTTAACTTTTTGAAATGCAATTAGTGCTAAAGATAATATTATTCCATTCCTTGAACAAAAAATGTAAGTTATTTAAACCAAAAATTGAAGCGAACTTGCGGTCCGCCCCGGCTTCGCACGGGTAGAAATAGGCGAAGATTAGATAATATAGGTTCTTGTTGCGTCGGAGGTTAATGAAAAACCGGCCAAGTGCGAGTCGGACCCGCGCACCGAGGATTCCGTACCACTAAGGTAAACATACTGTCTTTGTTATGGACGCGCAGTTACGCAGATATGTGTATAAAAATGCGCGAGTCTGACACGCACTTGACCATTTTTTATTATTTGTTGTTATTCTATAGCTTATGCACTTTAAACATACCAATTTTCACGCTTGTATGTAAGTGTTATTTTAGTTAGGCCGCACGTCAGTAGAAACATCAAATTCATCCCGGACGAGCCCCCAAAATTGTGGGATGGTGATTTGCGAAGAAAAACTCCAGATCGATAAAATTTTTGTTTTATTCCTCTCCAACACGTTTGTACAACCGAATGCAATCCACCATCTTTTTAAAATATGTTCCATCTCCCTCTCACTCCTTCACTCTCTCGCTCACTCATCCTACGTTCCATTAATACATAAACAACACTGAAACTGTTTATCCGCAATCCATAACTGAGCTCATCCAACAAAAACGCCAAGGAAGAAAACAATGGCAGCAAACTCGATACCCACAAGACAAAAAAGTTTTCAATTGGCTTGCTTCTAAGGTGAAATCTATCCTGGCAGAGTTTGATAACAACGGGATGGAAACCTATTTAACTAAACTGGATGCTACGGCCATATCTGACTAATCACTGTGGAGAGCTACAAAAAACCTTAAAAGACCAGTCACCTTCCGCTCGCCACTCAGAAAACCCGACGGTACCTGGGCCAAAAGTGATGCTCATAAAGCTTAACTGTTTGCAGATCACTTGAGTAATGTCTTCACCCCCAACGCCAATACTGGCTCAGATAAAGTAGCTGAAGTTGATGAACAATTATCCAGAACATACCAATTAGAGCCACCTATAGAAAAGTTCACAACAAAAGCAGTAGAATACATAATAAAGAAACTAAATAACAAAAAGGCGCCTGGTTACGATCTCATAACTGCCTAAGTCTTGAAAGAACTACCAAAAAATTGAATATTATTCCTAACTCAGCTTTTTAATGCAATCGTATCAAGGGGGTTTGTTCCGCCACAATGGAAAGTTGCTCAGATTTCACTGGTTCCAAAACCTGGTAAGAGCCCTGATGAGGTAACCTCATACAGACCTATCAGTTGCTACCATTAGCAAATAAAGTGATGGAATCTATTTTCCTTAAAAGGTTGATGACTGCTGTATCAGAAGCCAAGCTCATTCCAGACCACCAGTTTGGGTTTAGAGCAGCCGAAAAGATTAATGTTGGCTTTGAACAAAAAAAGTATTGCTCAGCTGCTTTTCTAGACATCTCTCAAGCATTCGATCGAGTTTGGCACGATGGACTTCTATGTAAAATCCAGAAGTCCCTCCCAGATAACTGCTTTCTATTTATAAAGTCATACCTGACAGAGCGTCATTTCTACGTGAAACAAGGAGAAGCCAATTCTGAACGGTTCAAGATCCAAGCAGGTGTCCCCCAAGGAAGCGTAATAGGGCCATTACTTTATCACATTTACACATCAGATCTACCAGTAACTCCAGATCCTAATGTCCTGGTTGGAACTTTTGCTGACGACACCGCTATTCTAGCGACCCACGAAGATCCGAAAATTGCCTCCTCACTCCTTAAAAAAAGTCTAGATGACATAAGTGTTTGGTTCAGAGACTGGCGAATAAAAGCCAATGAGAACAAATCAGTCCAAGTCACATTTACTCTAAGAAGAGAGATCTGTCCTCAAGTAAAACTTAATAATGTAACAATCCCCCAGGCTGATGAAGTGCGCTACTTGGGAATTTATCTAGATAGGAGACTAACTTGGAAAAAGCATATCTACACTAAATGAATTGCACTGAACCTTCAACTAAGAAAGATGTACTGGCTAATAGGGTGAAAATCAAAGCTTCCTTTGGAAAACAAATTACTGCTATACAAATGTATCTTAAAGCCAATATGGACTTATGGCCTCCAGTTGTGGGAAACGGCTGCAAACTCAAACCTCGAAATTCTGCAACGCTTCCAATCTAAAATGCTACGCATCATAACAAATGCACCTTGGTATGTTACGAACTGCCAACTAAATCGTGATCTACGATTATCTACCGTCAAAGAAGACATAGGAAAAAAATTGGAGTCGTACTCTATTCGTATCAAAAAGCATCCAAATGAACTGGCGTCCAACCTAATGAAGGCTGAAGCCCACTCAACTTTCCAAACACTCAAAACAAGAGCGCCGCAAGACCTGTTACCAGGAAGCTGATAAAACACCTTAAATAACACTAAATGGACATGTCACTACATGTGCACGACATTACTTAACTTCAAAACTCCAGCTAAATGTCCACGGTGACAGCTCACAGGATTAAAAGGGGAAAAAAAATCTTCATCATGAGGATTTCAGTAGGTCTTCAGAGTCCACGGGTCTCCAAAATGAAGGATTTTCAACTTCATCCCCCTTTTCACCCCTTAGGGTGTGGAATTTTCAAAAACCCTGAGACACGTAAAATTTAATCTTTAGTCGTCAGCCTAAATACAAATTTTGAAGATCCTAACTTCAAAACTGACGGACATTCATAGAAACTTTCATCCCCTATTTTACCCCCTTAGGGGTAGAATTTTGTAAAACTAGAGATGGACGTTATGCAACGTAAATAGTTTCAATAACTATGTATCGGTTCAATAACCAAAATACGGTATTCGGTTCTGCAATAACTATTTATTGGGAGAAACTATTTATCAAAAAAAAAATTGCGTATTACGCCTACCCAAGGAGGTTTTAACCCACGCTACGCTAAAGCGAAGCGTAGTAAAACCTCCTTGCGCCTACCTAACCTAAGTTGAGAAACAACGAAATTGGAAAAAAACTAAACTGTAGATTATAAAAAAAAGTTTATGCAAACGAAGAAAAAAGTAAACAATTATTAATATTCACAAGTCCTATAAGAAATATTTTATTTTTATTCACAATACCAATAATATCGAATAAAATAACTAAAATAACGAAACACCTTGTTCACCGCGATTACGCTATAATACCAATAACGCACAGTAACGAAGTCGCTTCTTGAATCGCCATACCATAAAATACATAGTTATTGAAATAAATAGTTTCAAAACCCGTTATCAGGTACTAATAACTAGTTACGTTTCGGTATTAGAAAATCGCGTACCGACCCACCCCTATGTGAAACCCTTTCTCAGTGCTCTCCTAGGCCTCATAAGGAACCTACATGCCAAATTTGGAATCTCTAGTTCCAGCGGTTTGGGCTGTACGTTGATATGTCAGTCAGGCACCTTCTTCTTTTATGTATATAGATTAGTTAAATAGCCTCTTAGTACTTTTATTGCCTTTTGAATTCATGGTTTACCAAGCTGTTAAAGTTTTCAAGCCGCCAAATGAACACTGACTTGGCTTAACGACTACACATACTAACAGTGACCAATACAAATTACTTAACATGCCTTACGTATACCCCATTTTTTAGCATTAGAAATTGTGTAAACAAAAAAAGCAGTGGTAGTAAACCTTTTTTTATAAACAACACTCTGAACTTAATAAGAGAGAGACGAAAATACAGTTGGAAGGCTTAAAGCTTTGCGCTTGAGTTAACTCAGACCGGCTTCAGAATCATCCATTATTAAACGAAATACTTAAAACAATAAAAATAAGCAATAACTTAATGAATGTCAGAAAACAATCGACTGGACAAATATGATACGTATAAGGAAATATTGAATTAATTTAGTTGGATTTGTTGGACTTTAGGTATAGTTGTAGACTATTTTACAAACCTACTATCCAAGTTATGAACATTGACGAAATCTGCATTCAAGTTGGTCGAATCATCTTTCATTCAGTTTGATTACAGACATGTATATTGTGTGTCTAAAAAATTGTGTTGTCGTACAAGGTAAAAGTAACAAAGGTCACAAAGTTAATCTAAAAAGTGGTCACAAAGTTTTTCAGTCTCAAAGCCATTGGCGTTAGAATGCCTTCAAAAATGACGTATTTTAAAATTAACATACGTAGTCTGGCAATCAAGTTCCGGGAATTATGATATGACTCGGGAACTGGCAACACCGCGTCATTGCTGAAAATATGACTGGAAATAAAGGTCCTGCTTTTCGTTCCATATGAAATTTAACTTTATAACGTGAAAATGAATCTCATTTGAAAAAAGTATCGTAATTCAATTTGCTTTGGTGAAATCCGACGAAAAACCCGCGGAAATCCTTCTGAAATTGCAAGTGGTGTACAGAGACAAGTGCAAGTCGATAGTTACGTATTTGGACGGATGAAGTGGTACAGGAGGTGCGTCAGTCAGGACAAGACGAGCCATGTGAAGAAACTACCGTCACCTCTCGCAAATGTTAACTGTCTACGCAGGCTTATCATGTTTCACCGGCGGTGGCCCGAACTCATCGATAACACTTGGATCTTGCACCACGACAACGCGCCGGCGCATTTTACTTCATTGTAAAAGAGGTTTTGGAGAAAAAAGACATTCCAACGTTGCCACATCCACCCTGTAGCCCAGATATTGCCTCCTGAAACTTTTTCTTATACCGTAAGATGAAGTCGCACCTCGAGGGAACTCAGAAAAGCGGCGAACAGGAGGTCAAGGAAGCTGTAACCACGGTGATGAAGGAGCATTAGCTGCCGCAGGTGCTTTCAATAGAGGGAGCTACGTTGGTATCGTTGTGTAGAATTGGAGGAAGAAGGATTGTCAAGGCCGATTTTGTGTATTTGCAAAAATCCGTAACTTCATTGCCACACGGTACTCTTTTTAATTTTGTCATGTTAAACATGACGATAGAAACAATAAAATACCCATTTTTTTATTACTTCATGTTTTTTTTACATAATTATTTGCGGCGAAATCACCAGTGTCGAGTGAAAAATTTACACAGTACATACTCTCCTTGTAAAGCAATAGTGGATTTTACGAAGGAACATGTTCGTGACTTATTGAGACAAAATGAACGGGAATACCACGAGAACGCTTGAAATCTTTATCAGCTGCATACCCTGTAATCAATTTACTCCATAGGCAACATACTATTTTTATTATCTCCTGAATCACTAGATACACAAAAAACCATAAATTATATCGTTCAGGCAAAACCCCACCCTGAGTTCCCACTAATAAATAAACTTTCCGTCATGTTTTGAACCTCTGCCTCTTTAGGTCTTTTATAGTACAAACTTGTGAACTGACTTAAGTCATTGTTGATGTAATAGATAGGATGCTGGCCTGTAGAATTTCTAAATGATTTGCAGACGTGGATTGTTCGATTAAAGACGATGAGTAGAACCACAGAAAAATAGTCTGCCACCTTGATAGCGCTGCGTTATCAATTACCAGGGCTTTAAAAATGAAAAAAAAAATCATGAGCTAAATCAATTGCTCATGTCTGCCGCTTGCACTGATGGTCAGAATCATCCTCAAAACGATGAAAGTTGAAGAGGCAAATCACCACACCTCTGCCTTTTGAAGGAACATTTTTTTTAGTTTTTTTTATGATATTAAAACGTGTATATCATTTGCTCATGTGACAGACATAGATCGTTCGATTAAAAACGATAAGTAGAACAGAAAAAACAGAAACAACAGAAAAATAGTCTGCCACCTTGGTAGCATTGCGTTATCAATTAACAGGGCTTTAAAAATTAAAAAAAAAATTTGCTAAATCATTTGCTCATGTCTGCCTCACAAATTGATGGTCACAATCATCCTCAAAACCATAAAAATCGAATCGAAAATTGGCAGACCTCTAGACCTCTGATTTACCAAAGGCAGACCATTTGATTCATAGAGTAGTCTTATATAGGGTGACTTTTAATTAGTTCTTGATAAAGGTATACATGCACTCATTATACTGAACAACTTATCCCAATGAACATAGGTCGTTCCTCTGAGTGTGTTATATTATAGATCTTAACAAATTTCCCTAAAGTACCTAGATAGATCGAAATACGAAATAAAAATTACCTCCTATACAAAAAGTGGTATCAGCTGATACAGTTTCTATGAGATGTTGAAATTTTTCTTAGAGGCACAGCAGACGGCAGACTTTTTTCCTGACCAAAAAGCAAGGAGGTCTTTGTTCTGAGGTCCTGACAGCCCGCCAGTGTGGCCGGTACTGTAATTACTTTTGACATAAGAAAAACGTTCCGTTTCTATGCGCGTATTTTCCAAAGTTTTGGTTTGGAACGAAAACAGCATGGATAGTTGTTCAGTTCAAAGAGTTATTCAGTCAATAAGGTTGTTCAGATTGATTGTTATTTAGTTTAAAACGTAGAGCAATTTTGAAACATGTTATGTTTGAATTTTATTGTGATAAAAACTATAATTTTCGCAAAATCGGCGACACTGATGGACAATGTCCGTGACTACCCGTGTCTGCCTGCCCCTTCATGTGCTGAGTGCCTTCATTCATGTTCATTTTTCATGTTCATTTGTTCGTAGTTTTGTCAAGATTTGAATGGATGACATCAATCAAAGTCAAAGCAGTAGCAGTCTCTGATATTTCTTTACTTTGAAATTGGCAAAATACGACTTTTAATCAGATGTGATGCCATTATTAACTATCTATCAATCACATTCTAATTTTGTTTTGCAAATTTGCAGCACAAATCTGTAGCAAGATATTTGCAAAAAATGCACTGCAGAAAACTATTATTATTAGTTTAACAGAACACCGTACTATCTACTGGATAAAACTATCTTACTGCGGCCTAATGTACAATACTTGAAGGAAGAAAGTTGATAAGAATGCACCCTATATAGGGGGTTTGATTGATTTGGTGTGAATTTAAAAAAGTAAAAAATCTTAAGATCAGTAAGCAAAACGTCTGCCAATTTTTTTTTTGTTCGGTGAGACCAAATGAAGCAAATAAAAGCAACTAGAATGATGAGCAAATGGTTTAGTAGAGCCTTTTTTTACTTATTTACTACTACTCCCCGTGCTGATGCAGAGCCCTTTACGTCTGCCTCTTCGATTTCTTTCATTTTTAGGATGTTTTTAATCAGCAGCTCCATTAGCAGACATGAGCAAATTATTACTTATTCTTCTTTTTTTTACATTTATGAAAAGCTGTAACTCAAAAACGTAGCGACGGCCATAAAAATTTACTGAATCAAATCAATTTGTAATAATCTAAACTATTATATCTAGCGATACGAAATACGTACAAATCATTATAGCGAAATGTTTATGAGCGCCCTATCTATAAGAAAAACGCTCGGCTTCAAACAAAACGCACTGCGCGTCGGTTACTGCAATCTTTTTTCCAGTTTATTTGTATTAATTTATTTGTTTTGTTGTAGAAATTTAATTTATAGTACTTTAGTATTTAAAATATGAATAAACTGTCATATTAGTGGCTATTTAGAACCTAAACACATAAATAAAATATTATGTCATTTATCGTAATATTTTATAGCTTGCCACTCGTTAACGTGTATAATAAAAGACCCAAATTATCTTCTTTCTAATGCTAAAAAAAACAAGGTTTAGTTTGGGAAATGCTCTAGTTGTAAAACCAAAAGCGGTGCGGTTGATTTTGGGGATCGCGTAGGATCCGCAGACAGTACTTGACGAGCGCTTTGTATTTTTCACATCACATCGGAAAATTACCAATGATAAATTACTAAGACCTATCTTGTCTTAATTTGGTAGAAAAAAAATTTTTGGTGGTAATCTTTGAACCCCTGTATCTCAGCCCCGATATTATTTAGCTATATGGTGCCCATACTAAGAATTGTGCCCTGTTACCTAATCTTTCAAAATTAAGAAGTTTCATAAGTGGCCGCTAAAGTTCGAAAACGACGCCAACTTTAATCAATGCCCTTTATAGAAAAATCTGATAACGCTACGCGTTGACCGCCAACCCTAACCGGGGCTCCGAATTAGTGCAGCCAGCGCGTCCTGCGTTTGGGTACCCACCTACTACGCCACCTTCTGTTCTCTGCCCCAGTGTCACCAAAAGCAATAACGCTGATAAAATAAGCTTCTACACTTTTGTTTAGTAATCAAGTACATTATTATGAGTAAGTACCTTCCAATTTATGAACTCTAATTTAACAATGGCCCAACTATAACAATAATATAAAAAAAATATAAAAGCAATAAACATTCTTTTCTAAACTTTTATATGTAGGTTAATTAAGAGATTTAAATGCTATTTTAGAAATACCAGAGACTTAAAAACTGCACTGGCAAGATTACTAACATTTTTTCACTTAGATATGGGCCGATTAAATTACATTTCTGAAAACATAATAGCATAAAGATATTAACATTACATATGAGATGTCTTAATATTTTTCTACTCTAATTCTATATATAAAGTTTTTTTTTAAAGAAATGTAAATACCTACATAAAACATAAAGCCGGATTCATGGGTTTCTGAATTATTAGAAAATTACTTAAAAGTATGTCGTTAACAACATATCAAAAAACAAGATACTCTAATAATTTTATAACTTGATATTCTTCAGCGACTGGTCTAGTGGGCCTTGTCTGGGGTATCAAGGTCACCCAAAGGGCTATGCTCGGAGACTCACTGCGGGATCGAATGAGGGGGTCCGCAGAAGAACTAGAGTGGCTGACGTAGCCCTGAGAGTCGCTAGACTGGGGTGGCGGTGGGCAGGGCATCTCGCAAGAGTAATTTACGCCTGCCTTGAAACTCGTGCATGTGGATCAGTTACTCCAATTTCAATTAAAAAAAAACAAACAAATTTATGAAAATTATGAATGCCATTTATCGAACACTTATTAATTTCCACAGCCAGAAACAGGTAAATTTTTTACCAGTTTCTAATCGGTTGTGTTGTGTTAATTTCCTATGGTCGCAAATAGGTTTATTTTTTACTATTAATCGGCATCTTGTATTTCCTACAGCCGGAAACAGGTGTAATGTTGACTAGTTATCGGCCGTTATTTACATGCTACGGCCGAAAACAGGTTTAATGTTGACTAGTTACCGGCCGTCTTATATTTCATACGGCCAGAAACAGGTTTGATTGTGACTAGCTATCGGCCGCCTAACATTCGGAACTTTAGAACGTCATATCTTCGAAAATAGAAGCCATATTAGTGGCCGGAATCTAGTTCTGAATACACAAAAATCTAGTTGTTTATAAATTTAATGGGATCTGAGTCAGTAACTATAAGGTTTCCACAATAAACATAATGAAAAAAGTCCTAAATAAAACCGGTCTCCGACCTACCTGTCGATAACTGAATTTTGAAGAAAATGGTGAACGGGTTTACCGGCCTCCATAAATATCACAAATGATGAAAGTTTGATGAGTTTTGGGGCTTTAATATTAAAATTTAATATGTTAGGATCACACAAACCACGCCATACACCAATAGACAAACAGTCACACTTTAAAACTTACCTTGAAATTCAATCCACTTGCTATTTTTTTTGCTAAATTTTGTACAGGTCTACTCAGCAAATTTTAAAATGGCAACTGAGAGCATGGTTTTAGATTTTGGAAGCTAAGCTGTCGTATAATCTAAAGTGAAGTTAGTCCGGATTGAATGGCGCGCAAATTAGAGAAAGATGGCCTATGAAACTTCTATTATTCAAAATATAGTACTAAAAGGCCGATAAGGGGTAGAGGCCGGTAAACCGGTACGCTTACCCTATTTCATTCGAACATTTTTTTGGAAAAACGTAAATAAAAGTTTGTATTTCCATAGTATGTGTATGGCATTACAAATTTAAGTTTTCGGTTGATAGTTTTTCCTTGCTAGAAAGTAAGTGCAGTGCTGCTGTACCATTTATTTACCTTTGTTCCTGCAACCATTTTCCCACTTGTTAATGAGGTCAAAAGCATCAACATTTGTTCTACGACTTTGCTAATAACGCACATAATTTCGGCGCCCCGTAAAAAGTAACTTAAGGTACCTTAAATTTTCAATAGGAAGATGAATTTATTTGGTGAGTTGTTACAAAAGGCCTAGTACAAAAGTTTTTGCGTTTGACCTCACTAGTGATAACCAATCAGATGGCAGATGGATATTAAGAGCATAAAAAACGAGCATGTATGAAAGGATTGATGAAAGTACAGGAAGCATGGGAAGTATGTCAAGATCGTAGCAGGTGGAGAACTGTGGTCTCTGCCTACCCCGACGGGAACAAGGCGTGATATTATGTATTATGTAAAAACCGGTCAAGTGCGTGTCTGGCAACGCGCACTGTTGGGTTCCGTAGTTGTCTCAAAGTTTTGATTTTTTTTATAAACATTTTCCTTCCAAACGAACGAACAGCGAGGTCCAGCGCCTGATTGATTTTGCTATTTCTATCACATTCAGTATTTTTGCTGTGATAGTTTTCCTTGTAAATTCATTATGTATACTGTAATTTTTTTACGATTACAATATTAACCATTTAGCTGGCAGAGACTCACTTGACTCTACAAATTATTGTGCTTTTAAGCTAAATATTTGGGATCAAAAATCGTTTTTAGATTACTCTCAATATTTTTAAAAGACCTATCTAACGAATTCCCATACTATGGGATAAACGAACAAGAATTTGTAAAAAAAAAATTGTTTTATTATTTTATTTTAGCACTTTGCCGGCAGTATATTATGTATGTTACTCGCAGTATATTATGTATGTTACTCGTACTAAGCCTCAGCTAAGCCACGGACAGACAGACAGACACATGGAATGAAAAAACATGCCAGGATGCGCCAAGGCAACCCTGTTCTTTTACACTCACCTTTTTATTGTGCAGCAGCCTAAATAGGTTGATTTTTCGTATGCGATGAGGAAGGGTTGCCTAATGCCAGCTCTCCGCCTATCTGACTTTGTGTTTACTAAATACTGCGACATACAGTTTGTAAAATGATTAGGCACCTGAAAACTGAAACTGTAATTTTAATCAGACCATGAAACTGAAAAACCTTCTTCAAGAAAAGGTCAAAATACAAAAGACATTTTGTAATGCTGACCCAAACAAAAAAACAACTAAAAGTTGTTTCCTTCTATTTGTTCTCACGGTAAGCATTTTCAGGCTAGTCTCAATTGCAACATATATTATTAACACATCGCCTGTTTAGTTGTGGGTTCAAAAAACACGGTAGGTAATTTTTTTATCTGTTACTTTTTAAATTTATTTTTTGAAAAGCTTCATTCCCGATTCCTTTGCGATAATACTTGAGAAGCTACTTTTAAAAGAATTGACATAGCGACAGTAGCTTTAATGCGCGCAGCGAAAGGAGAAACCTGTCAGATGAAAGTAGAGGGGATTTTGCGCAGCTACAGCCTAGCGTCCCTCCCTCCCCTCTTGCCGCCAAAATGGCCTGCGAACTGTCTACTGCGCAGGTTAACCACGTGATCCATCAAGTCTCATCTTTCGTTGCGCGCATTTTACCGTTGCAACACGCTTGTTTGCATCCACGTAACAAGTGACCTGACCGCAGTACGGTGTGGTACGTACAATAAGTAGAATGACGCAGCAGCCCACACTCCGGCTTAAAATCCCTTAGTTACCTTTTGCGACACCCATGGGTTGTCATCGAGAATAAACTATTCTTACTTTGTCGAGGGGAAATCCTTTATGGATACCCGGTCGTTGGGGGAAACGGCCGGGTTATGTCAGACTCCACTGGCTTAAACCCCACGGTGACCATCCTCGGCGCAAGACGGGTAGCTCTGGGATCTCCTTAGGAACGCGACCAGTGCCACCCTCGCGCGGTGCTCGTGCCCTTCCTCTGGTGTTCAACCCTCCTCATTTGCGAGGCAGTAGCAACACAAGGTCACATTGTGTTACTACCTTCCGCTGGCCGCTTGAACGGGGTGATCAGTTTCCCCATCCTGACCACCCGCGACCTGGGGCGCCCGCACCTGGGACGAAATGGGGCGTACTGAAGTGGCTCTGCTATTCAGAGCCCTTCGTCGCCTCCTTCTTGCGGGGTCGGCTCTTTCCCGATCCCGCTCAGCTGTTTCCTTCCGGACCATAACCGTCTCGCAGAAGGTAACAGCTGCATCCCAGGAGCTATCTCTGTCCAACATCGCCAGCCCCTAGGGGTAGTTGATACAGGTAGGTAAGGATTGAACGAGGAACACTCCAATTTTTGCCGTAACCTCATCATAGGTAAACATTATTTGATGTTGTTCTGGATGGTTTAATTTAAACTATCTGGGCAACCGAGCTTCGCTCTGACCTTTCTGACCATTATCATCGGGTGAGCAAGCTATGCTACCCGCCAACATATGGCCCTGTAAGTTTGTGTCAAAAACATGGTGTTTTAAAAAATGCTTATGAACGCGGGAAAAACGAATTTTCCCAGACATGAGACCTAGCTAGATCGATTTTTCGCCCCCGGAAACCAGGTAAAACAATGATAAATTTCATAGAAGTCGTTTTCGAGAAACCGTTTATAAATATACAAATATTGATCGTTTAATAGTTTAAAATAAACCACTAATTTTTGTACGACAAACTATATGCAGTTGAGAACAACCCACGATTATAAAGTAAAATGTGAAATGCCTGCGGATCGTGAAATAAATGCTGAATATTTTAATCGTTGATTCCATACAGTGGTTTATACATTCGCGGACATACCTCTAGAGTTGTCTGGGGTAAATCATTCTGTCGTGGTTAACAAGTGCCTTCGTTCTTTGGTTTACAAGTGAGGTACCTACATTTCTCGAAGCTACATATTGTAATTCTTGTAGAATTAGATAGATATACATTTACCTATTGTACACAATTTACATAACACAAATTATACAAAAACAAAGAACAAAATTAACTAAGTGTAGGCAAAGGCAGTCTTATCGCTGAAAGCGATCTATTCCAGGCAGCCTGTCGGATGAGGAATCCAGTATAGTAGTAGAAGTGCAGTGAAATGATACCTAATTAATTATACAGATATATATAAAACCTAAAAATATACGAAAAACAGAACTTAAAAATAGTATACAGTAGGTAACTTAACTACTAGAGTGGTACTAATAAATCCCTCTCAAGTATAAGAATGGTCTCAAGATGTACTTTACACTTACAAACCTGCAATACAAAAAGAATTACATATAAATTCTTATTAGTCAAACAAGTCTCCATGAGGTTATTTATTACGCCATATCACTCTACTACCGTCGGGAATCCAGACGCACCGAAGGATTTCATCCAAACTTGGTTGATATTCCGTACATCTGCACAAAAAGCTTCGCAACATCTTTAATGCGCACGTAAAAAAGTGGGATTCTCTTCCCATGAATCTGTGTTCCCGAGTTCATTTGTTTCAGATCTTGTGTGGTTTATGGACTTTAATATTCGTTATCAATTTCAACCTGGTACCTCTACCCGTTCGGGAGAAAAAGGGTCTTGACAGACAGACAGACGGACGGACAACAAAGTGATCCTACAAGGGTTCCGTTTTTTTTTATTTTGAGGTACGGAACCCTAAAAACGAACTAGTTCATGCGCAACTCTTTGCGAGTTTTTAATTTGGCCCCTATCCTATACTTTAAACGAGCAATATTTATATATAAATATATAGTACCTGGGCGACCAAGCTTCGCTCTATAATAGCCACCTAAACATTAAAATATCATCGGGTGAGCAGCTATGCTACCCGCCAACAGATGGCGCTGTAGGTTTTTGTCTAAAACGCAAATGCTTAAAAACACGGGGAAAACAAGTTTTCCCAGACATGAGACCTAGCTAGATCGAATTCTCGCCCCCTAAAATCCCCGTATAGTAAATTTCATAGAAATCGTTAGAGCCGTTTTCGAGAAACTACTACTTATTGATATGAGTATGGTAGGTACAGTTCGATGCGTCAAGCTTGACGTGCTCTCGACTGTACGTACACAAATAGCGACAGAACTTTTCCCCTCCACCGTGTCTCGTCTGATAGCCTTAGCAACAGACGGATTCAGATATCGATCCAGCCAATAGTGCTGAGATAGTATAAATACCTAGTAATTTGTCGATAAAATTTTGAGTCATCAATTTGCGATTGTTTTTTCATATAAGGTCAAGTGGGGTAAGTGAAACATACTTGACTTTGGTTTGATGTTTAAATGTCTGACAGAGTCAGGGTATAGAGACCCTGACTGTGTCAGACATTTATGCAAAGTTCTCTCCTTGAAGCAGTCTTTTAGATTATATTAGTTTCAACCTCTATAGTCTTACCACAAGCGAGAAAATCGATATCGGCAACACAATCGACGTTCTGATAAAGTAGAAGTATTTGAATACAACTATTTACGTTAACTTGTAAGAATCAGTTCATAAAAAACTAAAAATAATTTTACTTACTTTTTACTTCCAATCCTCAGCGAGGTCCTAGCGCCTGATTGCTATTGCTTCTTTTCCTCTTTCTTTGTCAATGAAATCGAAAAGGACAGCATGAGCCGCAGCATGATGCCGCATGATTAACTTTAAGTTACGTCCATGATGCTTTCTACTACAATAGGACATTTTATACAAAACTAATGGGAGAAGCAGTAGACTGCCGGCAATCTTCGACAATTACGCACCTATGACAGAAAGATAGGTGTTTCACTTACCCCTGAGTTTCACTTACCCCACTTACCCTTATTATGTAAAATATAGGGACGGTTGGCCCAGCAAAATACAAAATACACTAATGCAATGAGAGATAATATTGAATTATTACACGTGGATAAGTAATGAAGGGTAGGTACCCGAATTACAAATTATTCAACAGATGAACGAATCGATACACGTTTTTTCGTGTGGTTAGGATAACAAGTTAATAGAGTGGTTCAACATCGCGAGGAGCTGTGACTTCTGACCTCCAAACTTCATTTTAAAGAATGATGATGTTGTGGGAACTACTGGAACCGCTCGATTTTCTGAAAGAAGTCCAGCAAGCCTGTGATATTGCTGCAAACCTCAGAAAACCTAATATCAGATAGCATACGAACTTTTCAAACAATTTATTTTAACAATAGTTTTATTCCTACTGGTTTTATCGATATGCTCGTACCTGCCTTTCCCATCTCTATTACATTTGCACGATATTCGGTAATTATAAACATTTTGAAATTCGATATAAGGTTTCCATGTTCATTATAAAATTAAACTGTGATACGGTCATCAAAAACACAGTAAGTCAAATGCATTTCATGTATTCTATGGTCAAATGAGCGAATTCAGATTTTCAAAATCAGTTTACATCATTATGTTGTAGGTAGGTAGTAAGTATACTAATAATAGTTGGAAATCTGAATTTGATCATCGACTTTTTTCAAATTGTAATTTACTAGAGGCCTACCCCGGCTTCGCACAGGTAGCACTAGGTTTTGAGGGTATACCAACCCTGAAGGATTATGATTCTGCCCATAAAACTGAACCACTTTTCCTAAGGAACATCAATCAAAATACGAAATAGTAAATTGTGACCTCCCACACAAAATGTGCAATAAGCTGATTCAGATTCTATGGGAGGTGAAGTTTTTTTTAGTATTTTGACCTATGTTCCTTAAAGTTGTTCAGTTTCAAAGGCAGATTCACAGCCTTCAGGGTTGGTATACATTTTATTTGTTAGTATTTTTAGGGCTCCGATACCAAAATGGTAAAAAAAGGAACCCTTATGGTGCTTACTTTGTCTGTCTGTCTGTCCCACCTGTATAGCTCTGCAACCAGTCATGCTGTCGACTTGAAATTTGGAATAGTTTTAGGATATGGTTGCCCAACATAATTACACATGAAAGAATTAAAAAATATATATGATTATTAATGTAAAGAAGGCCCAAATAGGGGCAGGCCAAGTCAAATTTAAAGTTGTCGCTACTAGGTCGAGTGCTATCATATGAAAGAACTTTACTTGTACATTCTAAACTATATTTTTGTATTTTTTACGACTCTTATTTTTCAAGTTATGATGAAAACTTTAAAAAAATAACATTCCCCTCCCTCCCCCCCCCCCCCCCCCCCTTATCTCCGAAGTTTGTTAAAGGAAAAATCTGAATTAATTACAGTTGATAGAAGTTTATGTAAACACTAGCTGTTGCCCGCGGCTTCGCTCGCGTGGACTTCGTATTTATTTTATTACCGGTTTTCCGAAGCAATGAGATATTTTCCCGTCATTTCGGGGTAATTTTAAACTAAGGAAAAACAGGACTAACCCTGCGCAAATCAATGAGTATAATTCAAGATCCAGCTGAATTTTATATAATATACAGACGTTACTCATAAATTACTCAGAACAGAGGAACTTAGCAGCAGTATCCTAACAAATGTAAAGAGAGAGATGAGAGACACGTTTATGTAATATTGTACCTTTATGTAAGGGGATGATGATATTTCACGTCCACCACGTTGGATTTCAAAATTGTTGTAGTTTTCGTAATTAGCGACCCGATAAACCATATAAACGACACCCATATTGATTTTAAGACATTCTAACCCTATCGCACCTCAACCCCATCCCCAGGGGATGATGATATTTCACGTTCACCACGTTGGATTTTAAAATGGTTGTAGCTTTCGTAATCAGCGACCCGATAAACCATACAAACGATACCCATATTGGTTTTTAGACATTTTCATCCCATTTTCCTTTTTAGGGGTTGAATTTGGGGTGGAATTTCAATAACAGTGATGTACTTTCCTCAGAATTACAACCCTAATGCTTAAACAATAAATTTAGTGGATTTTACTTTGAAAATGAAGGATTTTAAACTTCATCCCCCTTTTCACCCCTTATGGTGTAGAATTTTCAAAAACCCTGAGATACGTAAAACTTCATTTTTAGTCGTCAGCCTAAATACAAATTTTTAAGATCCTAACTTCAAAACTGACGGACTTTCATACAAACTTTCATCCCCTATTTTACCCCCTTAGGGGTGGAATTTTGTAAAACCCTTTCTTAGTGCACCCCTAGGCCTCATAAGGTACCTACATGCCAAATTTGGAATCTCTAGACCCAGCGGTTTGGGCTGTGCGTTGATATGTCAGTCAGTCACCTTCTTCTTTTCTATATATAGATTACAGCAAAAATAAAACGATCTTTCTAAGTTGTACAATTTTTTGAGAAATCTGCAAAAATCTTTACAAAAGTTTTGCGGTCCTAAAAATGGACTTTATTGCTTCAAAAAATACAAAAGGTATATCGGAACCCGGCGCGCGAGTCCGACTCGTACTTGACCGGTTTTTTGACGTTTAGATTGATTTGGATATATTTTGACAAGTAGAGCCCTTTCAATATGATACCCCACTCCACCTAGTAAAGATAAACTAAATTGCCCACTAAAATTTTTGTAGGACCGCAAAACTAAGTTCGTTTGAAAAGGTTTTATATTTTTCCTGTAATATTTACATAAAACTACAATTTATTGAGATTTTCCTTTTTCCAAACTTCGGGGATAAGGGGGAAATTGTATTTTTAGGGTTCCGTACCTCAAAATTCATATTTTAAATTTAAGATTTTCTTATAAATTCATCGAAGGATACTGAGTGGTTTCTTACTGGCTCTCTTTTTGAGGGTAGCTGTCATACAATAGAAATGAAAAATTGCGATTTGCTCAATAACGGCTCAAACGATCTTGATGAAATTTTGCATGACCAAGACTCTCCATGCAAGGTATCTTTCGGCAGTATCCATTGGTCTGTGAAAGTTCATATAAGGAGTGTTCCCTTACCACTAAAATTTAAAAATGTGATTTACTCAAAATCGGTGTCAATGAGCTTATTTTAATGCTTCAAATTGGAATTCTAAATTGGTTATGTACCTGACTGCATATTTCATTAAAACATTTTTCCGTAAATCTAGTATATGTGTGCGCGAGTCCGACTCGCACTTGGCCGGTTTTTTTTTAGACCCATGTCGGAATGAAAAAGTAAAGTTGGGCAATCATATTCTAGAATTATTCTAAACTTTGAGTCTACATAGTTGCTGAGATAAACAGGTGTGACAGACAGACCAAGTTTGGTTCGGAACCCTAAAAATATGTTTACATCCTTAGAAAATATGATTTTCTTACACCTAGTGACAGGAGCAGAAGCCCCCGTTTAATACAAAAAATGCCTTTACCAGATTCTCGCATTGCTTCCTTCTATATGTATTTCTCAACTTAAGCAATCGATAAAAAGTAGCTCACCTTTGATGTGCTGCTTTTAGTGTTCTAGTTAAAATGAGGAAAAATTGACAGACGGACGGACGAATGGTGCGATACTGTTAATGTAAGACACGCCTCTTTCCGATGGTTCAAGCTGAAATGTCATAGAGCTAAAATTTGTAAGAAGTTCAATTTCAGTATGAAATCAAAAACCTATGACGTCACAGCTCAGTTTCATCTTTTACTTAATGTTACAGGTACCTTTTAAGATGAAAACACAATGAAATAGTAGTTTAAGATTCAAGTTCCGTAAGTAGGGTTATTACAAACGAGTTGACGTTTTGTAAGCCCGAGACGAAGTCGAGGGTTTACCATCGGCACGAGTTTGTCATACCCCTTACGGACGTGTATCTTACGACGTTTTTCAATACATTTGTGAGAAAACAGGTATAAGTAATACACTTGGTAAAGGAACCAACCATGGGTACTGTCATGCAGCCTCTTGTCGATTTATGTTCTCCTGGTACTCTCCATTTTATTTTTAATATAGGTAGGCAGTCGTCACCCAAGTAAAAAGTCATTTTTACAAAATAATTTTATGATCAGAGTGTAAAAACTCCTTGGTAGTATACTTTTTTTACTTACCGCACTAGTTCGGTAAGTAACTACTTACGAGTAATGTTTACGTCCTTGTAAGTACGTTTCTCGAGCAAATGTATTGAAAATAAAGTATTTTTTTTATATATTTTCGACCCAAGTATCAACCCTATGGTCGCCCGTGTGCAAAGAATAGTACCCCCCATCTCTACCCGTGGCACAGAATAGGTACTTATATACTAATAAACAAGTTTCCCGTGGGTATCATAAGAGGCGACTAAGGAATTATGAACTAGGGGATGGGCAGTAGCGTCCTGTTTATCGTACCATCTTTATTACTGCGGTCACCACAAACGGCGGTCCATGGTGCCAGCCGCAACGCTATGCATGGAGGTTGACTACTGACTACGGCACTTCCCCTCGTACCACGTGTTTTGCTATAGTTCTGGAGCGAGCTCCCGTCCTACAGTGGACGTTTCATGGGATATTATGATGATCATCTCTATTGTCTTTTTAGGGTTCCGATACCAAAATGGTAAAAAAAAGGAACCCTTATGGTGCCGCTCTGTCTGTCTGTCCGTCTGTCTGTCACACCTCTATATCTCAGCAACCACTTACGCTATCGAGCTGAAATTTGGAATAGTTTTAGAATATAGTTGCCCAACTTAATTGCACATGAAAATTTTTTGAAAAAAGTATGATTATTAATATAAAGGGGGCCAAAATAGGGGGGGCCAAATTTCAAATTGTCGCTACTAGGTCGAGTGGGGTATCATATGAAAGGGCTTTACTTGTACATTTTAAAATATATTTTTTTATTTTTTTAAGTTTCTTAGTTTTCAAGTTATGATGAAAAATGTCAAAAAAAATACCATTCCCCCCCCCTTATCTCCGAAGTTTGAGTAAGGGAAAATCTGAATTAATTACAGTTGACAGAGGTTTATGTAAACTTTACAGCAAAAATAAAACGATCTTTCTAAGTTGCACAGTTTTTCAGAAATCTGCAAAAAACCTTTACAAACAAATTTAGTTTTGCGGTCCTGAAAATGGACTTTATTGCTTCCAAAAATACTATAGGTATATCGGAACCCTCGGCGCGCGAGTCCGACTCGCACTTGACCGGTTTTTTTTGCAGTAAGATAGTCACGAAAGTTCATGTATGTCCACATACAAATAGAGGGCTCACGTGAAGCTCAACTTGGTGGCGATACGCAGAAGGAGGACACTGCTGTACTTCCTCCAGCATGACCCTTGTGGGCAGTTGCACTAAGATTCGTTCAAGTTATAGCTCTGCTAAATCTGTTGCCTTCAGGTCAAAAAAATCCCTGGTTGGCTATATCCTTTATACGGCCGTAAGTTTTGTGTGCATTCCCCCTATGTAGGTCGGTAGTAGAGTCTAGAGCGCGTCATGCTTGGATGCCGGCTCTTATCAACCACCAACGATTCCTTCTGTGATTCTTCGATGTCGGAGATCACTATACCTACACTCAAAAGAGGAAGCCTAGACGTGAGCAAAGCTAGCGGTCCTGGGATACCAGCAAGAGTCTTGAGGAACTGTGCGCCTGAGTTGTCGAAAGCATAGACGTATCAACGACAAAGTGAAAGTAATAGATTTAAAGGAGCTTTATCCTTAAAAACGCTTTGTGCATTTCGCAGTTAGTAGCTGTTTACGACACCAACGAGAAGAGTGATAGTACGCGCAGAATCAAGGAAGTGGAAACAAAAACTAACGCAACACGTTACTATAAACGCCCGAAAATAGAGACCTGCTCATGGCAAAACGTTTCCACTGACGCGCGGCCGTGTGTACCATTCCTAGCCGTCACTATACAAATTTCTTAAAATATAATTCCGCAGTCATGTCTAAAAGTTTTCTAGCCCGAGAACCAATCGTTGCCGCCTTAAAATGGCAACATCCGGTCTGTGCAAGATGGCCGCCGCTCCGTTTCCGGTTACGTCACTCAGAACAAACCGTTTGATGATTGGAAACGAGTTGGAAACGATATGTCTCTGGATTAAATGGAAAACTAAAAATAAATATTTATTTATATTATGCAACGAAACGTCTTGCAAATTTTAGTGCCAGTCAAGTAAATAAAATTTTAACTGCATTGTCAACATGAAACGGTTTATCCTATCTATACTATTAAACGAGCAATATTTGTTTGATAGGGACATTATCTGGGTGTAAATGATAGGTTGGCAAATAAAACTTACCGGAAATAAAAGAAATCGGCATCTCCATAAAAATTGCAAACTTGATTGGTCAGTTTGTATGGAGAGCCCGAATTTTTTTTCTTTTCCGGTAAAATTTATTTACTGAAAGTTGTTCAGTTACGTTGACTTATCATGCCCTTTCAGTATTTTCCCTTACACCCGATATTTTGTAATCGGTTTCTCGAAAACGGCTGTAACGATTTCTATGAAATTTGCCATACGGGGGTTTTCGCGAGCGAAAAATCGATCTAGCTAGGTCTCAAGTGAGAAAATCTATTTTCCCCGTGTTTTTAGGCATTTATTAAAAAGACAGAAACCTACAGCGCCTATAAGTTGACGCGGCTATTATAGAGCGAAGCTCGGTCGAACAGGTACTTTGTACTAATTGACGTTTGCTTCATACATTAAAAGTCGAAAAATTTCATTTGGCCCAATTGGCCTTAGACATTATTTTTATCTCTCCCTCTTCAAATTTTAGAGCAGTAATCTGTGGAGTAATCGCCACTTTGTGCGGTTTTGTGTCAGGTCCTTGACTTCCCGGTACGACACGACCTCAGCTTTTTCCTTGACTTGGTCAATGTACGCTCGTCTTGGTCTTCCCCGTCCTCTCTTGCCCTCTATCTTCCCCTCCAAGATGGAGGATTTTTATCTAGCGGCTCATAACTTATAACTAAAGTCTAAACTAAATTCAGCGTAAAATACGGAAGGCGCTTTGTGAGTGTCAAGCTGAACCTACTCTTCACTCTACCTCCATGGACTCAATTCTTGAAAATCACCGGGTGATAAAATATCACTTTTGAGACTTTAAAAATTCACATTTGCCCTGATAAACTGTTGAAAGGTAAATCAGAATACATGAAAATTAACAATCAAGGACTACTTTATATTTAACGAATATCAATCTCTACTTTTGAAAAGAAATTTCTGTGATTTTGAATTTTTTGAGTAATATTTTATCACCTGGTGATATTCAAGAATTGGTCCCTGGTACTGACTTATTAAAATGTGAATTATCATTGTTTTGGCTCCCAAAGCCTAAACAATATTTTACTCAAAATAAATTGTTCGACTTCCCACACAAAATGGGTCGATCACGTGACCAAGTCGAAAAACTTTTATTAAGTTATTTTTTTTCTTCGGATAGTTGCTTTTTTTCATGTGTACAATCTCTGAGCTTCGGGAGCGAAACTAATGAAAATTCACAATGTATATTATATTGTAAAGAAAATAGTAACTTTCTATGGGTTAACTCTTCTTTTCTCACTTGACAATTCCAAGCTGCAGAACAGAGCGGCGACATCAAAAAGTGACACCTGACAACCGCCATTTTTAATTTCTTTTTCTTATACAAAAGCACTTGTACTTAAGTCTGCCTACCCGCTCACACTTAAAACAAAAGTTCTATACAAATTGGTGACAGCCATACAAAAGAGGGAAAGTTCGATTTACCATTCAAAAGAGTTAAAAAATTCAATGGAGAATTATTTGTGGGCAATGTCTTCTTTAAAAGCAACAAAAGGTCCAATCTTAGTGGTGTGAAGTTATTTGAATCCGCTCATAAAGGGTCTTAAAAGGAAATGACATCATCAACACCCTGCTTTTTGAAATTTGGACGGCTTTATCCATTAAATTACATATTATCAAATTCGTTTTTGGATAAATATTATTTATAATAAATTTTCTCGAAAAATGGACTCACGAAAACGTAATCATGTCTCTACCGCAATTATAGAGCGATTTACTTACCGTTTCTTTAATTTTTTTAGCTTTTAAGGCCAATGGAAAAGTATGGTAGCAAGGGGTTTTAAATTCTAAGAAAAAAAATATTTTAGCATTATGTGAACAAATTTATAAAACTAAGCAACTTGTTTATAAAATTGATTGGAATTATAATTTACGATTTATTTACAGCATATTTTAAGCCATTTGTCATTTTATTTATTTGAACAATTCGTATAGTCATTTTAATTTTTAATGCATTAAGATTTAAGTACCGCAGCCTTTCATAAAGTGTACTTAAGTGTCAAAAGTTCTAAGTATAGAGTCACAGATAAAAAAATAATATAAATCCGTCTCTATGTAACAGTGATCAGACCGATTTTAATAAATTTGGACGCTGACTTTAAAAGAAGAAGATTAACTATTAGTTGCCGAACGGAAAATCATGCAAAAAATTTTGGTACCTACAAAAAATTAAGATGGGAGTTGGAGAAGAAGGTTTAACAAGGAGATAGAAGAGCTGACTTCCGAGCCCAAAATCATTGGTGAAATTATATCTTCACGACTCCGTTGGTTCGGCCAAGTCGAGAGGATTGCAGGAGATCCAACGGCAAAGAGGGCGTATCAAGGTCAGAAGGATGAAGTCGCCAAGGATTTAAACGAGCTAGGATTGCCCGAATATGAGAAGCGTGGCGTGCTTTAATGTCGGAGGCCAAGAACCACTTTGGTTCTCTGAGCCATAGAGATAGATAGATAGATAGTTTTTATTTTTAAAAAGCGATCAAAATATTTATAATTTCGAAGTGTATATGTCGTGGGCCGATCGTTGAACTGGGCCGATCGAGATCTGCATAGGCACATCACGATGTACCGGCATTTCGTGATCTGGCCAATTATTTCACGGTGTGCCCAATACAAAATTGGGCAGATCGATGACAGCAACCTATTTGTCATTATGCCCTACTAGTCACTTGGCCACATCGAGATATGGCTGGGCACGCTGGGCACATCAAGATATGGCTGGGCGCATCGTAATGTAGTTCCACTTTGTGACGCTTGTGGCGCTGTTTGCGCTCTGTTAGCTGTGTGTTAAGTTAGGTTAGGTTTCATTATCTAGTAAAATTGTGGCGCTGTTTGCACTCTGTTAGCGTTTTATTATGTAGTAAAATAATTATTATCTAAACTTCATTTTATTTGCTTGTACTTTGGTCAACCTACAGAATCGATTTGCCCAAACATGGCCGGGCAAATCGTCAAACGTTATGCTTTGAACGATATGGCGGGTATTAGATAGGCAAATCAAGAAATGCCGGCGTATCGTGATGTGCCCAGGCAGATCTCGATCGGCCCAATTAAACGATCGGCCTAAGACATATATATCAATAATCATAAAAAAATAACTCATCTGCTTATAGCTGTTGCATAACGCCATCCAAGATGTAAAAGATCATACACAAAAGCAATCAGCCGCCTCATTCTCTCATTTGGCATAACGCTGTCCATCTCTTTATAACATAACACTTCTGCAGCCTTTGTGTGTGAGACTTATTGATAGAAAATAAAGCCGCCTGCTCACGGCATGACTAAATTGGATTGAAAGTTTGGAAAGGTGATTTTGTATAGTGGTTGTAAAATGGTGCACATTATTTTATTAACACCTACACGTTACTCAGACTATCTTCCCGAAATAAATAAATGTTTAATCTTTAAATTTATCTAAACATGTCGCAGTAGGTACTTAAGTGTGGTTTTTTTGTTAGGTTTTCTTATTTTTCATGCTCATTGGGTTTTCCCAACTAGAACTGCTATTAGAGGATTCCAACAGCCAAAATTTTTATCATTTTGCGACGCATTCATTATTCTACGAAAAAGTTGTTCAGTTTAATGGTTCACAGTTAATTGTCTTAGAATGGCCTACTAAAGTCTGAATATAAAGTTGTTTTTTTTGGACCAAATAATCGCCACAGGAATAGCCGGCAAATACGCGTACGTATGACAGCAAGCAATGGTTACAAAACCAGTATAAGCTGAACCAAAACACGCTACGCTACAAACACCCGAAGTCTAGTGTTACTACTCTGGGGCTGGGGTCGCCTATACAACAAACAACAGTGAGAGTTTACAAAAATAAACGAGGGGTAACGAAAAGATATGAATCTGCTGCCTGTGGAAATAAACATAGTTTTGCTGGGAATAGAGGTCGAATATCAAAAATCAAGGAATTAAAAAATACATCAAGGTCTCATAGAAACTGCATCCGCAGCTGATAGATGGGGCAAGTAAAAAAAAATATTTTCGAATCCCTCAATTTCATAGGCAGGTTCATCCTTCAGGCTTGTTTTACCCCTTTCCGTAACACGTCGTAGGTATTAGCTTTGCAGGTTAGTCTATAGCCAGATTAAACGTAAAGAATCGAACCGGCGACCAGGGGTTCCCAAGCCGAGTAATCAATCCCTCCATTGTATAGTAATGTGTGTAAGTCCATCTTGTCTTGTAATTGTGAAAAATTGGTGTTGCCATCATTAATATTTTATACAAGATGTTACAAGAGATATTGTCGTATATCGATCAAGCAAATACCAAACAATAGAGTGGTAATTGATCTTTCTTTCCGATCACGAAAGTTAAGCAACGTTGCCTTTGGTTAGAACCCAGACGGGTGACCGCTTATGGCTCGAGAAGTAGAACGTTTCCGTGCTTCGGAAGGCACGTCAAGCCGTTGGTCCCATAGCTACTGTCAATGATAGTATTCGTTAAGCCAAGTCAGATGCCACTTGGCGGCTTGAAAACTCTGATAGCCAGGTTGGCCACTAACCTGGCAAAGCCTAATCTGGGATTGCCATTGACAATATTTTTTTTTGAACGTGCTTATCATCATAACTTCTCAAAAAACGTCCACTGCAGGACAGGAAGCTCTCTCCAGATTTCCAGCAAAAACGCGTGGATTTTGGAAGGCATTTAAGCGTTGCGGCTGGCGACTGTTGTTGTTGGTGACCGCAGTATGTAAGATGGTACGATACACAGAAAGATGCTGCTGCCCATCCTCCGGTTCATAAGCCCTTAGTCGCCTCTTACGACACACACGGGTAGAGATGGTAGGTACTATTCTTTGCCACACGAGCAACTCGGTCTATTTCTGTATTAGATACGCCCTATGTGTAATCAGTGAAGAGTTAGGCCGGTATTTCACTAGGACACCACGGTGGCGCGACTGGTTGCGCCACTGGTGTCCGTAACTAGACACCAGTAAAGAAACCAGAGTCGCCATACCCTGCGGCCACAGTATTAAGGTCTAATTTCACTGGGAGTGGTAGCGCGACCAGTATCCAAACTGGTTTCGCCGCCAAATTGGTTGCGAATCCAAACGGGCACCAGGTGAGTAACTCTCTATTGAGATGTATACATTTTGTTGGTAGTGGCGACTGGTTGCGCTGCCATGGTGTCCCAGTGATACCGGCCTTAGAAGTAGAAATTATTCTTTTAAATACCTGATCGTAACCTATTATTTTCGTAGCTACAGTGAAGAACAGGTCAAGCTTGTTATTCGCCACGGGACTTTAACTCCTAAAGCTTTTGAAGTAAGCTACAAAGTCTAATGCGGTCAGGCTTGACGTGCTTTTGCCTGTACCTCTATCGTTTGACCACACAGAAAAAAATGATCTCTTAAAACAAGAACGCAATATGTCTCAACTGATATTGCTTGATTATAAAATTTAATCTCTTAGAGTAAAATGATCACTCTAACGTATTAAAATTGCCGAAATCTTAAAATTTAAGAGAGAATTTCTTCGAATAAGAGTTCTATTACTAGGTTTGAAATTGATGTTTTGAATTAAAACCATTTATTTTTTACATCAACAATGAAAAAATTTTAAAGCAAGTAAAATATTAATCGATTGAAAACATAAATCGTTTCGCCTAAGAATTATGAAAAATATTAGATGAATATTTAGGACAATATTGATGCACATAATATGTTGCTTGGTATAAGATAGTTGCTGTTTCGCTCAAGAAATTGTTAGGTAAGCAATGAAGAGTTAAGACTATATTAAGGCAAATAACATTTTGCTTAGTATAAGATGGTTGTTGTTTTGCTCAAGACCTAGTTAGATATGCAATGAAGAGTTAAGGCGATATTAAGTCAAATAATTGTTGCTGAGTACAAGATACTGTGTCAAAGACGGAACAGTATCAAAATTTCGATTACTTTGCTAATCAAGCCTGTGGTCTAATGGTCAGAGCGAAGGACTACGATACCGATGGACGCGGGTTCGAATCCAGCCACCCCCAGGACTTTTGGTAAATTATAATAGTTGATATGATATGATGATACAATAGTTAATGATAACATTAATAAATAATAGAAATAGAAACAAAAGTAGAAAGAAGAATAGTTGAAAAATAAAAAGATCTAATATCAAAAATGCTGGCAGAGAGCAGAAGAAGAAGAGGAATAAAAAGAAAAAAACGAGAGATAAAAAGTGCTTTTTTTTAAAGAGCCTTTTATTTTAATTTTAATTTTTGAAGAGCTTTAAATTTTTCAACAAAATTAGTTTCGCTCTTAGGGTGACACATTTAGCTTTTTGAAAAAAGAGCTTTAAAATTTTTATTTAAATTAGTTTCATTCTTGGTGTGATAGATGCTTCACTCAAGTAAGTTTGGTTTTTGTTGTGATAGCTTTTAGTTTTTACAATAAGATGACAGTTGAAAATTGATATAAGAAATTTTGTTCTTGGTCGGAGAACTATACGACAAAACCTTTTATTTCTCAATCTAAGACGTTTTCGAGTTTCCTTATATCGAAAACCCAAAAGATTTTAACTTAAATAATATTATTTGGTTCAAGATATCTTTTTTTTCTGTGCAATTAGATATAGTAATTAGCACGAGTTTTGATTTCTTGGAACATTATGAGCTTATAGTTCCATACTCTTATAGGCAATTCTTGAGGAATGCTGTGTTTTAGTTTAAAAGGTTTTTAGTCTCCGGTACGTGTAGCCTAGTGAAAATCGGTTTTCGATCCCGAGATTCCAGGTTCGATACCCGGTGAGGACATCGTCTAAAAATTAGTGAGATTCCTCTACATTCACTTGATTGACCAAAAAGTGATACATTTCCGTGCTCACGTGTAACAGATAAATTAAAGTACTTATATTAATTACGAAACTATAAGGTTGTACTATTACGAAACTATAAGGGTTCCTTGTTGCACAGGGAAAACGAATTTTCCCAGACATTTAACCGAGCTAGATCGATTTTTCGCCCCCGAAAATCCCCGTATTGTAAATTTCATCGAAATCGTTAGTACCTATATTGCTCGTTTAATAGTATAGGATATATCCCACCAAAAACATTGTGTAAAAAACTAGCCAAGTCTCGATGGAGCTGCTTGTTTATCTCTAAAAAAACCGGCCAAGTGCAAGTCGGACTCGCGCCCTAAGGGTTCCGTACCTATCTACCATATGATATACTAAAAGCTTTTGCTCTTTGATTTTAAAAACTCCGCGACCATCCAACTTGACCCCTCTTTTACAGAAAAGTTCTTGAAACGGGAGCTAATTGGTTACTATTAGCTGTGAGAAAAATTTAAATATTTAATGATTTTAGACTTTTCCCTTTATTTGTACTGTGAGACCTAGCTTCTTGCCAAATTTCATAATTTTAGGTCAACGGGAAGTACCCTGTAGGTTTTGCTTTTTTGCATAAATTTATGGAGATGAGGACATAAAAATCCATTTCTTTTGATTGCGTCGTTGTAAAAAATTGAAATTTAATTTAATTTTAATTTAAAATTGATAACTCTTCTCGTTCGTGAGAAAAAGGGTCTTGACAGACAGACAGACGGACAACAAAGTGATCCTATAAGGGTTCCGTTTTTTTAGGGTTCCGTACCTCAAAAGAAAAAAACGGAACCCTTATAGGATCACTTTGTTGTCCGTCTGTCTGTCTGTCTGTCTGTCTGTCAAGACCCTTTTTCTCACGAACGGGTAAAGGTATCAGGTTGAAATTAATACCATATATTAGGATCCATGAACCACACAAGATCTGAAAATTTCAATTTTTTACAACGACGCAATCAAAAGATATGGCATTTTATGTCCTCATCTCCATACATTTATTCAAAAATGAAAAACCTACAGGGTACTTCCCGTTGACCTAAAATTATGAAATTTGGCAAGAAGCTAGGTCTCACAGTACAAATAAAGGAAAAAGTCTGAAATCATTGAATATTACAACTTTTGTCACAACTAATGGTAACCAATTGTGGTGAGCTCCCGTTTCAAGAATATTCATATAAGAGAGGGGTCAAGTTGGATGGTTGCTGAGGCGATTTTTGTTTTAGTTCTATTTAAAAACGGGAACACTTACAAACTTGAAAATTGGTATGTTTATAGGGCATAGGCTATAAAATAACAACAAATAATAAAATTTGGTCAAGCGCGTGTCGGACTCAAAAAATCTAGCACATTAACTTACTGAAATTTCAACTAATACAATTATGTTTATGTGGTGGTACGGAACCCTCAGTGCGCGAGTCCGACTCGCACTTGGCCGGTTTTTTTTTTATTTTGAGGTACGGAACCCTAAAAGTAATGAAATGTAGACAAAAGTCGTACCAAGTCTAAGGTTCCTTACTGCGATTTTTTTATTATTATAGTTAATGTTGTGTGACTTGGCCGTTGAACATTCTTTATACGTTAGTGGGCACAAGTCAATTTTGTTTACACGTAATGTTATATCTGTTGTAACTACCTATGTTTGTTAAGCGAGATAATAGACCATACTGGTATTGGTAATTGGACGCTAGTGTCTTATTTTAGGCTGTTGTTGATCGTCAATGGGTAGCGGTTCTTCTGGCGACAGATTGGTGCAATGGTGTCATGGAGCACCTGGTTTTGTACCCTTCAACGGCCAAGTCACACAACATTAACTATAATAATAAAGAAATCGCAGTAAGGAACCTTAGACTTGGTACGACTTTGTCTAGATTTCATTACTTTTAGGGTTCCGTACCTCAAAAGAAAAAAACTGAACCCTTATAGGATCACTTTGTTGCCCGTCTGTCTGTCTGTCTGTCAAGACCCTTTATCTCACGAACGGGTAGAGGTATCAGGTTGAAATTAATATCGTATATTAGGATCCATGGACCACACAAGATCGGAAAATTTCAATTTTTTACAACGACGCAATCAAAAGATATGACATTTTATGTCCTCATCTCCATACATTTATTCAAAAATGCAGGGTACTTCCCGTTGACCTAAAATTATGAAATTTGGCAAGAAGCTAGGTCTCACAGTACAAATAATGGAAAAAGTCTGAAATCAATAAATATTACAACTTTTCTCACAACTAATGGTAACCAATTGTGGTGAGCTCCCGTTTCAAGAACATTCATATAAGAGAGGGGTCAAGTTGGATGGTCGCTGAGGCGATTTTTGTTTTAGTTCTATTTAAAAAAGGGAACACTTACAAACTTGAAAATTGGTATGTTTATAGTGCATAAGCTATAAAATAACAACAAATAATATTCCTCCCCCAATTCGTGGAATAGTATGCAAATTTAATTTTAAAAATAAATATCGTGAGTTTTTAATTTCCATTCAGAAAAGCAAATTATGAACTTATTCGTGGCTGAAGTTTTACTCACACATATTCTTGTTTTACTTATATACATGTAAATATTTATATATGTTATATTATACATTTATTTATTGTTATTTTATACATGTTAATATATTTTATTTATTTTGTTTATTTATATCATGCCTTTTATGTTCTTATGTTCTTTTCATCGATTGTATATTGTCATATTTCGTCACTTTGTATGTTTTGTTTATCTTTTTTGAGCTTAATACAGTTTCTGCTTCCATCCGAATGTAATTTTTATATGAGGTTTTTGTGCGCAGCTCCTGGTGCTGACTGAAAATCAGTGTTGCTATTTCATACTAGTAACAAAATGCTGAGTTTAGCGCCTTTTTCTTTGCACAGTTCAAAATGTTTAATAATATCTGTACTTTCTGCTGAAATGTTATTGTAAGTTTACAGGTCTTACTCTAAAGTACTTTTTTTCTACATTTTGTGCTATGTGGTGAAATAAACGTTTTCTATTCTATTCTATTCTATTCTATTCTATTCTAAATAATAAAATATGGTCAAGCGCGTGTCGGACTCAAAAAATCTAGCACATTTACTTACTGAAATTTCAACTAATACGTGGTGGTACGGAACCCTCAGTGCGCGAGTCCGACTCGCACTTGGCCGGTATTTTTTTATTTATATTATTGTTTTTTTTTGGGTTTTTTTCGATTATCCTAGTTATTATAGTTTTCCCTTTATGTGGCCATTAAACCCTAACTCTGTACCAAATTTCAGCTCTCTGAGTTTATGGGAAGTACTAGTTCTTTTTGATGATCATGAGTGAGTGAGTGTGTGTCATAAATGCGAAACTTTGCTTTCGCTTAACTTCGGAACTAAATTACCTACAGACTTGAAATTTTGGAATTTAAGTATGTGATTATAGCTTACTGGATGACGAAAATTTCTGCGTTCTGGTTTTATCCAGAGGTTCTCAAATAGGGGCCTGAATATGCGGCGAAATGGTTCCAGTGAAGGATGGTGGCAGTGTTTGCTTCGCGCTGACTTGGCGTATTATCTTGTATGTATTATAACAACCTGACCTCCTTTAGCCTTGTACATTTTAGTAAAAGTAAATATACTTAAATTTACTTTTCTGCCCACCTGTACCCCCAATCACCACGTCACGCTACTCATGACTAAAAAGCATACCTAACAAAAATATCTCTGTATAAAAACTATACACTTATTACAGGATACGCCTGAATTCAAATAGACGGGCTACACACTAACCACAAGTTTACAGTTTACGTGCGGTTACACTGCAGTTGATAAAACAGATTTCTGTTACAATTTCTTCTACAATCTCAAGTATTCTCAACGCTTGTAAAAATGTTTTTGCAATTACCTTAGCATGTCCACTATATGAACAGTACCTAAATAGGACGAGTAGATATGATGAATTCAATGTAGACTTAACATAATACTTAATAAACGTCAAATAGAGCGAGTCTAATACCGTTCCGAAAGTATGTCATGATAGCATAGATAGAAGAAACGGCAGGTTTCTTGCTTACTACAGCAGGACCCACTTGGATGCGGACTACACTCCTCTCGCCACGCCTCATCGGAGAGGCCTCGAGCCCGAGTGCGACCATTGAAAATCCCGACCCGATCCGGACGAAGGCCGGTGAGGGAGCCGAAAGACACCAGTCAGGGTTTGACCAGTGCTACCATTTACACTCTCGCCTTGAACTTACCTCTGGAAAGTGCTGTATACCTAGGTATACAGATAGTTATCGGTTTTACTCATTTTAGTACCCGCATGATACAAATGGATGGTATTAAATTATTTTTTTCGCACTCTCTAAGGGTCGGACCAGACGTTGCGTATCTTACACGACGTAATTTGCGCCGTGTTTCGCACCGACGACATTGCGTTTCATAAAAACTTTGACAACCCGTTACTATTATTTAATCTGTGACCCCGTTCACACTTTGTTAGCGAACCGCGTATCTTACGCTGTTACACAGCAAAAAGATACGCTGCGCCTGGTCCAAAACGGTCCAAGCGTAATTTATTAATCAGAAAGTTTTCGATGCGGCTCGTCTGTGTCCACCGTGATATGCATAAAAGAGTATTAAATAGTATAAAATAGCGCCGGCAATTAAGATCTCTTTGTGGGCAGTAATCGATTCGTCACGCTCGTCAGTCGGTACCTATGAGCTTGGTTTTTTATCGTACAATAATAGTAGAATAAAAGGTTTGGTCAGTTTATAAAATTTATTCCTATCTGTTACTTACCTACAGTTGTTGCAAGCATACATACAGGGTGTAGGGGTCAGGTTGGCAAATACTGAAACGGTCAGTCAAGGTAACTGAATAACTTTCATTGAACAAAACTTTCAGGAAATTAAAAAAAAAACCGGCCAAGTGCGAGTCGGACTCGCGCACTGAGGGTTCCGTACCACCACAGTATTAGTTGAAATTTCAGTAAGTTAATGTGCTAGAGTTTTTGAGTCCGACACGCGCTTGACCAAATCTTATTATTTGTTGTTATTTTATAGACTATGCCCTATAAACATACCAATTTTCAAGTTTGTAAGTGTTCCCGTGTTTAAATAGAACTAAAACAAAAATCGCCTCAACGACCATCCAAATTGACCCCTCTCTTATATGAATGTTCTTGAAACGGGAGCTCACCACAATTGGTTACCATTAGTTGTGAGAAAAGTTATAATATTTAATGATTTCAGACTTTTCCCATTATTTGTACTGTGAGACCTAGCTTCTTGCCAAATTTCATAATTTTAGGTCAACGGGAAGTACCCTGTAGGTTTTTCATTTTTTAATAAATGTATGGAGATGAGGACATAAAATGCCATATCTTTTGATTGCGTCATTGTAAAAAAATTTAATTTTCAGATCTTGTGTGGTTCATAGATCCTAATATATGGTATTAATTTCAACCTGATACCTTTACCCGTTCGTGAGATAAAGGGTCTTGACAGACAGACAGACAGACAGACGGACAACAAAGTGATCCTATAAGGGTTCCGTTTTTTTCTTTTGAGGTACGGAACCCTAAAAAACATCGGCCTCTCCATACAAACTGTCCAATCAAGTTCGCAAGTTTGTACGGAGATGCCAATTTTTATGTCCATTTCCTGAAAGTTTCATTCGCTGAAAGTTGCTCAGTTACGTTGACTGATCATGCCCTTACAGTATTTGCCAACTTGTATGTTTGAAAACCTCTCGCGTTAGACATAGGTCGAATCGAAATACGAAAAAAAATTCTACGTCCCATAGAAACTGCATCAGCTGGTAGCCTATTTTGTATTGGAGGTAATTTTTTTTTCATACTATTAAGACTAGGGAAAGTTTTCTGGGTAGAGCAGCCACCGGAGAGGTTTGCAGACATACCTTTACCATCCTTAACCGAACACCGTGTATTTATACGGCATTCTAAATTACCATTGACCAAAAACACAGCTATAGTTTTGGGTACGGATAGTGATAAGCCGAAAATGGTTTTTAGGGTTCCGTACCCAAAGGATGAAAACGGGACCCTATTGATATGCCTCCGATGTCTGTCTGTCTGTCTGTCAGCGAGCTGTATCTCATAAACCGTAATAGGTAGAAATTTGAAGTTTTCAAAAATTGTGTATATCTGTTGCCGCTAAAACAACAAACACTAAAAATAAATAAACCGGCCAAGTGCGAGTCGGACTTGCGCACAGAGGGTTCCGAACCACCACATAATCATAATTATATTAGTTGAAATTTCAGTAAGTTAATGTGCTATATTTTTTGAGTCCGACACGCGCTTGACCAAATTTTATTATTTGTTGTTATTTTATAGCTATAAACATACCAATTTTCAAGTTTCTAAGTGTTCCCGTTTTTAAAATAGAACTAAAAGAAAAATCACCTACGCGACCATCCAACTTGACCCCTCTCTTATAATTATGAATGTTCTTGAAACGGGAGCTCACCACAATTGGTTACCATTAGTTGTGAGAAACGTTGTAATATTTAATGATTTCAGACTTTTCCCATTGTTTGTACTGTGAGACCTCGTTTCTTGCCAAATTTCATAATTTTAGGTCAACGGGAAGTGCCCTGTAGGTTTTGCTTTTTTGCATAAATGTATGGAGATGAGGACATAAAAAGCCATATCTTTTGATTGCGTCGTTGTAAAAAATTGAAATTTTCAGATCTTGTGTGGTTCATGGATCCTAATATATGGTATTAATTTCAACCTGATACCTTTACCCGTTCGTGAGATAAAGGGTCTTGACAGACAGACAGACAGACGGACAACAAAGTGATCCTATAAGGGTTTTGTTTTTTTTCTTTTGAGGTACGGAACCCTGAAAAGTAAAAAAATAAGGGGGGCTCCCAAACAGCTAAAGGGGGAGCGTAAAAAAAAGTTTGACCTACCCCATCGAGTGGGGTATCGTTGTTTAGAGCTCGTGGATTAGATAAATACTGTATTTTACTTTTTTTTAAATATTTAAAAACAAAGGAATGAGATGCCACCAAAGTCAGTAGATTTTACAAAATTTTGTTTGAGCTGTATCTCATGAACAGTAATAATTAGACAGTTAAAATTTTCACAGATTATGTATTTCTGTTGCTGCTACAACAACAAATACCAAAAAATTAAAAAAAGTAATAAATTAAGGGGGGCTCCCATACTAAAGACCTGTTTGTTTAGGCGATTTTGGTTTTGTGGTTTTAGCTCTATCTTAAGAGCGAATACTCTTACAAACGTTAAAATGGGCATTTTTATAGAGCATAAGCTATAAAATAACGACAAATAATAAAATCTGGTCATGATGTATGATTTATATGTAATGCTGTAAGATTTTTTTTATTATTGGAGCTGATAAAATAATGTTAAAAGAAGGTAATATAGTTATTAAAACAAATAAAATTTATTGACATTTATACCTACTATCTTGATATTAATTCGTGGTTTTTCTGGGTGGTGAAAAAAGATTTTCTAATTTTCTCAAACATGTGTTCTATATCACATAAAGATCATAAAAAACAAGTGTGTCCGTCTGTCGGTCAGTCGGTCGGTCTGTCCGTCACGCTTTGGCCTAGCGGCTAAACTAATAGTCCGATTGACGCCATATTATTATGCCGAATCATCATCATAACATCCCATGAAACGTCCAATACAGGACAGGGAGCTCCCTCTAGAATCTAGCTTTTGCTGGAAAAATCTAGAGGGGAAGTACCATAGTCACCTCGTTTGTTAGCGTTACGGCCTTTCGTTTTGTGTTTGGTATGCCGAATACCAAACATAAAACGAATATTCGGCCCATTACCCAACAGCACGTCAGTAGAAACACTTAGGACTCTATGGTATGGTAATAGAGTTGCAAATGTTGTCACTGATGTACGGTCACCGTACCTGTAACGGAAAGGTATGATAATACTGAAGGATGCTTATCTGTCCATGAGACTGAACAACTTTTCCCGAGGTACATAGGTCGAATTTTATTTCCTGTTTCTTGGGAAAAGTTGTGTAGTTTCAAGGACAGATTCACACCCTTTATTAACATACCTTTTCGTTACACGTTGTTTGTATGTACCAGAAAAATAAACGTACTGCTGGCGCCATCTCTGATTACAAACCTGATTTACGTCCTCTGTACGTGGCTGTATGGGAGGGATTTCTGTGCGAGAGTTTATTTGTAACTTCTCGCTCGTCCGTCACCCAAGCAACAAGCAGCTTTCAAGAGTTACAACTAGATGGCGCCGGTAATCATAAAAAAAACCATTGACAAGAAAAACGTGAAAATACTTGCAATGTTGTTTTTTTCATGCTTTTGCTTTTTGCCTTTTTTCTGATGATTGATATTTACTATTGTATTATTGTTTATTGTTTAATTAGTTGCATATTGTACATTATATTATATTATATTATATTATATTATATTATATTATATTATATTATATTATATTATATTATATTATATTATATTATATTATATTATATTATATTATATTATATTATATTATATTATATTATATTATATTATATTATATTATATTATATTATATTATATTATATTATATTATATTATATTATATTATATTATATTATATTATATTATATTATATTATATTATATTATATTATATTATATTATATTATATTATATTATATTATATTATATTATATTATATATTTTTTGGCCCAATTCCTGAATATTACTCGTTGACGTTGACTGTGGTGCCGGCAAAGAATATTACCAACCCATCCCTACCCGTGGGTGTCGTAAAAGGCGACTAAGGGTTATGAACCGGAGGATGGGCAGCAGCATCTTTCTATGTATCGTACCATCTTACATACTGCGGTCACCAACAACAGTGGTCATGGTGACTACAGTAAATCCCCTCCAAAGTACCACGCATTTTTCATGGAGTTCTGGAAAGAGCTCTCTGTCCTGCAGTGGTACCATCCTTATTTTACGGTACTTTCCTTCCTGTTTTCCGGACAAACGAGGAGTTGCACAAAGCTTCTTTACTTACAGTTACACTAATAAGGCCGCCTTTTGTACATTCTTTTCCTGTGGTGTGCAATGAAGTATACCTATTTGTATTGTATGATGTAGAAGTCGCACCAATTAGGGAGAGTCACGACCCCCCAGCTCCCCCTGAGCGCTGGTACTTATATGGTCAGAGCTTCTAGACGCAGCGCCCCCAAACCTAACTTATTTCTCGAATGAAATTCAGAAATGCTGCCTTCGGAAGACTTTAAATACCTACTCTATGAAGGCAACGAAAACCACTACAACATACATCAAAATGCTACAATTTGAATTTCTAAAATATCAAAAGTTATAATTTAGCACCCAGTGCAGTGCAATGAGTTTACAAACAAAACCCATATTACGTTAGTATTATAATAATCTAAGCCCATATTCTCAAACAAAAAACGTCTTGTCTTTACGTATTGTGGACGTGTTTATTTCATCAAAGCAAAGGAAAGGCAGATTATATTTTTTTAGGAATAAAATCTTCATTGTAATTCCTAAACAATAGGCAGAATAAGATCGTTTACTAGTTGCTTTCCTGTTTAAAAAACTATAACGTAAACATAGTGATGTGACGTTGTGCCGCACATTGTGCCGCGGTTTCGATTAAGACTTTTAGTCTTATTTTTTTAGTATGTATAAATGTGAACAAAATAATAAAATCATAAACTGTTGACAATCCTAATAGTGTAGGCAACGAAGCAGTTGACCCCAACATTATTCTCTCAGGCAGATTTTATTTGACAGGATGATAAAGAATCATGAATTAAATGTAAATTCAAAATATCCAAACAAAAAAATTCATACATTTTTTGTAATTTTGTATGGAAAAATTAAAAGTACCGAAGAAGGTTTGTCTCATGTAGTGTAATACGCCAGCAAAGTTTCATCGACTGAGGATTTAATGCGGGGGTCTTCATACAACGATCCGCTTCGTTGCCTAGACTATAAGTTATAGTTTTCTATCGATTTAGACCCCAAATCCAATTTTTTTTAGAATATTGTATTTCTGTCTGTCTTTATAATTGCAAGAGCATCACATAAAAACTACAAAACGAATTCGTATGTCGTTTTCATAGGAAGATAGAGCTTAGCTTCGAGCTACAGGCTTTATATTATCCAAATCGGTTCATGGGGAGGAAATACATGTCTGTCTAGAAATTAAAACTTTAAATATTTTTATATGGAACTGTCAAGGAACTGTCTAATAATGAGCAAGTACCATTTCAAACCAGTTTTTACTGGTTCCAAGCTTTAACCAGCTGTCCGCTAGTTTCAGAAAGCTTCTTTAAAGTTAAAGCTCTTTTAAATCTATCGCCGACCCATTCTTTGTCGATAAAACAGAAAGTGTCAGCAATAGCTGCTGCTTTAAGACCTTGTTAGAGATACCTATCTCAATTTTTAGACTTACCACTTACCACCAGTTGCATGAAAGCGTCTTTAAAGTTAAAGCTCAATTAAATCTATTGCGGAATCAATCTTTGTCATTAAAACAGAACGTTTGAGATATCTCAATTTTAAGACTTACCGCCAGTTGCAGAAAGCATTTTCAATGTTAAAGCTCGGTTAAATATATTGTTGAACCTTTTTTGTCAATAAAACAGAGAGTGTCAGTAATAGCTACAAAAAAGTTATCTCAAATTTAAAGAATTACTACCAGTTGCAGAAAGTACCCTCTTTCAATCTATACCCTAGGAGGACAGAAACGGGGGGAGAACCGTAGAGCCTCAAAAGTACAGAAATAAGCAGGACCTTGAGATTGAACAGCAACTGGGGGTTTGGGGGTTTGCCACATAAGATGGAAAAGTAGGTACTAACCCCTTCAGCACATTTCCCTAGATAAAAATTATATCAAAGGTCTCAACGCCATTATTTGACATTTGCTCCATACATTGAAAGTCATAAAATGACAGCCCTTATGTATAATTTTTATCTAGGGAATCATGCTGAGGGGTCTGGCGAGCATAAATCTACAAGAGGTGATCAGGATTGAACTGGAGGGTTGCGGGTCCTGTCTTACATAAACTAAATCCAGGGGCGCTAGAAAAAAAGACAGGATTTGCAATGCTTTCATACGACGTCACAGTAACTTTATGGCGCGTACGATCTAACTTCCATGGTCTAACTTGTTTATTAACGCAACACAAAACAAACACACAATCTGTGAACACCGTTATTCAAAGTGGTTGAGTGCGCTCGGCCATCATCGGGCTCGCCCAACGTGCACTAAGAGCTTTAAAACAAACATAAACATGACGAACAAAATGCAAAAAGGTAAAAATCTCTCACAACTGGAATGATTAAATCGATGAATAAAATTTATTTATTTATAACGACATTACAGCTATCGAACTTCCTATATCGATAAAAACAGCTGAGAGACAGAACAGCCCTATGTAAACAAAACATGGCGACGCTTTTCGTTGTCACGACAGCAGACGTCAACTCGCCGTCGAAGGCGAAGCACACGCGTAACGGCGCGGCACCTTGAAATGGTGCATTTACCGGTTCGTAAATGTTATTATGTGGCAAAAGCGGGACTGGTGCTCTTCATAGTGATATCTTTACTGTCGATGATTGAACGATGGCGCGGTGGTAAACGTACGGCTCGCGCAGAAGATGTGGATGCTTTGGAAGGTGATTTTGAGCGGCAGGTCCTCGCTGATGAAGCCAGGATTGTGCCTGGGCTTGGAGAGGGTGGTGACGCAGCTCGCCTTGAAGGAGCAGAAAAGGAGCTTGGCGAAGAATCGGAGAAAAAGCTCGCCATGAACGTCTACCTAAGTGACAGAATCGCGTACAATCGGACACTAAAAGGTAAGTTTTCTCCGCTATAAACTTTACTCGACTACTTTTTAATAGATTTTTTTAGTTGACTGTAATACCTACAAATAGGTACTTGTTATAGTTTTCGAAGGCAGATGTTTGTTTTTCTTAGGAAAGTATTACAAAAAAAATAAAACAAACTTTGGAGTAAAATGTTTCGAGAAAAACCTCATCATAAAACTCGACATGAGAAACGAAGATGTGTAAGGGAGTCAAATTTACATCTTGGTCTTCTTGTTATCTGGGTTGCGTTCCGAATCGAGTAAAAATTACCCTGATAGAAAGATAACATTATATGACATCCTTCGGTGTAGTCTAGACAGACTGCTATCAAAGGGTAATTATTAACATTTTGGAACTCCCTCCTAAAAGGACTAATATTTGGTTTCAAAAACTGTTAAGCCGCCTTCTTCTTCACCAGAACTTTCACAACATTAATAAGCCATTTTGTAAGGTAGGATATCTTGCAAATCACTCTGCCCTGCTAAAGCTACTTACATCATTTAAACTGTAGGCTAAAAAGTTATGAAAGCCACAGAGCGTCCCATGCTAAAGCCGAGGAAGGTAAACTGGTATATGGATGATCTGAGGAACCTTTATTTCTGGCCATGCTGCTGTAGACAGGTAGCAGTTGCTTCAGTTAATTCAGCCATGTAAAAGAATCTCAGCTAGGTATTGAACTAATAGTTTTGCAAAATTTATAAAGAATAGTTCTTGTAGTTCTTGTGACACCAAATTTGTTTTAATTAAATCCTGCAAAATTTAGTTCGCCGTCGACGAAGACGGCTGACAATGAAAATGGAATCAGAACAAGACTATGAGAGACAGATTCGAGCTGATGAAGCCAGGATCATTCCAGGACTCGGAGAAATGGGCATAGGAGTCTTCTTCAGAGGCAAAGAAAAAGAAATAGCAGAAGAATCTGTGAAAACAAAGGCAATGAATGTGTACTTAAGCGACCGTATACCATACAACAGAAGTGTTGGTGGTAAGAGTTGAGATTATTAGTAGTTTAGTAAATAGTTTTGGTAGGTTTTGTTAGTTTTTGGTAGTTTCGGTAGGTTTAGGTAGTAACAGTGTTCTTTTTTTTCATCCTATACTTTAAGAGGTGGTTCTGTTCTGAACAACTTTTCTCATGAAACATAGGTCGAAATACAGAAAAATATTTCGACAGCCCATAAAAAATTTGATGTCAGTATTGTCAGCTGATGCAGTTTGTATGGGAAGTCAAAATTTTTGTCGTATTTCGACCTAAGTTGTTCAGTTTCAAAGACACCACCTCTGAAAATATCTGTGATGATTTCCATCATATAAGCCATTAGGACACTTATAAAGATCTCGTAAAAGCTGGATCCTGCGTTGCTTTAACTCAATTATTATTATTTAATATTGTTGTGCTGTTGATAAAATAGATTGGTGGCATGAAACTCGATGGAAGATTGTTGGACATTAGAGATCATTCAGTGTTTCACCGCATATTGCAGAAGACTTCTTTAAAGTTAAACCTCTAGTTAAGCCTTAGTTTTCAAATACACCTTAACATAGTACGCCTATTACTTTAATTCTTAATATGACAAACTTTATTATAGGCTGTATAAATATTTAATGCGAAAATTGTAAGAATGAATTATATTCTGTTAAGTTTGCTTTTAAATAAATATATAGATGGAGGACCAATGGAGGGAAGAGAGAGAGGCCTTTGCCCAGCAGTGGGACATTATAGGCTAGATAAGATAAGATAAGATATAGAAGTTGCAACTTAAACCTGAATGTGCCCATAAAACTTAACAACTTTTTCTGAGGAACAAAAGTATTGGTAATAAATGAAAATAGAAAATTTTACTTCCACATAAGCACATTTTGTATGGGAGGTAAAAATATTTCATATTTCCACTTTAGAAAACAGTATTTCAATATACAAGGTTATTTTTTTGGACCTGATTTCCTTTTGCCCACTTATTAGTGAGGTCAAAAGCAACAAGTTTTGTTCTACGAGTTTGCTAACAATGCATAAAAAATTTTCGACTCTCCATACTAATGTGGTCATGTGACTGACCCGTTTTGTGTGGGAAGTTGAAAACTTTTCATGTGTTGTTAGCAAAGTCGTAAAAAAAAATTGTTGCTTTTGACCTCACTAATAAGTGGGCAAAAGGAAATCAGGTCCAAAAAAATAACCTAGTATAAATATTCATACATTGTATATTTATTGTATATCGCGGACTGGCTACAAAGTCTTGATTATGAAGAAACGGAGTGTTTACTATCTATTGTGTCATAAGTTACCTACTTTTCCCGTTTATGCAAGTACTCAAAAGCTCTTTTTCATACACCACACACACTAACACATACATACACACATACATACACACATACCTACACGCGCGTTGCCTTTTTATTTATTTTTACTGTTAATCTGAAGTTTTCAAAATTTTGTTTAAATTTATTTTATCTTCCTTTTTATTTTTAATACGTCGCTGAAATTTTAGTTAATAAATTTAATGTTCAGTTATCAACTTAATACTAGCATACTAGATCGCACAGTTATTATATTTTTGTAGTTTGGTTCATTTTCCGAGTGAGGGAGCCAGGAGTCTCTTAGCACAGGGTTTTCCTAGTTTGAGCTCCTGTCTCCCACATAATACAAGTTCTTTACAGTAGTGTAAGTTTAATGTCTAAGTTGATCTTAATATATTTGTAGAAACTTTTTGTGGGAGAAAATAAACAAATTTATTTATTATTATTTATTATTATTGCTAAGTATTCTATGGATTGTTGTAAAGCAATGTACTGCAAATAACAATAAACATGTGACCAGTCCATCGCCATTTCTGTTGGTCTATGCGAGAGAGTATGTCAGTAAGCTTGGTTCGAGATCTCAAATCTTCGATTCGTATCCTGTTTGATTTCCTTATCCCTAGCAGGCTCCTTTCCATAGCTCTTTGGCATCTTTCTAGTTTGTCTCTGTGTACTGCAAATACTGCAATCAAATAAAAACAAAGTAAATAAATCAATATTGGAGGACATTTCACACAAGTTCATCTGATCCCGAACCAGGCGGAGTCTGTACTATGGGGTATCAGAGACTGATATACATACGTACAAATAACATCCAGATACAGAACAATCACTTGGGTTCATCACACAAATGTTTGCCCTGGCCTGGGATTGAACCCGTAGCCCGCGGCATAGAAGGCAGGCTCACTACCAACCACACCAATTAGTCAATGGTGCAATCCCTTTAATGGCACATTAAGGCCGCAAAACTGAACAAAAAACTTAGGTTGGAAGATGACAAAATACCAAAATACCCTATTTGCTACATGTTTAAATAAATAGAAATAATATTGTGTACATCAAAATTACTAACTGTGCATCAAAAATAATTATAAAAAAAAAAAAAAACAATTTATTTCGAGCATTGCCCATATAGCGTGTTAGTATGTTCTTATATCATATTATTAAAATCTAAAACCCTATAACTAATTTTAGTTTCTTTGGCGAGGTGGACGCGGGTCCAGTGCTGCATGATAGCACTGTCCACGTCCAGTCTCGCCGCAACAGTCTGCAGGAGGCTGTTGGAGCTGCCCCGCACCCGATGGATCAGGGATGCTATGCGTTTTCTGACGATAGCTGAGAAGCTATCAACACCAGCTTCCGCTAGCATCCCCGAGGCACTGCAGTGATGTCGCAGCCCCATCAGCCCCCGAAAGGCATTATTGTACTGCGTGCGCAGAGCCCTGTAAGCTCCTTGGGTGTAATTTGTCCACAGGCTGCACGTGTACAGAGAGTTACAATAGGCTTTAAAAAGTGTAACCTTTACCTGTTGTGTACAACGTGCGAACCTGCGGGCAAGCATATTCGCCCTAACGCACAATGCCCTGCGCTCCCGCTCTATATCTAAATCATCTTTGAGCGATTCGTTATTATTTTATTTATTTTATTTTATTCGGAACACTAACAGCTAAGCATACATAAAATAAGTACGTAAAGAAAACACTACAAAGCCATTTACAAGTATTCGCGTATGAATCAAAAAGTTTTAGCTTCGATAGCCCAACCTAACCAATCCCGATAAGGGATTGGTTAGGTTGGGTTAGGTTGTGTCGCGACCACAGAAAGAAGAAATTAGTGGCTAAGAAAGTTTTATTTAGTTGCACGTTGTTTGTGGCTGAGTTAGTAATTTAGAATGCAATAATGCTATTAAAAAGAAGTCTGTTTGATTAACACCCATAAATAAACAAACAACTATATCCCATCACCCTATCCTCTGACATATAATATTTTAATGTAATAATTAATGTAATCATGAAATTGATAGAGTGAAATAAATAAATCTAATCTAATCTATCGAGTAAAGCTAAATAAAACCGTTTAAAAACATGTTCCTTTTATGGGGGACCCTTAATATTACATTAGCTAAAGCCGTTGCCTGTGTCTCCGACAATTTTTTGTTTCGTTGGAATGGAGTTGTCATGTTTTGAAATTGTCAAAAAATTAATTCAAAACCCCATAGGAGTGTTCAGTTTACACAATTGTTAATTGTTTGCAATTTAACGCAATATACGATAAACGAATAGAGGCGTGTGATTGATTTCTTTCTCACATTTTGGTTATTGTTGATTAAACTGAAAAAATACGCAGTTTTCGTGCCTCACACGACTATCGAGCACATTTGAAATGAACTACGGAATAAAAATGTCGTTCTGACTTTTTGTCTTTTTTCAAAAAGGTTAGGTTACAGGGCAAACCCTTAACCTGATCGTCTTTGTTTTAGGCTCAAATCGTAGCTGACGAAATTGTCCAGAGGAGTTTTTCTCCAATTTTTGATATCATTCTTCGTTTCCAAAATATCGACCGCCAAAATCGAAAATTCGGAAAAAAAAAATTATTTAGAAAGTCAAAAACGAAAAAAGTTATGGCCAAAATAGTGCGGCCATAACATTTTTCGTTTTTGACTTTCTCGAGTAATTCATATTGAACCTTACAGCTATCGTAAATACGAGCCTTTTGAGTCTTTTTTGAATATCGTATCTTCTCCGAGATATAAGGGCTCCCGCACACGACCGAGAATCGGTGGCCGATTTTTTGTCGGCATCCCGCTCTTACGTGTTATCACCTGGATCTTCCGTCCTTGTCCTGGGCGATAATCGGCCACCGATTCTCGGTCGTGTGCGGGAGCCCTAAAGCTCAACTCTCCGAGATATAAAGCTCAAGTCACACAGAGGCGGTATGATTGCGACAGCGGTCCGGGGGCGCCGGGCGGTTTGGCGGGAACAAAATACCGCGCCGCGCCGCGACCGCTTTTCAATGTCACAGGGTGCATAAGAACTCATACTTTACAAAAAATACCGGCCCCGGAACGGTTCCGCTACCGCCTCAGTGAGACTCGGGCTTAAAGGGGATCGCACTTATTCGTGAAATCGGTACCTACACTGGAGCAAACGGAAAGACATTTCCAATGTCAAAATTGCAAATCTTCCAATTCCAGTTGCGGTCAGGTTACCTCTCGATCACAACGCACAAGTTGAAAATGCTGAGGCATTATGTAAACTAACGAATTTAAAAATTTCTCGGCATTTTGAAAAATGCCAAGGCAATGCAATTTGGCTTCGAAATACACAACAGTTTTATTCAATTTTGAGTTCCTGAAAAACAAAATATGCTCACCACAATTTGTAATTTTTTGTTGTTATGTAATGGTCACTTTGAATGTGTGGTTCTATATAAACACTTGACACTCAAACTGAAAAAAGTTTTATCATTGTTGCATACTTTTATCTCTCAATGACGTTAAAAACCCGCGCGCTCTTTTAAATATGTTTGAATGTACCTGGTTGATACAATAAACATAACTCAATTTGAATTTTGAATTAGCCTGTAAGAACCCTAGCCTAATCCCACGGATTTTTCTCTTCTAGGTAATCTGATATTTTATAATAACCTTTCTTATAAAATTTTTGCTTGATAACAGTTTTGAATTCATATACTTAATGATATACTTTTAAAATGCTTAGCTACTTTTTTATTTATTTTCTATTTGCGAAACAGATTAGCATTGAACCTGATCTCACCTGGTGGTAAATTACGATTTATTAAATTTATTCCATTTCCAAGCTTCTTAACCGACTTCAAAAAAGGAGGAGGTTCTATGTTCCACTGTATGTATTTTTTTATTTTAAACTTTTCCGGTCTGTCTTGGTATATCATTTGACAAATGTCTTTTCTGTGTCTCTCTCTTGCCTCTATTCTCCACAATGGTCCTGAATCCACTATCTCATCCTCCTATCATGTTCCGTGTAGGACCTATTTTCCGTCCCTACCTTACCTTAATTTGACTGCCCCGGTTTTTTATTATGTATTCAGCAAATAATATGTTTTGATTTGTTGACGTTCCTAGACCAAATTCAGGACGTTCTAGATAAAGGCCAGGTTACACGCACCCTAAAATATTGAAAGGGTTGATGAGAGTAGAGGAAGCGAGGGAAGTGTGTCAAGATCGTAGCAGGTGGAGGACTGTGGTCTCTGCCTACCCCACAGGGAAAGAGGCGTGATTTTATGTATGTACTCGTATATGTTAATGAAAATTATGGGGTAACCTACATACATAATTTAACCCATCTTCCTCAATGATTAAAATAAGAGTATGCAATAATTTCGCGCTTCAATGCGCGTGAGAGAGTTTCAACCGCATTCATTACGTTTTTTTATCGTTTTGTTCACGTTATTAACGTTATTGTGATACAAACCTGATTGTATGTTAGTTATGTATGGCTATTGTCCGTGTGGTGCCGGCACAGAATAGTACCAACCCATCACTACCCGTGGGTGTCGTAAAAAGCGACTAAGGGCTTATGATCTTTCTATGTATCGTATCATCTTACTTACTGCGGTCGCCAATAACAGCGGTCGCCGCAACGCTTACAAGCGTGGTGACTATGGTAAATCCCGTCCAAGGTACCACGCGTTTTCGCTGGGGTTCTGGAGCTCCCTGTTCTGCAGCGGACGTCTCATGGAATGTTATCATTGGCTAGGACTGGAAGAAAAAAATTGTCTTGTAGTGGTCATCGACTACGATACCACAACAAACTAGGCAAAGCATACATAGTCCATTCCACGAAAGAATGTGATGTTTTGTAAACAATCATTTTTCAGTCAAGAAAAGATTCATCTTTAACTAGCTGGTGCCCGTGACTTCGTCTGCGCAGATTTATAAATTGTAGCCTATGTGTTATTCTGATGTATAAGCTATATAATTGTAAAGTTTCATTAAAATCCATAGAGTAGTTTTTACGTGAAAGAGTAACAAACATACATCCATACATGTTAACAAACTTTCGCGTTTATAATATAAGTAGGATTACTCGAGCTACACGTTTTTAAGCATAATACACACATAGAAAACCGCTTTCGTTTTACATACAGAAAGTCAGAAATATCTACATTTTTAATACAATTCCCAAAAAAATTTTAGACCTTCCATAGAAACTGAATCAGCTGATAGTGCATTTTGTATGGGAGATAGTAAAAATTTTCGTACTTCGACCTATGTTCCTTAGGGAAAGTTGTTCAGTTTCATGGGCAGATTCACCTCCTTCAGTGTTGGTATACCCTTTTTGTTACACCCTGTATAAGATGTTTCAAAGCTCTTAGTGCGAATGTATTAAATATCAACCAAGTGTGGGTGATATTCTGCGGTGCGTCTGCACTCCCGATGGGAGAAGGGGATAGTGGGATAAGCTCATGGAGCTCTTCGGCACACTCTGGCGATTAAATTTGTTTTCAAGGTGTGCTTACTGTATGCCCTGTTTGGAAATATACACGAATCGTACTTCGCTATACTCAGCCACGTGAACTCGGTTTGAAAACAACGATACGATAACAAAGATTCATGCTAAACAAAACCCTCTAGTACAAAATCTACATACATAAGATCCCGCCTCACTCCCGTCGGGGTAGGTAGAGACCACAGCCCTCTACATTCAATTTAATTTATTTATTTACTTAAAAATATATTTTATTATTTACATTCAAATAACTTATAACTATAAAAATATTTTTCCTATTTCATTCAAAAATGGAAAATTAAAAAGCAATAATAAAATATTCCACTAACTCAGAATCTAATCCTAAACTAAAAAAAAAAAATTACAGTGGATTTCATTTATTACGTTGATTGTAGCGACCATTTGGTTATAGCGATATTCAATCTAAGTCCCTTGAATTTAAAGCATTCTTTGGTACAAAATTCATGTGGTTATATCGACTTTGGATTTAACGCCGAGTTCGGGTGTAACGACTGTTTTTAATTAATCATCATAACATCCCATGAAAAACGTCCACTACAGGAAACGTCCTCCAGAATTCTAGCTTTTGCTGGAAAAATGTGGAGGGGAAGTACCATAGTCACCTCGCTTGTTAGCGTTACGGCTGGCACCATGGACCGCGGTTGTAGGTGACCGCAGTAAGTAAGATGTAAGATACAAAGGAGGATGCTGCTGCCCATCCTCCAGTTAACCCTTAGTTGCCTCTTACGACACCCACGGGTATGTATGGGTTGGCACCACACGAAATTCTTAAAAATCCCATGCAGATATTGCGACCGGAATTGTCCACTGAAGACACAAAGAGCTTTCTTATATTTTGTTTACATCCACACATGGTCAGCAACTGTATTGACCTTTACCTTGTGTTTAAAGATTTAGCCAGGCAGGTAGATACGCGTATGCGTTTAGAAGTTTTGAAAGTGAGAAGTGATATTCTGAGTAGAAAATGTGTATATATCTCTTTTGCCTTTGCCTGTAACGACTTCCGGATATAACGGTGAAATAAGAGTGGTCCCTTCATCGTCGTTATATCCGAAATCCACTGTATTAGTCAAGACTCGCTTCCTCTACTTCCATCAACCCTTTCAAATTCGCTCGCCGGTTTAGGGTGCTTTTAACCTGGCCTTTATTTAGACCAACACTTTGAAAATTCTGTTTGTGTAATTCTGTTGATGAATACCTGAAGAAAATTGAGAAACCTGCATAAAATCCAAATAGGACGTTTAGTAAACAAAAAACACATCTTGCAGTCAAGAAGAGATGTCTCTTCAAACACACGAAGCAACATAGGTTTGTTACACAACACACAAAGAAAAACGGTTTGTATGGTAGAGCCGAAAAAAATCTCGTAGTTGATCCATATATCTTTAGCTAAGTTGTTAGATTGGTGTTTCGAGTAACATACAAGAATTTGCTAGCCGTCTAAAAATGTATAAAAAAACTATAGTATTATTATACCTAAAATATTGTTAAGTAGCCTTATATTGGGTAGAAAGATCGTAAGGTAATTATTGCGTTGCTAAATTTCTTTCTTTCTTTCTTTAAATAGGTACACACGGCCGCACATCCGTAGAAAAACTTTTGGACCTTATGGCGTCGTAATAGAGTTGAAAAAGTTTCTACCGACAAGCATTAGACCGTACATAGATCTTTGTTTGGTATATTGTTTTCTATTGACAGCAGGACAGAGCTACGCGTAAGAGCATGACGGAGCTATACGTGTCTCTGTCGCTCCAATATCTTACGCATCGCTCCGTCCTGCTCTCACACTACTTTCATTCTAATCAAGCTACATTATAGAGGAGCCGCTTAAAGTAAAAACCTTTAGAAATGCTGACTTTGTTTTAAAACTTCTCTCAGTTATTCATGAGGTCAAAAAAGCCTGATTAAGATCGGTCCCCACTGGAGCGCCCCGAAAATTATATTAAACTTTTTTTGATCGTTTCATACAAATACCTCAAAGTTACTGATGTCAATTTTATTTCTCGTATTTCGGCCCATTGTTCAATTCCATGTTTTAGGACCCTTTTAGGGTGTGTACATTGCAGTGACTGCATTTTGCCCACAAACATTCAAGGTAACTTGTTTTGCTGTTCCTTTCGGCTAATGTAGCACAAGTGTCCACTTACTATAAAGTGGCTTATCGATATTATCATAATTATATTCCACTTTTAATATTAAATTTCCCATTGTGTTAGGGTAAACTGTGAGTTCCTTTTAAGATATAACAACTTTCGCTATGGGGCAAAAACTATTTAACATCCCATACCAATAAAGGGCGGTCTCAGGAACAAAATATTTCTACCAACAACGAGCGGTTCACCTGCCGCAGTAGCACGAGCCCTAGATAAACGCATTTCTTTCACACGTGCGAGAAAATTGACGTTTGCTGAATATATTATTAGCAGCAAACTACAATACTATAGAACAATAACTACGCTTCAAACTTGACCCCACGAAATAGTTACCTAAGTAGGCGGAGCTAAAGCTGTGGTTTTTACCTGTAAGTGATTGTTACACGTGTAAAGATATTTAAATACTTGTGTTAGTGTGTAAGAAACAGTGTAAACAATTGTTGGTAAACCTAATTAAATAAAATAAATAAAAATAAAATAGTTACCTCTCAACTACCCACTAGCTGACATTGCAGCACGCGCGCGAACCAATCGCTGCTTTCGTATTTTGAATATACGTCCTTTTGGTTTCACGTAGGGCCACTTTTTGTGTGGAATTTGTTCTGAGTTAAAGTTCCATAGTATTGTAGTTCGCTGATTATTAGTCAAAAAGTGTCATTTGGCCGTGGATATATTTTTATCTAGGGGCTCGTGCTAAGCCAGCAGAACGTCTGAATCAACAGCCGAGCGTGAGTTGACCGATAGTAAATACGAGATTAATTGCATTAACAAACCTTTTCAGATCACCGTAACCCAGCCTGCGAACGAGTGGTCTACGACGCTGAGCTTCCATCGGTCTCCGTCATCATAATTTTCCACAACGAGCCTTACTCCGTCGTAGTACGCACTGTCTGGAGTGTCATAAATAGTGCAAGAAGAGACCAGCCGTGGTACCAGCGCGCCAACTTCGTTGATCGCGAGACAGGACGCACTATGACGCTTGGTAAGTGACAGCTGTTAGTAACGGACTATATGAAGTGTCACATATAGCGCAAGGAGAGAGCAGCCGTGGTACCAGCGCGCTAACTATGTTGATCGCGAGACAGGACGCACTATGACGCTTGGTAAGTGACAGCTGTTCGTAACGGACTATATGGAGTGCACATATAGCGCAAGGAGAGAGCAGCCGTGGTACCAGCGAGCTAACTATATTGATCGCGAGACAGGACGCACTATGACGCTTGGTAAGTGACAGCTGTTCGTAACGGACTATATGGAGTGCACATATAGCGCAAGGAGAGAGCAGCCGTGGTACCAGCGAGCTAACTATATTGATCGCGAGACAGGACGCACTATGACGCTTGGTAAGTGACAGCTGTTAGTAACGGACTATATGGAGTGTTACATATAGCGCAAGGAGAGCGCAGCCGTGGTACCAGCGAGCTAACTATATTGATTGCGAGACAGGACGCACTATGACGCTTGGTAAGTGACAGCTGTTAGTAACGGACTATATGGAGTGTCAAATATAGCGCAAGGAGAGAACAGCCGTGGTACCAGCGCGCGAATTATGTTGATCGCGAGACATGACGCACTATGATGCTTGGTAAGTGACAGCTTTTAGTAATGCACTGTTAGTTACATACAGCGCAAAGAAAGACCAGCCGTGGTACCAGCGCGCTAACTTCATTAATCGCGAGACAGGACGCACTATGACGCTTGGTAAGTGACAGCTGTTAGTAACGGATTGTATGGAGTGTGACATACAGCGCAAGGAAAGACCAGACGTGGTACCAACGAGCTAACTTTATTGATCGCGAGACAGGACGCACTATGACGCTTGGTAAGTGACAGCTTTTAGTAAAGGACCGTGTAGAGTGTGATATACAGTGCAAGGAGAGACCAGCCGTGGTACCAGCGCGCTAACTTCGTTAACCGCGAAACAGCGCACTTTGACGCTTGATGGGTGAGTGATTGTACCACTTTAACTTCAAGTGCCTGGGCGACCGAGCTTCGCTCTATAATAGCCGTCTCAAACTGAAAATATCATCGGGTGAGCAAGCTATGCTACTCGCCAACAGATGGCGCTGTAAGTTTCTGCCTAAGACGCGAAATTTACAAAATGCTCATTAACACGGGGAAAACGAATTTCCCAGACATGAGACCTAGCTAGATTGATTTTTTGCCCCCAAAAATCCCCATATGGTAAATTTTAAATGTATACGAGTATACAAATTGCTCGTTTAATAGTACGAGTATAGGATATCGTCAAGATGGCTATACAGACGGCGTGTTAGACTCGTACCGACGTGCATGGTGGGAATTTGCAATAGTTGGATGAGCGAGTAGGAGGCTTTTTCTTGATGAAATGTCCGACTATACTTGAGTTAGTACTTGAGTCAGAAACTGAATAACTTTCCCTAAGAAACTTGGGTTGAAAAGTGAAAAAATTTTTTTTGCTACTCCATACAAAACTTGCGCCGTCAGTACTGGAATTTGTATGGAACGACCAAAAAATATCTCATTTTTCGACCTATGTTTCATGAGGAAAGTTGTTCAATGAAGTACCAGACTCAAGTAAAGTCAGATGTTTCATCATCAACACGCTGTTTAGGCAAGAAAGAAAATCTAAACTCAGTCTATACTAATATTAGATTCTAGTAGTAATAATATACGGTTAATTTTACAATGCTTTCAGAGAATTCTTTCCTTTAAAACATCTGACGTCTACCCTGATGGCCCCTTTCGTGAATGCCAACGCTTACCAACACATTCAGCAACTATGTCAATAGTAATTAAGAACTCTTTTTCTCTTTTGTAATTTGGTGGCATGACCCCATTCACCCACAAACGGGCCATAGGCCTATATTGGGTCAATGATTGTGTATTTTTTAAGCATGTGCCTTGTGGATCTCTTTCGTCAATCTTCCTTCCTAATAAAAGATATTGATTTCATTTAATCCTAAAGCTGTCAGAAAAAACCAGTTTGTAAAACAATGTTATTTTTTCGTCAAATATACTGTGGTTTTAGAGTCATGGCTGCAAAATGTGTTGGTACATACATACACACATAACATCACGCCTTGTTCCCGTCGGGGTAGGCAGACACCACAGTTCTCCACCTGCTACGATCATACTCCCCTTGCTTCCTGAACTGTCATCAATCCCTTCATACATGCTCTTCGGTTTAGGGTACTTTTAACCTGGCCTTTGTTCAGAACGTCCTGAATTTGGTCCTGGTACGTTCGCCGAGGCCTTCCCCTTCCAACGTTTCCATTCACTCTCGCCTTGTGGATCTCTTTCGTCAATCTTCCTTCATTCATCCTCTCTACATGACCAAACCATCTCAGCATCCGTTTCTCAATTTTAGTCACTACGTCTTCTTATACGCCACAACGTTCTCTTATCACACTATTTCTAATCCTGTCACTCAATTTGTGTTGGTAAGCGTTGGAATTAACGAATGATACGGATTATACACAATAACTAACTAACATATCCTTCTGATGGATAAACTATGGACTGATGCTGTGGGGTAATTCAGTAGAGGTTGATAAGGTGTTCAAAGTCCTGAAAAAAATTATACGCTCTATTTGCCATGCATGGTATGACGACAGATGTGAACCTCCATTTAAAAAGCACCAAAGGACGACCGGTATTTTCCATATAACGAATACTCAGTGTATTGAAAAAAAAACTGTTTTTGAGTGAACAAAAGTAGCAACCCCAAAAATCTGATACACAACAAGTGTTCATACAAAAAAAAGAAGAACATGAAAAACGTTCCGTTCTATGCATATTTTACGATTGTGGTCATAATATCATTTTTATTTTTCGTGTCGATTATTTAGTGTGCCACGCGTAGTGAATCATTTTGTTTTTCATATGGTTGCGCTGTTACGTTAAAAAATATGTGTCATAAAAAATATGTTACGTCAGTGACAATAACACAAAGAGAAATATTCGTAAACTGGAACGTATTTGATAGATTTTCCTCCCCGCCGCTCGATGACAGTGACAGGTGACAGTTTTTTTTTAATAGACGAGTGTTGCAAGCGCATTCGATTTTTAGGGTTCCGATACCAAAATGGTAAAAAAAAGGAACCCTTATGGTGCCGCTCTGTCTGTCTGTCTGTCTGTCAGTCACACCTCTATATCTCAGCAACCACTCATGCTATCAACCTGAAATTTGGAATAGTTTTAGAATATAGTTGCCCAACTTAATTGCACAAGAAAAAATTTTGAAAAAAGTATGATTATTAATATAAAGGGGGCCAAAATAGGGGGGGCCAAATTTCAAATTGTCGCTACTAGGTCGAGTGGGGTATCATATGAAAGGGCTTTACTTGTACATTTTAAAATATATATTTGTATTTTTTTAAATTTCTTAGTTTTAAAGTTATGATGAAAAATGTCAAGAAAAATACCATTCCCCCCCCCTTATCTCCGAAGTTTGAGTAAGAAAAAATCTGAATTAATTACAGTTGACAGAAGTTTATATAAACTTTACAGCAAAAATAAAACGATCTTTCTAAGTTGCACAGTTTTTCAGAAATCTGCAAAAAACCTTTACAAACAAATTTAGTTTTGCGGTCCTGAAAATGGACTTTATTGCTTCCAAAAATACTATAGGTATATCGGAACCCTCGGCGCGCGAGTCCGACTCGCACTTGACCGGTTTTTATTTTTCGTGTTGATTATTTAGTGTGCCACGCGTAGTGAATCATTTTGTTTTTCATATGGTTGCGCTGTTACGTTAAAAAATATGTGTCATAAAAAATATGTTATGTCAGTGACAATAACACAAAGAGAAATATTCGTAAACTGGAACGTATTTGATAGATTTTCCTCCCCGCCGCTCGATGACAGTGACAGGTGACAGTTTTTTTTAATAGACGAGTGTTGCAAGCGCATTCGATTTTTTATACATTTTGAGTATTAAGTGCCGGAACTCCCTTACCTCTACCATGCATGTACATCAGAGATGCTTGCGTGTTAAATAATTTTTTTCTAAATTTTAAGTAATTTTAAGTTTGACATAGGTGTCAAGTCTGGCAGACCCAAACTAAAACTAAACTAAATTTGACAGGTCTAAAAATGATGCTGTCCTTTATTAGTCTGTAGGGAGTAACACAGACAGCAACACTTTTAGACCTGGCAAATTTAGTTTATTTTTGGTTTGGGTCTGCCAGAATCGACACCATAGGTATTTTATTGTTTGACATATTATTATTTTGCACTAAGTACGTAATAGGGAATATGCATAATTTTTTTTAGTCGCATTTATTAACAAAATATGAAAAACCGTAGTAGAGATGACAAAAAGTGAAATTAAAATTTAAATCGACTAAGAAATACTGCTGATATAAGCATTTAAAACTTTTAATTACGCGCTGATTAGACAGAGAGATCCGACATGGCATGTGACGTCACATGCCACTACGGCCATATTAACTTCGTATTAAATTTCGTTTTGCTAGAAAGAGACAGAAACAAATCTTCGATGGCTTATATCTTTTTTGATTTCATAGTTATTCGAAAAATTGTTTTACTAATATGTTTATTACGTGAATGAGGATTATTTTTTTGAATAAAAAAACATCATGCATATTCCCTATTATTAATATTGAAGACCTTTATAGACTGTATTCTTACAAATAAATTATTTGATTCTTCCCAGGATATGCAGGCCAAGACCCGAACTCCCCATTTGTTTACCTCAAGGAGATAATTCTCGTAGACGACAACTCGACTCTACCAGAACTTAAGGGGAAGCTGTCGCATTACATTCGAACCAGATTACCTCCAGGCATGATCAGGATATTGAGACTACCAGAGCGGTGAGTACATTCTTGCTTCATTATTTTAGTATATCAGAGTTCACGAAAGATTTCTACATTTTGTAAATAAAACAATAACCTCAAATTCATGTTAGAAGTGCTAATTTTTTAGCTGTATGTAAAACGATAGTCTAAGCTATTTTCTGTGTTTTTATTGTGATTACAAACGTGTACCTCGTGTAATTGTAAAGTACCTGGGCGATCAAGCTTTGCTCTATAATAGCCGTCTCAACATGTGAGCAAGCTATGCTACTCGCCAACAGGTGGCACTGTAGGTTTTTGTTTAAAACGCGGTATTTTGGAAAAAAAATGCGTAAAAACACGGGGAAAACGAATTTTCCCAGACATGAGACTTAGCTAGATCGATTTATTCGAAAACCCCCGTATGGCAAATTGCATCAAAATCGAAACCGATTACAAATATACACAAAAATATTGCTTGTTTAACAGTATAGGATAAATATTTTCTTACAGCAAAATATTGGTTTACAAAATGTGGAGTTCTCCCGTGAACTCTGTTATTAAATAATTGTGTCAGATCTGTCAGATTTAGTGTCAATTCTGACAGACATAAACTGAAATCCATTTTTGTCGTTTAATCCAACGCTACCAACACATTTTGCAGCCATGACACTAAAACCAGAGTATATTTGACGGAAAGAATAACATTGTTTTACAAACTTCTTTTTTCTAACAGCCTTAGCTTTTTGACATAGCTGCAAATGTGGAATTAACGTAGAAAATTGGATCATAAACTAGTCTTAGGTATTGCCGTCTTTGTTACCTATAGATAGGTGGAAAAAAAAAACCAGCAACACATTTAGACCTGACAAAACATGAGTTTTGGTTTGTGTCCGCCAGAATGAGCTGTTTTCACAGTTAAGTGTCAACTGAGTATTCAAAAGTGTCCATAAATTGCGCTGAAGGCAGTTGCTGTAGAATTAAAATAAATCTGTCATAGATGAAGCGTGAAGTAAATAAACCTCCTTAGGCAACACTTACACTTACTTAGACAACAGATAGGAAAAAGAAGTTGACAGTTAATTTTTTCTACAACGACGCTATCAGTCAAGAAAAGGAAAACCAGTATTTCATTTTTTTTTAACTGCTCATTGACACCATTATCAAACGTTGGTTCCGTGTTGAAAACAAAAGCTTATACAAGCTGTAACAGAAAGGGTGTATCGACCCTGAAGGATGTGATACTGCCCATGAAAATGAACAACTTTTCCTTAAAATACGAAAAATTTTTTTTTACCTCCCATACAAAATATGCAATCAGATGATTCAGTTTCTATGGAAGGTCAAAATTTTTTTTACGTATTTCGACCTATGTTGCTTAGGGAAAGTTGTTCAGTTTCATGGGCAGATTCACATTCTTCAGGGTTGATATACCCTTTCTGTTACACGAAAACGAAACGAAAACTACATATAATCGCGGAACATACATGGGGGTGATTTGGATACAAAATCATCATCAAAATTTTTCTTTTGAACGTCTATCAAGGGGCCACCCTGTATTTGTTTTCCATAACTTATTGAAATAGATTACGCCTGATTCTATTAACTACTTTCTGGGTTAACTACAGTCAATAGCAGGGTAAGCTTAACACTTGTAGAACGACTTCAGCTCTTGCAGCTATTGAAATAAGAAAGTTCTAATGTCAAATATGTCAAGCTCGGCGCGCTCTTGACTGTACCTGCGCAACCCGGCTAAGTTTAAAATAATCTAATACCAAAGCTGACCAAGAGATGGCGCTGTTGGGTTTAATGAATCGCGCTTTTAATGTTTTACGAAACCATACGAAAACGAGGAGAAAATTAATTTATCGAGGATTGAGATCTGACCAAATGTATTTTTCGCCTCTTAACGTACTATAAATTATACTATAGATTTTATCGAAACGTAAGAAACGTTTGCACGTTTAATAGTGATTAAAAAAATACAAAACTTTGCTGCTGGCATTTAATGAAGTCAGAATTTTAACTGTCGGAATTTAAGTTTATTAATTAATCTTAGGTCATGGTTAAGTTAAAGAACCAAGTTACATGACCCTACTAAAAAAAATCTTCTTGTCGGTAACACACTGTATTATTCAATTACATAGCTAGAACATGTCGTTTAAAGTTTTGCAATACTTTTTCTACCACCCTGTATAAAACACCCTATCAATATCAGAGTGCGAAATTCGCAAAGGAAACTTATATGTAAGGTACCTTGAAACTTGGCTCATAAACAGGAATAGGATCATTAAAGATAAATAAAAAATACCAATTTTTTTCGGCCATAAATGACGAAGTTTTAGAAAAAATCGTTTTCGTCAAATATCGATAGGTCGTATGGCAGAATGTGGTGATTAGTCATTGACTATCATAAAAATAAAACTAACAGCTGTATAAACCGACCACAGACTACTTAGAACAGTTGTCAGTTTTGTTTTTTAAGACTGGCCATGGCTACGTTTCATTCTGCCATACGGATAATCGATATTTGACAAAAACAAAATTAATTTTTAACTTTATTATTTGCATCCGAAAAAAATTCGTATTTTTTATTTTTACTTATTGACCTTATCCCTGTCTATGGGCCAAGTTTCGAGGTACCTTACACATACGTTTCCTATGCGAATTGTCAATATAATTATTTTCTTTGGTAATTATCATGATAACCAGATATATTTTTTTAGCCTGTGCTGTCCCGCTGCTGGGCAAAGGCCTCTCCCCCATAATCAGAAAATTATTCATGCAAATTCATAACTTGATCTCTTTAATGTTTTACCTTAGAAAGATTTCGCCCACCCACAAGCCGCTGTTTTTTTGTTAAACTGCATTCAAATTCACTTCGAACAGGATCTTTATTTTGCGGCAACTATGACAAAACCTACCAATATTCTGTTTGTTGATAAAAATACTGTGATAAACAGAATATCTATAACATTTTTTTTTTGGAGACACGTTTGGATCGGCAAATCGCGTAAAGAACACTGAAAGCGTTTAATAATTACTTATTTGATTATTATTAAGATAAATATCAAGATAATGATCAGTGATAATTATCACTTCGAACTCTGCGAAGTTACATCTAATAGCTGATTTGTTCGAAGGTAAAAGAAAGTTGGGCACTTCTGAGGGATGCAACTCTACTAAAGAAAGAAATAGTCGAAAAGCGTTCTCTTTCTGTCCTATAGCTGCATACCTCAGGGGCACCTAAATTTTGCCTTTGTGCAAATTAGCCATAAGGGTCTCCCGTAAATTACGTCACACGAGATGACGTCATAACGATTTTGCGGTATACTTCGTACAAAATTAATCCATTGAGCGCGGTAGGTGGGAGGCAGCGAGCGAATCGTTCATTGGCTCTCCGCCTGACACCCATGCGCAAAAATAACCGTCTACGCCAAAATCCTGCGCACGCTATACCCAGCTTATTTATAAAAAAAAATATTTATAGTCTTCCTAATTTAAAGACGGGTGAGAAGAGTTGGACGGATTGTAACGTTCCCAAAATTAGTAATTTTTTCCGCAAATTCGATGATCCTTTTAAGAGCTGATACTGCATCATATACAGATAAGAATAAAAGCCCTGTATAACAGGTCTTTACCTATGAAATTGCCGTTTTGTATGGCGAATTTTAGGTAAACTCAATTTTCAGTACTAACATTTTTGCATTTTTCTTAGGAATTGTAAATCCAATTTTTTTTTTTTTTAAGCATTATTGGAAAGACATAAAGCTAACAGAAGCTTAAATGTAATTTCCGAAAAAATATTATCTGTAAAAAAATATTACAAATCTAATGATGAAATCGGACGACATTTAAGACGAACAACTTTCGAACCTTTAATTTTATATATCAAATAAAAAAAAAGGAGGCGACTCCCGCTCAGGATCGTTCCTGATGCAAAGGTTAGCCGTCGCCATTCAGCGCGGCAATGCAGCTAGTGTAATGGGCACCTTTGCACCGGGAACGATCAGGGCCGGGTTATTCGATTAATTTTTGGACAATTATTTTTTATGCTATTTGTAATTTTGCTGTTAATATTAAGGATATTTTTGAATTAAAAATAAAATCTTTATTTTATGCGTAAATTGATAACCTCGAAGTCGACTTTCAAATATAAGACAAATGAAAAAAATTGCATTAGAATTATAGGAATTATGATCTCATTAATCTGTAAGAAAATTTCGGCAATTTCATAGGTAAAGACCTATTATATCGCAGGCTAATTGTATCAGTCGCCGCTACATATAATGCCGAAAAAATTTTAAACTCGTTAATTTTACAGAACGACACACAATTCGTTTTTGGCGTTGTGAACGTAAGATGACCTACCTAACCCAAGCAAGGTTAGGCTTGCCATAAGGTGTTGCTGAGCAGACGTGCTGCCACTTTGAGAAATAAATTTATTGCGTCATAAATACATTTAAAAAGGATTGTTTGTTTGGCGGCAATTTGGGGTAGTTCTATATTTTATTATCCATCACATCACACCTTAGCTTATCGTGAATAGCTTTGCATTGCAAAAGTGCCAAAAACGGCCACTTTTAGCACTTTACCAATACAAAGGTATAAATGATAAGCTAAGCTATGACGTTATGGGTTATAACATATAAACCTACCCCATATTGCCGCCAAACGAACAATACTAATGAAACGTGATTAAAATATATAACCATATTCCCAATGACATTAAAACATAGAAGAGGCAGACCATACATAAAAAAATTAAATAACTATCTCATAGAAAAATGTTATTATAATATTAAAGTTTTTTGAATATAAATAAAATACATAAAATAATAATAATAAAATAATTAAAGTAAAATCTTACTATTTAGATAGAATATAAATAAACTTAAAACTAAATAATATTGAAAATAAAAATTATAAATCCACTTCAACAGCTCTATTTATAAGATATATTAAAAAAAATATTTAGATATTTTGTTAAAGTAGGCCCTCGCTGCCATATTTGCTATGCCCTATCAGGGCGTCACAATTATAAGAATAAGACCATTTTGTAACTATTTTTAAGTACCTCATGATTGTGACACTGCAAATAAATAAATTGAAATTGAAAGTTGTGTACTTGCGATGCAATAAATTTATTTCTAAAAGTAAGGTGCTGCCTCTCGGCAATCACCTTAAGAGGCTACCTGCCGTCCACTAGCGCCCCCATTACTTAAAAAAATATTGCTCGCTAAATACAAAACTTATCGAAAATCCGGAAAGACAGGTTAAATTTACCCTAGTTTATTTAGAACATTTCATTTCTGAAAAATATATTTCACTGTAGTTGCAGATACAAAAAGTGCCAAAAACGGCCACTTTTAGCAGATTTTGTATATCTGTCTGTAACTTCACTGAACTTTATTTTACAGAGTAAATAGGTTCTAAATAAATCAGGATACTTTTCTTTAATCTGTCTTTCTGGATTTTTGATAAGTATTGTATTTAGCGAGTAATATTTTTTTAACTGATGGGGGCGCTAGTGGACGGTAGGTAGCCCCTTAACTAACTCACTTAAAATGCACCAGTACTAATGTAACCCAGTTTACAATCTGCAGATACCGTTTTACAATTTGCCGCGCTTTTGTAAACGCCGAAATATACGATTTGCCTGCTACATATAGACTGCCTTTATAGGTATGGCTGTTATCAATAGTTACGTACAGATGGCGTTGTAGAGAATGTCGGCTTATCTAAAACGTGGTAACAGAGTGACATCCTAAATGCTACAAGTATCTCCAAGCAAAAAATATGCAGGTACAGAATAAAGTAGTAGTACTAATCATACATTTTTTGTAGCATGCGACTACGTAAAAGTAGTAACCGTGCTTTATAACCGACGAATAAAAACGGAGGAGGTTCTCTCTCAAGTCGACGCGTATATTTTTTTTTATGTATGACCACGCATAACTTTTTACAGAGTAGCCCGATTTTGATAATTCTTTTTTTATTGGAAAGGGTGTACCCCAACGTTGGTCCCATATAAATTTGGGAAAACAATTCCAACCCTAAGAGTAGGAAAACAGGGGATGATTGATTGTTCACTGATTGTTTGAAAATTGTAAAATAAAAACTTTTTAACAAAAAAATTAAGCCGCCGAAAAAACTGAAAAGTAAGAAATAATAAAACTTTTTTATTTAACCTTAATAACAAAGTTCTTAAACTAATGTAAGTATACCCGAGTAATTTTGAGTCGGCGCCAAACAAGCAAGCAAATTAATTAATTACGTAAAGCGTGATGCACGGCGGCGGCGGCGCCGACTCAAAAATACAGCCTTTATAGGTATGGCTGTTATCAATAGTTACGTACAGATGGCGTTGTAGAGAATGTCGGCTTATCTAAAACGTGGTAACAGAGTGACTTCCTAAATGCTACAAGTATCTCCATGCAAATAATATACAGCTCGTACAGAATACGTTAATAGTGCTAATCATACACATTTTTTGTAGCACGCGACTACGTAAAAGTAGTAACCGTGCTTATTAAGCTGTTTAATTTATATGCAAGAAAAGAATCCGGTCACGTGCGAATCGGGGTGTCTGTCTACTCTCGATTTCCGATATATCGAAAAGATACTATTCAAAACATGCAAATTCAAAACTTCGTTCCTTGACAATAGAGTAGGATATTGGTTGGATGCTAATCAATCACGGGCAGTTTAAAAATTATCAAACCAATATTCTTCCCTTTTGTCAGTGAACGAAGTTATGACTTCGAGTGTATCGAAGTAGTACCGCCCATGACATCCACTGTCTTATTATGATCTATTTTTAGGGTTCCGTACTCAACAAGGAACCCTTATAGATTCGTCATGACTGTCATGTCCGTCTGACCGTCCATGGCTTTGCTCAGAGACCTTTAGTAGTTGAAAGTTGTAATTTAATATGGACATAATTTCAACCACGCTGACAGTGGTAAAATTAAATTTTGAAAAAAAAAAATCCTCCCCTCCTCTGCAGTTATTACCGTTCTTTTGACCCGACGTTTGATTGAACATTGTTCTCGTAGTTTTAATTCTCAATTTTTCAACCACTCATAAACAATATTTGTTTTTTATTTCTATGGCTTAAGCCGCGGCATGACTCCAGCTAGGCACACTGGAATCGAGGAAGCAGTCGGGGACGTGATAATTGTACTCGACGCTCACTGCGAAGCGTCCCCTGATTGGCTGAGACCGATCCTACAGACTATTAAAGACGACAGTACTACTGTAGTTACGCCAATCATTGATATGATCAATAAAAGGCATCTCGGATATTACGCACTTCCAAGCGAATTTCTTAAGGTGATTGTAAATGGGTTGATGAGATTAGAAACTAGTAACGCCACTGTAGAGTGATTTCAATAATATCATAAATTTGTAATTTTTGTGTCAGAAATTGCATTTGTTTAAAGTTTTATGAAGTATTATTTATTACACACCAGTTATTTGACTGAAATTATTTTGAGGTATTGGCATAAGCTAATATCGTGTTTTTAATAAAGAAACACTCAACAGTGTCACATTGTTTTTATAAGTTGCAGTCAATCTTTCTGTCAGAGGTGGATTCTTTATTTGTAGTATGGTTTTAGAAATGTTATGTCGTAATATAGTTTTGAAGTATTAATTCTAGATTTGTTGGGTTAGGACAGGTCTTTAACCTCAAAATTTTTATATTTTCGTGAATGTTTTTAAATGAAGAGGGTTAAGCACTACCAACTAAGTGTTACATTAGATTCGACATTTCTGTAGTTTAACCCCTATGGTGTAACTATGTAATATTCCAAAATCAGCTGATTGGTTAGAAGCCTATTCACTCGCGACTTGAATATATGTGCATTCTTTATGATGCTGTATTCAAAGGGTGCCAACAGAATCCTATTACTAAGCAACGTCATATGTCTATCTGTTCGACCTTTTAAGAGAATTTAAAAAATAAATGGTACAGCATCACTGCACTTACTTTCTCGCGATATACGAGAGTTCGACAGTGTCCCCACCGGGAATCGAACCCAGAACTTCCGGACCAAGAGCCGAATGCTCTTACTACTAGATTATAAAGGGCAGCGGATAGTAAAGAGTAAATAAGGACCAAGTGCAAACTTAAGTTTGTAATTCCATACAAATAAAATGGAAATACAAACTTACCTATAAGTACTATATTTATGTGGGATGGATGAATTGTTGAACAAAGATATGAAAGCATGACAGGTTTCTGAACGAAGGCGAGTGAAAGAGGCAAAGATAGAATGTCAACAGGTAAGAGTTAAAGAGATAGCAGTTGTGTGAGCGTGAAGAATAAGAGAGAAAATGACGAAAGAACAAGTATGGCGGAAAGACTAGATTTGTAAAGACGTGTAGCGTTATGAAAAATTCTAAAATAAAAGATCGTGATTTTAAAAAGTGTTTATCTCCAAGTCCCGTCCCTACAATTTTGAAAAATTCTAAAATAAAAGATCGTGATTTGAAAAAGTGTTTATCTCCAAGTCCCGTCCCTACATTTTTGAAAAATTCTAAAATAAAAGATCGTGATTTTAAAAAGTGTTTATCTCCAAGTCCCGTCCCTACAATTTTGAAAAATTCTAAAATAAAAGATCGTGATTTGAAAAAGTGTTTATCTCCAAGTCCCGTCCCTACAATTTTGAAAAATTCTAAAATAAAAGATCGTGATTTGAAAAAGTGTTTATCTCCAAGTCCCGTCCCTACATTTTTGAAAAATTCTAAAATAAAAGATCGTGATTTTAAAAAGTGTTTATCTCCAAGTCCCGTCCCTACAATTTTGAAAAATTCTAAAATAAAAGATCGTGATTTTAAAAAGTGTTTATCTCCAAGTCCCGTCCCTACAATTTTGAAAAATTCTAAAATAAAAGATCGTGATTTGAAAAAGTGTTTATCTCAAAGTCCCGTCCCTACATTTTTGAAAAATTCTAAAATAAAAGATCGTGATTTTAAAAAGTGTTTATCTCCAAGTCCCGTCCCTACAATTTTGAAAAATTCTAAAATAAAAGATCGTGATTTTAAAAAGTGTTTATCTCCAAGTCCCGTCCCTACAATTTTGAAAAATTCTAAAATAAAAGATCGTGATTTGAAAAAGTGTTTATCTCCAAGCCCCGTCCCTACATTTATGTAAAAATTTTTAAATGAAATATGCAGTCAGGTACATAACCAATTTATAATTCGAATTTGAAGCATTAAAATAAGCTCATTGAAACCGATTTTAAGTAAATCACATTTTTAAATTTTAGTAGTAAGGGAACACCCCTTATATGATCTTCCACAAACCAATGTATACTGCCGAAAAATACCTTGCATGGAGAGTCTTGGTCATGCAAAATTTCATAAAGATCGTTTGAGCCGTTTTTGAGCAAATCGCAATTTTTCATTTCCATTATATGACAGCTACCCTCAAAAAGAGAGCCAGCAAGGAACCACTCAGTATCCTTCGATAAATTTACAAGAAAATCTTAAATTTATAATATGGTGTCAATCGGACTATTCGTTTAGCCGCTAGGACAAAGCGTGACGGACACACCGACCGACGGACCGACCGACCGACGGACGGACATTTTTGGGAGACTTGCTTTTTATGGTGTATAAGTGATATAGAACCCATTTTTGAGAAAATTAGAAAAACTTCTTTTTTCACGAATACAATACCTTTCTCGCTCCGCTCGAAAGTAAAAATGACGGGAATCCTAACAAACAATAATTTTAAACAATGAAAAGTAAAAAGAATAGAGAGGTTCCCGGCGATGTCCCGTCCCGATACAATAAACTTGTTCCTTCGTCAACTTTTTATTTTGGCTTTCGATAGATTGATAACACATACAAACCATAAGCTATAGTAGAAATGAAAACTTGTCAAGTGCGAGTCGGACTCAACAAAATTTGGCGTAGTAGTTTTAAACTTATCACAAAAATTTTCAAATTATCACAAAAGCCCTCGTGCATTAGTCCGTCTGGTAGTTTTTTCCTAATCAGCTGGTTTTAGAACACTCAAAAGATTACTAAGGGCTTCATCACCTTGTAAAGGCCTACTTTTTCTTCCTTGCGCAAGTCTTCACCTGATTTTTTCCTGCAATCCGGTCGCATTAAGTCGGCCCTCTACAAATATACTACATATACTGGTAATCTCCCTACTCTTTTTCAAGAGTACTTCGTGTTGGACGTTTTCTTTTATTCCAACTCTCGTCAGGTCTTATACCACTATATCCAAAACAGTCATACTATGTGTTATCTATACTTAGGTAACAAAATAAGCTGAATTAAGCCCTGCCATACAAACATCTGAAAAAATTACAGTAGTGATATTACAAGTCTCCCAAAACGATAAGGTTATATCAGCTTCTAAGTTAGTAAAGGTTATATGTTTTTATTCCTCAATTCCTATTGGTTTAAATAGGGCTTTTAAAATTTTATTGGTGTATAACTGTTTAAGGTGATCTGTGACGGCCAGCTTAGCCCCTAACGCAACTAGATGGAGCCACTGCTGCAAATATAAGGTTTTATTTTTTAATGCAATAACTACCAACTGTACATGTGCAAAAAGTTGATTCGCGTAAATTTCAACGTGCAACTTCAACGCCTAACAACAATTTCGATAAGAAACATATCTCCATATGTCCACTAAAGTCAGTTACTCTCGTCAGTCCGTGTTTACATGAGTACGATCACTCACACATGCAGACAAAGCACAACCGTACAGTTTTGACCGCACGCCCACAATCGTAATATTGAACCAAAAGTTGCTAACAAAAATAGTACATTAACTGTATTTTTGTATTAATTAGCGAAAAATTGAACTAAAAATAGCAGTATTAGTTAGTTTTTCAACAGAATTTTATATCCCGCGTAAGAATGCAAGTCATTCGACTTTTTGTATGGAAAACGGATCACCTTAAGGGCTTTTTCTAGGGGCTTAATGCAACAACTATTTTCTACGACTTTTGGAAATTCGTAAATAAAAAATGGACTCCTTACAAAATGATCAGCTCATCGGTCTATTCAATATTTCCAAAAGTCTTAACAAAAGTTTTTGTATACCCCCCAGAGCAAAAGATTTACACCAAAAGTTTTAAGTTACAAAACTTGCCATAGCAAAATAAATAGTAGTTGTTATGCAATTGAACCTCGCAACAGTCAAATATAATATAGCTTCGGAAGTAAGAGTAGTAGGGATGTTAATAGCGTGTGACGTATTTTATGGATGAACCTTACTTTTCAGTATGTATAATGTTTCCAGACGCAGAAGTTTCGGGTCTGATTACTAGTTAGGTAGCAAAAAATTTAAATAAAAAAAAATACGTGGTAACAAAATTTTAAAACAGAACGCTATACCTCACACGAATTCGTATAGAACGAGAATTTATAATATGCTTTTCTGTTTACTTCTTTCTCTGCTGTCTGTCGATCAATATCTTAATTAAACTTTAACTGTCCTGAATGCAAATTTATGATGCATTTGAAGTGAATATTTAGTAAACAAACCGGGTAAAGATTTATTTAAGAAATCAAAACGGGCTTACAGTTACAACAATGCAATACAACGGGTATACATGTTTAAAACACTTTACAAAGGTTAAGTTTTGTCCTGGTATTTCACACTAGGCTAGCCTGTATCGTGAACACCTAACAAAGGATTATACAACGTGTTAATGGAATAAGCGAAACCCTCATACACCCCAACTGATTTTTATAAAAATAAATCAATTCCCGTAAAAAAATCTGGATAAATGTTTTTTATCTAGATATTGTTATTTTAAAGTTTTATCACTGTTCTAGTTTCATCGTTGTTCTAGTCCGCGCACTCCGCGCACGCCACGCACAGTTCCCTCCCCTCCTCACGCGCGCGTATCCACAGAAATATTTAGAATAGAAGCGGCAAGAATTCAAATAATAAAAATAAATTACTCCTATCAAAAACCCGTGAAATTGATTCTACTATAGATTCTGACAAACTATCTTCTCAGTTTCGCTTATTCCGTTAACACGTTTTATATTTCAGTCTAGCCTTTGTAAATAAAAGTGCAATTATTTGTAACTAAAATAACATTATACAGTGTAGGGATACAATAACAGCGATTCTGTAAACGGCACTAAATAATTACGTATGCCAGGAACGCAAGCCTTCTAGGGAATGTCGACGTTCCTAAACTCACAAGGCAAGCCGACTTTTGATTGACTGAAGCCGATCCTAGAGAGTATTAAGATCAGCAGAACTAATCGTCTTCTTTAGGATTATAATCTTACAGAGGTTGCGCCATTTTAAATTTTTAATTGATTAGTTGTTAAGCAATCGCCGATTTTTCAATATTTTTGAAAAGCAGCTGTTTTGCACTTCTAAAATACCAACTTTTTTATTTATTTATTCAATATACATCTCATATTATCGCAAAACTGCGCAAAACGCACAATATTTATGAAAGGTTTTGTTTTTGCGATACAATCGAATTATCTATGACGCTACCTCTGCATTTCTTAGCGTTTTTTATGTCCCCATGTTTGATTAAACATTGTTCTCGTAGTTTTAATTCTCAATTTTTCGACCACTCATGAACAATATATTTTTTTATTTCTATGGCTTAAGCCGTGGCATGACTCCAGCTAGGCAAGCTGGAATCAAGGAAGCAGTCGGGGAAGTGGTAATTGTACTCGACGCTCACTGCGAAGCGTGCCCTGATTGGTTGAGACCGATGCTGCAGCGTATTAAAGACAGCAAAACCACTGTAGTTACTCCAATGATTGATACAATCAATAACACACATTTCGCATACCGAGGATTTCCTCAATGTAAATGGGTTAGTGAGAAACTAGTAACGCCACTGTAGAGTGACATCAATAATGTCATAAATTGACATTTTTGTGTCAGAAAATACCATTTTATAGAGAAAATATTCCATTTCACAGTTGAATCTGAAATTGTTTTATGTCAAGAGATTGACATTATATTATGTATTTTTTAAGAACACTCAACAGTGGTATATATGCATTACTTTTTATAAGTTGCAGTCAGTCTTGCTTTCAGTGGTAGATTCTTTATTTTGTAGTAGGTTTTAGTTTTAAAGTATAAATACTAGGTTTATTGGAACAGGTCAGGACTTTGACCTCACAACCTATAAGTATGACTATAGGTTTCCATATTTGGTGCCTCACTCGACATGTAGTGGTATACATTACTTTTTAGGGTTCCGTACCTCAAAAGAAAAAAACGGAACCCTTATAGGATCACTTTGTTGTCCGTCTGTCTGTCTGTCTGTCTGTCTGTCTGTCTGTCAAGACCCTTTATCTCACGAACGGGTAAAGGTATCAGGTTGAAATTAATACCATATATTAGGATCCATGAACCACACAAGATCTGAAAATTTCAATTTTTTACAACGACGCAATCAAAAGATATGGCATTTTATGTCCTCATCTCCATACATTTATTCAAAAATGAAAAACCTACAGGGTACTTCCCGTTGACCTAAAATTATGAAATTTGGCAAGAAGCTAGGTCTCATAGTACAAATAATGGGAAAAGTCTGAAATCATTAAATATTACAACTTTTCTCACAACTACTGGTAACCAATTGTGGTGAGCTCCCGTTTCAAGAACATTCATATAAGAGAGGGGTCAAGTTGGATGGTTGCCGAGGCGATTTTTGTTTTAGTTCTATTTAAAAATGGGAACACTTACAAACTTGAAAATTGGTATGTTTATAGGGAATAGGCTATTAAATAACAACAAATAATAAAATTTGGTCAAGCGCGTGTCGGACTCAAAAAATCTAGCACATTAACTTACTGAAATTTCAACTAATACAATTATGTTTATGTGGTGGTACGGAACCCTCAGTGCGCGAGTCCGACTCGCACTTGGCCGGTTTTTATAAGTTGCAGTCAGTCTTGCTTTCAGAGGTGGATTCTTTATTTTGTAGCAGGTTTTAATTTTAAAGTATGAATTCTAAGCTTATTGGGACAGGTCAGGACTTTGACCTCACAACCTATAAGTATGACTATAGGTTTTCATATTTGGTGCCTCACTCGACAGTGGTATACATTACTTTTTATAAGTTGCAGTCAGTTTTGCTTTCAGAGGTGGATTTTTTATTTTGTAGCAGGTTTTAATTTTAAAGTATGAACTCTAGGCTTATTGGAACAGCTCAGGACTTTGACCTCACAACCTATAAGTATGACTATAGGTTTTAATGTTTGGTGCCTCTCTTTTTTCGGTGGATTCTTTTATTAGATTCTACAATTGTGTGGTTTAACCACAATAGCGTCACTATTTAATGTTACAAATTCGGCTGATTGATTAAATATATGGGCATTATTTCAAATTTATGGCAACTTAACAAAATTTGGCACATTATTTTTGAACTTGCATGTAATGTAACCCAGAAAACGGCAAAACTTGAATATGGGTGGGCGGGTGACGTGTGCAGAATGCATCCGTACAGGTGGGCTAGAATTACAACCCCGTGGGTACCCCCTCATAGCCGACCTGGTGGAGGAAGGCCCAGGAAGCGATGGCGCGATGACCTCGATGCATTTGACAAGGGTAGGCGAGACATGCCGACCGCGACGATTATAAGAATAAAGAGGGGTCTGTCACCGCTAGAGAAAAAGAAAGTTATGATGAACTTATTACAAAAATTTCGGTGCGCGAGTCTGTCTCGCATTTTTGTTTTTTTTTCTAATCAGCTGATTACTTTTTATAAGTTGCAGTCAGTTTTGCTTTCAGAGGTGGATTTTTTATTTTGTAGCAGGTTTTAATTTTAAAGTATGAACTCTAGGCTTATTGGAACAGCTCAGGACTTTGACCTCACAACCTATAAGTATGACTATAGGTTTTAATGTTTGGTGCCTCTCTTTTTTCGGTGGATTCTTTTATTAGATTCTACAATTGTGTGGTTTAACCACAATAGCGTCACTATTTAATGTTACAAATTCGGCTGATTGATTAAATATATGGGCATTATTTCAAATTTATGGCAACTTAACAAAATTTGGCACATTATTTTTGAACTTGCATGTAATGTAACCCAGAAAACGGCAAAACTTGAATATGGGTGGGCGGGTGACGTGTGCAGAATGCATCCGTACAGGTGGGCTAGAATTACAACCCCGTGGGTACCCCCTCATAGCCGACCTGGTGGAGGAAGGCCCAGGAAGCGATGGCGCGATGACCTCGATGCATTTGACAAGGGTAGGCGAGACATGCCGACCGCGACGATTATAAGAATAAAGAGGGGTCTGTCACCGCTAGAGAAAAAGAAAGTTATGATGAACTTATTACAAAAATTTCGGTGCGCGAGTCTGTCTCGCATTTTTGTTTTTTTTTCTAATCAGCTGATTAGAAAAAAAAACAAAAATGCGAGACAGACTCGCGCACCGACACTCAAAAGTTTTCTGAAGGCTTCATCAACTTGTGATGGCCTGCTTTTTGCATCCTTGCGCAAGTCTCATCAGTTTTTTCTGCAACTCGTACGCTAAAATCTACCTTCTCGTATTTGCTCCTGCTCTCTCGCAAGCTCTTCTCTACGAGACCATATCTACACGAGTATCTCGTGTTAAAGACTTCTTATTATATCTCTTCTTTTATCAGGTCTTGTGCCACTATCTCTTGTATTTGTATACATCTTTATTTTTTATGACCCCGAATATTTTATGAGGTGGTTCAGTCTACGAAACTGAACAACTTTGCCAAGGAACATTTCGACTTCCCATAGAAATTGCATCAGCTGACAGCACATTTTGTATGGGAGGCCGAGGTTTTTTTTCCTATTTTGACCAGATTCTTGGGAAAAGTTGTTAAATTTCGTGGGCAGAACAACCTCTTAAATAACGCTGTTTTACGTTATTAAACCAATCATATAATCAGGAGAATTCCTCTATTTAATATACTTTTTTGTACTTTTATGAATTATCTCTTTGTTACTTTTAACTTACAATACCTATGAGCTTCGTATCTACGAGTAGCTCGAAATTAACAAACTCTGTTAAACTCCCCCACACAAACTCTTGTGGAAAACGGGAGAGGTAAAATTAAGGGATGACGAATTAGCTGAGTGTTATGGATGAACCTTACTTACGTGTTTTTGTCGACTAATGGCTTAATTAAATATTACTTGCCCAAGATATGCATTTGTGATGCATTCGAAGTTACGAAGTTGATTTCTATAGCTCCCTATTTACCTTTTAATAAATCAGTCAAAAATGGTGACAACAGCTTTTCAGCTAATTATGAGTTTGCTTTATCAGCTTTAAGACAATTAGGTTTAATAATAAGTATTTTAAGAATTCGACTTTTATATCGAACACTTAAATTAGTTTCGTTTAGAAAAACAAAATTGGAAAGCAATTACTCATTGATTAAATATGCAAGCGGGCGGTAGCGCTGGGCGGTACACATTAAAATGCACAATAGTGTGGAAGCCACTGTAGATGCTTACATTATATACGTACTCTTATCGTATGTGTCGTTTGGACAGCGAAGGATTGACAAAGGCTCGATTTGCGGGCAGCAAAATAGCCGTCAGTGATGTTATGGTGTTTCTGGACGCGCATTGTGAAGGCAGCACCGATTGGCTTAGGCCACTCCTTCAACGAATCAAGGAAAACCGAAGCGCAGTCGTTACGCCAGTCATTGATATGTTAGATTCGTCGAGTTTTGAGTACAACAATGGGAACGAAGATTTCGAGGTGATTTTAGTTAGTTTGGATTTAGTTTTCGGGCTTATAACTATTAATTTCATAATAATTTATTTGAGTTTAATATTTTAATGTATTATAGTTCTACAGATTTAATCGTAGTAAATGGGTGTAGGTGGGTTATACTATACACTGTGATTTTTTATTTGTTTTGTTCCAACACAATGACTCTACAGTTTCACGAAGATATCATTAAAAAAAGAAAACCATGATGATAATACTGATTGATAATAATAAAAGATAATTTGCCTCTCGTGAAAGCTGTTTATACAACGTGTTAACGGAATAAGCGAAACTGAGAAAATAGTTTGTTCAGAATCGAGAGTAGAATCAATATCACGGGTTTTTTTATGGGGGTAACTTTTTTTTTATTTTTATTATTTAAATTTTTGAAGCTTCTATTCTAAATATTTCTGTGGATACGCGCGCTGGCGGCGGCGCCCCGCGCGGTTCATTAGCGGTGAGGAGGGGAGGGAAGTATGCGTGGCGTGCGCGGAGTGCGTGGACTAGAACAACGATGAAACTAGAACAGTGATGAAATTTTAAATTAACTAATAGAGATAAAAAAGAACTTTTTTTAAGATTTTTTAAACGGGAATGGATTTATTTTAATAAAAATCAGTTTGAGTGTATGAGGGTTTCGCTTATTCCATTAACACGTCGTATATGTTACAGTAAAAAATGTGTTAAGTAAATTCACAACAAACCCAAATGAAAGAAACCTCGAAACTTAGCTTATAAATAGAAATAGGGTCATTAAGTTATCAAAAAAATATCAAATTTTTTCGAACACAAATAACACAGTTAACATTTTTTTTAATTTTATTTAAATATCGATTCCCTTATGGCAGAAAGAAACATAGCCATAGCCTATTATACAATTGAAAGTAAAAACTGTCACCTCTCTTAGCGACGTGACCGTTTTATTTTTTATTCTGTGATATGCTATGACTAAATTCCATTCTGCCGCAAGGGATTCGATAGTTTAGTAAAATAAATAAAAAAAATTGCTGCGTTACTTGTGTTCGAAAAAATTTTTTTTTTTTTTATTAGCTTAATGACTCTCTTTCCATTTATAGGCCAAGTTTCAAGGTTTCTTACATTTAGGTTTGTCTTGCGAACAAAAGTTGTGCAGTTTCATGTTAATTAGTTTCATCATTGTTAAATTATGATATGATAAGTAGAATTTAATCTGTTTCTGGAACGAAACCAATGAAACATCACGCATTATTAAAAAAATAATAATGTAGAAACAAATTATTTACTTGCAATAGAAATACTTAGATATTGTTTGGAAAACAAAAGGTCGGGCGGCATTCGTGCGGGGTTTTTTATGTGTAGTCCTATCGTATTACTTAATAATTGTGGTTTAATTTAGTAATCAGTAATTAGCGTTGGTTGGACGAAGTTAACTTTTGTGTATAATTTTTTCATATGACTGTGCTTACGACTTGTGCAAACATGGCTAGGCGAATATTAAGTTGAAATTTCTGAATTTTTTTTTGTGAAAGTAACTCAGATGATAACTAATGCAAATGTAAAGTTTAACCTCAAGATAACTAATAGGTAATTATTTAACCTACAGTTTACAACGTGTAACGGAAATGTGTGATAATACTGAAGGGTATCAATCTGCCCATGAAACTGAACAACTTTTCCCAAGGAAAAGAAAGTTTATACAAAATGCGCTATCAGCTGATACTTTCTATGGGAGGACAAAGATTGATTTTGTTCTATGACTTGTGTTCCTTGGGAAAAGTAGTTCAGTTTCATGGCCAGATTCACACACTTTAGTATTATCCCACCTTTTCGTTACACGCTGTATAGTACACACGGCCGCACATCAGTAGAAACACTTTTAGACCTTATGGCGTGGTAATAGAGTTGAAAAAGTTTCTACCGACAAGCGGTTGACCGTACCTAAGTCCCTGTGCATCTACTAGATTCACTCTCGTCTTAACCTGACTCCGAACTAGTAACGATCGACCGGCACTATAACGTATTTAGTAGTGTAGTTTGTCGACAAACAGAAGCTTCCGAATCGGCAATCAAACATAACTGTCATTTGTATAGAAACAGCAAATCTAGAGTGTATAAAAAATATATGCTTCAAGCTTACGAGTATACAGGGTGTTAATTTAATTGCGTGCCATAGCTTAGGGGGTGTTTCAGTAACGATAAAGGAACACAAAAATATATTTAAAAAAATCCTACTGTTTTTTTTTATTATTAATAAAAAATAAAAAAAATTATTAGGCATTACATTTTGACGGTCCCAAGCCCGTTAAAGTATGAAGGGAAAATTGAAGTCACACACAAAAAAAGAAAGAATTAATTGATACTCGCGCGCTGGCTCCTTGATAGCGCGCTGGCCCTCCGCGTTAGTTTAGTTTCAATGCAGTTAATTTTTTTAAGTAGGATTTTTTTAAATATTTTTTTTGTGTTCCTTTATCGTTACTGAAACACCCCCTAAGCTATGGCACGCAATTAAATTAAGACCCTGTATATGCCGTACGTACACTGATCTCAAAACATACTGTAGGTATATTTTAAGTCTATGGGCGTCGGTGATCACTTACCATCAGGTGACCCGTCGGCTCGTCTGCCTCCCTCTTCTATAAAAAAAGGTACTCCCCTCTTTATGGTACATTGGATTGGCGGCTATTGAATTGAAATCATATTTATATGATCGACGCAATTTTGGCGTTGAACGCGTCGGGGCATATCAGTGAAGTGTCCATGAAACTAAAACCACATAACACGTCAAAATTAATTCACATGACACTAACCAAAATTAGCTGTACAGAAAAAACAAGTCTACAGTGATTAAAATATCTGTCTCAACTTTATGCCACAGGTGCTTTTAATATAATAATAGTACATTGTGTATCTAGGGCGGAAAGTAAGCAATTTCGACAGGGGACATTCAAAGCACAAGCGTCAGCGAGTGCTTTAATGCCCCGAGCGTCGAAATTGCACTTACGCCCGTGCTACACACAATGTTTTTCATCACATTTGCTAGGATTATAAAAAACAAGTAACCTTAGAATATTTATTCAAGTAGGTAATTCACGCAGAAATTTTATTCTTTATAATATTTATAATAGCATGACTTAGCTGCTGCGCTGAAACTGTTCACGTCTAGGAAATAATAATTAATGGGCTTTTACAATGTATGGCCACGTGACAAAATTAAATAATTTCCTAAAAATCACATTACTGTTAAGTTTAAATAATTTTTTTAGTGCAATGTGGTATCAAAAAGGTCTGGCTCAGCAAGGGCAGCAGTTAGGAGCTGGGACTGCGATGCTGCTATTTTTGCCAGGACCATATAAAATCCTGTTTTTATTACTTTGTTTTTTGACTCGTTTTAGCGTGGGCTTGACTCGAGCGAGACTCGCGGGTGCTCGGTACGCCACAGGGGAGGCGCTCGTATTTCTCGACGCGCACTGTGAGGGCCAGCCTGATTGGCTGAGGCCCTTGCTGCAACGAATGAAGGACGCACCAAATTCTGTCGTCATGCCCATCATTGACGTCATTGAGGCTTCATCTATGTACTACAGCGTCAATGACCCAACCTTCTTTCAGGTTCGATTATAAAGTTGTCTGTGTTGTGAAAAGAGTGGCTACGGGCTTGATTTTTTATTACTGCACAATCTTTTTTTTTTCAATCGCACAAATCTTTTGGCATTTGCAACATTTTTTTGTGGAATTTCTTGCCTTTTATGACCTGAGTAAGGTTTTGGGTGCGCTCGTTTGATCGTCGGCCTCATTTCTGTCCTTACAGCTAGATTGAGGCTATTTTTTACAGGCTGTTCTTTGATATTGACCTCTATCATGGAGAATAATCAGAAGGACTGACCATCCCCCTTTTAGAAATCGTAACCCGGAAAGTATAAAACTAGATGGCGCTAGTAAATAGTCCGGGAAGTTATTATGATTTATCGAGTATTCTGCTAAAAAAATAAACAGAATTTCAATGTTAGCGCTTCTTTACATTGAAAGTATGTTGAAATTTTGAATGTTTTTTTGGCAGAATACTCGGTAGACCATAATTAATTTCCAGATTATTTGAAAGCGCCATCTAGTTTCCATGAGTTGTATGCCTTTCCTCGGGTTACGTTTTCTAGTATGTGGATTTTCAGTCTTATTATTATTTGTCCATGCCTCTATCAGAGATAATGCTAATTTAAAGAATAGATAGGATACCAGAAAAAAACCGGCCAAGTGCGAGTTGGACTCGCGCCGCAAGGGTTCCGTACCTATCTACCATATGATATACTAAAAGCTTTTGCTCTTTGATTTTAAAAACTCCGCGACCATCCAACTTGACCCCTCTTTTATAGAAAAGTTCTTGAAACGGGAGCTCACATTAATTGGTTACTATTAGTTGTGAGAAAAAATGAAATATTTGATGATTTTAGACTTTTTCCATTATTTGTACTGTGAGACCCAGCTTCTTGCCAAATTTCATAATTTTAGGTCAACGGGAAGTACCCTGTAGGCTTTGCTTTTTTGCATAAATGTATAGAGATGAGGACATAAAAAGCCATATCTTTTGATTGCGTCGTTGTAAAAAATTTAAATTTTCAGATCTTGTGTGGTTTATAGACCCTAATATTCGTTATCAATTTCAACCTGATACCTCTACCCGTTCGTGAGATAATGGGTCTTGACAGACAGACAGACGGACAACAAAGTGATCCTATAAGGGTTCCGTTTTTTTATTTTCAGGTACGGAACCCTAAAAATAATCAAAGCCCTGTTATACACCTCACGTATTTTGATCTATGTTTCTTGATTCTTTTTCTCCGTTTTATGTGCTAAAAATATGCGCTGATAAAATAGTAGGCCTTTATTTTCTTCAAAAAAAAAGAAGGAGTTTGTTTCAAGTCACATTTGCTTTATTTTGCTATCACTTTACACTAGATGACGATGGGTTGTCGCATTTTCGTTTTTGGCATAAGTGTTAGTTTTGCTTTTGATTATAAACAACTTTTACTACGCGATCAACCGTGAAATTTCAAAAAAATTGCCGTTTATACAATGGAAACAAAACCAGTATAGGTCGAACCAGCGTTATGCTACAAGAGACCTCAAGGTCAAAGCGTTACCACCGACGTGCGGCCGTGTGTACCAAGTTAAAGTGTAAAAGTTGTTTGTAGTCATCACTGTTTGGTATCAGTACTTTCAGTACCTGTATTAAGGTTGATTGTTCTGCACATTTTCGTTTATGCACTGCTTTTGATTTCGACACACGAGCTTCGTTTTTTCGCCATATTTCTATTGTTTTTTTGTGTGAGATGATTTAGAGCTTTCGTTCGGCGTAAGTTAATATAGATTTATAAGTTTGTGTAGAAAGTGTTTTGAAATGTCTTCACCATACATTTTCAATATTTTGTAATCTATCACACATACAAGACGGTGGAAAGGTTTCGCCATTTTGAGAAGTGAATTAATGGTATCGCAAATTCGAAATCTTTTTATATTGAACGTTTTGCGATTACAAAAAAAGTAGTTCTTAATTAGAATTACCCATTATACTTCTTAGCTAAGCTTTGTATTAAGCTCCTACTGAAAAAAAAACTAAACCTTCATTGAAATTTAACTAACGCGGAGCACCGCGCTATCACGGAGCCAGCGCGCGAGAATCAGTGCATAAAGTAGGCATATACATAACTGAAACCTTTCGCGCGCTTTTGATAGGGCGGTGCTCCGGGTCTTTGCCCTCCGCGTTAGTTTAGTTTCAATGGAGTTTTAATATTTTTTAGGAAGGATTTTTTTTTATAATTTTTTTGAGTTTCTTTATCGTTACTGAACCGCCCCCTAAGCTATGGCACGCAATCAAATTAACACCCCGTATAGGGTCCTAATGAAATAGTGAACATCATTTTAGCATGTTACTTAGACTATGAAACTGAACAACTTTCCCAAAAGAACATAGTTCGAAATACGAAAAACAAAGACCTTCCACACCAAATGCGCTATCAGCTGATGCAGTTTCTATGGGCGGTCAATTTTTTTTTCATATTTCAACCTATGTGCTTGGGGAAAGTTGTTTAGTTTTATAGTCTGAGTAACATGCCAAAATTATGTAATTTTTTTTCTTTACGACCTTACATTTTTATTGTGGTGTTATGAAAATGTAGGATGTAAAAAAAAGTTCGATGATTCCTTTGTGGGCAGGTGATTCTGCATCTGGAATAGATTTAACAAAAATACTATTTCTTAAAAGAGGTTTTGGCTTAAGAAGATAAGGGCGTGGAAAGTTCAATGGCCTCTCTGATGAGCTGGTGATGCAAAGATTGTTTACAGTCAACGACAGGTCAACCTTGACACTTGCAGTGCGTCACTAGCCCATACGTCTATGGAAATAAGAAACTTACAAAGTCCAACGTGTCAAGCTGGATGTCCTCTTGACTGTAAGGAGTAGTTATTATTACCTGTAATTTTTTTTGCAATCATGTGGTGAATCATCGTGCTTTCATCCTTTTTATTACACTTCATACCGTCAAAAATTGCACATAATATTTACTTATAAAAGGTTTTGTATTTGCGATACTAGCCATACAATAAGCTCTGTTCGCACTTCTTCCCTAAAATTAACAGCTGTACACTCGTCTATGCAAATATATACTTCATTTGCACGTAAACAACGTTCACATAAGCGTGCCTTGCAATGTGGCTGTTACGTCCAACGGTGATCCCGAAATTCACAAAAAAAGAGAGAAAAGTATTTTTCTTCTCAGATGTTATTTTACAAATATCAAAAAAGTAAAAAGACCACTTCATTAAATATAGTTTATTGTAAATTTTCGTTTATTCTTGATAATTAAATGTAGCAGTATGTTACAAATGGGAAAAAATCACAAAATGAGGGCCATTTTAGAATTTCTTTCTTCAGTTTTCACTTCGACCATATCACTTCTTACATCTTGTTTATTACTACCTTTTGTGCTACGATAAATGTTATATTTAATGTGAAAACTGGTTACGAAGTTATTCATTCTAGAGGCCATTTAGGAAGGCCTAGCCTTAATTGGCAATTATCTATTAATCTTCGTACAGGTTTGTAATACGTTCACGTAAGACCTTTGGGGCTTATTCTGAAGTACAATATAATCTAGTGTATGTATTGTCAGTTATGTATAGTTTAGTATACCTACCTCTAAGGTTGGCCAGACGATATTCCATTTTGGGATAAGTCCGCCTTTGCATACTATTCTTAAGTTTGTAATATGTATTTCGACCTATGTTCCTTAGGGAATGTGGTTCTGTTTCAGGGTTGATATCCCCTTTCTGTAACACCCTGTATAAGAGATACCTTCCAGTCAACCTATCTGGTCTCTCTGCTAAACGAGTCAGCTCCATTTCTCCACTTTCCACGACCTTGAGCCACCTCCAAGACCGTGTGAAAACTTCTGTTGTGAGTCTATATCCTGCCATTGTCTATAAGATTCAATGTACGAGTAACTCGGTAACAATGCACTCGTTAACAGAAATTCGTATGGAATTTCATGTTTTTTTCTCATACACTTGATTCATTCACTTATCAATTTGCACTTTGAGGTTCCACAGGTTATTGTGAATACAATAGGGTTGTTTTTATGTTTTGTACATTATTTTATACGTAACAGCAAACCCCGCATCATTAAGGCGATAAGCCCGTTGGCGTGGTTGGTAGCATGGTTGGTAGTGATCCTGCCTTTCACGCCGTGGGCCGCTTCGATCCCCGCCCAGGGCAAAAATTTGTATGATGAACACAAGTATTTGTTCTGTTTCTGGTTGTTATTTATGTATGTATATCAGTCTGATACCCATAGTACAGGATTTGTCTAGTTTGGGATCAGATGACCTTGTTTGAAATGTCCCCCAATATTTAATAAACCTTTCCAATACTGAAAGGGCATGATCAGTCAACGTAACTTTTAGTCATTAAAACTTTCAGGAAATGAAAAAATATTCGGCCTCTCCATACAAAATTTAAAACTTGAGTAGTCAGTTTGTATGGAGAGGCTGATTATTTTTTCATATCCTGAAAGTTTTATTCACTAAAAGTTGTTTAGTTATGTTGACTGCAAGACAGGGAGCTTCCTCCAGAACTCCAGCTAAAACGCGTGGAACTTTGGAGGGGATTTACCATTGTCACAACGCTTATAAGCGGTTGGCGACCGCTGTTGTTGGTGACCGCAGGATGTAAGATGGTACGATACACAGAAAGATGCTGCTGCCCATCCTCCGGTTTATAAGCCTTTAGCCGCCTCTTATAGAGATGGGTGTACTATTAACTATACCATACAATTGTTTAATGAATAAAGAATTTTTCTTTTTCATTTTCATTCTTTGCTGGCACCACACGAACGCAGACTTATTCCATTCTTATTCTTGGAAACAATGCGCCGATTTTTTTAAACCCTTTTCTCCAATCTCAAATGTTGACAAACCTAATCTCTTTATTGTCGTTTTATGCGATGTTTTCTCGTACATTTCCGTTATTTCGTTGACTTTTTAGCTATTCGCGTTTGTTTCACATACCTACTTAATACATTGTTAGCCAGATGTTTTATACTATTGGCACACTTCGGACACCAACACTACCCGATACATACAACAAGCGCCAATTTGAAATGTGAAGTTCGCGTAGGCCCGCATATTCAATACAAAAGACCCTCAGGAGGAACGCGGGGTGGATAGCAAGGGGGGCGGAGTGTCCGTTCTGTATCATAGTCATCATAACATCCCATGAGACGTCCACTACAGGACAGGGAGCTTCCTCCATAATTCTAACATTTGCTGGAAAAATGTAGAGGGGAAGTACCATAGTCATCTCACTTGTTAGCGTTACGGCTGGCACCATGGACCGCGGTTGTAGGTGACCGCAGTACGTAAGATGGTATGATACACAAGAGGATGTTGCTGCCCATCCTCCAGTAAACCCTTAGTCGCCTCTTACGACACCCACGGGTATGTAATGTATGGGTTGGTACTATTCTTTGCCTGCAGCACACGGCAGTATGTATGATAGTACTATTACTGTATTTTGTGCTATTGGTTCATAGTCTGGGGTCCCGTTGCTGAATCAACTTCCTCATAAGATCATAACATCCCAACGTCCTCTGCAGGACAGGGCACCCTCCTGAATTGCAGCTTCCAGCAATGTGGAGGGGAAGTACCGTAGTCACCACGTTTGTTAGCGTTTCGGCTGGCATCGTGCACCACCGTGGTATGTAAGATGGTGATATACACAGAAGGGCCCTTCTGCTCATCCTCCAGTTCATAATCCCTAAAGTCAACTCTTACGGGTAGAGATGGGTTGGTACTTTTCTTTACCGGCACCACTCGAGCGACATAAACCTCAAGATACATAAACAAAAGTAATTTAGATGCTTCCTACCTGTGGGGTAGGCAGAGACCACAGCCCTCCACCTGCTACGATCTTGACATACTTCCCTCGCTTCCTCTTCTTTCATCAACCCTTTCAAACACGTGTCGCCAATAGATTCAGAGAAGCTTTAATCTTAAGGGGTTTCCTGCAACTGTCGGTCATTTTCGCTACTTTATTTCTATGATTCATGTTTAATTTAATTGCGCTTACAAAATTCTTATTTCTTGTACAGCCAAAGGCGCATCAAGCTTGGCACATAGGACATCTAACCATGCGTGTGTCAATTGCCAGAAGCTGTCATATTAAGAGTGTGAAGTTTTTCTGGTCGTACAGTGTGAGGATTATGACCGGTGCAGTGCCGGCTGACACGTGTGGTGCCGGCAAAGAATAGTACCAACCCATTTGTACCCGTGGGTGTCGTAAGAGGCGACTAAGAGTTTATGAACAGGAGGATGGGCAGCACCACCTTTTTGTGTTACGTACCATCTTAGATACTGCAGTCACCAACAACAGCAATCGTCACCCGCAACGCTTGCAAGCAACTATGGTAAACCCTCCAAAGTACCACGCCTTTTAGCTGGAGTTCTGGAGGGAGCTCCCTGTCCTGCAGTGGAAGTTTGATGGGATTTTGTGATGATATCAGTGTCAGTGTCTTTTTCTGGTGTCTAGCTTTTCAGGCTCGACTCATGGGAGTTTTTACCATTCTTATTTGAATCGCCGTAGAAGCTACAATCGAATCATGAGTGTCAAGCTATACTTGCTCTTGTTTGTAGGAGTTTTCTTAGATTTAATACCTAGGTACCATAAAATAAGTAGTAAAACTACGCGTAGTAGCGACTAGCGAAGTTGTAACAGTTTCGCTTATCAAACTTGATAAGAAACTAGCCTAAATCTCTGGGGAATAAGAAAAAATGAAAATGTTTATTAGTAACTGAATGTAGGATAACATAGGATATATAGTTAGTAAAATTAGGTGCATCATGCATAGAAATACCAGAGGCCTCCCAACTAGGCAGAGACTGCCTATATGTCCTTGAAGGACTTGAGTTTATACAACGTGTAAAGGAAAGTTGTGATAATACTGAAGGTTGTAAATCTGCCCATAAAACTGAACAACTTTTTCCAAGGAACATAGTTCTTAAAATATATTTTTGACCTCCCATAGAAACTGTATCAGCTGATAGCGCATTTTGTATGGGAGGTCAAATTTGATTTTTCGTATGTCGACCTATGTTCTTTGGGAAAAGTTGTTCAGTTTCATTGGCAGATTCACACCCTTTAGTTTTATTACACCTTTACGTCACACGCTGTATAATTCAGATCAGATTCAGATTTTTATTCTATGTAGATTCTTTACAGAATACTTATTGAATGGCATGCAGAATACAATGCAAATAGAGCGAGTCTACGCCGTTTCGGATCGTGCTATGGCAGCGTAAAAGAAACGGCAAGAAACCACTGCAGCACGGCCTACTTTAAGAGTCGGCTTTATAAATTGTGTTTCTTGTTCATAAATCATCATAAATAAAACTAGAATAAACTACTGGAATAAAACGGGGACCAAATATTTCGGACTAGTTTCATGCTAAACAATAGACCAATGTAAATGTAGTCTGTGTGTGTGATGAGGTTAAACACTTAATCATTGTATTATCAATCACTTAATCATCACTGTCATTACGTCTTATTCTTCTGCCAAATTACGTCCTATTCTTTCGTGGGACAAACTTCAAGTAATTTTCGCGCGTCATCGTTAAACAAAACATCTGTTATTAAAGGACGTCTTAAGTAATAGAAATGGTATATTATTATACAATGTGAATTTTCATTGGCAGTTTCCCGTTCAGTTTTATGACAGAATTTTAAATAGTTCGCTTCTGGCACTCGCTGGCCGCTGCCGCAGCACGCCCTCTTCGCTCGCTCGGCTCGTGCTTTGTGGTCGCTAAAGACCCTAACTCTTAGGTTAAGTGTGGCGTACATAAGGGACCTATTACTCGTTAGGTTGAGTTTGATTCAATTGTGACCACAACGCACGAGCCGACCAAGCAAAGCGACCGTACCGCGGCAGCGGCCTGCAAGTGCCAGAAGGAAAATAAAACTAACTCACGATTTTCTGGTCAGTTATATAATGCTTGCATATCGATTTTATTATAAACCTAAACTACACTAAAAAGCAAAGAAAACGGCTCGGTAGCTTTTTCACCGTACATTTTTAATACAATAATGGGTTCAAAGTAATCGCCAATATCTTATCCAACTCGAATAAAAATACGAATCTGAGTAGTCAGAGCTTTAGGTAAGAACATTGTCAACAAATCTCTCGAAAATCACACCTGTCTTCAGTCTTCAGGAAACTCAGTAAATCACTTAAAGAAAAAACACGACTTTTCGTCTAATTTCCAATATATTTTGTGACGCACTAATTTTCCTAAACATTTTAGATGTGTGCAATGTTTCACAAATCTGTTGACTATTTATAACATTCGTATTTTTATTCGATTTGGGTAAGTTATTGACGACTGCTTAGGGGTCATCATTGCATGAAAATATACGGCGGAAAATTACCGACCCGTTTTCTTTGCTCTTCAGTGTAGTTCAGTTTTTTTATCAAAAACCTGGACTTGTTTAGGTTTATGCTAAAATCTAGTCCTAATTTTGTCTTCTTCCGATTTTTTATCAAAAACCCGATTTCATTATAAACCTACGACATTTATACTGGGCCATAACATAAGTGAAGTAACGTTGTCTTGTTGGTGGCAGCCAGGGCCTAATTCTGGCCAGAATCCGTGGCGCAAGGTCAGCTCGTGGCGACGTGCTGATCTTCCTTGACGCTCATTGCGAAGTCGCCCAGGATTGGCTGCGTCCCTTGATTCAACGCATCAGGGAAAAGAGAGACACGGTCCTCACTCCGCTCATCGATGTCTTAGACCAGACTACTTTTGAGCTGGAAACTGCTGAGGAATTCCAGGTCTTATTGCATGTTGGTGGAGGTGCTGGGATTATTAATATTGCAATAATCAAAACCTTAAATAACTTTGCAACGATTTCCAACCGACTTAATTTTTAGATGTTGGTGCAGAAACTAATATTGATGAGTCTTTTCGCTAAAGCCGTTTTAAGTGCCCTAAAAGCAATGGCGTTCACGACGCTCGTCAAGTGAGCTTGCTTATAATAGGCGCACCGTTACGTTTTACAGCTGTCTGCGATCCCCGGCGACAACCTAAGCTGGGTTCCAAGCCCCGCGAGGCGTATGCTAGTTGCCCAATATATTTATTCTGGGTCGAACCTTCCGCTCCCCACCACGCCCGCTGAAGCCAGTTAGGATAACGGCAAGGTTAGCTTTAAAAAAAAGTGTTTTTCAGCCTGCGTCCAGTCTGTCAGTTTGCGACTGGTTGGTCCGCTGAAGAACCGCCATTGATATACTATTGCTGTGATGTTCTAGCTACTTGTTAGTAAATTTTGTTAATTACAAGTTTTTTAAATCGCGATGACGTGCGTGATTTACCTAAAATGCCCGAGTATGTGATTATTTTTAAGTGTCCTACGGAGAGTAGTTTGCCTACTAAAACACGCTTGATTAACTTATAGGTAAGTTCGCAGGAGCTCGTGTTATCGTTAATACATTAATTTGTTTTTCAAATGCATACAATATGAACAGCTGGAATCGTAATGAATTGACTCTAGCGTCTGCACAAACAGTCGTAATGTAGGTAGTCGGTAAGTAATTTTAGAGGAGTTATTATTATTGCTCTTGCATTAATTAGTTTTTCAACTGCAATATATGAACAGCTGGAATCTTAATAAAATATGCCAGTGGCTGTACAAATAGTCGCAATTTAGGTAGTCTGAATGGGAGGTTGCTAGCTAAGCTTTGAGCTGTAAGATTCAAACCATTGAACATCCATAGACATGCTCGATGATGATTGATGACGCTTGCATGAGACTACTCCATTTGATAAGCTTGGAAAATGGAGCAATCCAATGGTTTGGAATTATCCCAGCTCAAAGCTTAGCGGGACACAGCACTGATGGAAAATCACCCTTACCTTAAAGTAGACATTAATCCAAAGTTTTATCTAGCAATGTTCCACCTTTGCTAGAGAGGCAAAACTTGGGAATTAAGTAGGTTATAGATGTTAGTACAAATTTGAAGAAGAAGCGGCGTTTGTACGGACAACCGCTCGTCGGTAGAAACTTTTTCAACTCTATTACCACGCTATAAGGTTCAAAAGTGTTTCTACTGATGTGCTGTTGAGTGTACCACCACAGGAAATCATTGTACAGGATGTAACAATTTATTTTTTCGAAATAGAAATTAGTCTGAGAGCTCTCGATTTTTTATATAATTACTTTAAGTCACGACTCGACTATATTTGCGTTAAATTTGGAAGCAGTCAGGAACATACATTTGGAGAAAAAGAAATCAAACAGTTTTAGGTTTAATTAGTTGTAGCTCCTTGGAGGAAAGTAGGGGGGGTTGAAATTTGATATGTTGTGCTAACTATTAATTTTTTGAGTTCTGCGGAATAATGGTCAGCGCTAGAGTTAGTTTGCGAACCGTATAGTAGACTTGCCCTTGTCAAATCCCATAGGTTTAAGAGCTGGATCAGTTCAAAACAGAATAAAGATCGCCGAGCCAAGAAGCTCGTCGGTGATGAGATGCTGGTGAAAACCAAGTTTCACAGTCTGGTCGGTCTCTTACAGATTGTACTTCGGAGTGTGCTCAAGAGCTCCACGGGTTTATTCCACCATCCCCCTTCTACCATCGGCAGTCCAGGCGCAGAATATCATCCATACTTGGTTAATATTCCACACATTCGCAAATAGCGCATTGAAACATCTTTTATTATGTGTACGGCTAAAGAGTAGAATTCTCTGCCTGCGTCTGTGTTCCCTAGTTCATATAACCCGAATCTATTCAAGTCGCGAGTGAATATGGCTTCTTCGGGGCAAGCTCGTCCCATCGTCGACCTCATCTCTGTCCTAAAGACTAGATCGAGGTCAACCCATTGACAATAAAAAAAAGTTACATACAATCTCTTTATTTTAATAACATCCCATGAAGCGTCGTACTGTAGGACTGGGAGCCCCCTCCGAAATTTCAGCTTTTGATGGAACAATATGGAGGGGAAGTGCCATAGTCGCCACTCTTGTTGGCGTTGCGGCTGGCACGATTGACCGCGCGGTTGTTGGTGACCGCAGTATGTAAGATGGTACGATACACAGGAGGACGTTACTGCCCATCCTCCAGTTCGTAATCCATTAATCACCTCTTAGCTTACGACACCCATGGGTAGAGATGGGTTGGTACCAGGTTGGTACACTCGACAGCTCGTCAGTAGAAACACTTATGGACCTTATGGCGTGGTAATAGAGTTGAAAAAGTTTCTACCGACGAGCGGTTGACCGTACTATTCATTGCCGGCACCACACGGGCAGTTGGGAGGTTGCATTGTTATAACCTTTAATTTAAAAAAATGTCTAACTGAATTGCACCTTAATCATGTTGGTTGAGAAAGCTTCAAATATTATTATTGAGTTGGTAATCGTTGGAAATCTATAATAAATACATACCACGGAATGTCGGAACCCAGAGCGACCAAAGAATTAACAAGAATTAATGAAACGCATGTTTCCAAACTAAAGTAACATAAGTTTATGCTCTTGCATAAATAAAGTGACTAACTAAGTAAAATAGAAATGCTTGATTTGTAAGCATCCTAACAAATAGAACTTAACAATTAACAAGTTGTATTGCGCTGTAACCACGCCAGCAGTGGCGGCCCTGTGGTTAGGTTACACTAAAACCAAGGACGAGAAGGGAGGGTAGTATATTGTGAAGTAAGTGGTGCGGGACATTTGGCCTGTGGTCATCTGATCAGAGTTCGGATGAAAAGGCCACTTCGTTTAGCACGTTCCCACTATTAATTTAACGGGCTTTTTGTGATCCCGCATGTCGTGCATTGCACAATTGCAAAATAGGTTCCTATCATATGAAAAAATCTGATAAAAGAAACTGAAAGAAAAGAAACGACGCAGGCGTAACATATTTGGAATACAAATTTTGAAAAATTGTAATTTTCTGTGGCAAGTGTTCGTCATAAGAATCAAAACTAGTTTTACTATATGTTGCAAGAATGGTGCGTGAGGCTATTGAAATCAAGAAACACCGAAATCTCAATAGGAATTATGGTTGGCGGCAGGTAGTCATGGCGTAGCGTAGCGCTAGTTCATCTTATATTTACTTGTTTTGTTACCACTTACTTGCTGTCTTGCGTACCACCTTCCTGAGACGCAGTTATTAAGGCCCAACACCAGTTCAGATTTAAGATTAGTTTGTATCTGAACGTTGTAAATAATATTGTTATTAAATAAAAATTGTTGCCTATTACTATTTAATTTATTTTAAAAGAGGTACTTAGCTAAAAAATATATAAATTCTCTAAATTCTAAATTGAAAAACTCTAATTTGCTCGATACGTCAGTTCAAAAGAATTGATGCGTTTTAATGAATAGCTTTCTGTAAAACTGAAATGGGTTTTGTCGTTTTTCTTTTTCTATTTAATAAATGTTTCTTGCTTTCTTTCACATGTTCCTTAAATCTTTCTTTCTGTATCTTTTATTTGGGTTAAGATGTACTTTAGCATGTTTTACTTTGTAGATGTAATTTTGTACATTTAAATGTTTGGTATTGGTGCTTTTACTTTTATTTAGGTATTTTAAGTAGTATTTTTTTGTTATTTGTTGTTTGGGTTTTGTAAATTTATTGTTTGGTTTTTAGTTAATTTGTTAAATTTTATTTTTGGTTCTGGTTTTATTTGGAAGAAAAAAATATTTTACTTTTAGTGCAAGCATTTTAGTATGTTACCATAAATCTGAACAAGATTTTTAATTAACGTTAAGTTATCAAATATTTGACAAAAATCGTAAGCTTCGTTTACAAGCAGTGACAGTTGTTCAGGTTTATGTTCAGAGTTAAGAGGTTAAATGTCAAATTCAATGAGAGCGCTAACGTCACCGACAAAATAATCTAAATGGGCTTTAGTGTCTTTCTAGCAAAGTTGCAAGCAGTCTGCTAGGAAGAGATGTATGCCCATTTAAAACAGGAGTTTTAAAAAACGTTGAGGATACTTTTGCCATTCGCGTGCGCGCTCTACTTGTGTACAGTCTAGAGCAGGTCAAGCGTAACACACGCAGCGTGACTTTAGCTCCTACGACTTTTTCATTAAAAACTATACTAAAGTCCAATGTGTAATGTTTGACCTGCTCTTGACAAAATTGAGCTTAAGTGCGAGGGTCAAACTTGTCCTGCACTTTGTACATGGAAGCTATTTGCATTCTTTCTATAGCTTCGCTGAGCTAAACTGACGTGTGTGTCGTACCACTGCTCTACCAAAATAACTTCATCCAAGATACTTCGAAAAATATCATATAAAATGTTAATAACTACTTAATAAATGCTGGTACTGTTCTCAGCAGAAATCAGCTGGTTTCATAGTTTTTGAATGGAGCAATTAAAAAAAAATATCTTAATGATTTAAAATTTCCGAAAATATCTTAATTTTCAATTTTATAACGGTGAATCTCTCACGTCCAGGTTGGCGGTTTCAACTTTCTTGGCCATTTCACCTGGATAGACGTACCAGAGAGAGAAAAGAAGCGACGCGGCTCTGAAATTGGTGCAACCTGGTAAGATTCATATTAATTACGGTAGAAATAATGTAACTTGATTATAATGACAAATGAACAAGCTATATGTAACAGCAGGACAGAGCGATTCGTGTCTCTGATTTTCTGTCTTTGTCCGTCCTACCTACTGACACAGTGCTGCATCCTAATCAAGCTACATTATTTCGACTTTAGTTACAGATCTTATAGCGCTTATTGATCTATACACGTCAAGACGCCAAGGTTAGGTGACAACAGCTGATAACAACACGTGACAGTAGCAGTGTAGCGGCTGTCGTGAAATAAACGTCGTGCATTGTCGTGCGATAAAAGTGGCAACTGAACTTCGTAACCCTTACTATTTTGGGGTATTTATTTACCCCTTTCCTCGTCTATACTGATATAATTAATTGGACCGGTCAGCAGCAGCCGTCGAATGCTGCTGCGTGACATCTGACGTCAGTCCCCATGGGTTGTCAAAGCCGATGACGCGTGAATATCTGCGACAAGCGTCGCCTTATCTTGGAACTCGTGTGTAAGCGCACTTACAACTGAGCAACTTGCTGCGTTAATGAAGTGGGAGGGTAGGTGACGGTAAAGCAAAGCCGAAAGTGATCACAAGCTCAAATGAATGTTTAGTCAACAAATGTGGTCACCGAAGATAGTCTGACATTCCAGCGGAATAAAAGACGTTGGCGGAGCGGGGAGAGGAACCATGTGTTACTCATGTTACTTCTTATACATTACTTCACCACTCCGAAGAAGCATCTGTCTGTATATCGTACCATCATTGCGGTCACCATCAACAGCGGTCGCCAAACATTGCTTACTTTGGTAAATGGTAAATCCCCTCCACGCGCTTTTGCTGGAGCTCATTGTCCTGCAGTGGACGTTTCATGGGATGTTATGATAGTTTATTGAAAGATTTTCTGTACTAAAAAGTCATCAAACGTGTGCCTCATGTAAGATAAATATTTGTTTTCTGTCATACGTCAGTATAATTATAATTATCTTGATTCTGTGGCTGAACAAAAATATTGCCAGGATTTCTCTTAATTAACTCTTTGTATTTTTGTTTTCAGGTCACCAACAATGGCGGGTGGTCTGTTCGCTATAAACCGGGAGTACTACTGGGAGTTAGGAGCATATGATGAACAGATGACTGGCTGGGGCGGAGAGAATTTGGAAATGTCTTTCAGGATTTGGCAGTGTAAGTTTTAGCGTCCGCGTGGCTTGTAGTTTAATTTGAGCGTGATACCTTTTTTCCATTCGTAAGAAAAAGGGCCTTGACAGACACACAGATGGACAACAAACTGATCCTATAAGAGTTCAGTTTCTGCGGATTCCTAAAAACTTTTTTTTATCAAGAGTAACAAATATAAGGTTTGCACTGTGCTCCCATTTTACGTAAAAAATACGTAAATTCTAAATAAAAGTCAGTTTACAATGCTCTTTTACAAGATTCTACATAAGCGGATTATCAACGACTAGCTACAATCCATGTGAACGAAGTCGTGGAAAAATGCACGTCAAGCTTGACAAATTTGACTTTGTATCGTTTTTATTTTCGTCTCTGTTGGGGTCGTGCCACAAGTGTTAAACTTGACCTGTACTTAGCTCATCCGTGTTTAATGTGTTGTGATGTTATTTCCCAGGTGGCGGTACTTTGGAGACGGTCCCCTGTTCCCGTGTGGGCCACGTGTTCCGCTCCTTCCATCCTTACGGGCTGCCTGCAAACAGCGATACCCATGGTGAGTACTTCGGAGTACACAGTGATTTATATGATCAGTTAATGCGTACCACCCCTTGCTTTTTTTTCTTCCGTAAAGCAGTAGTGTTTCGGTTTGAAAGGCAAGGGAGCCAGTGAAATTACTGGCACATGAGACACACCATCCTAGTTCTCAAGGTGGGCAACGCGCTTTTCTGTCTTGTTAGTGTCAAATTATGCTACTAATAAGACAGTAGGTGTATGGGCGGTGGTGACTATTTACTATCAGGTGGCCCACAAGCTCGCTTGCTCACTTGTAACATAAATTAATAGGCCTTCCCTCTTTTGCGCTATTCTTCTCTGTGTGGTCTGCAAACATAGAATCAAAAGTGAAAGCATAGTGGCCATTTCATCCGAACTCAAATCAGATGACCACGGGCCAAATGTCCACACCATGCACCTCACAATATGCTGCAGTGTCATAGAGTTATAACTGCAAGCATAAAAGTGGCTATTTCATCCGAACTCAAATCAGATGACCACGGGCCAAATGTCCACACCATGCATCTCACAATATGCTGCAGTGTCATAGCGTTATAACTGCAAGCATAGAAGTGGCCATTTCATCCGAATTCAAATCAGATGACCACGGGCCAAATGTCCACACCATGCACCTCACAATATGCTGCAGTGTCATAGCGTTATTACTGCAAGTCGAAATAATGTAGCTTGAGCTTGAGCGATACGTGTCTCTGTCGTTCTAATGTCTTACCCATTGCTCCGTCCTGCTCTCACACTGCTGTTATTCTAATCAAGCAGTCTTTTCCTAAGTGCATAATGTTTGTTTAAAAACGTTGCATTCTTTCGTGAACTCTGGTATACGCCCAAACGACGTTCTAAACTATCCAGCCTGAGCGCGGGCTGACATTGATTTAATAATAGTAGGTTGCAAATTGAGGTTTATAGGTTAGTCCCCGTTCAAGTCATCTCGGAAGTGGGCATATATGGTATCATTGCATTCAGTGTCATGTCCTGAACTTATATATATGAGATGTCAAGCGCGCGTGTGGTGGGGGTGGAAACTGTGACGTCATAAAGACGGTCAAACAACAAAAAATCTCTTAAACATACCATGTGGGGTATCTAATGAAATGGCTTTACGAGTAGATTACAAATATATAACACACTACAACATTTTTGCTACTTGGTCTAACAATTTATTAGAAAACGTCAAAAAATTCTCAATTCAGAGTTGACTTTGAATCGCTCTATGTTAAAAACGACTAAATAGATTTTTACAAAATACATACCAAAAAACTCTGAACATCCTCTTTATAGTGTCCAAAAATAATTACCTAAATATATCATAAAATAAGAGAAGTACATCAAGTTGAATAACAGTACGATTTCTTGTTTGTACAACCATTACCCTGCGACATATAACGAGTTAAATAAGTACAGTAGGTACCATGTAGGTACCCATTTTTATTGGTAACGTTTATATTTTTAATGAAATACTTACATTGCAAGGAAACAAAAGGTTTTTTGCTTAGTAAATGATTTTGATATATTTATTCTTCTTGGGAATACTTGGGGTAACTTTGACCTACGATAATTTTAGTCAATCAAACATTGGGTACTTATGAATTAAGTAGTTTTTGCAACAATAACAATTACAATAAAAACCGGCCAAGTGCGAGTCGGACTCGCACACCGAGGGTTCCGTACCACCAAATAATCATAATTGTATTAGTTGAAATTTCAGTTAGTTATTGTGCCAGATTTTTTGAGTCCGACACGCGCTTGACCAGATTTTATTATTTGTTGTTATTTTATAGCTTATGCACTATAACCAAACCAATTTTCACGCTTGTAAGTGTTCCCGTTTTTAAGATAGAGCTAAAAGAAAAATCGCCTAAAAAGACAGGTCTTTAGTATGGGAGCCCCCCTTAATTTATTACTTTTTTTAGTATTTGTTGTTAGACTTTACAAAATATATTAATAATATTTTGCAGCCGGCTCTGCCACTATATTTCTTGGTAGATTTAGTAAGCAGTAACGCGTTTCTGCCTATTTATTCGTCGCAGGGTAATTGTTGTAAAAGCATTAGATGATACTGTTATTCAAATTGTTGTACTTCTCTTATTTTTTGATAAATTCGGTTAATTATTTTTACATACATACATAACATCACGCCTCGTTCCCGTTGGGGTAGGCAGAGACCACAGTTCTCTACCTGCTACGATCTTGACATACTTCCCTTGCTTCCTGAACCTTCATCAATCCTTTCATACATGCTCGTCGGTTTAGGGTACTTTTAACCTGGCCTTTATTCAGAACGTCTTGAATTTGGTCCTGGTACGTTCGCCGAGGCCTTCCCCTTCCAACGTTTCCATTCACTCTCGCCTTGTGGATCTCTTTCGTCAATCTTCCTTCATTCATCCTCTCCACATGACCAAACCATCTCAGCATCCCTTTCTCAACTTTAGTCACTACGTCTTCTTTTACGCCACAACGTTCTCTTATCACACTATTTCTAATCCTGTCACTCAATTTCACACCAATCATACTCCTCAACGCTCTCATTTCTACTGCATTAATTCTACTTTCATGCTTCTTCTGCCATACCCAGCTTTCACTGCCGTACATCAGTGTTGGTACCAAAACGCCTCTATGAACAACCAGACGAGCCTTGTGAGACACCTTCTGACTTTTAATAAAAGCATGCAGAGCACCATTCACCATGTTTCCAGCATTCACTCTTCTTTCGATATCACTTTCGCACTTTCCATCTCTCGTAAACTTAGAACCCAGATACACAAACTCCTTCACTTGTTCGACTTGTTCACCACCTATTAATATAGTACACTCTGTCATACACTCTTCTCTTTCAAGTACCATTACTTTCGTCTTGCTTACATTTACTTTCATTCCTTTTCTATCAAAAGCCACATTCATCATTGTTACCATCTCCTGTAACTCGTCAGCAGATGACGCAAGTATAACTTGGTCATCAGCGTAGAGAAGACATTTGATGAGTAACTCATTCATTCTCAGTCCACAGATACTCTCTTTCAGATCAGTCAAACAATTATCCATGAACAGGTTAAACAGCCAAGGTGACGCTACACATCCCTGCCTAACACCTTTTTCGATGCTAAACCATTCAGTGTACGCCCCGTTTATTCTGACGCAAGCACTGGAATCATCATAGAGAGATTTCAGTGCTTGAATCAGATGACCGTTCACCCCATACATAGACAATGCCGACCACAATTCATTCCTCACCACTCGGTCATAGGCCTTTTCCAAATCCACGAACGCGCAGTAGACTTTTTGGTTTTTGGCCAAAAACTTTTCAGCTATGCACCGCAAGGAAAAGACCTGATCTGTACATCCCATTCCCTTTCTAAATCCTGCTTGTACATCCCATATTTTTTCGTCAGTATCTTTCATCACTCTTTCAATCAAAACCTTTGCATACAGTTTGCCGACGACACTGAGAAGACTTATCCCGCGGTAATTTTTGCAGTCCTGTTGTGACCCTTTTCCCTTGTACAGCGGCACAATCACAGCCTTGCACCAGTCACCTGGTACTCGGCCGTTCGTCCAACACAGGTTGAAAAGGCGGTACAGCTGACTAGCCACAATGCCTCGCCCAGCCTTCAACATTTCGACCGACACTCTATCATACCCACCTGCTTTACCTGATTTCATACTTTTCATTGCTTTCATGATCTCATCCATACTTATCTCACTTGCATTACTATCATATTCATTCTCATGCATTTCCACAGAAGACCTCGGTACGCTAGCCTCTGCTTCTCTCTCAAACAAACTTTCAAAATATTCCTTCCATCTCTTCAGCACACATTCTTCACCTTTTATAATACTTCCATCCTGGCTTCTGATTTTACTCAGCTCAGATGATCCAAACTTTCCTCGGGCTGTCCGTATGGATTTCCAGAAAAACTTTTGGTTTGACTGGAAATCCTCAGAAAGCCTTCTGTCAAACTCATCTTTACACTCCTCTTTCTTTCTCTCAACAAATGGCGTAGACTCGCTCTATTTGCATTGTATTCTGCATGACATTCAATAAGTATTCTGTAAAGAATCTACATTGAATAAAATTATCTGAATCTGAATCTGAATCAACATCCTTTACAATACCTTTCACTCTTTTATATTCCTTTCATGCTACACTAACATCATCACTTGTGGCCTTCTGCATTCTGTGATTAGCTTTAACAGCTAACCAATCTAACCATGCTTTTTTCTTTTCACAAACAGCTGCCTGTACACTTTTATCCATCCACACATTCTTCTTCTTCTTAATTATTTTTGGACACTATAAAGAGGATATTCAGGGTCACTTGGTATGTATGTTTTGTAAAAATCAATTCAGTCATTTTCAATGTAGAGCAGTTCAAATTCAACACTGAATTGCGAAATTTTTGGACGTTTTCTAGTAATTTGTTAGACAAAGTAGTGAAAATGTCATAGTGTGTTATATATTTGTAATCAACTTGTAAAGCCCTTTCATTTGATTCCCCACATGGTATGTTTAAGAGTTTTTTTTTTGTTGTATGACCGTCTTTATGACGTCACAGTTTCCACCCCCACCGGTGTGCGAAAAATGTTTTCTAAGCATCTTTTCAATAAATTTACATTCTACTATAAGTAATCGGCACACTACATTTTTATTTTTAGGTATCAATACTGCCCGAATGGCGGAAGTCTGGATGGATGACTACAAAGAGCTATTTTATTTGCATCGGCCTGACTTACGGGTTAGTTAGTTTTCACCGCAAGATTTAATTTTGTTTTATTTGGCAATAGTCTACCCATTTTTGGGGACATTCTTGCCAGTGTTGAGTATTATTGTACTTAAATTTTTAAATTAAACAACGTTTAATTCTAAATACGCAAAATCTCTCGAGTACCACCCATGTAACTAAACAACTTTTGGAAAATAAAAAAAATCAAATCTTAATCAAACCGAAATCTGATCCGGTCAGTTTGAATGAAGAACCAAATTTTTTTTATGATATGAATAATATTATTAAATGTTTTTTTTACTTAGAAAAATCCAAAGATCGGTGACGTGACCCATCGCAAGGTTCTCCGCGAGAAGCTGCAGTGTAAAAACTTCGAGTGGTATCTGAATCACATCTATAAGGAAAAGTTTGTCCCAGTGCGAGATGCTTTCGGATACGGCAGGTAACTTACCACTAACTAACTAACTAACTAACTATAGTCTGAACGCAACCTCTGTACCGCTGTATAGGTATGGTCCTAACTACACTCACCGGCAGAAATAACCGGCCGGTCTGTTTTCTTTCATATATATTCATACAAATATGGGGGCAAACGAAGCGTCTTACATTTTTTCTTTTTTTTTATGTAAAAGTGGCTAAACGAGCAGGTGGGCCCCACCTGATGGTAAGTGGTCACCACTGCCCGTGACACCCACTGTCTTATTAGTGAGATAATTTGACACTAATAAGACAGCAAAGCGCGTTACCCACCCTGAGAACTAAGATGGTATGTCTCATGTGCCAGTAATTTCCCTGGCTCCCTTGCCCTTCAAACCGAAACACAGCAGTGCAAACACTGCTGCTTCACGGCAGAAAAAACCAAGGGGGTGGTACTTCCCCAGACGGACTTTGCACAAAAGCCCTACCACCTCTAAACCACCTAAATTGAATAAAAATACAAATCTGATTGATGAAGTCTTTAGATAAAAACCTTATTAACAATATTGTCAAAGATTAGGTATATCTAAAATGTTGAAGAAAACCCGTGCGACTCTTAAAACATTTTAATTCGCTAAATGGAAGGGACTTCTGACAAAATGACGTATATTTTTTTCTGAACGATGCACGGAATTTCCAGGATACCGTGCACAGGTCTATTCTTCAAGAATCGGTAGTCAGACACCTTATTTAATGATCTCACTGTTTATGCACGGATATTTATTTCGTTTAGGAAATATATTGACGCTTCATTTGATCCCTTACTTGTATGAAAATGTACGACAGAAAATAGACCGGCCGGTTATTTCTGCCGGTGAGTATAGTTCTTGCTCTCTCCTTCCCACTTCCCCCCTTCTCGCCACTACCTATAATCCGTTCCACGAGTCAATGCCAAAGCTTATAAACATATTATGCAGTTATATCAAGGCTATTGCCTGCCTCCTCCTATTAGAAACATCCAATCACTAATTAAATTTAAAAAAGAGTGTAGGCAGTGGTTGCTTTCCAAACTAAATAGTGAGAGTAATTGGGTACCACCGCGATGATTATATTCTTATCCAGTGAATACTTATGTGAATACTTGACATGTAGAATAGGTTATTTATATTTTTAGACAATTTCAAATGAAAAATAAAAGTAGCATCAGTAACACTATACTCGTAACTGTATTGGGGGGTCTCCAAAGTAGCGATTCAGGGGGGTACTGAAAACCAGCAGTATTGCTGAGTATCTTGCCATTTCACCAACCATTATGTATAACAAACTTAGAATAAGCTTAACTTTTATACATTTAAGAATTGTGTTTGGTGAATAAAGTTCTATTTATTTATTTTATTTATTGTGCTCCATAATCAATAGTAATCAGTTAAAGCTGTCACAAAAAACAAGTTTGTAAAACAATGTTATTTATTCCGTCAAATATACTCTGGTTCGTCTGGTTCGTGGTAGTTTGTCTGGTTTAATGGCTGCAAAATGTGTTGGTGAGCTTTGGCATTGACTCGTGAAACGGAATATATACAGCGGTTCAACGGTTGCGGTCAGACTATGACAATACCACAGAAAAAGGTACCACTCCAGGGTTATAGAAGTCATAATCATCATCATAACATCCCATGAAACGTCCCCTACAGGACAGGGAGCTCCCTCCAGAATTCTAGCTTTTGCTGGAAAAATGTGGAGGGGAAGTACCATAGTCACCTCGCTTGTTAGCGTTACGGCTGGCACCATGGACCGCGGTTGTAGGTGACCGCAGTGAGTAAGATGTAAGACAAAGGAGGACGCTGCTGCCCATCCTCCAGTTAACCCTTAGTCGCCTCTTACGACACCCACGGGTATGCATGGGTTGGTACTATTCTTTGCCGGCACCACACGGGAATATAAGTAGGATTAAAGAAATAATTCGTCACAAGTTAGGGATGTATGATGTGAAGTAACAACAAACTACATAATCCTGTTATCTTTGTAAATGCAATGAAGGCATCGTTCTATTTATTTGGTAGGGTTATTTTAAATATTTGTGATGATGTATGTGTCGTAGGCCGATCGTTGAATTGGGCCGATCGAGATCTGCCTGGGCACATCACGATACGCCGGCATTTCTTGATCTGCCTATCTAATAACCGCCATATCGTTCAAAGCATAACGTTTGACGAAGGGTGACCAAAGTACAAGCAAATAAAATTAAGTTTAGATAATAATTATTTTACAAGATAATGAAACCTAACCTAACACACAACTAACAGAGCGCAAACAGCGTCACAATTGTACTAGATAATAAAACCTAACCTAACTAATACATTACGATGCGCCCAACCTAGCCATATGTCGATGTGGCCAAGTGACTAGTAGGGCAAATCGACAAATAGGTTGCTCTCATCGATCTGCCCAATTTTATATTGGGCACATCATGAAATAATTGGCCAGATCACGAAATGCCGGCACATCGTGATGTGCCCAGGCAGATCTCGATCGGCCCAATTCAACGATTTGCCCACGACATATGCATTGCAAAGGAGATGTGACTTGCTGGCAGATGTCATCGCATAGTAAAATAAATAACAGGGGTTCTATTCCGAGCGAAGCAAGGAGGTCCAGAATCTTTAGTTCCAACCCATATATCTCTACCCGTGGGTGTCGTAAGAGGCGACTAAGGTATTATGAACCGGAGGATGAGCAGCAGCGTGATTCTGTGTATCGTACTGTCTTACATACTGCGGTCACCAACAACCGCGGACCATGGTGAAAGCCACAACGATTATTATCGTACTTCCTCCCAAGTTCTTGAGGAAGCTCCTTGTCCAGCAGTGCACGTTTGTTATGGTGATGGATGGTGATTAGAAGGAGAGCAGTGTTGTTGCAGGACGAAGCCACAGTAAATATATAAGCTAAAGCAGTATGGAAACTCCTAACAAACGTCCAAAACTGGCGCACTCACACATGCGCACACCGCTACAGGTAAATAAGCAGTTTTCGCGCTGAAGTAAGCCGTGGGTGCCAAAACCATGATACAATTAGGTACATATAGGGTTCCTATAAGTATGTCCCTGTCCTAGTGCGATAAAAGGCGACTAAGTATCTTAATCTGCCCTTGTGTCATAAAAGGCGACTAAGTGATTTAACCTTCCCTTGAGTGCTAAAAGGTGACTAGGTGTCTTAATCTGCCCTTGTGTAATAAAAGGCGACTAAGTGACTTAACCTTTCCTTGTGTCGTAAAAGGAGACTAAGAGTTTCGTAACTAAGTGGCTTAACCTTCTCTTGGGTGCTAAAAGGCGACTAAGTATATTAATCTAAGCTTATGTGATAAAAGGCGACTAAGTAAAGAACCTAGGTCGAAAGACGAAAAAAATTGCCCCCCATACAAAACGTGCTATCGGCTGACGCAGTTTCTAATGCTATTGCCAATTGGAAATAAAAAAATATTATTTCGTATTTCGACTTCTTACGGAAAGTTGTTTAGTTTTACGGTCCGAAAACATGCTGGAATAAAGTTGATAGAAGCACTCAATATTTGAGTTCATCATACTATTCTTATTTCAAAACATCTGGGTTACAACCCTGACGCTCCGACGCAGAATAGTTCTTTTTTCAAAAAAAAGGCCCGAGTTTCCATACTGCTTTAGCTTATATATTTACTGTGACGAAGCGATGGGTAAAATATTAGAGAGAAACAGACACGTATCGCTCCGCCCTGCTCTCACGTATAGTACTGTCCTGCTCTCATTCTATTCCAGCTACGTTATAATTTAGACGGTAGATAGATATAACAGGTCTTTACCTATGAAATTGCCGTTTTGTATGGCAAATTTTAGGTAAACTCAATTTTCAGTACTAACATTTTTGCATTTTTCTTAGGAATTATAAATCCATTTTTTTAAGCATTATTGGGAAGACATTAAGCTAACAGAAGCTTAAATTTAATTTTCGAAAAATAATATGTGTAAAAAAATATAACAAATCTAATGATGAAATCGGACGACATTTAAGACGAACAATTTTCGAACCTTTAATTTTATATATCAAACTAAAAATAAAAACGTTATTTTATGCGTAAATTGATAACCTGGAAGTCAACTTTCAAATATAAGACAAATGAATAAAATTGCATTAGAGTTATAGGAATTATGATCTCATAAATCTGTAAGAAAATTTCGGCAATTTCATAGGTAAAGACCTATTATTAGCTGTTAGTAGGCCAGCCTGACTTTCAGATTTTTTAAGCCACTTAAACGTTTGTCTTTCTTGACTACTACTATCAATGACGCTGCCGATACCAACGGTTTGGCGTGCTTCTCGAAACACTAAACATTTCGTATGCGTAGTGTATGACAAAAACTCGCCATTTTGATTTAATTTTACAATTTGCGCTGAGTTTCGATGTAAAACTTTTGGTTCTCTTACAAATGTATTTAAAACATCGCAAGGTGCATGGCCGTAAAGGTTATTAAAAATTCGTCGTAACAACATCGACTGGTTTACAAACACCTACTTCGGTACAAGCCTTATATCACAAAGTACACTCAACAGCACGTCAGTAGAAACACTTGAACCTTATGGCTTGGTAATAGAGTTGAAAAAGTTTTTACCGACGTGCGGTTGACCGTACTATAACCAACCTCGTTTATGCCGTGTTTAAAGACAGTTTTACCCTTACAGATTCCGAAACCAAGCGTCAGGATTGTGCCTTGACACTCTCCAGAGGGAAGCCGACGGGTCACCCCTAGGCGTATATCCTTGTCACCCCACATTACAAGGTAATGACTGTTTACAGCTAGGGATGCAGCTAAAGAAAATAAAGAAATAGTCGAATCATCATCATATCGTGTGGGTTGGGAGGTCGACGACCGACCTCACAAACCCTGGTGTCAGAGTTGTTGAGCTGCCAAAGGCCTCTGACATGGCTCATTAGCGGCTACAACCGTAGATATTAGTCGGGACCAACGGCTTAACGTGCCTTCCGAAGCACGGAAACATCTAACTTTTCGGACAATCAGGTGATTCGAACCCGGAACCTCCGGATCGAGAGCCGAGAGCTCTAACCACTAGACTACTGAGGCTGTTGAATAGGCTTTTCTCTCCTCTTCTTAGTTTTATAAAATTTGCAGTTTTAGTTCCTAAAACAAATCAAAAGTATTTGTACTGAAATTTTATAAATAAGATGCCATCAACATTCATTTCAGTATTTAAGAGCCATGCTCTTGTCGGTGTAGCTTTCTACATCTTTCTCTGTCTTGTATTAGGTTTTTCAGTTCTCCGTAAAACATAACTTGTAAAAAACCAAGCCTCGCACGCAACTCAGTTCTTCTACCGTAAAAAGTTGTGAGATCCATGTAATACAAAGTCGGTTAATTTATTTAGTCCCTACTTAAGGGTCCTTCTGTCTTAAGTTATTACGTAATTAGCTAATCTAACAACACCTTATAGTGACCATATCAATATTAAAAATCTTATGTTTTAAATTAATAGATTGACTTGGCAATCGCACTAAACAATCTCATTTATTACTAATTGTATTACTTGTGAGTTACATTGTGTTTGAGTTACATTGTGTTTTCACGCGATGGCCAAGTCGATCTATTGATTTAAAACATAAGATTTTTAATATTGATATGGTCACTATAAGGTGTTGTTAGGTTAGCTAATTACGTAATAACTTAAGACAGAAGCACCCTTAAGTAGGGACTAAATAAATTAAGCGACTTGGTATTACATGGATCTCACAACTTTTTACGGTAGAAGAACTGAGTTGCGTGCGAGGCTTGGTTTTTTTACAAGTTATGTTTTTGATGGCATCTCATTTCTTTTTGTAGATAGTCCTTCTTCTTTCCTTCCCGGTAAGTACCTTCTACTTCTTGAATACTAACAAAGGTTTTTCATAAAGATCTCTGTCTTATGAGCTTTTCTTATTTTTGTAGGTAGTCTCCCGTGGACCATTTTAGAAGTTACTTTTGAATATAATTATATCTAGGTACCTATCTACACCTATTATTCCATTATATTATACATTACAGGTACTCTGCTTCATTCACTGCAAGTGTATCTTTGTAATCCTATATACGTGGGACACTCAGAAATATTTGCGACACTAAAAAAAATTGTTCTACAGGTACATATATTTTTATTAAATCTTTTCAAAGTACTCTCCACCAGCCTCTATACAAAGATTCATGCGTCTGAACCAGTTTTCAAAACACTTTTTCCAGTCCGCCGTAGACACCTCGTTTACAGCCTGCTCGAACGCAGCCAGCGCATCTTCCGGCGACGAAAATTGTATCCCCTTGAGCTGATTTTTTATTTTTGGAAATAAAAAGAAGTCACACGGTGCTAGATCAGGGCTGTAAGGAGGGTGACCCAGGAGTTTGACTGGTGTGCTGTCCAGGAAGTCCCTCGTTTTGAGCGCGGTGTGTGCAGGCGCATTGTCGTGGTGGAGCAGTAGTCCGCGGAGCCCTGTGTTTGGTCGCTTGTTGCTCACAACAGAAAAAACTTCTGGTAAACATTTGGTAGTATACCATTCGGCGTTGATGCTTCTTTGATCTCGTAAGGGAATTGAGGCCAAGTGGCCAGTCAAATTAAAAAAGCTTGCGATCAAAATCTTCCCCCCGCTTCGAGATCGCTTCACTTTGGTAGGCGTTGGTTCATTTTGAAACACCCAAACTGTCGACTGGCGCTTGGTTTCTGGATCGTATTGATAAATCCAGGACTCATCACCTGTTACGATGTCGTAAACACGCCGAGACGAGCCTGCTTCAAATTTGTTCAGCATATCACGGCACCATTCCACCCGGGCCTGCTTCTGAGCGTCGGTGAGGTAGTGCGGCACCCAGCGCGATACTATCCTCCTCACGCGAAGATGCCCGTGTAGAATCTCGTGAACGCTTCCCGATCCAATCTTTAATATGTGCTGAATCTCCTGATATGTAATTCGCCTATTATCTTGGATTAAATTTATGGGGAGACGGGTATGTTGTGTCCCCCGTTTCTTTTGAGTTGTGGATGTGAATAAAACGGCTGAGATACTTGATTGACTCCGTTGTATTGTTAAACACAAACTTATCTAATATTTAGAATATAAGTTACAGAAATCAACTTGCTCGTGTGAGCGCCGGAAAAGAAGAGAAGTCTAGGAAAAAGCATAGACTATACATAGAGTAAACAGATAATAATGGTCTTACACACGAAACAATTTCTAAGGGGCCCTATACACGGTGGCTCTATGAGTAATCATGGTGTTGCCATGTATGGCAAGTCGCCACACCACCCCCCCACGGAGAAGGATAAGTTACAAATCCAAGGGAACCGTGAAACGGACTCTTCTACCAGACCGTGTGGTATATGGTGTTGGCTGGACTGGATCTCCACGAGAAGTGCCTGCGGGCAAAGGATTGACAGCAACAGGAGGATCGGTGACAGCAAGTGGCTCAGTCGGTGCTGGTGTATGCTGAACAGCTGGAGTATCCTCGACTGTGTCTTGTTCAACGAAAGCAGGCTTGACGCGATCGACGCTCACTACAACCTTCCTGCCCCTAACGTCAAGGGTCAAAGTCTTCCCGTCCCTGGAACGCTCCAAAATGGCAAAGGGTCCGGTGTAAGGAGGTTGCAGTGGGCGACGAACGGTGTCGTCTCGTAGAAAGGCGTGGGATGCCGTGGCCAAGTCTTTGAAAACGAAGGATGTCGACTTCGAATGGCGAGAAGCTGGAACAGGCCGAACGTTCGACATGTTCCTACGCAGCTGAACAACAAAGTCCGCTGGATTTGGACATTGGTCGGCACCCAGTGCCGGACCCAACATCTCTCCAGGAAGACGAAGAGTCTCACCGTAGAGCATCTCCGCAGCTGTGGCTTTCAAGTCCTCTTTGAAGGCCGTCCGGATCCCTAGGAGGACGAAAGGAAGAGAACGCACCCAGGAGTCGCCGTGGCACATAAGTGCCGCCTTCAGTTGCCTATGGAGGCGTTCGACCATGCCGTTGGCCTGGGGATGGTAACTTGTTGTCCGGATACGTTTGGTTGCGCAGAGCTGCAATAAACGAGCAAATAAGGCCGACTCAAATTGACGCCCCTGGTCGGTGGTAACGATGAGAGGGACGCCAAAGCGCGCGATCCAGCCGCTGATGAACGTATCAGCCACCTCTTCTGCTGTTATGCCTGACATTGGCCAAGCTTCCGCCCATCTCGAGAACCTGTCCACTGCTGTGAGACAGTAGGTCAAGTTGTCGGAAGGAGGAAGTGGCCCAACGATATCCAAATGGATATGTTGAAATCTTGCTGACGTGCAGGAGAAAGTGGCTAATGGCGCTGAAGCATGACGCGAGATTTTGCTGCGTTGGCAGGCGATGCATGATCGAGTCCATTGTGCACAGTCTCTCTTAATTGAAAGCCAAACATACCGTTCAGTCAGTAGACGTGTGGTAGCTCGTACGCCGGGGTGGCTCAAATTGTGTAATTTGTCAAACACCGCGCGACGAAACGAAGGGGTCAGGTACGGACGAGGCTTGCCGGTAGACACGTCACAGGTGACGGAAATGTTGGTGCCTGGAATGACAACTTTGGTAAGCCGTAGGCTAGAGTCGCTGCTACTACGTAGTTCAGCAAGCTCTTCATCAGTCTCCTGTGACTTGGCAAGGGCTTCGTAGTCCTGCTCCAACGAAATGGCGTCGATCCTGGACATCGCATCGGCCACGACATTGTCCTCGCCACGAATGTAGCGGATATCAGTCGTGAATTGGCCGATGAAGGACAGCTGATTTAGCTGTGATGGCGGAAGCTTTTCTCGGCGTTGTACGAAGGCGTACAGCAGCGGTTTGTGATCCGTATAGATCGTCACATGTTGTACTTCGAGAATGTGACGAAAATGCTGAACGCTTTCGTACACAGCCAACAATTCGCGGTAGTAAGCTGGCCACTGCGTTTGCTGTGGCGTCAGCTTCTTGCTGAAGAAGGCCAGAGGACGCCAGTCTCCATCCACGAGCTGTTGTAGGCAAGAACCAATGCTGATGCTGGAAGCATCCGTGAAGAGGCCAAGGGGTGCATCGACGACAGGATGCTGTAATTGAGTTGCGTTAGACAAACTCGTTTTACAAGCTACAAAATGATCGAGAAGCTCGGGTGTCCATGTGAATGGTTTAGCACCTTTGCTGTTGGTTGCAACAAGGGCGTCGATCAAGGGAGCTTGAAACTGCGCGGCGTTAGGTACAAACCTACGGTAGTAATTGAACATACCGAGGAAACGACGCACACCTTGGACTGTTTTCGGTGGTGGAAAATCCAACAATGCTTGAACGCGGTCTTTTGGAGGACTGGTGCCTTCGGGGCTGATGTGGTATCCGAGAAAGATAACCTCTCTGGCGCCAAAGACACATTTTGATGGGTTGATTACCACACCATAGTCTTGAAGACGCTTGAAAAGGATCCGAAGATGTTCCTTGTGAAGAGCCTCATCTTTTGAAAAAACGAGGATGTCGTCAACATAAGGAAAAACGAAATCGAGACCCCGAGTGACCTCATCAATAAAGCGTTGAAACGTTTGACCAGCATTTCTCAAACCAAATGTCATAAAAGGAAATTCAAAGAGGCCAAACGGGGTAACGATGGCGGTCTTCGGTATGTCTTCCTCGCAGACAGGAATCTGATGGTAGGCTTTCACAAGGTCGATCGTGCTAAAGATTTTGGCTCCAGAGAGGTTATGAGCAAAGTCATTAATATGTCGGACCGGATAGCGGTCCGGGATGGTTTTGGCGTTTAATGCGCGATAATCGCCACATGGACGCCAGGACTGGTCTTTCTTGACCGTCATGTGTAATGGGGATGACCAAGCGCTCTGCGATGGTCTCGCAGTCCCGTTCCGAACCATGTCCTCAAATTCCTTTTTAGCAGCTACCAATTTTTGGGGTGCTAGGCGACGAGGGCGGCAGGAAACGGGCGGTCCGTCAGTTGTTGTTATGTGGTGGACTGTACTGTGCTTGATGATCCGGGGTAGACCTGGAGGGCGAGTGATGTCTGGAAACTCAGCCAACACCTGTGCAAAGGCAGGGTTCTGAATACCTACTGCTTTAACACTAGGTTGCTCAATAGCAGCAGTCGAAGCAGTGGCCTTTAGGCCAGTGGTGCCATCGACAAGAATCTTGCTACGACAGTCGGGCAACAGATGGTAATAAGCCAGAAAATCTGAGCCTACGATGGCTGTGCTGACATCAGCGACAACAAATTGCCAGACAAACTCACGGCGCAGTCCGAGGTCCAGTTTGAGATTGACTAGTCCGAAGGTTCTGATGGTGCTACCATTTGCAGCGCTGAGCTCCCAGTCAGAGGATTTCCTATGTCCTGACAGCCAGCGGTAGGGGTAACAGCAAAGGTCAGATCCGGTGTCAATGAGGAATTGACGTTTAGTCATTTTATCTGTGACGAAAAGACGGCGGCCAGAGGAATCAATTGAGCAGCAGTCAGAATCCGCCTCTACTGACTGCTTTTTGGGTTTCCCGTCCAGTTACAGGGAGTGAGGCACTTGTTTGCTTTGGTACCAAACTTCTTGTGGTACCAGCAAGGTTTGGCTGCTCCGTCCTTCGAGTCTTTGCTAGATCTTCTTGAAGAAGCACGGTTGCGGCTGTGGGACCTACCACGTTGCTGGTGCTGCTTCGATGAGGTTAGTGCTGCAACCTGTTTAGTTAGTTTGTCAACACAGTCAGCAAGTGTGGAGAGCACAGGTGGTCCGCTGTCCAAAGAGAAAACACTATTAGAGTTGCATGGCAGCTCCATAATTTTATCTGCCAATTCGGCAACTTTGTCTAGGCCCAGATCTGCTTGGGCAGCTAGAATAGCTTGCACCTGGTTAGGCAGACGCCGGAGCCATAGTTGGCGCAGCAGGTTGTCATCCTTTAAGGTCACGCCGGCCAATGAACGAAGATGCCGGAGAAACGTTGAAGGTTTCCGGTCCCCGAGCTCTTCGTCACCAAGAAGACGTCTTACTCTCTGCTCTTCCGAGGTCGAAAGACGAGTGATGAGCTCCTGTTTTAGCTTCTCGTACTTGTTTTCTTTTGGCGGACACATAACAATGTCTTCGATATCTCCAATAACACGTTGGTCCAAGCTTGCGACAATGTGGCTAAACTTTGTTGTATCACATGTGATACCAGCCAGGTGGAACTGAGCCTCAGCCTGGGCAAACCAGGTTGCTGGCCTATCAGTCCAGAATGGTGGCAATTTAGCTGAAACTTTGCAAACTTGAGGCTCCGGCTTCTTTATTTCCAGTTTGAGCCGGGCTTCCAAAGCCGCGTTTGCAGCTAAAAGCTGATTTATTTGAGCCTGTAAAGCTGCTTCGGCCATTGCAAAATACTAGCAAGAATCCTGGAATAAAGAAAATGACATGAACCAACCAACACCGGGAAATGCAAAAATGTAAGTTAGTTAGTTTTATCCTTCACCGTGGGAAAAGTAGTTTCAAATTGATATGGTTAGTGAGTTTAGTAGGCAAGGAACAATATCCTATAGAAACATTCACCTTACTAGCTAAGTTGTTAGAGTAAAAATTAAAATTAAGTTTTTATGTAAAATTTTTACAAAAATATTATTAATTTTAGTATGGAAAACCCTTTTAAGAGTTAAACTAGCAAACCGAGAGACAAACACAACAATATATATATACAAAACACACACCTAATATTACATTCAAAAGTTTTAAATGTATGCGCACATGTTAAAGTATAAGTTATGTCAAATGGTCACGAAGAAGAACAAAATTGTAACTAAATGCTGTTAAACTATAGAGCTTATGCTGTTAAAATATATAGCAAACAATTTGTATTAAAACTAAAACACACAGGACAGTGCAACAAAGTCAAAACAACAATAACAAACACAGGTTAGTAACTTACCAAATTTTTGAAATAAATCACAATATTGCTATGTTGTTAAGTAAGCTAGTGCAAAAGAAAGTCTAATTCTTTGAGTTAGGCACTAAAAACTAGGGAATGTTCCAATATAAAACCCAGATATCACGATTTGTTATGAAATATAAGTTCACGTAAAAATACCTGGAACGAACCGCGGATGAACTGTCACTGTCACTTGGCACGTTCGGAAATTTGGAAGTTACCACAAATTCCGTCAGATGTCGCCTTGGTCGCTAAAGATCGACTATTTTTCGCGCCAATCGATAAAATAATTTGAGGTTAGGTTACCAGATTCCTTGATCCAAAATGATGATGCTCATCCGTGATGAGTGGCAAACCTCGACGCTGTCGACTTGGAAATGCGTCCAGGAGGGAGAAATCGATGAAAACACGATGTAGGTACGGCTACGGGCGCAAGTTTGCGTCGCCGAAAACACGTTCAGACCTGTTGCTATGCGAGCCAAAGTCGGTGTTGCGTGAATAAAATGATGCTCTTCCGGTTGCTGGAGCGATGCACACAGCACAAAACAACCTGATTGTCCAAAAATCCACTGCAAGTGTTCGATAGCACCTCTTCTAGGTGCACGAAGTGGTCACCAATATGGGGAGACGGGTATGTTGTGTCCCCCGTTTCTTTTGAGTTGTGGATGTGAATAAAACGGCTGAGATACTTGATTGACTCCGTTGTATTGTTAAACACAAACTTATCTAATATTTAGAATATAAGTTACAGAAATCAACTTGCTCGTGTGAGCGCCGGAAAAGAAGAGAAGTCTAGGAAAAAGCATAGACTATACATAGAGTAAACAGATAATAATGGTCTTACACACGAAACAATTTCTAAGGGGCCCTATACACGGTGGCTCTATGAGTAATCATGGTGTTGCCATGTATGGCAAGTCGCCACAAATTTTTCACTGCTAGCACGTTTTCTTCCGTAATAGCCGTCAAAGGGCGACCGCTTCTTTCTTCATCCCCCAAGGTTGGTCGACCGCGCCTAAATTCGTTATACCAACGATACACGGTTGCCTTGGAGGGGCCTTCATCCATAAATGCCATTTGAAGTCTATCGAACGATTCATCCGGTTTCAGGCGACACTTGAAATCGTAAAAAATCATAGCTCTAAAATGTTCCCGGCGCAGATCCATTTTTCAGTAAGACACGATACTTTGAATTGGCTCGCAAAAAATGTGGAGGGAAATTTTGAAAATGGAACACACATATTTTTACTTACAAGTAATCATATTTTCGAAAAAGATTCTGACCGGCCAGTCTCCCATATATAAAAACTATTTTTCGCAATACTTTCTGAGTGGCCTGGTATTTATATAGGAATTCAAAGTTATGTATATAGTTAGTGAAACTAGAAAACTACACCATAATTTAAAAATATTTTAGTTTTTCCTTGATTTATACAGTAAATAATAATTCTATTCTAAATTTGAAGCTTCTATGTTTGCTAGAAGTGCCTTAGAGTTTTGATGATCGGTCAGTCAGTCAGTGACAAAATTGTGTAACTTTGACTTGCTATGATTCTTAAACTACTGGTTAAAATTGAATGAAATTTGAAATATACCGTGTTTATACCATGCCTGCTTGGTTACAAAAAAAAAACAGGCTTCTAGTTTTATCCACAACGAACCGCGCCACTTTTTGGTACGGCCGCGCCACTTTTTTTTTGCTCAACTTGCGGGGGCACTACTGTGCCCCCTGAAATGTTTATTATTTTAACCGACTTCAAAAAAGAGGAGGTTCTAAATTATCTGTATGTTATTTTATTCATACCTACTTTTTATTTTCCTTATTTTTCTAGGCACCCAGTACCTCTGCCTCTCGCTAGACGGGACGCTTCGGGACGAGGAAAGATGTGTGCAGTTGGCACTCTCTAGGTATGTATTATAACACACCATTAAAAGCCCACTGTTGGACAGGGGCTCCATATTTAGGAAAGGAAAAACCATAGTCACCACGCTTCCGCACCATGGACCGCGGTTGTTGGTGACCGCAGTATGTAAGATGACACGATGCACAGAAGGACGCTGCTGCCCATCTTCCGGTGCAGTATCAGTTAGTCGCCTTTTACAATACTCAAGTGTCTCACACGATCGCGATCGACTTGAAATTTTTAATAATTTTAAATAATTCTTACTTCATCATAACATCCCATGAAACGTCCACTACAGGACCAGTGGCGTGCCTAGGGTTTCCGAATAGGGCAAGCCGAGAGATACGTTTCTGTAGGTTTTACAGTGTTTCCTCACTTATCTCATCACTCTTCACTTTTATACGCACTTGCTGGCCTGGACGAGCTCATAAGGCACACTGAAGATATACTACTACTACTTCATTGGATTCACAAACATATCAGCTATTGCATACCTTCAGTGGCTTTGAAAAAAGCCGTTTGGTTTGTTTGAGCGAATTATATTAAGGTCGACTTCTTATCTTTGCTTGCCTAGTTAGAGATTTTTTTTCTTTTGAGACTTTACCTTTTCCTTGCCTTACAACTTTAAATCCTTACAAGGAAATATAACTTCTGCCATTTTTTCGAACAAAGTAATCACTTTTTACTGATAAAACACTACACAAACAAAACAAACAAATCCATCCGCTCAAACCCAAACTTAAGAAAAACACAATAAAGTGAAGTTGGAACACCACCGCGCACTCGCCGAATTTTCGCATTCACTATGAATCCGTGTACAACTTCATACGCAAGCTGGGCTTTCAGTCTAGTACTGATTGCTATATAAACCTACGCATAGCTATATCCTTATAGTGCACATTTTCAATAGGTAAGAAAGAGATATGCCGGCTGGAATCGAAGCCCGCTTGCAAGCCAGCGCGTGCGAGCGAGATGACTAGCCGAGTCTCAGTGGGTGACACTGCCTCTCGCGGCTCGGTTGCACGGCGAGACGCGCGACTTATTTTGAAAAGTAAAATAGCGCGAACTTTTAAAATAAATATTTCGGACTCTCCGCTCTCATTAATTTGATTTTTTATTGGTTCTTGATTCGTAATCGATAGTTATTTTTATAGGGCAAGCCCGGCTTTTGGGCTTGTATGACAGTACCGCCACTGTACAGGACAGGGAGCTCCCTCCAGAATTCTAGCTTTTGCTGGAAAAATGTGGAGGGGAAGTACCATAGTCACCTCGCTTGTTAGCGTTACGGCTGGCACCATGGACCGCGGTTGTAGGTGACCGCAGTAAGTAAGATGTTAGATACAAAGGAGGACGCTGCTACCCATCCTCCAGTTAACCCTTAGTCGCCTCTTACGACACCCACGGGTATGTATGGGTTGGTACTATTCTTTGCCGGCACCACACTACTTTAACAAAAGATATTTTTATTTTCGTTGCAAATGGGGTCGTGATTAGGGTGCCTGTCCATTGACGCGGAGCGAGCTGGCGGAGCGAAATATTAACCAATGCACCCTTAAGAGGGCAAAATGTCAATGTATAATCCCTCTTTTAAGTTTTCTCAACGCTTACCAACACATTCTGCAGCCATGACACTAAAACCAGAATACATTTGACGGAAAGATTAACGTTGCTTTACAAACTATAGATCATGCACTATAATCACATCAAAGACGCTTGATCGTGTTACCGTTATTAAGATAAAGCTAATGCAAGATTTTGCCATGGTACTCCTAAAATAATTTCATAAATCAATTACGCCAAAACCACAAAAATACCATACCAAATTACAATCCACTAGTTTCCAATGTCAAATGAACTACTATTTATTGAACGTAAAAAGTTCACAACTGGAACCACTTGGTAACTAAAACGCCCCATCGTGATGTATTTACGATTGAGCGACTTTCATGAGATATCCTCACTTGAGTACTACTCATTCGAGTACCTCTTAAGTGCCAGGATCCGCAAACTGAGAGAAGTAGCGACATATGTAGCGTGGTTATGATAGAAATTTTTGAAAACACGTCTCATACGCACTTTTTTGGGCGTCTGTGACGTGTATGTATAATCCATTTTTAGGGTTCCGAAACCTTATGGTGCAACTTCGTCTGTCTGTCTTCACACCTGTATTTCTCAGCAACCACTCATGCTATGGACTTGAAAGTTTGAGAATATGATAGTCCAACTTTATTGCAAATGAAACAATAAAGAAATTATTATTGTTATTGTTATAATTGTAATTGTAAAATTTTGCCCTCCTAATATAGGCCATTAGGAGGGCAAAATTTTAAATTGTCGCTTCACTTATTCATTCGAAAATATATTTTTACAAGTTTTGGTTTTCAAGTTATAATGAAAAATGCCTAAAAAAATACTGTTCCCCCGCCTTATCTCTGAAGTTTGCGAATGGAATCATATCAATTAATTACAGCCGATAAAAGTTTATGTAACTATTACAGCAAAAATAAAACGATCTCTCTAAGAAGCATAGTTTTATTTGACGGAAAGAATAATATTGTTTTACAAATTTGTTTTTTCTGACAGCTTTAGCCGATTGCTTTTGACATGGCTGCAAAATGTGTTGGTAAGCGTTGGAATAAAGCAAAAAATTGATATTCGTATGTTTTTTTTTACAGGCGAGCTAATGATGATGGCGAGGGTAAAAAGCTGCTGATGGTGAACTGCGACAAGAAAAAGCCGGGACATGTACGTATCAAAGCTTCTTCTAGGTTCGGGAATAGAAAAAAAACCCGGCCAAGTGCGAGTCGGACTCGCGCACTGAGGGTTCCGTACCACCACATAAACATAATTGTATTAGTTGAAATTTCAGTAAGTTAATGTGCTAGATTTTTTGAGTCCGACACGCGCTTGACCAAATTTTATTATTTGTTGTTATTTTAAAGCTTATGCACTACAAACATACCAATTTTCAAGTTTGTAAGTGTTCCCGTTTTTAAATAGAACTAAAACAAAAATCGCCTCAGCGACCATCCAACTTGACCCCTCTCTTATATAAATGTTCTTGAAAAGGGAGCTCACCACAATTGGTTGCAATTAGTTGTGAGAAAAGTTGTAATATTTAATGATTTCAGACTTTTCCCATTATTTGTACTGTAAGACCTAGCTTCTTGCCAAATTTCATAATTTTGGTTCAACGGGAAGTACCCTGTAGGTTTTGCATTTTTGAATAAATGTATGGAGATGAGGACATAAAATGCCATATCTTTTGAATGCGTCGTTGTAAAAAATTCAAATTTTCAGATCTTGTGTGGTTCATGGATCCTAATATATGGTATTAATTTCAACCTGATACCTTTACCCGTTCGTGAGATAAAGGGTCTTGACAGACAGACAGACAGACGGACAACAAAGTGATCCTATAAGGGTTCCGTTTTTTTTATTTTGAGGTACGGAACCCTAAAAAACAAATATAGTTCATTAAAATCATATAATAAATGTATTCAAAAGTAACTGACTGGCTATGAGAATCTCTAAACTGAAGTGGCAGTGGGAGGGCACATCGCAAGAAGAACCGATGGCGGATGGGGCGTGAGGGTTCTAGAGTGGCGACCACGTACCGGGAGACGAAGCGTTGGCAGCCCTCCGCAAGGTGGACCGACGAGCAGGTGGCGGTGGCGGGAAGCCGCTGGATGCGAGCCAAGCAGGACCGCGAGTCATGGAGATCTTCAGGGGAGGCCTATGTCCAGCAGTGGACGTCTTTCGGCTGATATGATGATGACGATACACCCTTTTACTAATTTTGTGAACACGGCTAACATGAGAAGCAAGTTGTCTTGTTTCTATTTTTAACTATTCTCATATAGGATTTGCCAGGCTCCGGATGCCTTTCAACCGGAGCTGTGCTAGATAGCTTAAGCGCTGTAAAATTCCAACCCATGGGATTGCTCCACGAAACATATACAAGATGTAACATAAGGGGTATACCGACCCTGAAGGAGGTGAATCTGCCCATGAAACTGAACAACTTTCCCTGAGGAACATAGGTCGAAATACGAAAAAATATAGTTGACCCCCCATAGAAACTGAATCAGCTGATAGAGTCTGTGCGGAAAGAGAATGGGCATAAGAGTTGAGGTCGCAGCTGTGCTTAATTACCGCATTTGTCGTGCTGTCAATCTAAAAACATTCCATCACAGCCTCAAAATATCAAGATGTTAGAGTCGCTCTATAATGAACGAGAGTGACTTATCAGTGTTGACAGCACGACAAATACGGTAACTAAGCACAGCTGCGACCTCAATTCTTATGCCCATTCTCTTTCCGCACAGACTCTAGCGCATTTTGTATGGGAATTCAAAGATTTATTTTCGTATTTCGACCTATGTTCCTTGGGGAAAGTTGTTCAGTTTCATGGGCAGAATTACATACTTTAGGGTTGATATACCCTTTTTGTTACACCCTGTATGAGAGAGCAATTAGACCAGCTTTAATGTATGGCTCAGAATGTTGGGCCACGCGAAAGACAGATGAACAAAAACTCCACGTTACAGAAATGAAGATGCTCCGATGGTCTGGGGGCGTAACCCTTAAAGACAAAGTGAGAAACGAACATATTAGGGGAACGCTTAAAGTGGCAAAAATTTATTTTATTTATTTAGAATAGAATAGAATAAATTTTATTGTTCACTGTGTACAGTATGAGGTCTTAGAAAACAGTTTTAGTTGCAACAGTGTGCCCCTTCCGGGCGTACAACGTAATACAGACATTATGAAGAAATAGAAATAAAATTAAAATCACAACAATACTTAAAATGTCAATAGAATTATTATGTTATCTACGAGTCAAATTAGTAGTTACAACTAAAAATGACTAAGATTATAGAATGCCTTACTTATCAGCCATTCTTTCAAATTCTTTTTAAATGGCAGATGGTTAAATATTTTAATAGCTCTTACGTAAGAACTATTTTCCATTACATAGCTGTTTATGTGGGTTTTAGTAATACACATGTCATATTTGTGTTGTAGGTTAGTCATATTTGTGGTGTAGGTTAGGTGAACACAACAGGTAGTAATCAAGAATAAATCAAGTGTAGTACATAAAAAAGTAATGAACTAGATTACAACCCTTTAAAGTGTCACACAGTAAAGCTTACGTAAACGAAAAATAATAATAAAAGTGCAAGGTCATACAAAACAGAACTTAAAGATAGTACAAATAATAGCTAATTATGTGGATGTTTACCTATTTCAAAATGAACAACAGTTTTTTTTTTAAACACTGACGCGAATTATATTACGGATAAATTAAGAGAAAATCGCTTACGCTGGTACGGGCATGTCATGAGGCGCAACGAGGATCACATGACAAGAACGGTCATGCAAATTGAACAACCCAAAAGGCGTCCAGATCGCCCACCGACAACCTGGATGGGGACCATTTCCAAAGATATGAAGACGATGGACTTAAAACCGGAAATTATACAAAAACGCTCAGAATGGCGAAATAGGACTAGGAGGGCCGACCCCAAGAGATATACTCCAGGGTATTTAGAAACTTTTATATGAGTGGGTTTGAAGTAAATATAAATGTGACTTTTTTATTATTATTGACAAAATTAAGTTTAAATACATATATGTAAAAAATTGTATTAAAAAAAATATAGAGAAGATGACAAAAAATACATTTTAAACCGAAAAATTCAAAAATAAAATTTATCACTACAGTTGACATTTTAATTTTGTATAAAATGTTTTTAAAATAATATTTAAGAAGTAAAACATTAAACTTACTTCCATTACATATTATCCTTTAAGTGCAATTTCGAGTTAACTTATTACCTTACTGAAACTCCGAATTTCAGCAATTCCAATGGGAAAACATTTTAATTTTAAGGTAAACTACCTATGATTATAGTTCTATTAACAATGCTAATCGATTGATTGCATTAGCATTTTAGTATAAATAAAAAATAAGACGACGAAAGAGATCTACCAGGCGAGAGTGAATGGAAACGTTGGAAGGGGAAGGCCTAGGCGAACGTACCAGGACCAAATTCAGGACGTTCTGAATAAAGGCCAGGTTAAAAGTACCCTAAACCGACGAGCATGTATGAAAGGATTGATGAAAGTACAGGAAACAAGGGAAGTATGTCAAGATCGTAGCAGGTGGAGGACTGTGGTCTCTGCCTACCCCAACGAGAAAGAGGCGTGATGTTATGTATGTATGTAAAAAATAAAAATATATGTTCCCGAGGTTATACGACTTTAATAATTATACATTTATAGGAGAGATTAGTTGTTTAACAAGAATCTGAGAAAAAACAGCCATACTTTATCACTTCCAGGTCAAATTATAATTTCCCTGGACTAATATGGGAAATAGGCTCGGGAGAAGAAGAAGAAGAGGATTGCTCCATTTGGCATCGCATTTGACAAGCTAGGAAAATGGAGCAATCCTATTGGGTAGAATTTTACAGCTCACAGCTTGGCTCCCTCACAAAGCACTATTGGACAGGCAGCCTTAAGAACAGATGACCTTGTGTGCAATGTCAAGGTTATTATTATTTGATATTTCAGGAATGGCGTTACACTCCTACTAAACAGCTGATCCACACAGAATCAGGGTTGTGCCTGGACTCAGGTTTCGAAGGCAGCGCGGACGTAATAGCGGTCAAGTGCAGAACTGGTGCGCCCACGCAGCGCTGGGAAATTGACTACAATGAACATAATCAGTTTAGGCTTGAGGGTAAATATGTCCCTTTTTCGAATTACTATATCATATCCTCAAAATGTTACTTTCTCAAAATGACAGTTTCTTAAAATATCACTTTAGCGAAATGCCACTATCTCAAAACGCAATATTCCCAAAATATCACTTTCTTGAAACACCATTTCTGCAATAAGCTACATTTTGAAACCATCACATTTTCGAAATACCACTTTCTCAAAATAATAATTAACTCTATTTCTGTATCATATCACTTTCTGAGATCACCACTTCCTTGATTCTTGAAATACCCATCAATTTTCAAAATGCTACACTTGAAAAACACCACATTATCGAACTATCACTTTACTAACGTAACATAACATTAATTTCTCTAAACATCACTCAAAATACTACTACCGCTATTTCTTCATCAAGACAATCTCAATATCAAAATACCACTTTCTTAAAATTTACAATTCTCATAATATCACTTTGTAAGAACACAATTTTCTTGAAATGTATTTTTTTTAATATCACTTGCGCAAATTGACACTTAAAACGAATTATTATAATATCACTTTCTGAAAACGTCACTTTGAATACTGCTTCTACCAACTAACCCTTGATCAAGGCGGGATACCCGTGTTTTGGGTAATGTCGCCGACCGACCCGTCAATCCCTGACTCAGGGTTGGAAGGTAACGCGGACGGACGTGACAGTTGTTACGAGTAGAACTGGTGCTGGTCAACAGACTACAACGGGCTCAACCAGTTAAGGCTCGACGTTCGAAATGCCACTTTCTTAACATATCACTTTCTCAAAACGCCACATTCTCATAATATCACTTTCTGAGAACACCACTTACTTTGTCACGGAGCGGGGCTGCATGCCTCGCATGCTGCCTCCTTTCGTGAGAGCCATGCCACACGGTGCGTTGCCGCAGCGGTGACGCAGCGCCCGTGTGGCCGGCTATGCGTTGAAATATTTGCGTTGCGGCACCGCAACGCACCGTGTGGCATGGCTCTGATCCTGGCTCTATTGTCCTGGCCCAAAATTCCAAATTCCTATTTCAAATGTCTTCTATCTCTGTCTTTCGGTGTCATTCGTGTCAAAAACAGTCAGTTTACCTTTTATTCTGGTCGTGCTCCGACGTGCCCGCGCGCAGCACGACCACCGCCTTGTATTTACCTACTTTATCATAATAAACTCTTAACTTTATGTTGGCATTTTGGATTCCCCACTGAAGAGAATTCCTTGAACGTTTGTTATTTGGTTGTCGTAGAACCTTTTTGAAATGAAATTCTTAGTTGACTGGTTGAAGTTTTATTGGTTTTCTTCAAGAAATATTACAGTTTTGCGACTTGCTTCTTAGATTTTTACAGGAAGAGAGAGTGAATGACTATCAAACTTCGATATTAAACAATCTATGCTAGTGATGTTATAGATTAACTTAAAATTACGATTTTAATAGGGATGGACCCTAAAATAAGGTTAAAGCCCGAACATATCGCCCCGCCTTGAAAGGCACTTTCAAAACACAAATATTAATTTACAGGCAGAGGGCATATTTTAGAAAAACTTCGACGCACTATGCCGTTAGCCGTTCGTACATCGGCAACTCTAGATATTCCGTCGGAGCCGGGGAAGGTAGCGACGATTCGTCCCAGTCTCCACTTCAATGGAGGTAAGTGATCATCTTTCAGCACAACCATCATATCCGTCTTCAAACCAGCACCCTTGCTGTGGGTCCATTTTTGTCGCTGCTGAAGCTCGGAAATGTATTCCTTGTACCACCTGGTCCAGTAATGCTGTCGTAGTTGTTGCAGTTGTTGGTACTTTGTCAGGCAGTGCTTCCTTTCGTCAATGTAGTTAGGAGTAGCCACGTCACTTGAAGATCGTCCTAGTAGGAAATGGTGAGGAGTCAAGGGTTCAAGGTCATTTGGATCAGGGGACAATGGTGTAAGAGGACGCGAGTTTAGTATGCATTCAATCTGACAGAGTACAGTACAAAGTTCTTCGAATGTTAAATGGCTATTGCCTAAAACCCTGGTTAAATGATATTTTGTTGATCTTACTCCCGATTCTGCGAGACCTTGAAAGTGTGGCGACAAAGGAGGCGCAAAATGAAAATTTATATTGTCTTTAGCAGAGCGTTCAGAAATTTGAGACGCGTGTGTTTTTAAGAACCGTTTTAACTCGTTATAAGCACCTACAAACTGAGTGCCGTTGTCAGAATACACATCAGATGGCAAGCCGCGACGACTAACGAAACGATGTAACGCAGACATATAGCCGTCGGCTGATAAACTGCTAACGAGCTCTAAGTGCATCGCGCGAGTAGAAAAGCATACAAAAATTGCAATGTATACCTTGTTGAGTGTGCAGCCACGACCTTTCTTCGACGCCGACAAGATGGGACCGGCGTAATCAACACCAACGGCTTGAAAAGGATGCTCAAGTCGCACTCTAGCGGCGGGCAGGTCACCCATCATAGGAGCTGTCGTAGCGCCCTTCATCCTTGTACATAGGACGCAATTGTGGAAAGCAGTTCGTGCTAAGTTTCTTCCTCCAAGCGGCCAGTAACGTAATCTAATGCTTGTTAGTAGGGCTTGAGGACCAGCGTGGAGTAAGCGCTTATGCTCGCTGGCAAATAAAATTTTTGTCAAATGATGAGATGAACTAAGCAATACAGGATGTTTCTTTTCATAGTCGAAATCTGAATGTTTGAGTCTTCCGCCGACGCGTAATAAGCCGTCGGGATCAATAAAAACATTGAGTTTAGAAAGGGTGTTCTTAGTTTGCTTTGCTTCATGCGAGAAGCTATCAGATTGTGACATCTTGATCAATTGTTTTGTTGCCTTCTGTAACTCAGTTGTAGTTAAATAACCGATAAGTTTTTCTTTATTTCCAGGCTTGACATTGTGCATAAATCGTAGTAAATAGGCTGTGACACGAACCAGCTTTGTGTAGCTTGAATACCGCTCAATATCAATAAGAGAAGCAGGTTGTTCGACGACGGTAGTCAGCACAGTTTCAGTCTTTCTTTCAGGTAAGTCTTCTTGTGTAGCGTAATAATTTTTTGGAATCATTATTGTGGATGAGACTTTCATATGTGTCTCTGAACTCTAACCATGACTCATAAGATCCTGAAAACTTTGGCAACTGAATAGTAGGAAGCTTACACCTAACTTGAGTAGATTTTTTGAAAGAAGCTTCTGTATTGTTTGTTTTTTGTGATTTGTCTGATGAAACATGACTTTCTGACTTGGAAAAATGACTATATGGATTGGAATTTATTTTAGAATGTTTATTAATTAAATTTTTGGCCTTACCCATGCACGCAAAGTATTTGTTTTCGAAATCGTCGCGTTCGCCATCGAGTTTGTCCTCGTCAGAAAGAAGTTCAATTTTTGATTGAATTTCGTCAAATTGACTAAGCAATTGTACACCGTGTTCATATCTTAGTTCTAATGTAGCGATATCTTCTGAACTTAGCTCAGTTTTGATTTCTAAACACTCTGTAAATGTAGTGAAAAGCGTAAGTTGCCGCTTCACCACACCACGCTTTTTGGTCAAGTCTTTTATATCTTCCATGCTTGCATACACTTAGGCACGTATTTATAAACACTGTAAGTTGATATTGTTCACTAGAACTTGCTTGAATATAGCGAAAACTATGAAAAAACTTGTTTGTTTACATAAAAACTAAATTTTCACTTTGACAACTGTGAATGAACGAAAGAATGAATGATAGTGCGTACGCGCTAGTATTACCAACCTTGACCAACAAAATCGGAAATGAGAATGAGTATATCGATAACTAAAGACTGAACTGAAGTTTCTTTCTAAAATGGCTGACACAAAAAATGGAATATTTAGCTAAATAAAATCAAAAATAATTTTATGAATTTTAGCACGTAAATTGAAAATGGGATATCGCAAGAGGATGTTTTGTACCGTACTATGTGAACGATATTAAAATGCACTCTTGTAAACAATGAAATATTGAACTTTAGTAGGTACCAAATTACGAGGTAGGTACATAAGTAATAATTATTAAGGAATTTAGGATAGGACTAGAGAAACAGGAACGGACTCACAGTTTTGGCTCGTGGCGTTCGTTCTCCACTTGGTAGATACTTCGATGGAAGATGGAGGCTTGGTATCAAAGTAGCATCAAAGTAGTTAGGTATGTATGATGAACAGAGCAGAGCTTCAATCAGGTACGCCGCTGTCGATCCCAATCTCACGTAGTAGTCCGAGTCGAGCTTTCTTGTACTTATTCATAAACACTGTCGACTGACTTGTAGGTAATTTCCTTAGATTGATATGACTGCAGAGTCGAGCTTCTTGTCACGCTGTCGACTCCCAGGATCACGTAGGTAGTAACTAGTAATAGTAGTCCGAGTCGAGCTTTCTTATCTTCATAAACGCTGTCGACTGACTTCGAGGTAGTTTCCTTCGATTTAAGTATATGATGACTTGCAGGCAGAGTCGAGCTTCTTGATGGAACCCAAGATGGTTGGAACACGCTGTCGACTCCAATATTGCTTTGTTCGATCTTTGCAGTTCGAGTATTTTGGCTCGTAAAGGACCATGAAGAGAATTCCTTGAACGTTTGTTATTTGGTTGTCGTAGAACCTTTTTGAAATGAAATTCTTAGTTGACTGGTTGAAGTTTTATTGGTTTTCTTCAAGAAATATTACAGTTTTGCGACTTGCTTCTTAGATTTTTACAGGAAGAGAGAGTGAATGACTATCAAACTTCGATATTAAACAATCTATGCTAGTGATGTTATAGATTAACTTAAAATTACGATTTTAATAGGGATGGACCCTAAAATAAGGTTAAAGCCCGAACACCCACCCTGAAGAGTCTCAACTTCTGTCTGCCGCTGAGTGGTTTTCGGTGGCAACTTGAAATGTCAATTTTCAAAATACTACTTTTATACACTTTATAAATACACCACTTAATTAACAATCATATTCTAATAATATGATATACTTTGTGTTGTTATTACTTGATGGAACTCCAATGTATTTATGTAATTAGACACCATTTTCACACTAGTTCCACTATATTGCAAAGTATTTTTTAATTGTTCATATTTTATGTTGACATACTGGAATAGGATATGTTTTCTATACTGTTACATCAAAACAAACATTTATATTTTCTACCCACACAGTAGGTAGTTTATTATTGCAAAATATTTTGTAAGCAGTGCCTGACGATGTTAACTCGAAACCGGTCGCATTCTGTATAAATTTTACTAAATAAATAGTGGAACTAGTGTGAAAATGGTGTCTAATTACATAAATATTCTAATAATATTCACTTTCTCATAACACCACTTCATCGATTTAGTACTTTCTCAAATATCTAGTAATTTTTATCCAGATTTAAAATAGCAGTACCTGGGCGACCGAGCTATGCTCTGTTTAATTAAAATATCATCGGGTGAGCAAGCTACGCTACTCAACAACAGGTGGCGCTGTAAGTTTCTTAAACGCACTAAAACGCGCCAAGCAATTATTAAAAAAAGCGATGAAAACGAATTTTCCCAGACATGAGACCTAGCTAGCTAGATAAATTGTCCACCCCCGAAAACCTCTGTATAGTAAATTTCATCGAAATCGTTTTGAGACGTTTTCGAGAAACCGATTACAAATATATATACAAATATTGCTCGTTTAATAGTACAGGATAGAGTATTTCCTTTTTCAGGTGACCGAGAACCAAGTGAAGCAGAGTTAGCTTTAGAGAAGTTGCGAGGCCAACGGTAAGAGAAATTTGAAAGTGAACCTTCTGTACACCTGCGCTTTTTCAAAATAAGTCTATTGTGCTATACCCGCTTTTTGCCATGAAATTATGTGGTGGTGCTTTGCTTCTTATATTTTCTTTTACTAATATATTATACACTTTTGCTTGCATTCCTTCTTGTTTTATTATTAGGTTTCTTTTTAGGGTTAACAACGGAACCCTTATGGTGCGACTTCATCTGTGTGTCACATTCGTTTATCTCAGCAACTACTCATGTTATCGACTTGAAATATGGAGTAATTTTAGAATATGCTTGCGCAACTATTGTGCAATAAAAAGTTTTTTTTTTTTTCATTATTATTATTATTGGAAATGGGGCCCTAACAAACAAGGGGTGCAAAATTTTAAATTGTGACTAGGTCGAGTTGGGTATCATATAAAAGGACTTCATTTGAACGTTCCAAAATATAATTTTGTATTTTTTTACGATTGAGTTTTCAAGTTATGATGAAAAATACAAAAAAACATACCATACTCCGAAATTTGCAAAGCGAAAAATCAGAATTTATTATAGTCTATAGACGTGTAAACATTACAGCAAAAATAAAATTATCTCTAAGAGCGCAGTTTTTCAGAAATCTGCAAACAAACCTTTACAAACAAAATTAGTTTTGCGCTCCTAAAAATAGACTTTATTACTTCCAAAAATACTAAGTATAGGTATATCGGAACCCTCGGCGCGCGAGTCCGACTCGCACTTGACCAGTTTTTTTTTTAAGTACTTTAGCCATGTCAAAGGTCAATTTTGCGGCTTGAAAAAACTCTGACAGCCAGGTTGAACACTAACCTGGCGAATCCTAATCTAGAATTGGGTCTGGTTTGCCCTCTAAGTTGCGGAGGTCTGTTGGCAGTCGCTCTGTGTAAAAACCAGTTTCCACGTCGAATCTCCTAGGTTAAGTAGCCGACTCCGTAAAATATAATAATTAATTTATTTATTTATTTTTATGTATTTATTATAGCTGTATGTTTCCCTATGCTTAAATAAATAAATAAATAAATATTGCGATAGCACTGCAATTATTTGCCGCCACGCTATCAAACGTGGTGACTATGGTTCTTCCCCTCCACATTATTCACACAAATGCTGGAATTCTAGAATAGAGGGAGCTCTATGTCTTACAGTGGACGTTTCATAGGATTTAATTTAATTTATTTATCAAGCAAACTTAACAGCATATAATTCATTATTACAATTCTTGCCTTAAATATTTATACAGCCTATAACAAAGTTTGTCACATGTAAATTTAAATTAATGGGCATACTACGTTAAGGTATTTGAATACTAATAGGATGTTAAAGAGCGGTATTTTTTTTATAGTCAGAGGGTTTTTAGGGTTCCGTACCTCAAAAGAAAAAAACGGAACCCTTATAGGATCACTTTGTTGTCCGTCTGTCTGTCTGTCTGTCAAGACCCTTTATCTCACGAACGGTTAGAGATATCAGGTTTAAATTAATACCATAAATTTTTTACAACCACGCAATCAAAAGATATGGCATTTTATGTCCTCATCTCCAAACATTTATTCAAAAATGAAAAAATGCCATCATTTTATGTCCTCATCTCCATACATTTATTCAAAAATGCAAAACCTACAGGGTACTTCCCGTTGACCTAAAATTATGAAATTTGGCAAGTAGCTAGGTCTCACAGTACAAATAATGGGAAAAGTCTGAAATAATTGAATATTACAACTTTTCTCACAATTAATAATAACCAATTGTGGTGAGCTCCCGTTTCAAGAACATTCATATAAGAGAGGGGTCAAGTTGGATGGTCGCTGAGGCGATTTTTGTTTTAGTTCTATTTAAAAACGGGAACACTTACAAACTTGAAAATTGGTATGTTTATAGTGCATAAGCTATAAAATAACAACAAATAATAAAATTTGGTCAAGCGCGTGTCGGACTCAAAAAATCTAGCACATTAACTTACTGAAATTTCAACTAATACAATTATGTTTATGTGGTGGTACGGAACCCTCAGAGCGCGAGTCCGGCTCGCACTTGGCCGGTTTTTTTACTTCGATCTGGTATATTTCGCAAGTGCTGTAGGTATACGAGGCATAGCTTCGCCAACTTGGAATCTTATGCCTCTTTTAATGTGTGAATACATAATTCAGTACCGGTAAATCTGACAGTAGTGCGTAGTGGTGGAGGGGGAAACGTCATCAAGGTCCAGTCCTGTCAACTTGGCAAGTCGGTACTGACAACCTCTTTGTTTAAATTTGGAACGATTTTAAGCAGAATATTTTGTATGATGATCAGGTATGAGCCTTATACAGCGTGTAACGGAAAGGTGTGATAATACTAAAGGGTGTCTACCCTTCCGACGTGAGGTGCAGACTTTGGGCAAGCGAGTACCCACATTCACTGTACCCCCCCAACGAAAACCTGCCTCCTGGCTATAAGAAACCTTGGCCAACCTGGAGAAGTCTAAATAGGCTGAGGACCCAAGTTGGCCGAAGCAAGGACAACCTATGCCGGTGGGGATTCCTAAGTAGCGCAGACGCCAGCTGTGAATATGGAGAACTCCTGCAAACCGGCACACCTCACTAATTGTCCCGCGTGCCCGACCACCTGCTCGCGTGAGGACTTACTTGACGGTAACCAGAGGGCTACCACGGTAGCCGCTTTCTGGGCAAGTAGGATTTAGCCTGTGTTCCTGCCGACACGAAAGACGAAGAGAAGAAGGGTGTGAATCTGCCCATGAAACTGAACAACTTTTCCCAAGAAACATAAGTCCTTGAACAAAATCATTGACCTCCGACAGAAACTGCATCAGCTGAAAGTGCATTTTGTGTGGGAGGTCAAATTTGGTTTTTCGTATTTCGACCTGTGTTCCTTGGGTAGACAGACAGAAGACCGAGTATATGCTCTGCGACTTTTCAGAAGCCAGTACAGGCGCTATTTCCTGTCCATCTATCGAAGACCAACCTCTCAAAAGAGTCGAAGAATTTAAATATCTCGGATCCATCGTAGCACCTAGGGTGTGTACAGAAAAAGACATAAGCAACAGAATCCAGAAAGCATGGTTGAAGTGGAGATCTCTGTCGGGCGTCCTGTGTGATCCGCGCATGCCTATTAAAATCAAAGGCAATGTATACAAAAGGGCAGTAAGACCAGCTCTACTATATGGGTCCAAATGCTGGCCGATGAAAAAGTCAGATGAACAAAAAATTCACGTCACTGAAATGAATATGCTCCGTTGGTCAGGAGGAGTCTCTAGAAAGGATAAAATTAGAAACGAATATATCCGTGGTACTTTCAAAGTTTCCCAAATACAAGAAAAACTCAGAGAAAACCGACTGCGCTGGTACGGACACGTGATGAGACGAGATGATGACCATATGACCAAAAGTGTTTTGAATATAGAGGAGAGAAAAAGAGGCCGTGGACGACCACCAATGACCTGGCTACAAACTATAAAAAATGACCTGAGAAGCACAAACACTAGCGAAGAGACAACCCGCAACCGCACGGTGTGACGCAGAAATACTAGGAAGGCTGACCCCAAATAAATTGGGATAAAAGCCAGGAGAAAGAAGAAGACCTGTGTTCCTTGGGAAAAGTTGTTCAGTTTCGTAGGCAGATTCACACCCTTCAGTATAATCACACCTTTCCGTTACACGTTGTAGATTTGCGGCCGCAATCATATGAAGTAGCTGTCAAACTAACTTCACTCTGTTTCGATTTAGTTTTGCACAACCACTGGGAACCACTGTGAAGTTACCTACAAACCACTGTGATTCTTTTAATTTATTTTTAAATGATTTATCTCTACCGACTTGTCTCTGCATCACCTTAATGGCTGATTCATACGTTGGCAAAATTTTGGTGCCTCTGAGGGATGCAGTTATACGTACGAATGAGAAAGCTATTGGACTAATTCTTTCTTTCGTATAGCTGCATCTCTCAGAGGCGCCTAAATTTTGCCACGTGTAAATCCGCCATAAGGTAGACTTTTAGATAATGCCTTTAGGCGTTGAGTACGCCTCTGTAGCTTTGTGTATGAAGTTAAATAAATTTTCATTTGAAACGCATTAGACCATAATCATTTTCCTGATTATTTTAAATGGCCATTTAGTTTCAGTGAGTTTTGTGCTTCGCACACCAGTTGCTTTGAGCTTCTTGAAAGTTAAAACTCCATTAAATATTTTGCTGTCACTTTCTTTGCCAACTAAACAGAAAGTGTCAGTAATAAATTTAAAAAACTTTAACTTTAAGGATGCTGTGTGCAACTGGCTGTCAAGGGTTATTATTTCTAGTATATCTAAAAAGGAAATCTGAAATATTTTCCTCGCAGGTGAAGTATAAAGCACTATGTATCACTCGAACTCGGGTGTATTGAGCCCTTGTTGGGAATCGGTCACTTTCTCCTCTCGATGAACAATGTACTATTATACATTGCCTAGACGAGCTCAGCTTTATGTAGAATGCCTAGGCATTGTATAGAATGCCTGAATTATACACTTTTCCGATAACATATATTTTTTTATTTCCCATAGAACCTGCATCACGTGACTGTTTTTGTTTTTACTAGTACGGGAAGTAAAAACAAAAATTTTCTCATTTCAAATGTATGTTTCTTAAGGAAAGTTGTTTTTTTTTATCTGATAAGTGAGCAAACGAGCAGTGGGCCGCCTGATGGAAACAGTTACGTAATCTGAATGGGTACTTTTCATAAAATTATTATTATTAGATGCCTGTGTCCCACTGCAGGGCAAAGCTCTCTCTCCCATCTTTCCACTTTTTCCTTTCCTGGGCCAACTCCTTCCAGTTATTCGCGCAAGTGTCGAATTCGTCCCTCTATCTTTTTCTAGGCCGACCACGACGACGCTTAGCGTTAGGTGGAATCCATTCCGTCGTACAAAATAAAATGCAATATTAAAAAGAGTTCAACATTGTGCGAATTTGTTCAGCTTTTTGGCAATAGACGGACTTTACATCCCACACAATATTGGTGTTAGTAGATGGTAGCATGTTACTCGTTCATTTTATTTTCATTTCAACTTAGCTCTGACTCCACCAAGGTTCGACGTAGTACCAATTATTGTCACCAGATTGGCTTATAACCTCCTGTTCACGAAATGACCCCTCGAACGAAACCAGTAACATATCTACGTCAAAAAAAATCGGCCAAGTGCAAATCGGACTCGCGCACTGAGGGTTCCGTACCACTAAGGTAAAAATACTGTCTTAGTTATGGACGCGCAGTCACGCAGAAGTATATTAAATTTGCGGGAGTATGACACGCACTGGACCAGTTTTTATTATTTTTTGTTATTCTTCAGCTTATGCACTATAAGTATACTAATTTGCACGCTTGTAAGTGATCCCGTTTTTACGATAGAGCTTAAACAAAACATCAGGTAAAAATGGCCTAAAAAGCTCGTTTTTAGTATGGAAGCCTCCCTTAATTTTTTGTTTTTATTATTTTTTGTTGTACCTGCAACAGAAATACTTACATAATCTGGGAAAATTTCAATTGTGTAAGTATAACGGTTCATGACCGCTGACAGACTGACAGACAGACATTGGAGGCATTAGGGTCCCGTTTTTCACCCTTTGGGTACGGAACCCGTGAAATCTTGTGAGTTGTGCATAAGAAGTAAAATAGTTATTGATATTAATCTTTCAGCCGCATCTCTCGATCGCTGCTGTCATACAACGAGAGCGATAACTCTGGCTATGATTCGGGGAAACTTCGCAGACACATGCATAAGAGAAAGAAGCACAAAAAGAGCAAGTGAGTATGAAACTCCCTGCTTCGAACGGCACGTTTAATTGAATTTTTTTTAGGATGATAAAAGTGTGAGAGCAGGACGGAGCGATGCGCTACACATTGGAGCGACAGAGACAAGTATCGATCCGACCTGCTCTCATGCATAGTGTTTTCTGCTGTCATTATAATCAAGCTATTGCGACTGTAGCTACATTTATTCGAACACAGGAAATAATTTTCAATTACAAAATACAAAATAATTTTTACAAATAATTTATTAAAAGGTCCCAAAGAATACAAAAGATTTTCGTTGGTACCCACACTAGGCTAAGCCTGTGTCGTGGGTATCAAAACAGGTTGTTGCTAACACAGGACTGCTCACTTATATGTAGTGTTACCAGTTGTCGACTTGAATTCTATCTGCAACGTTGGATGAACTAGTTGAGCTAGTACAGCAAATGCTTACTAGGTGGCAGCACTAACGCAACGTTTAACCCTTTATAGGGCAGACACCCAGGTAAAGAGTTTGGAAATTGAACTCTATTTACAATTTTTAGAGGTTGTGAGCACACAATAGAACCATAAAAGCTCAGTAGGGGTGAGTCGGTACATTGTAAAATGGACTTTTTAGTGGTCTCATATGCGACCACTGGCCTATAAAGGGTTAAATGCGTATAGAGGTCGCAAATTTCACAACATCAGGCAGGACCACGGCAGCCTAGTTGGTAAAGCGTCTCCGGTACTGACGGAAAAGACGCAGGTTCGAATCCTGCCTGTGGTTGTGAAATTTTGCGATATTTTACTTTGTAGCTACATATTTTCAACTCCAGTTTTAAGTGTCTGCCAGAACTGACATCAGTATTTTGATATTAATTTTAACTTCTTCACCCAGCAGCATATTACAGAACCTACTCGTAAGTACATTATTATAAGTACTAATTAAAACTTTCTTACAGAAGGCACGGCAAGGTGAAACGAGCGCATGGCTCGACTCGTACGCAAACAAAAAACAAATTTATACTAAAGTTGATACGAACATTAATGAATGGCAGTGAGGACCACTTAGAGGTGGATATTCATTGTAAACATCGACAGCTTTATCCGAACAATTCATTCGTGAGGGATATCGTTACTATACTCAACGAGAAAAATATTAAGGTGGGTAATTTACTATTGTAAAAATACTACAGTGGTGACTTTTTACTTGGGTGATGACTGCCTACCTATATTTAAAATAAAATGGAGAGTACCAGGAGAACATAAATCGACAAGAGGCTGACAGTACCCATGGTTGGTTCCTTTACCAAGTGTATTACTTATACCTGTTTTCTCACAAATGTATTGAAAAACGTCGTTAGATACACGTCGGTAAGGGTTATGACAAACTCGTGCCGATGGTAAACCCTCGACTTCGTCTCAGGCTTACAAAACGTCAACTCGTTTGTAATAACCCTACTTATGGAAATTGTATCTTAAACTACTATATTGTTCTTGCACAAACTAATGGTTGCATTTTAGACTCTAACCGTCAGTTGCACAAAACGTCTTTAAAGTAAATGCTCCTTTAAGTCTATTGCTGACTCTTTTAGTTTTGTTGACATAGAAAGTGATGGCAATAGATTTAAAGGAGCTTTAACTGTAAAGACGCTTTGTGCAACTGGCTGTTAATATTTAACACCAAGGTTGCTTAGAAGGTGGAAAAGCAGGAAGCCTAAACCAGGAAAGCCTTGTATCTTAGGACTCCTGGACCTCCCCATCGGACACAAAACCGTTAACAACAAATTCATGGGCTTTACATAAATTCTAAATATCACTCAAAAAATTGAAAATCACAGATTTTTCTTTTCAAAAGCTAAATAAGTTAAAAGCTAAGATTGATCTTCGTAAAATATAAAGCAGTCCTTGATTGGTAATTTTCATGTATTCTGATTTACCTTTCAACAGTTTAACAGGGTAAATGTGAATTTTCAAAGTCTCAAAATTGATATTTTATCACCCGGTAATTTTCAAGAATTGAGTCCCTGGTTATATATACCCTTTCGGACAAGATTTTTTTAAATCATGATAACGAGTTTCCAAAATAGAGATGTTGATAGTTTTTATGGACTTCATTTTAATGATGGAAATTTATTTATTTATAAATATTTTAATTTTTTACAGCAAAAGTAGCGGTAAAAGATATTCGACTTAATAGTTTTAGTTAATGTTTTTGAATAAATAAGGTTTTTTTATCAATACTTACAAATAAAGTGGTAGAAAATTTTGATTTCTTTTTCTTTACATGTTCTATGTTTGTTTTTAATTACCTAGTGAGGTATAGGGTGTCATTATAGTCAATTTTTGTTCAAGTTTTTCTTAAAACAGGTGAGTAACCTAATGAATGATAAGTAGTTAAGGGGCTGATAAGAGCTAAATTACCTCCCTTTCTAACATAGGACAGAATGCGCGTGTAAGAACGGAGCGAATTCACGCTGCATTTTTTGCATTTTTCTCAAAATATGTACCCATAATATTAATTATAAAACAGCCAAGTATATGAAAATGCGAAAAATATTGAATAATGTATAAAGTTTTAGCATCATAGATTAATGGGTACTTAAGAAAAAATGTTTAAAAGCAGAAACCAGAGGTCCCTTTGGATTTTTTTTATGGCGTATATATAGTCGTGTTTCAGAGTCGGCCATCTTCTTGGAAACATGCTGAATTATCACATTTTTTTTTCACGGCCATATATTCATCACTTTTCGTTAAAAAACTGCTCAAGTGAAGCGTATTAGCTCTATCAGCCCCTTAATAGAATCAGGTGTTACTTTGCGGAAGTCCATTTTAATAACTTATGAAAAAAATATATGAAAAATGAAAATGAAAATAATGTTTATTTGCTAGTTTGAGTTAGACACACATAATTATGACAGGGGTCCCCAAACTAGGACGCAGCCTGTATCTTGGGAGACCTATATATATAACCACTTCCGCAACATTGACGTATGCTATGTACTCACTGTGCACCGCTCGCCCGCCCGCAAATACATGCGCATGCGTAGGCAACTGTAACAGCAACCCTCTACACGAGGCATCCTCAGGAGATGTTAGACCAACCAGTGTCAAACACCGAGTGAGCATCCGAGTTCGGTGATTGACACTCATAATCATAATCATTTATTGCTAGCTAACCTCTCCTGAGGATGTCTCGTGTAGAGGGTAGTGTGGTTGCTGTGTTGCGGTTGCCTACGCATGCGCATTTGTTTGCGGGCGGGCTGGCGGTGCACTGTGAGACCTGTGAGTACATAGCATACGTGATTGTTGCGGAGGTGGCTACATATTTGTTTTCCATAACTTGTGTGATAAGTGTTTTAATAATATTACTCTTACAGCCAGTTACACAAAGCGTCTTTAAAGTTAAAGCTTTAAATAAACTGCTGTCACTTAATTTATCTTCAGAACAGAAAGGGATAGCAATAACGAGCTTTAAATATAAACACGTTTCGTGCAACTATCTGTTAAAGTCTTCTAGATTTGCTTTGTCGAAGTCGTTTGAGACCATTCTTTATTTGAATTCTAAGCCGGCATACTAGATTTTTGATGAGATGTTCTCGTGGTGTCAAAGGGTAGTACCGACCCATCTCTACACGTGGGTGTCATAAGAGGCGACTAAGGGCTTATAAACCGGAGCATAGGCAGGAGCATCTTTCTGTGTATAGTATCATCTAACATACTACAGTTGTCAGCATGTAGTATGTAAGATGAACGCTTGGGTGTCTACTTTCAAAGTCCGATATATCGAAACGATACTAGTCGAAACATGCAAATGCAAAACTCCGTCTCTTGACAATAGAGTAGAATATTGGTTGGATGAATTTTCAAACTGCATCGAACCAATATTCTACTCTATTGTCAAGAGACGAAGTTTTGCATTTGCATGTTTCGAGTAGCATCGTTTCGATAGATCGGACTTTGAGAGTAGACACCATATGAATATATGCTTTAGAAACTCACTTTAAATTGGTTGTACTTGGTTATGGGAAAAATTGCAATATTTAGTGACTTTCGTTTAGGTACTTACTTTAATTTTATTTTACTGGTGCCGGAGACCTTTTTTTTTGCCAAATTTCATGATCTTAGGTCAATAGTACTTCCTACCTATTTCCGTTGACCTAGCATCATGAAATTTGGCAAAAACTACCCCCTTATAGAAGCCTATTCACTCGCGGTAAAAATTAACTGAAGAAGTATTTTTAGGTTATCAACAACGGACGAGTTTTCGAAAGAAACCGCGTGACGGATCTAGGTCGGGATCCCGCCACCATGAGACAGAAGGAGACTAAAGTTCTCAAGAAGCTGGACGTAGGAGAGGAAGGAATTAACGGTGGCGCTAAGCCGGTGCCGGTGAAAATAGCGATGCCGCAAACGGAGCCGCAGAAAGTCGACAATAAGGAAAATAAACCGGTATTATATTCTAAAAAAGTATTTCCTTTCTCTCTCTATCTCTCCTCTCTAACTATATATCTCTCTCTATCTATCTATTTCTCACTCTTTTTCTGTATCTCTATCTATCTATTTCTCACTCTTTTTCTCTATTTCTTTCTATCTAAATACAAATACAAAATCATTTATTCCTGAATTAAATAATATCATAATTGCATCTCTCTCTATCTATCTACATCCATACATTTATAATATCACTCCCCTTTCCCTGTGGGGTAGGCAGAGACCACAGTCCTCCACCTGCTACGATCTTGACATACTTCCCTCGCTTACTCTACTTTCATCAACTCTTTCATATACGCTCATCAGTTTAGGGTACTTTTAACCTGGTCTTTATTTAGAATGCCTTGAATTTAGTCTTGGAACGTTCTCTACGTATCTATCGCTCTCTCTCTCTCTCTCTCTCTATCTATCTATCTATGGGGAAAAAAATTTCGTCCTCTCCATACAAATTGCTCACTCTGATCTAAACAGTTTCTATGGAGAGGTCTAACACTTTTTTCATTTTTCAAAAATGTTTCTTTGGGTAAGTTGTTTAGGTTTGTTGACTGAGCACGCCCTTTCAGTTTCGGTACACCGTCCCTAACACCCTGTATTTTATGTACTACAGCAGCCAATAGCTCAATGGCAGACTAAGAAACACAAGACTCTGAATCAAGTGCCGCCGGTGACGGCTGCCAGTGGAGTGAATGTTGCCAGCCCGGCCACTGCGCAGAGGGACTACAACTCCCCGGTGAGTGCTAGCCCTGGACACTGATTATTTTATTATTATTTTTTATTAAGATTTAAAAAATACAGTAAAAAAACTTACATTGCCTCATAAAACTGCAAAAATCCAGCAGTTCGTCTGTGAGTCTCAAATTAAAACATTAGTACTTAAAACCTAATCTTAGGTATATTTTAAATTAGGTGCTAATACTTATAAGGTAAGTTTTTAATTATGTTATAAATTTTCTTTTTTTTTATTCTACTCGAATGTCCTTAGGTAAACTGTTTAATTAAGTATGGATGTCCATATCTGTAGATTAAATTTTATGTATACTGGGTGTAAGATCCGTCCAGGATCACTTGTACCACTGGACCAAGTCCAACTTGATAACAGTAGAAATTGTAGATTCTTTACCAAGAGAGCAAAGAACTATTTTAAGGGCGATAGCATTTTTTTAATCCAGAGCGGAACGAAGGTTTCTAAAGTAGAATACTGATCGCAGGCATGGGGTCTCATTTCGTACTACGGTTTTTTCGACGGAGTAAATAGCCCGAATTCATTTGGCCCTTTTGTTTCTAATAATTAAACTAAATGTTACTACTAGGTTGGTAGGTAAAGGTGTAAACTATGACATTAATTCAATTTTAACATCCAGATATCAATTTATTCTAAGAAAATACCTTATGGAAAAAATAGCCCAAACAATTTTCGGCACAAATTCGTTCTATGACGTGAGGCATCTGTACTAGTATAGTATTATATTATCTGTGGCGCAGGTGAGAGATTCAAAGTACGTCGCTCGAGCTATAAAATAGTGTTGCTCCCGAGGTGGGCACTCTATTATTTATCACCCTCTATGAGATAATGAAACAATTTTAATAAATATTTCTTTTTCTATCATCCGTAACAATATCCACATTCCTAATTCAAATCACTTTTAGTCCCTTAGGGACTAAAACCAAGTTAGGTCCCTTAGGGATTAAAACCAATTTAAGTCCCTGTTATAGGAGAACTTTTACTTACAATATCTAAATTCCTAACGCAAAAATCTTTTAGTCCCTTAAGGATTAAAACGCGATTTAAGTTCCTATTAACGTAGAACAAACTAGCTCTTTTCGAACAGATGATGATAAAAAAGATTTTTTTTAATGTCTATCTTCATAATCCTTATCAGGTAAATCGACGTCCTTATCCTAATCGGTGGTTGATCTACCCATAAAACTGAACAACTTTAGGAACATAGGTCGAAATACGAAAAATAAAAATGTTACCTCCCATATGGAACGTTGAAAATTTTTTTCGTATTTCGACCTATTTTCCTCACGAAAAGTTGTTAAGTTTCATGGGTAGGGCAACTACCTGAGGGGTGTTGTAGACATACTCGTACACCAAAAACACTATTTAAAATGCCCCCAGTCAGTATGTATAAATGTGGTTGTAAACTTCAGCGACTGGATTTTGTCATAGTAGTTTAAGATACAAGTGCCGTAAGTAGGGTTATTACAAACGAGTTGACGTTTTGTAAACCCGAGACGAAGTCCAGGGTTTACCATCGGCACGAGTTTGTCATAACCCTTACGGACGTGTATCTTACGACGTTTTTCAATACATTTGTGAGAAAACAGGTATAAGTAATACAGTTGTTAAAGGAACCAACCATGGGTACTGTCAGCCTCTTGTCGATTTATGTTCTCCTGGTACTATCCATTTTATTTTAAAGTACCTGGTCGACCGAGCTTCGCTATATAAGCCGCCTCAACATTAAAATATCATCGGGAGAGCAAGCTATGCCACTCGCCAACAGATGGCGCTGAAGGTATCCGTCTAAAACGCGATATTTTTTTTTAAATGCTTAAAAACACGGGCAAAACGATTTTTCCCAGACATGAGACCCAGCTAGATCGATTTTACGTCCCCAAAAACCCCCGGATAGTAAATTTCATCAAAATCGTTAGAGCCGTTTTCGAGAAACCGACTACAAATATATATATATTTATATATATAAACAAATATTGCTCGTTTAATATTTTAAATATAGGTAGGCAGTCGTCACCCAAGTAAAAAGTCACCACTCAAAATTATTTTATGATCAGAGTGTAAAAACTCCTTGGTAGTATACTTTTTTTACTTACCGCACTAGTTCGGTAAGCAACTACTTACGCCAGTAAAAATACGGTTTTGCAAAACATTAAATGTTAATAGCTACTTTTTTATGTATATCGTATTTAAATATGATGTTAAGACACAATATTTACGAATCCACCGAAAATTTAAATCGGAATATTTTTTTCGAAATACAGCTTAGGCATAAATAGTAATAGACAATTATATACTTTATATCGTAGGTAAACGTATATTTTACATATAGGCATCAAAATCCACCATAAATATATTTAAAAATATAAATTTTTTTCAAAATATAAGATCGACACTCATTTTCATACATAAGGCCCAATAAAGTTGAGGTAAAATAATAGAAATAAACTAAGCTAAACTCAACCTTTTTAAATGTAAGTGATTCTTATATATATTCACAGAAATCCCATACAAAATAAAAAATAGTTTTTTGTAATCGGTGGTTTACAAAGATTTGGTAAACATATTATGTTGGATTTGCCAAAAATGTGAGTAATTAGCACTATTTAAATTATTAGAAAGCAAAACGGCTCTATTACTATTTTTGGTTGCGAAGATAAACTTTATTTAAATTTCGTGGAATAAAAGTTAAATAATACAAAAAAGGTAATATTTTTAGGTGGATTCATGCATAATATGAAAGTATGTATACATAGCCAGCCGTAAATAAAAACAATAATCTATTAAATTTTTTTTCCGAAATTCCATATTTTTTTAATCTTTGGACGGCAAAATAAATAGGGTAAATTTAGGTGGATTCCATTAAAAAGCTTTACACAGAAATATAATCTATCGATCTGAAAAAGAAACACGGCTATTACAAATTATTTCCGTTTCGCCATACAATGCTCTCGTAATTTTACTGGAGTAACTTTCGAGCAATGTTTACGTCCTTGTAAGTACGTTTTTCGAGCAAATGTATTGAAAAATAACTTTTTATTATAAAAATATAACCAGTTATGTGTGTTATGGTGCCGGTTAAGAACCTTTAGCTGTCATAAGAGGCGACTAAGCGATGCTATGATAATGAAAATTTTGTTTCTCTAATTTCAGGTAATAAACGAAGATAATAAGAAAATAATAATAGAAGACTTCGTGGAGGTCAAACCTTCAGCGATCACATCCGAACCTCTCCAGGCCGTAACGACAGGGGTACGTGTCATATAACTTCGGTTTCAGAAAACCTTATTAAAATTAATCTTTCATTAATCCTATAGGGTCCCGTTGACCTAGAATCATGAAATTTGGCAAGAAGCTAGGTATAATAGCACAAACAATGGAAAAAGTCTAAAGTTATTAAAATGTTACAACTTTTCTCCCATATAATAAAAACCAATTAAGGTGAGCTCCCCCGCTTCAAGTATATTCATATAAAAGAGAGGTCACGTTAGTGGACGTGGAGTTTTTAAAATCAAAGGGCAAAAGCTTGAATAATATTATATGGTGGACGGGTACGGAACCATTAGGTCGCGAGTCCGACTTGCACTTGGCCGGATTTTCTTTTTGATATAAAATTTTGGATAGGTATAGAAATTACTTGGCACCAAAATGTTATAGTATTATTATAGTTCAACAAAAATTTCTGGATGGCAGCACTTGTATTCTGAAACGCGGTATCGGGGTGTCTTCTAATTTTTATGACCCTGTTGAGCCGAGTGAACCGCGGTCTCATTCACGGATCAAAGGACGATACCGTTGTTAATTTTTGTAGACGCTTTCAAATGTCAGAAAGCGTAATTTACCACTTACTCTATAGGGTACTTAGTACTAGAATTTATTCTAGAAATCATGAAATTTGGCAAGAAGCTAGGTCTCAGAAGCACATGGTCTCACATATTTTAGACACTATCCTTTTGCACAGCACAAGCAGAAGGATAATGTAATGTCTAAAATCATCAAATATTACCACCAGTTTTCTTATAACACATAAATGATAACCAATTAAGATGAGCTCTCGTTTCAAGTGCGTTCACATTAATTAGGGATCAGGTTAGATTGGACGCGGAGTTATAAAAACTAAATGGCAAGAACTTGTATTTTATTATATGGTGGATGGATTCGGAATTCGGAACCCTTGGTGCGCGAGTCTGACTCGCACTTGGCGGTTGTTTTTTAAAGATTTTAATGATAAAAATAATCAGAGATGATAGGGCAGAACCCATTTAAGAGTGCGTAGTTTCTTCGTCCTGTTTTATTTTTTATATTTTTTTTCAGCACCGTTCAAGCAGTAGTAGAAAAAGGAAGAGAAAGCACCAGCAGCCGGAGCTGATGGAGAGATCCTTCTCGACCGACGACGAGGAGCTGCCGCCGCTTCCCCGGCCGGGAGCGAAGCCACGGTAATACTGTTACCTCTCATTTTTAATTGAAGTCTTGTCTCCGATTGGGGTGACAAAAATCTGGTGATTTTCAACGCCACCAAAACACAAGCGTGTCTGTTCACTGCTAAAAGGAGTCCATTCAATCTGACTCCTACTTTTCGAGGTACAACTGTACCGGTCACCGACAGCCTCGAGCTTCTTGGCATGAAGCTGTGTGCAAACCTGAACTTCGGCGACAACATTGAGTCAAAAGCTCAAACTGCGGCCAAAAAGTTCCTCCTCCTCAATAAGGTTAAGCGATACTTCACTCCTGGACAGTTGCTAGTTTTATACAAAGCACAAACAAGTCTGATCTTGTATGGAGAATTGCTGCCACCTTTGGGATGGGTCAGCCAAATACCAACTAGCCGCTCTTGACTCGATCGATCGCAGAGCCAAAAAGCTCGTTGGTGATGAGATGCTGGTAAAAACCAAGTTTCACAGTCTTGCCCACCGGCGTAAAGTTGCATGTCTGTCGGTCTTTTAAGAATTGTACTTCGGAGAATGTGCCCAAGAGCTCCATGAGCTTATTCCGCCATCCCGCTTCTACAATTGGGAATCCAGATGCACCGCAGGATATCACCCATACTTGGTTGATATTCCACACATCCGCACAAAGCGCTTTGAAACATCTAGCGCACCGCTAAGGAGTGGAATTCTCTGCCTGCGTCTGTGTTCCCGAGCTCTTATAACCCGAATCTATTTAAGTCGCGAGTGAATAGGCTTCTTCTGGGCAAGCTCGTTCCATCTTCGACCTCATCTCTATCCTCAGGGATAGGAGGTCAAGATTGAGCCCATACACAGTAAAAACAAAAAAATAAATAATAAAAGATGGTATTGATAAACATGGGTTTATTGGTAATTTCTTATGACTCTGTAAACAGATGCCAATCACTTAAATTCAACAAAAAAATTGCCGCGGTGGATCAAGCCGAACAGATTTTAAGGGTTCATGGGGGACCAGAGGTGATACAGTATTGCTTTACGAAATTATTATGATAAAATTCTAAGGTGGTCATTGGCTATGGAAACAAGGTCCAAATTTTATCGAGTATTAAAGTGTGTCCCTTGTGATGCCGGCAAAGAATAGTAATAACCCATCTCTACCCGTGGGTGTCTTATGAGACGACTAAGGGTTAGTGAACCAGAGGATGGGGATGGACAGCAGCATCCTTCTGTGTATCGTATCATCATACAATCTGCGGTCACCAACAACCGCGGTCCATGGTGCCAGCCGTAACGCTAACAAGCGTGATGACTACGGTACTTCCCCTCCACATTGTTCCAGCAAAAGCTGGAATTTTTGAGGGAGCTCCCCGTCCTGTAGTGGACGTTTCATGGAGTTTTTTGATGATGATGAACCATATCGTATAATTCGCAGTTTCACATAATGCCTCGGCATTTTACAAAACGGAACATAATTCGTTTCTGTTTGTGGTCGTACCTAAGATGACCTTACCCAGGTTGGGTTAGGTAATTAGGTTATACCAGCGAACTACAATACTATGGAACTCTAACTCAGAACAAATTCCACACAAAAAGTGGCCCTACGTGAAACCAGTGATTCGTATATTCAAAATACGAATCAATTGGTTCAAATTCAGAACGAGAGCAGGGATTCGTTCGCGCGCGTGCTGCAATGTCAGCTAGCGGGTAGTTGAGAGGTAACTATTTTAGCTTCGCCTACTTAGGTAACTATTTCGTGGGGTCAAGCGTAGTTATCGTTCTATAGTATTGTAGTTTGCTGGGTTAGATCCATTTCTTATTTATTTTGTTTTGTTAAATCCTATACTATATTTGTATTTATAACGGCTCTAACAATTGCGATGAAATTTAGTATACGGAGGTGTTTGTGGGCGAAATATCGATCTAGCTAGGTGGCTAGGTGTCATGTCTGGGAAAATTCGTTTTCACCGTTTTTTGAGCATTTCTTGAAAATAGTGTGTGTCAGAAACCCTACAGCGTCATCTGTTGACGGGCTTTGGTTAAGATTGTTTAGAGCGAAGCTCGGCCACCCAGTTATATTGTTTTAAAGTAGATTTTGTTGTTTGTTCGCAGCATGACGACACGGCCTCGGTACGACGACGAACCGATCACTGAGACTAGACGCACGCCATCTTCCGCCGAAGAGGTAACATCCTTTTTACCATTAACACTCGAAAAAGGGCCCGTGATTCTTCAAAAATAGTGAATAAAACGCTTTTTGTTTCACAGAGTGAATAAAAATTTTTTTATTTGGAACATGCGCGAATATACGGATTATTGTAAGAAAAAAGGAAAACGTGCAGAGGTTGCACACTCGCTATAAAAACGTAGGTACTAAAACCACCAAAACGTAATAGATTAGATTTCTTTATTTCTTATGAAAAGATAACAAACAGTTTTTACAAAAGTAAAAAAGGGCTACCCGACATAAGGTCGTCATAAAATTTTATATATGTAATAATTACCTAAAAGTTACTAATAATACTCGTACAAAGTTCATGTCAGAAAATGTAAAATAAAATGTTTTTATGTCAAAAGTAAAAATAAAAATTTAAAATATGTCTACACAAACAAATAAATTATTGTAAAATTGTTATAAATTCATTGACAGAATACAACTCTTTGTCTAACAGATATTCTTTTAGTCGGTGACAGAACACTTCGTCATTTTTTTCATCCCTTAGTTCAGCGGGTAAATGCTCGTAGTATGTGGGACCAATAACGCGCGGGTTTTTTGTCGCGAGTGTGGTGCGTCGTGGGACTGCGTCCAGCCTGCCGGTGTTCCGCAGCACTCGTCCCTGCGCCTCGCCACGCCGTTCGTATTTAGTTATGTTCTGCCTAGTGTATAACATTACTTCGTATAAATACAAGGAGTACAAGGTTATGATCTCATTCTTTCTGAATAGCGATCTGCATGAGTCTCTTGGTTTTAGTCCTAACATTGTTTTTAATGCTCTTTTTTGTGCAACGAAGACGCGTTGTGCATCTGTTGAGTTGCCCCAAAAAATTACACCATAAGCCATGATTGAATGAAAGTAGGCGAAAAATAACTGGCTGTGTGGAATATGGCTCAGTTTAAAATTTTAAATTAAGAAAAAAATAATGCCGCCAATTTTCTGTGCAATTTTCCTTGTAAAAGTTTCTGTTTGGTATCGGGAAAATCTAATCTTAATCGAGTGCAGTAGCTGAAAGTTAATTGAGGATTCAGGCTAAAACGTGCAAACGAATTATTGACGGCATTGACCCTTGGACGCCACTTTCTCCGTCTCGCCCTTCAACATCGAAGAAAACACCTTGTGAAACGAAATAACAGCTATCTCAGCATAAGATTGTTTCAGACCCAAATAACCACATAAATCTTAGTTTCAAAAATTGTTCTAATTTTACAATTAGTTTCTAGTTCTTTTGTTTTCTATTTTCTATTGTATTACCCATAATAAAATTTGATTCATAATCACAGAGTAATTATTTTCTCGCAGTCAATGATTAAAAGTAGAGTACCTAACACGTGAAAAAAAATTCATCTCGGCTCTTGTATCCCTTGATCCGCTCAGAGCGAAGGATTCTATTCTAGAATCCTTCGCTCCTCTCGGGATACAACTTAGTGCCTCGAAAAATATCACCTTTTTTTCATAATCTACTATTTTCTCAAACATGCAAGGAATTAGATCATTATTTTGACTACTCCATTACTCTTGATACTTTATTGTACGCACACAGTTTTTGCTAAGAGAGGCGTCGGTAGTTTGAATACTCCTTTGTAAGGGAGTCGTTTATTGAATTTTGGAATAACTCTAAAATTTAAAAAAAAAGATATAAGCCATCGAAGATTTGTTTCTGTCTCTTTCTAGCAAAACGAAATTTAACACGGAGTTTATATGGCCATAGAGACATGTGACGTCACTGTCCACGGATCTCTATATCGGCCGTATTTCTTAGCTGAATTAAATTTTAATTTCACTTTTTGTCATCTCTACTACGGTATTTTGATATTTTGTTATTAAATGCGACTAAAAAATTATGCATATTTCAAAACATATACCTTCTTACTACAAAAAAGTTAAACATCTGTTGAACACTTGATCAAAAAAATCGTACAAAATAACTCTGGCTATGTCATTGATGCATTGAAAATGACTTATTTTCTTATGACAACTTCTGCACATCAACTGACATAGCCTGTTATTTTGTGCGATTTTTTTGATCAAGTGTTCAACAGATGTTTAACTTTTTTGTAGTAAGACCCTTTATGTTTAATAGTTTAAAACGCTTCACCACATGAATGGGGTATTCGTTTGTTGTCTGTAATTTTATGAAGTAATATTTTCTAGACGCAGAAATCAAGTCAAGAAGCAGAGGGCGAGACGTCTAAGCGGTCTAGAGGCGACAACAACATCGATAGCTCCGAACCTGAGACTTCGGACAGGGATTCCGACTGGTTCGTCGGTTCCGGTACTTCCGGTGGTGGTACGTTGTTTTACATTTGGCTCTTTTTTAGATGGGTAAAAACCGGGTTTTTATTCAGTGACATCAAAGAAGTACGCGAGCAATGGCGCGATTGACCCTTACAAAAAGCATAATATTCAAAAATGCAAGTTTTCACTTCTGCCGGCACTCCCGGAGTGCAACCCGTCCCTTTTAGGGTTCCGATACCAAAATGATAAAAAAGGAACCCTTATGGTGCGACTTTGTCTGTCTGTCTGTCACACCTCTATATCTCAGCAACCACTCATGCTATCGACTTGAAATTTGGAATAGTTTTAGAATATAGTTGCCCAACTTAATTGCACATGAAAGAATTTTGAAAAAATTATGATCATTAATGTAAAGGGGGCGAAAATAGGGGGGACCAAATTTCAAATTGTCGCTACCAGGTCGAGTGGGGTGTCATATGAAAGGGCTTTACTTGTAAATTGTAAAATATATTTTAGTATTTTTTTACGTTTCTTAGTTTTCAAGTTATGATGAAAAATGACAAAAAAAAATACCATTCCCCCCCCCTCCCCTCCCCCCTTATCTCCGAAGTTTATGTAAACATTACAGCAAAAATAAAACGATCTTTCTAAATTGCAGTTTTTTAGAAATCTGCAAATAACCTTTACAAACAAATTTAGTTTTGCGGTCCTAAATATGGACTTTATTGCTTCCAAAAATAAATAAAGTATATCGGTACTGTGGGTGCGCGAGTCCGACTCGCACTTGACCGGTTTTCAATTTTTGACCTCCCAAAGTAACTGCATCAGCTGATAGCGCATTTTGTATTAGAGGTCAAATTTGGTTTATCGTATTTCGACCTATTATGATTCAAAATGCGCTATCAGCTGATGCAGTTTCTATGGGAGTTCAAAAAATTATATTGGGCTATGACTTATTTTCCTTGGAAAATATTGTTCATTTTCATAATCACATTCACACCCTGTAGTATTAACACGCATTTCCGTTACACGCTGTATATGTACACTCGGGGAAGAAAAATATTCGTCACCTTAAGATTGGTTTTCGCTCGCACCTGTGCCAGAATCAATCATACCATAGAGTAATATAATACTGGGCGTATCATACTAACATCTTAGAACAAGAAACAGTACTGCCAATATTCAAATAAATGTAACATTTGGTGCAAAATAAGGTAGTGTCTGTTTTTCCCACTATAGAGTTTTATATTTTATAGTTTTTATGAGAACATAAAACTATAGAGATTTCACAGATTCCATTCCGTCAATGTGACAAATGACTCAATAATAAATTGACAGACACTTCAATTTATGACATTGAAAGACACTAAGAATGACAATAACTTTTTAATTGTCGTAACCAGAGGTTTTAATTTATCAAAATGTTTATGTGATACAATCTTCTTGGACAAGGTCTGAATTAATTTGAACTTTATTTTCGAACGGTAAAGTATACTTTTGTATGCAATATTCGAATCTTTATCACAGTTTCAAAAGGTAATATGTGCTCGCGACGGTTAACGAATCAATTTGAAAACTGGCGAACATTTTTCTTCCCCGAGTGTACATTGTCTAAAGCTTATAAGGATTCATTCATAAAAGCAATACAAGTGATAGTAGCTGTGTTTTTATTTCAGAATACGTACCGAACGAACTATTACGAAGCAAGTCCATCCGGCGGTCCGGCGGCGATACCATCTCCACACTGCGACCGGTGGCTAACGTGGACGAGAACGACAACGTTGTAGATACGGTAAGTTAAGCGAGTAATAGGGATGACTGGGTCGAAAACTAAATAATGTACTGTTTAAATTCAATCTAAGAAAGAGCATTGATTTAGATTCAGAATTATTTATTCAATGTAGAGATTCTTTACATAATGCTTATACTATTTTATCACTAAACGACTCGTAAGTGTTACACATAATTATACAGGGTATTACTTTGATTGCGTGCCATAGCTCAGGGGTGGGATCAGTATCAGTAACTGAACAAATTTCCCAAGGAACATAGGTCGAAATATGAAAAACCAAATTTGAACTTCCATACAAAATGCGCTATCATCTGATGCAGTTTCAAGTGTATTTCGACCTATGTTCCTTGGGAAAAGTTGTTCAGTTACTGATACTGAACCCGCCCCTGAGCTATGGCACGCAATCAAATTAACACCCTGTATACTTCGAAGAGCTAAAGAGCTGGGAGTGCCCGACTGGACGGAATTGGCACAGAACAGGGAAGCGTGGCGTACTTTAATGTCGGAGGCCAAGAACCACTTTGGTTCACTGAGCCAAAAAGAATGAATACTTCGACGGATAAACTCACGTTTTATATTGACGGCACAGGACCGACACGTTTCGGTCCTGCACGAGGACCTTCTTCAAGGATCTTCTTCCTCTTTTTTGTGCTCGGCGGGACACGGCGACAGACAGCAGTCCGTCAAACTGCTGACATCCCTGAAGAAGATTCTCGTACAGGATTGAAACGTGTCGGTCCCATGCCGTCAATATAAAACGTGAGTTTATACATACATACATACATTCATAACATCACGCCTTGTTCCCGTCGGGGTAGGCAGAGACCACAGTTCTCCACCTGCTACGATCTTGACATACTTCCCTTGCTTCCTGAACCTTCATCAATCCTTTCATACATGCTCGTCGGCTTAGGGTACTTTTAACCTGGCCTTTATTCAGAACGTCCTGAATTTGGTCCTGGTACGTTCGCCGAGGCCTTCCCCTTCCAACGTTTCCATTCACTCTCGCCTTGTGGATCTCTTTCGTCAATCTTCCTTCATTCATCCTCTCTACATGACCTAACCATCTCAGCATCCCTTTCTCAATTTTAGTCACTACGTCTTCTTTTACGCCACAACGTTCTCTTATCACACTATTTCTAATCCTGTCACTCAATTTCACACCAATCATACTCCTCAACGCTCTCATTTCTACTGCATTAATTCTACTTTAATGCTTTTTCTGCCATACCCAGCTTTCACTGCCGTACATCAGTGTTGGTACCAAAACGCCTCTATGAACAGCTAGACGAGCCTTGTGAGACACCTTCTGACTCTTCATAAAAGCATGCAGAGCAGAGCACTATAACATTATGCACAGTTTATCACAACACCAATTACACAAACTCAAAGGGTTTGGTCCTTTTAGGTCGTCGCACTGTGTCTGTGGAAAAGCTGGCTTGCCTCAACGTTCACATGATGGAGAAGTCTATGTTCATGAGCCTCTGCGTGTTTTTGAACAACTTTAGCCACAAACTCCATTTTTAAGTCCCGATGGAGATCAGTATTGCGTACATAAGGGGGAGTGTTACGAGTACACATAATAATATACTTCGACGAATAAACTCACGTTTTATATTGACGTCATGGGACCGACACGTTTCGGTCCTGCACGAGGACCTTCTTCAAGGATCTTCTTCCTCTTTTTTGTGGTCGGCGGGACACGGCGACAGATAGCAGTCCGTCAAACTGCTGACATCCCTGACAATCTAAACCAACATTTAAGAGGAAATTTAAAATATTCCTCCTTGACAAACAAAAGCTAGGAATTCCAAGGCATTTTGTTGCGTAGTTTATGGAAACTATGATGTTTTGTCTGTCTAGGTATATGTACTCGTAAGTATATATGTTTATATTGTCATCAATATTATTATATGTTTATTTTTTGTATATATTCTCGTATTCTTTTTTGTATAGCTCGCCTTTGTTATATGTTTTCACTTGTGTTTGTCTTGTAAATGTTTTCGTGTACAATAAAGAATAAAGAAAGAATAAAGAATATTATACATTATATAGGCATTTACTCAGTTATTCAGTTTATTACAATATATTTTACCAGTATGCTCACTTATATTAATCATTGTATTTCTAATTCATTATTTTACATTACACGGCTGTTATTGTTTATGTGGTTACCGCTAACGCGTTTTTTCTCAAGGTGGTAGCTGAAAATCAGTGACTTGCTGCAAAGCAAGTAACGGCGCTGAGCTACGGCCTTTTTTGAACTGCTGCAGCACACATACATACCCCAAGCGGGTACTTACTCACATGTATTTTCTATTGCTCCAACTGTTGTTATTGTCCTTGTCGCATTAATTTCTGTTCTGTATTGTATTATGTATGTGTGTCTGTAGACAAAATAAACGAGTTTATCTATCTATCTATCTATCAAGAAGATTCTCGTACAGGATCGAAACGTGTCGGTCCCATGCCGTCAAGATAAAACGTGAGTTTATCCGTCGAAGTATATAATTAATACTTATACTGTCAAACAAAAATCCCTTATTGCGACCTCCCTAGTTTGCTTAGGACATTGCAGGATACCTAATTGTCCGAAATGTTTGATATTCCGTGATGCGGAAGGCACGTTAAGCCGTTGGTCTCGTCTGCTATACGACGTGTTAATGGAATAAGCGAAACCCTCATACACACCGACTGATTTTTATTAAAATAAATCCATTCCCGTATTTTTTTTTTTGATATTGTTATTTTAAAGTTTCATCGTTATTCTAGTAGATTTTTAAGCTATCATGGCGCGTACGCCCACCTCCCTCCCCTCCTCACCGCCCATGAACCGCGTGGCGCCCGCGCGCGTAAAGCGCGTAGCCACAGAAATGTTTAGAAGCGGCAAAAATTTAAATAACAAAAATAAAAAAAAAATTACCCGTATCTAAAACCCGTGAAATTGATTCTACTCTCGAATCTGAACAAACTATTCTCTCAGTTTCGCTTATTCCGTTAACACGTTGCATACAGATGTAGTCGTTAATTCCCTTCGTCCATTTGGATCCATTGGTCTTAATACTCTACGACGTGTAATTCTAAATACGCAAAACCTCTGTAACCGCCCATCTAACTGAACAACTATTGTTCTACAACTTTTGGAAATTAAATAAAAATCGAATCTTCATACGGAATGAAAATCTTATCCGGTCAATTTGTATGGAGAACAAAATTCTTTTTATTTTAATTTCCAAAAGTTGTATAACTATCCCCCGAGAGGTTTTGGGTTGTAGGTTTTATTACATCACACGTTGTATAATAAGATTATTATATGTATGTATCGTTTGCATTTCAGGCGAAAGAGTCAAAGAACCAGGACGATTCGCAACTGAACGCTACCATGCGGGCCAAGCACGCTTCTCGCCACGGGAATTCCCCGCTAAAGGTGAGTCTGGTTAAGTCTTGGACCAATTAGAGTAGGAAATATGCATTATTATTTTTTAAATTTGAAGCACCTACTTGAATTTTGTATAACTTTCGTTTTATTAAAAATGGAACGCGGATATTTTGGCGTTGTCATCAGCAAAGTTTGAGGTTAAGTTATGAAGTGTTTTTCAGTCGAGCAACGCATAGAAATTGTGAAAATCCAATATCGAAATGTTGAGAATTTCAGGCGAAAGCGGCGGCGATGTGATTCGCAACACATCACGTCCCGTTCCTCGCGGGAGCGAAAAGCGGACTACGGAGAGCCGCTTTGCTACGATGAATGTCAGAGGTGGAATGAATGGCAAAATAGATGAAGTATGTCAGATGATGGATGAAAGGCGTATAGACGTACTGTGTGTGAATGAGACTAAACGGAAAGGTTGTGACACCACAGAACATGGCCCTTACGCAGCGTACTGGTCTGGTGTTCCCAGTACCAGCAGAGGCTGTCAGGGAGTCGGTGTCATACTTTCCGAAAGGATGGCAGAGTGCGTGAAAGAAGTCGAGTGTGTGAGCCCAAGACTTATCTGGGTCAGGCTAAAAGTCGGACTGACTCGAATCTTTGTTCTGGGTGCATATGCACCTACGGATATGGGTTCGCGAAGGTCTCAAAAAGCCCAAAAAGAGATAGATGAGTTTTGGGAAAGTATGAGAGATACATTAGGGAAATGTGAACAGAATGAACGAGTTATCATGCTAGGTGATTTTAATGGATGGGTAGGAAGAAAGCGTGACGGTTATGAAAGAGTTGTTGGTAAGTTTGGTGATGAACGTGTGAATGAAAATGGTGTAAGTCTGCTTGAGATATGTTTGGAATGGAATCTTTTTGTGGCAAACACTATGTTTGACCACAAAAGGATCATATGTATACAAGAGAGGAGGGTGATGCGAGAAGTATGATCGATTTTGTAGTTGTGGATGAAAGATTGAGAAAAAGGGTTCTGGACGCTCGCGCATATCGCGGAGTCGGCATCGACACAGACCACCACCTGGTTGTAACCCGAATTGGTGGTCTATTTAATCGGTGGCGGCATAAGGCACAAGAGCAGACGAGCGTTTTGGAACGTATTATAGTGGAGAGATTGCAAGAGGAGGATGTCAGAAGTGAATACTTGAAAAGCTTGAGTGAAAGATTTGAGAACCCAGGTAAAGTGAATGATATTGAATGCTTGTGGAATGAATTTAAAGATGGAGTAGTAGGAGTAGCTGTCAATGTTTGTGGGGTGTCGAAAAGGAGAAATGGTGGAAAGAAGAAGAATGTGTGGATGCTGTAAAATCTAATCAAAGATTGCAGAAGGCCACAAGTGATGATGTTAGTGTAGCACGAAAGGAATATAAAAGAGTGAAAGGTATTGTAAAGGATGTTGTTGAGAGAAAGAAAGAGGAGTGTAAGGATGAGTTTGACAGAAGGCTTTCTGAAGATTTCCAGTCAAACCAAAAGTTTTTCTGGAAATCCATACGGACAGCCCGAGGAAAGTTTGGAACATCGGAGCTGAGTAAAATCAGAAGCCAGGATGGAAGTATTATAAAAGGTGAGGAATGTGTGCTGAAGAGATGGAAGGAATATTTTGAAAGTCTGTTGGAGAAAGAAGAAGCAGAGGCCAGCGTACCGAGGTCTTCTGTGGAAATGCATGAGAATGAATATGAGAGTAATGTAAGTGAGATAAGTATGGATGAGATCATGAAAGCAATGAAAAGTATGAAATCAGGTAAAGCAGGTGGGTATGATAGAGTGTCGGTCGAAATGTTGAAGGCTGGGCGAGGCATTGTGGCTAGTCAGCTGTACCGCCTTTTCAACCTGTGTTGGACGAACGGCCAAGTACCAGGTGACTGGTGCAAGGCTGTGATTGTGCCGCTGTACAAGGGAAAAGGGTCACAACAGGACTGCAAAAATTACCGCGGGATAAGTCTTCTCAGTGTCGTCGGCAAACTGTATGCAAAGGTTTTGATTGAAAGAGTGATGAAAGATACTGACGAAAAAATATGGGATGTACAAGCAGGATTTAGAAAGGGAATGGGATGTACAGATCAGGTCTTTTCCTTGCGGTGCATAGCTGAAAAGTTTTTGGCAAAAAACCAAAAAGTCTACTGCGCGTTCGTGGATTTGGAAAAGGCCTATGACCGAGTGGTGAGGAATGAATTGTGGTCGGCATTGTCTATGTATGGGGTGAACGGTCATCTGATTCAAGCACTGAAATCTCTCTATGAGGATTCCAGTGCTTGCGTCAGAATAAACGGGGCGTACACTGAATGGTTTAGCATCGAAAAAGGTGTTAGGCAGGGATGTGTAGAGTCACCTTGGCTGTTTAACCTGTTCATGGATAATTGTTTGACTGATCTGAAAGAGAGTATGTGTGGACTGAGAATGAATGAGTTACTCATAAAATGTCTTCTCTACGCTGATGACCAAGTTATATTTGCGTCATCTGCTGACGAGTTACAGGAGATGGTAACAAAGATGAATGTGGCTTTTGATAGGAAAGGAATGAAAATAAATGTAAGCAAGACGAAAGTAATGGTACTTGAAAGAGAAGAGTGTATGACAGAGTGTACTATATTAATAGGTGGTGAACAAGTCGAACAAGTGAAGGAGTTTGTGTATCTGGGTTCTAAGTTTACGAGAGATGGAAAATGTGAAAGTGATATCGAAAGAAGAGTGAATGCTGGAAACATGGTGAATGGTGCTCTGCATGTTTTTATGAAGAGTCAGAAGGTGTCTGACAAGCCTCGTCTAGCTGTTCATAGGGGCGTTTTGGTACCAACACTGATGTACGGCAGTGAAAGCTGGGTATGGCAGAAAAAGCATGAAAGTAGAATTAATGCAGTAGAAATGAGAGCATTGAGGAGTATGATTGGTGTGAAATTCAGTGACAGGATTAGAAATAGTGTGATAAGAGAACGTTGTGGCGTAAAAGAAGACGTAGTGACTAAAATTGAGAAAGGGATGCTGAGATGGTTTGGTCATGTAGAGAGGATGAATGAAGGAAGATTGACGAAAGAGATCTACAAGGCGAGAGTGAATGGAAACGTTGGAAGGGGAAGGCCTCGGCGAACGTACCAGGACCAAATTGAGGACTTTCTGAATAATGGCCAGGTTAAAAGTACCCTAAACCGACGAGCATGTATGAAAGGATTAATGAAAGTTCAGGAAGCAAGGGAAGTATGTCAAGATCGTAGCAGGTGGAGAACTGTGATCTCTGCCTACCGCAACGGGAACAAGGCGTGACATTATGTATGTATGTATGTATGAGAATTTTGCTGAGACGATCCGTAAATGTCGCACATTTTCGGTCATCATCATGCACCATCGAGTAATCTAACACCTCTGGACCTGTTTCATTGGGGTTTTCTGAAGGGAAAAGTGAGCAATTCCTAAACTCAAAACAGAAATTCGTCGAGTTATTGACGAAATCCAACCACAAATATGTCGAAATGTCATCGATAATTTCATGAAAAGGGTGAACGTTTGCCAGCTACGCCGAGGCTAGCATTTGTCGGATGTTGTGTTCCACACGTAACCTCCGTGTCCATATTTGCAGTTGAAAAAAAAAGTACAACAAACATTCAGCAGCAATATGAGTTTTATTAAAAAATTTAAACTCAAGTAGGTATTGAGACACCCGTTACATAACATCCAGACACAGAACAAACGCTCCTCGTGTTCAAATATACATACTCGTATGTTTGCCGTGGGCGGGGATCGACCCCTCGGCCCACGGCGTGACAGGCTCACTACCAACTACACTTACGGGCCAGTCTGAATGTGTTTTGTTTTACACGCATCAGAAAGAAAGAAAAAGAGACTAAGCATTTTTTTTCCCTTTCAGCGTGCCGCGTATTTCTTCTAATGTGACACATTGTACTGTAGTATTGAATACACATGCGAATAAAATTTTATTTTTGTAGGTGGTGATGAAAAGTAACCTTACGTTCAACCTCGGCAACGAATTCTTCAAATGGAGATCCAGTGATGATGCCGCGTAAGTTGTGTCATTTTTATTGTTTTACTAGCTTTTGCCTGCGTCTTCGTACGCGTGGAACTCAGAAAAAGTAGCCCATGTCCTATCCCATAGTTCAAACCAAAGAATTCGGAATGCTTGCTCCTCCGCTCGGAATAGAAGAAATACTAATTTATTTTACTATGGGATGACATCTGCCATTATGTCCCAAGTTGAAATGTCAAATCATCAACCGTGATTTGACATCTTCATACAAAATTTACATCATGACGCCTATGCTGTATTTACATTGACTGAATGGATGTTAGAATACCTTGTGACACATATTTTCATTAATCTTCCTTTTTTTACCATTTCTATATGGTTTTAACTATCTTCGTAACAGATTTCATCAAAATCGGTTAAGCGGTTCAGCCGTGAAAGCTTATATACAACGTGTTAACGGAATAAGCGAAACTGAAAAAATGGTTTGTTCAGAATCGAGAGTAGAATCAATTTCACGGGTTTTTGATAGGGGTATTTTTTTTTTTTTTATTATTATTTAAATTTTTGCCGCTTCTATTCTAAATATTTCTGTGGATACGCGCGCTGGCGGCGGAGGGAAGTGGGCGTGGCGTGCGCGGACTAGAACAAGGATGAAACTAGAACAATGATGAAACTCTATAATATCAATATCTAGATAAAAAAAACTCTTTTTAATATTTTTTTTACGCGAATGGATTTATTTTAATAAAAATCAGTTGGGGTGTATGAGGGTTTTGCTTCTTCCATTAACACGAGATGCTTTGGCATTTACATAATATTAAATTTGGATTAAATCAGCCGTTGCCTGCACCTTCGTTTACATTGATATATTCCCTTGGGAATGATTTTTCCCGCTGCGATAGCGTTGTTAGCGTTGCAGCTGGCACCATTGACCGCGGTTTTTGGTGACCGCAGTACATAGACGGACGCAGTTGCCATTGCTCCGGTTCATAATCTCTTAGTCGCTTCTTACGACACCTAAGAGTAGAGATGGGTTGGTACTATTTTTTGTCGGCACTACATGGGCAACACTCAAACTTACACAAGCTTAACTCGCCATAATGTTTGGGCATTTGCGTTTTTTATGTCTGAACGTATAACAATTGCCAGTAAATAAAACTTAAGATATAAAAAAATTCGGCCTCCATACAAAATGGCTAACTTGTTTAGATAGTTTGTTTGGAAAGGCCTTTTATTTATATTTTAAGTTTTTTAGTTAATTTGGCTGATAGTTTGGCTTTTAGTTTTGTGAAATCTGTCCCTCACACGCTATGTTTTTGTGTTTCCTTAGCGACATGCTAGGCGCGCTGGCAATACCGTTGAACACGTCCAACAGAGTGGCGCCCCCGCTGCACGCGTGGGTCAAGCCGGCGACCGCCCCGCTGCGGGTGGGCGCCACCCACGAGAAGGAGGATGATGTAAGTTTGTCGGTTTTAAGTGGAACTTTAAAGGTGTTTTCGCACTACGTCCGATCCGAATCCGTGAAAATAAGAATCAATAGTAAAATCGGATGACGGAAGCCGATTGACGGATGACGGAAGCCGATTAACGGATGACGGAAGCCGATTAACGGATGACGGAAGCCGATTTCACAATTGATTCTTATTTTCACGGGTTCGGATCGGACATAGTGCGTAAACACCCTAACGCACTTTGTATGGGTGGTTAGCTAGGAAAACTGCTGGTGAAAATCTACGTACAAAAGTCATTTTGAGCCGCTAGCGTGAAAAAGGTTTTTGTAATAGGGAACATGCATGATTTTTCATATTAAAAAAAAATTCTTATTCAGATAATAAACAGTTAAGTAAAACAATTTTTCGAATAACTATAAAATTAAAAAAGATATAAGCCAGCGAAGATTTGTTTCTGTCTCTTTCTTCTTCTTCTTCTTCGTCGTTTCCTCATGGCTGAGGGTCGTGACCACCAAAAGTAGCCCTACGCGTTAGGGCTCTCCAAACATTTCTGTTTTGGGCTAGGTGGATTGCCCCCTGGATGTTGCAGTTGGTGGACTTCAAGATGGCATCTGTCCACCGGGTAGACGCTCTTCCTCTACTCCTTCTTCCCGCCACGTGCCCAACTAGTATTAGCTTCTCCAAATTTTCCGGCTCCCGGCGGGCAACGTGACCGAAGAAAGAGAGTGACCTTTGGAGGCATATTGTCGATAAGCGGGTAGTGATTTTGAGCTCCTGAAGAACAGAGACGTTAGTGCGGCGCGCAGTCCATGGGATACCTAACATTTTGCGCCAGCACCACATTTCAAACGCATCTATTCTTGATCTTAATCGAGCTTTCAGGGTCCATGTTTCCGATGCGTATAAGAAAATAGAGAAAACTAGGGAACGCATGAGTTTCACTTTCGTGCTGCGATAGATGTTCCGATTTTTCCATATTTTCTTCAGGCGTTTAACAGCTGATTTCGCTATCTGTGATCGTCGGACGACTTCCTTTTCGCAGTCCCCATCATTACGAATAAGGGCCCCCAGGTAAACAAATTCTTGTACCGTGTCCAGGTATCGCATCTCGAATGATCTCTGCATGGCTTCCGCTCTGTCGACGAACATCAGTTTGGTTTTATCCCGATTGATCCGCAGTCCATATCCCAAACTTGCGCTTTCAAGTCTCCGAAGAAGTTCGGCAAGTTCACCTTCGTTCGCGCCTATCAGTGTGGTGTCGTCAGCGAAACGTAAATTGTTAATGAGGTGACCTCCAATCCGAATACCTCCTCCCCAATCCTGTAGCACTCGCCTCATGATGTGCTCTCCTACAAGGTTGAACAATTGTGGTGAGAGAATACAGCCTTGCCTGACTCCACGTTCCGTTGCAAAGGGCTCCGATAGATAGATAGATAGATAGAAACTCTTTATTGCACACAAATTAAGAGTAATTGCGTAAGAAACCTTATATCTAATTGCGCGCAAAGGCGGCCTTATTGCTTAGTGCAATCTCTTCCAGGCAACCTTAGGACTGGGAATCGCTGAGATGGACACGAGTAGTGCAGAGTTTGCTTAACTAAGTTAGACTAATTTGAAAATAAATTAGGTACATAAAATCAAACAATAAACTTATTTACCAAAATACTTAAATACAGACATAGAATAAATAAATACACATATATACTTACATAAAATAATACACATATACACAGATGTAATATACATAAATAAACATAAAAATATATACCTTTATATATATACATATACATACATTATATAAATAATATAGCAACAAAATGTAAATAAGTGTCCTATTTTCCTACAGACAACTTTCCTCTTTCTTTAGGTAGAATTCGATCAATTCAGATTTGAAAGCATTAATGGTTTTTGCTTGACGAATGTCACGTGGCAGTTCATTCCACAATCGGACATTTTTGTAAACGAATTATAATAGAAATTAGATTTTGCGAATGTTGTGGTTAGCAAATTATCGTTTTTAGACCTGGAAGCTAAGAGATGATTTGACCCTAAATAATCAAATTTTTCACCGAGGTATGGAGGAGAAACCGGAGAGTTGAGGATGTTGAATAGTAAAGAGAGGGCATGTACGTAACGTCGCTGACGAATCGGTAATAGTTTTAGTTTATTCCTATACTCAGATACATGATCGTATTTCCTAAGACCGAAAATGAAACGTATACACATGTTTTGCAGCCGATCGAGTTTGTTCAAAAGGAGCTGGGATAAATCCAAGTAACTGATATCTGCATAATCTAGGATCGGAAGGACTAAGGAATTAACGAGCTCAGTTTTAGTTTTTACGGGAAGAAGATTTTTCCATCTTTTCATCGACCCAAACACAGCAAAAGTTTTACGACAAACGGTTTCCACTTGAGGAAGCCAGGAAAGATTTTTGTCAATTAGCAAACCCAGGTTCTTGACAACATCCACAAACGGCAATTGGCAGTTATTCAGTATTACAGGGGTAAGGTTTGTAAATGATATCATCCAATCGTATCTTTGATTGACCGTCTAGGTATAAGTTTTGGACGAGAAATATAAGGTGGTCTCTTTCTAGCAAAACGAAATTTAACACGGAGTTTATATGGCCGTAGTGAACTTTGACGTCACTATTCATGTCGGATCTCTCTGTCTTATAGGCGCTTAATTGATAGTTTTAAATTCTTATGTCGGCCGAATTTCTTAGCCGATTAAAATTTTAATTTAACTTTTTGTCATCTCTGCTACGGTATTTACATATTTTGTTAATAAATGCGACTAAAAAAATTATGCATGTTCTCTATTAGAACGTGATGATAAAGTATGGTGTAAGGTGCTAGCGCTAGCGTTATTTTTAAGGTTTTTCTCGCTGTACTGAGGTAAAAATTGTTTGTCTCGCGTCTTGTGCCTTGAAACCCTCGCTACACTCAGGATTCTTCTTTTGAAACACTCGCTTCGCTCTTTGCACAATAAATATATAAGCTAATGCAGTATGGAAACTCCTATCAGACGTCCAAAAATGACGCACTTACACATGCGCACACCGCTACAGGAAAATGTACAGTTTTCGCGCTGGGTGCCGCGTCGTCCATTCAAGCAGGCAGGTTTTTCATTCCATGTCAATTAAATATTGTCATACTTCTCTTATTTCTAAAATTCTGGGTAACTACCCTGACGCTCCGACGCACCGTAGTTCTTTTTTCAAAAAAAAGGTTGAGTTTCCATACTGCTATAACTTACATATTTACTGTGCTCGTGGCTCAAGCCTAGAATCATTCGCTTGCTCGAGTTTCAATACCAGGCACTCCCCGGCTAATAACAATTTTGCTGCCTTACATAACAAACAAATAAAAAAAAATCATATTTCGACCTAAATTAAGAAGAATTCAATTTCGTCGGCAATTTTACGTCCTTTCGGGTGGTACGGTCAACCGCTTGTCGGTAGAAACTTTTTCAACTTTATTACCACGCCATAAGGTCCAAAAGTGTTTCTACTGACTTGCTGTTGAGTGTACCATTTCTGTATCTATTGCTAATAGCGCATTTCACTGGCCCATTGGTGTGGTCGGTAGTGAGCCTGCTTACTACGCCGTGGGCCGCAGGTTCGATCCCCGCCCGGGGCAAACATTTTTTTGAAGAACACGAGTGTTCTGTGTCCGGGTGTTATTTATGTATATATCAGTCTCTGGTACCCATAGTACTCGTACATGCTTTGCCTAGTTTGAGATCAGATGACTGTCGATTTGTCCCTCAATATTTATTTTGACCCCCAATATTTCATTGGCCCCTCAATATTTAATTTGTATAAAACTGATAAAATTTCAGGTTGTAAAAAAATTACTAAAAATATGTTTTATATATATGTATTATAACTTAAATAACTTTTATTAACTTTTATTTTCTGCAAACATAATTTAATTCAATGTAAATGAATTTTTTACGGTTTTTATTTAAATAGCGGTAAAAGCTAAAGTCAGGTCATCTGATCCCAAACTTGGCAAAGCCTGTGTACTATAGGTACCAGAGACTGATATATATACATAAATAACATCCAGACATAACAAAACAATCGTGCTGATCACACAAATGTTTGCCTGGGCGGTGATCGAACTCGCGACTCGCGGCGTAGAAGGGCATTACCAACCACACCAACGGGCTTGTCTTTGATGTCAAGCTTTTATCTGCACTTGACTGTACTATAGGGTGACTCTTAATTAGTTCTTGATAGAAAAAAGTATGAATGTACTCATGATACTGAACAACTTTCCTCAAGGAACATAGGTCGAAATACGAAAATCAAGTTTTGACCTCCCATAGAAACTGCATCAGCTGATAGCGCATTTTGTATGGGAGGTCAAATTTAATTTATAAATAAATTTTAATTTAAAAATAAATTTATTTTTCGTATTTCGACCTATTAGTTAGGGTGCTGGTTGCAATTTGGGTATATGATTTGCTCATGATTCATATTAACAGGGATGATAGATCAGCTCAATACGAATCGATTTGAACCTTACAAGTTTTTCTGTGCGTCGCTGCGTTTTTGAGTTAAAGCAAAAAAAAAAATTAGATACCAAATAATGTTTTTTTTGTCTGCCTTTGTGGTTCCTGTTTAAAATACTTCTGAAGATGTAGAAAATCGAAGAGGCAGACATGCAGGGCTCTGCATTATCACGGGACGAAGTAGTGAATTTTTGCATTTTGAAGCGCTGTAACTTTACGATGTAGGGCTATTATGGTAGCAGACCATTTTTCTGGGGTTTTATACATTGTATTTAATCAGATAGTCATAGTCTGCCAGGTGTACGTTTCATTGTCAAATTTCAAAATAGTTAAAACTTAATTCCTCAAAAACGCAGGGGTGTGGATGTCCGCTAATATTTTTTGTATCTTCTAGAGGATGCTCCTAATCATCAGTCAAAGAGGCAGACATGAGCAAATCATATAGAAATTTGTCCTTCATCACCCTTACTATATGTTCCTTGAGGAAAGTTGTTCAGTATCATGAGTATATGCATATCTTTTGCTATCAAGAACTAATTAAAAGTCAACCATATACAGAGTGTAAGGGACGTACAGAAAACTGAAAGGGCGTGCTCAGTCAATGAAACTGAACAACTTTCCCAAAGAAACATTTTTGGGAAACGAAAAATCCGGAAGTGGATCAAATACAACTTCCAAATTTTTTTTACGTTGTTAGTTACAGGTTAAGCTAATAAAAGATAGATAGATAGACCACTTTATTGCTCACATAACAACAATAAAAAACAAATGTACATGGAGAACTAAACCTAATGTGGGCAAAGGCGGCCTTATCGCTGAAAGCGATCTCTTACAGGCAACCTTTGATGTTAGGGATACATAAACAGAGCTCTGCAAGTATTCATGTGATCACAAGTGCCATGAAATACAAAAGGCATAAAAAGAGTGTGTGTGTTGGTCTCTCCATACAAACTGTTCAATTAGAGTGAGTAATTTGTGTGGAGAGGTAAATTTTTCCTCCCGGCGCATAATGTCGCGTTCGCAAAATGTCACACTAGGGTTTACCATAGTTTGCTATGGTAAACCCTAGTGTGACATTTTGCGAACGTTCGTTCGCATAATGTCACACTTAATCGTGACATTGTGCCTAAGGACATTTCTACTATACGAAATACAGAAAACTAATGAAAACATAAATAATTCTTTTCAAAGTCCACAAAGAATGAAAATTTTTCGAAATCCCAAATCCGTACAAAAAAAATCAAAATTTTTCTGAGCCAAATCTATAGTAAAATTATTCAAATTTTTTTTAAGTTTAAAAAAGCGTGACATTTTGCTTACGTGACATTTTGCGTACGTGACATTATGCGCCGGGAGGTTTTTTTTTTATAATTTCCCAGAAATGTTTCCTTGAGAAAATAGTTCAGTTTCGTTGACTTTCGGTGCACCGTCCCTTACAGCTGTAATGAATTGTGTCGCCAGGTCCTGATAGCGCACGGTCAGCATCCGATGCTGACGGCGGAGCGCGCGCCCGGCTCGGCTGCGGACTCCGACTCCTCTTCCTCAGAGAGCGACGAGCCGCGGTAAGGCTCACTACATATAACCTAAGAGCCAAACGATTTCACTGTATGAAGATTTAACAAAAATTCATATCAGCATTTTTTTTTTTGGCAAAAAATAGATTAGCTGGTCTATAAAATAATTCATTAGTAATCTTTACGACCGCATGATTTAAAAACATAATAATAAAGGTATTATAAATTCCACAAAAGAAGGGCAAAAATGCTATAAATATTATTTACTTTACATTTAATTACCTTTATTTTTTATCTTCTTTTTAAGTATATAATCCTCCTACATTTCCTACTTAAAAACAAATTTACGTAAATCTTTATTATGATTAGACCCATGATAAAAATGCTATCAGATCAGTTTTTCTAAGCTTTCGTTTCATTAACGTCCCTTAACATATAGTGTACTAAATCCAACAAAAAAGAAATGGAAATTGAAACCTCCAGAAATTGAAATTGTACCTTCCAGTTTGAAATTTGGGTGGATTCAAAAATATAATCTCTTAAAATTGCATATAAAAGTCGTTTACAAAAATTTGGCTTGATATGAATGTTTTCTCCAAAATATAGGATAGCTCTTAGGGTAATATACAAGTATGACTTTTTGGCGTGAACTCGGCCTGCTTGGTTGAAATTCTTGTTTTTTGTGTATGTAGTGATTTAGTGGATAATAAAGATAGTGTTTTATGCAGTAAATTAGCTACGGAGTGCGCAGCTGATGAGGATTTCAAACGATCTCGTGTTTAAACCCAGTCTGTGTTGTCTCAAAAAGTCATAGACATTTCCTTCGTAAAGTCCACTATCGGGGAGCAATGACCAATTTCCCCACTCGACACTGGCGGTTCGCCATATTTTAAACTTCTAAAAAGTTAAGAAATTACAAAAACTGAACGATGTTCTTCAACACGACACTAGCAGAAATGTCCCCAAATATGGGTTGACGATTGCCAAATAAATAAAAAATATATACAATTACAAGTATTGTAGCTTTACAAGGCATACTTATACAAGGTTATTTTTTTGGACCTAATTTTCTTTTTCCTACTTATTAGTGAGGTCAAAAGCAACAAGTTTTGTTCTACGACTTTGCTAACGCACAAAAAATTTTCGACTCGTACTAAAGTGGTCACGTGACCGACCCATTTTGTTGTGAAATTTTTCGTGCGTTGTTAGCAAAGTCGTAGAACAAAAGTTGTTGCTTTTGCCCTCACTAATAAATGGGCAAAAGGAAATCAGGTCCAAAAAAATAACCTAGTATACAGCGTGAATTTACATTGATGTTTGCTTCCGAAGCCCAATGATTCTACTCTTATAAACAAGCAACTTACCCGAAAAAAAAAATTATTTACACGAAAAAAATTTTCACCTTCCCATACAAAATGAGTCAATCACGTGACCACTTTACTATGGGGAGACGAAAATTTTTTTTCTTAGCGAAAGATACTTATTAGGCTTCGGGAGCAAAATAGTACGGTCAGTTAGCTGTTTCACGTAAACACGCCTTACAATTTCATCAAATTTTTTCCAGGTACTAGTTAGGTACATAGCTCTCAATTATTGATAGGAGCCAATTCTTGAATTTTCTATGGAAATTTTATGAAATTCAAGAATTGGCTCCTATCAAACATTGAGAGCTATGTACCTAACTAGTACCTGGAAAAAAATTGGTGCAATTTGGTGAATTTGGCGATATAAGACTATAAGGGACCGAACTAAAACCAATGGAAATTCTAGTAGCTATTTATTTATACATTCGAACACGAGAATGTTATGTGATGATTAACTTAACTAAAAAGATTGAAAGAGAACTAACTTTAAAGATTATTTGCGCAACTGGCTGATAGAGTTCCAATTGTTGTTACGACGACGAGGTAATAATTTATTTTTGTTTACAGGGGCCCGACTCCAGGCAACGCATTTTACTGATCTAACAAAAATACGTAAATAATAATCCCAGAAAAACTGAATCTCAACGTGGTTGACACAAATAGCCTAGGCAACGAAGCGGATCGTTGTATGAAGACCCCCGCATTAAATCCTCAGTCGATGAAACTTTGCTGGGGTATTACACTATATGAGACAAACCTTCTAAAAAAATCCAATCAAAAAAAATTTTTTTTTCCATACAAAAACTACAAAAAATGTATGAAAAAATTAAAAGTACCGATTTTCTTTTGGATTTTTTTATAGAAGATTTGTCTCATATAGTGTAATACCCCAGCAAAGTTTCATCGACTGAGGATTTAATGCGGGGGTCAACTGCTTCGTTGCCTACACTAGAATTAATAAGCAGTTGCACAAAGCATCTTTTCTTTTATACTCTGTATATTTAAAGAATCTTTAAATTTTAAAGATGCTTTGTGTTGAGTGTAAGTGCCACTAACGTTTGCGTCTAGATCGCCCAATAATCGATCCACTATCGATTCAGTTACCCATTAGCGCGTCGCAGTATATTACACAGCGCCATCTGTTCGTCTGCTTGGTATTATATAATTTTGAACACTCAGACGATTATAGATACTGTACATACTATTTGAATATCCGCGCATTATTTAATAAAAGCAGCTACTTAGTTAAAACTGAACAACTTTCTTTTCGTATTTCTACCCTTAGGAAAAGTTGTTCAGTTTCATAGGGAGAATCACAACCTTCAAGGTTGATGTACCCTTTCTGTTACGCCTTGTAGAGGAATAGCAAAAAATATGGTCTTAAGAACCTAAGGTGCTCAAGTAGTTACTTTGTACAAACAAGATATGTACTTAATAGTTATAGTTCAAATTGTTGTGGAACAAACTACAACACAAACTCTCCATTAAAGACGAAATATATTTTTCAATACATTTGCTCGAAAAACGTACTTACAAGGACGCAAACATTGCTCGTAAGTAGTTACTTACCGAACTAGTGCGGTAAGTAAAAAAGTATAATACCGACCAAGGAGTTTTTCCACTCTCATCATAAAATGATGTAAAAATACTACAGTGGTGAATTTTTACTTGGATGACGACTGCCTACTTTAAAATAAAATGGAGAGTACCAGGAGAACATAAATCAACTAGAGGCTGACAGTACCCATGGTTGGTTCCTTTACCAAGTGTATTACGTATACCTGTTTTCTCACAAATGTATTGAAAAACGTCGTAAGATACACGTCCGTAAGGGTTATGACAAACTCGTGCCGATGGTAAACCTTCGACTTCGTCTCGGGCTTACAAAACGTCAACTCGTTTGTAATAACCCTACTTACGGAACTTGTATCTTAAACTACTATTCCCAACTCTATCTTCACATTGACAGTTAGGAGTGTGTTGTTTTTACTTAGATCTTACAGTCGAATTAGAATGATAGTAGAGTGAGAGCAGGATGGAGCGATGCGTAAGATCCTTTCGGTGCATAATGTCCATTTTGCAAAATGTCCAGTGGTGAAAAAATTACCAATTTGCATAATGTCCAGTTTGCAAAATGACCAATTTGCATAATGTCCAGTTTGCAAAATGTCCATTTCGCAAAAAAGGCCAGTTTGTAAAAATCAGACTTTTAAAGTAAGCCGTGCTGCAGTGGTTTCTTGCCGTTTCTTTTACGCTGGCATAGCACGATCCGAAACGGCGTAGACTCGCTCTATTTGCTTTGTATTCTGTAAGTATTCTATAAAAATCTACATTGAATAAAATTATCTGATTCTGGAGCGACAGAGACACGTATCGCTCCGTCCTGCTCTCACGCATAGCTATGTCCTATTACCATTCTGATCGAGCTACATTACTTGTATCTTGACTGAAGTATTTACAGGGTGAAAGGGAGGGACGGTGTACCGAAAACTGACAGTTCTTTAACAGTTTCCCGTCAAAGAAACTGAACAACTTTCCTAAAGAAACATTTTTGGGAAATGAAAAAACTATCAACCTTACCATACAAATTGCTCACTTTGATTGAACCAGCGAACTACAATACTATGGAACTCTAACTCAGAACAAATTCCACACAAAAAGTGGCCCTACGTGAAACCAAAAGGACGTATATTCAAAATACGAATCAATTGGTTCAAATTCAGAACGAGAGCAGGGATTGGTTCGCGCGCGTGCTGCAATGTCAGCTAGTGGGTAGTTGAGAGGTAACTATTTTAGCTCCGCCTACTTAGGTAACTATTTCGTGGGGTCCAGTTTGAAGCGTAGTTATCGTTCTATAGTATTGTATTTCGCTGGATTGAACAGTTTGTATGGAGAAGTCAAAACTTTTTTCATTTCCCAAAAACGTTTCTTTGGGAAAGTTGTTCAGTTTCGTTGACTGAGCTCGCCCTTTCAGTTATCGGTACACCGTCCCTTCCACCCTGTATGATGTGATTTATATGTACTCGTCTTTTTGGTGGAAAGTTATTTTTTTGTGACAGAGTCATTTTACGACAAGATTGTATTGATTGTACAGCCTCGGAATTGAATTGTTGATCAGGAACAAGTAGAAAAAAATAAACATAAAATAATTCAGTATTTATCTTTTGGATATTATCCAAATGATAAGTACTGAATTATTTTCAGGTTGAAGAACTCTTTTAGGAGTACAAACATTTCTTTAATTGTTGTTTTTTAATATTTTATTTAATCTATTAATCAGAGTATCGGAATTGACAAATATCAAGACAGTCTAAAGTAAAGACAATAAGACAGTCTAAAGTATGTGGATTACTATCTGAAATAAACTATTTGAAAAGTCATTTATCATCATCACTATTGACATTGAGATAGCTCCTATGATGAAACAGTACATGCTGTTTTATTCACCTTTCATCATCATAACATCCCATGAAACGTCCACTACAGGACAGGGAGCTCCCTCTAGAATCCTAGCTTTTGCTGGAAAAATGTGGAGGGGAAGTACCATAGTCCCCTCGCTTGTTAGCGTTACGGCTGGCACCATGGACCGCGGTTTTAGGTGACCGCAGTAAGAAAGATGTAAGATACAAAGGAGGATGCTGCTGCCCATCCTCCAGTTAACCCTCAGTCGCCTTTCACGACACCCACGGGTATGTATGGGTTGGTACTATTCTTTGTCGGCACCACACGGGACCTTATTCTCCTTTACTAATACCTAATATTAAAAAAAACTTCGACCTGCTCAACAGTTTATTTCCGTGACTGTACTGAAAAACCGTCCAAGTGACCAAAACGCGTTTTTTCTTATTAATGACCTATGAACTTATTATAATAAGAAATCTCGCGTCGATATAACTTTTAAATAAGAAACTTATAAAATTAGCAAAAGAAACTCAAATATGAGGAACATCGAATTGAATTTTTATAATAAATTTATGTGACCCTATTTATTAATTGGTCAGTTTTTTTTTAAGATTATTAATGTTATAATTCGTTACAGAAATTCAAATCTAAGGAACCTTAAAACTTGGTCTATTAATAGAGATAGGGCTCATTAAGTTATTAATAGTGTTATAAAAAATCGCAGTTAACATTTTTTTTTTTTTTCATAAAATATCGATTCCCGTCCGGCAGAATGGAATTTAGTCGCAGCCTATCTAAAAATATAAAAAAATAAGGCTGTCGTGTCACTAAAACCAGCAATACCCGTTGGCCCAAGCGTTGACCGCGCCGGCTCGGCAAGCTTTAGGACAGCGTTCATTCACACGTTGGCGCGGCTCATTCCGTGTAGCTCTTGCAAGCAAGATGGACGCAGACGCGGAGACTATCGCTGCCGCTGCTATATTAAAAAAAAATCTATTATTTTTTCTCATTGAAAATAAGATAAAACGTCCATCTGCTCCGACGCACTCATTTGAAATGAAGGCTCGGCCAACGTGTGAACGCTGTTTGCGGCTTGCCGCGAATCCCCTTTGACTCGTGCACCGACAACCCACAGCACGCCGCCGGCGAGCGATTATCGCAATCGTCAAACTCACGGAAACGGGCCAACGTGTACTGCGGGTTCTAGAGAAGTGACAGTTGTTATTTTAAATTATTTAATAGGCTATGACTATGTTCCATTCCGCCATAAGGGAATCGATATTTTACGAAATTGTAAAATGCTATTTGTGTTGGAAAAAAGACGCTATCTCTATTTACGGGCCAAGTTTCGACGTTCCTTACACTTGCGTGTCTGTTGCAAATTAAGGATTAAAGAAATTAGTATTTAAATAGACATCGTAGTTTGTTCAAAGGTCGACCGGTGCTGTAATCGTTACAATGAACGACAAATTTACAGACCACTTTAAAAACACGAGTCGAATTGTAAATACAAAGTGTAAATAAAATTGTAAGCACTATCCTAGCGTGTTACTCAGACCGTGAACTTTACCCGAAGTGTATAGGTGAAGAGCGCGCAGTAGGCAACCCTACCTCATCGGGCACCAAACAGCGACCTATCTAGGCAGTTGCACAATGAAATGGTGAGTCTAAAAAATAGGGTTGCCTGTGTGCAACCCGGCACGTTTTTTACAGTCAACAAAAAACTGGTAATTTTTTACCACGTCATGTTCCAAGAAGGTACACACAGTACATGCATAAGTACTAATTAATATGTACCAAAATAACCTAAACCCGGTAATTTAAGGAGTTGCAATGTAATTTTTGGCAATGGAGTATGCTTTTCAGGCTTGGAGCCCGTATTTTGTCAAGGACATTGAATTATTGGAGAAAGTACAGCGCAGCTTCACCAAAATACCAAGACAATTAAAGAGACTACCATACGATGCCAACCTTGAAGCACTGAAGTTATACACCCTCAAAGAGCGACGGGAGCGTGGAGACCTTATAGAAACCTATAAAATCTTAAACGGCCACTACAATCTGAAAAATCTCCAGACAATGTTCAGAAAGGACAATAATACCCGTCTAAGAGGTCACGACTTGAAACTAGAAACCTGTCTCTCCCACAACAATCCTCACAGAAACTTCTTTGCTAATACAGTCGTCAACCCATGGAATAAACTGCCCGAAGTAGTAGTCTCAGCACCAAATGTCAACATTTTTAAGAACAAACTAGACAAACATACAGGGTGGCCGGGGAGTTGACGTCCAAAGCTAAAATTTGGATGCCTCATGATGGGGAGTATCCATATCACCCCCATGTATGTTCCGCGATTTTGCGTGGTTTAGGAGATAGAATTTTTTTTAGATTTTTTTTTGAAAAATTCACCTAACACTAGTTTTCATTTTTTTACTGAATCTGTAGGACAGTTGTAGTTATTTTTTTTATGAAAATTACTAGTCATAAAGACAGCTACCACATAAAAAATTACCGTTTGTCTAGACAGTCGGGAACTTATTTAAAATTTAGTCAAAAGTTTGTAATTTCTGTTCAAGCTAAGCAGTCACAAATTTTCAATGTTAAAAAAAAAATATTTATCGTTGACTTATTGGATTCTAAGTGGTTTTAAAAACTTGCTAGGACATTAAACAGTAAAACAAGACAAAAAAATGTTGTTGTTAATTGGCCTGTTTTTCCGTAATCTTATGTAAAAATAAATAACCTATTGAAAATTATTGTGTTTTATTGATACTCATCCCTAAAAAAAACTATTAAAATAAAATTGTTTGAACCTTTTTGTTCAAGGTTAAAAACTAGAACCGTTAATTGTGCATTCCGTAATTTTCAATAGGTTATTTATTTTTACATAAGATTACGGAAAAACAGGCCAATTAACAACAACTTTTTTTTGTCTTGTTTTACTGTTTAATGTCCTAGCAAGTTTTTAAAACCACTTAGAATCCAATAAGTCAACGATAAATACTTTTTTTTTAACATTGAAAATTTGTGACTGCTTAGCTTGAACAGAAATTACAAACTTTTGACAAAATTTTAAATAAGTTCCCGACTGTCTAGACAAACGGTATTTTTTTATGTGGTAGCTGTCTTTATGACTAGTAATTTTCATAAAAAAAAATAACTACAACTGTCCTACAGATTCAGTAAAAAAATGAAAACTAGTGTTAGGTGAATTTTTCAAAAAAAATTCTAAAAAAAATTCTATCTCCTAAACCACGCAAAATCGCGGAACATACATGGGGGTGATATGGATACTCCCCATCATGAGGCATCCAAATTTTAGCTTTGGACGTCAACTCCCCGGCCACCCTGTATAATAGAAATTAAGAAAAAGATAGCACACTAGTTAACTGGATACAGGCATTATCAGTTGTATATCGACTGCCTGCCTGCTCAATGATAATAATAATGTCAAATCACTAAGTATCATGGTTGAGCAAGGCAATCCTTGGTTTTGATACTTCTTAATTATTACTTTTGCATGCATTATATGCTTACTTGCTGTAACGTCTTGATAAAAAAATAAACAGTTTTTTGTTGACTGTACAAAACGTGGCAAGCTGCGCCCGGGTAACCCTGTTTTTTGAGACTCTTAATCATTGTGCAGCAGTCTAGATAGGTCGCTGTTTGGTATCCGATAAGTTAGGGTTGCCAGCTGCCCGTTCTTAGTTTAATAGGCAGAAATACGAAAAAAAAAACTTCCCATAGAAAAAGCGCCAGCTGATTGCACATTTTGTATGGGAGGTCGTTTATTTCTACCTATGTTCCTCAGGGAAAGATGTTCAGTTTCAATAGTGTGATGAAAAATAAAGCTGTTCTTCCATTACGATTGTAACAACGGTCGACCCCCTGATTTCGACGGAGAGCCAAATATCTTTAATATATTAGATAATATTTTTGTAGGATGCATAATTTAAAATATAATGACATGTTAAGAGGCTACTCGACGCTGAGTGGTGCTCTAGTCGGTAAAATAAGTCTTTAAAACCAGACAGTTTAATTAAGTAAAGGTTATCATAACATTCCTTTAAAAGTCCGCTTCTGGGTGTCTACTTTCAATTACCGTTATATCAATACGATCCTACTGCGATACAGTCGAATTCATAACTTCGCTCACTTACAATAGAGTAGAATATTGGTTGGATGTATGGTCAAATTGGCAGTGATTAGCATCCAACCAATATACTACTCTATCGTCAAGGGACGAAGATTTGAATTTGCATGTTTCGAATAGTGTCGTATCGATTTATCGAATATTGAGAGTAAATACCCTGGACCGAGAGCTCCCTCCGGAATTTCCCAGCACATTTTTAAATGGAAGTACCATACACCACGCTTCCAGGGTAGCGGCTGTCACCATTGGCCGCGGTTGTTGGTGACCGCAGTATGTAAAATGGTTCGATACATAGGACGCTGCTGTCCACCCTCCGGTTCGAAATTCCTTAGATGCCTTTTACAACACCCCAAGGGTAGAGATAAGGTGGTTCTTATCCGGCTCCACGCGGTTCACAGAATCTTTAATCTGACTGTCCGGTTTACCGAGAGTTGTGTTTTCAGTAAGTTTTTTTTATCTGATGGGAGCGCCACTGAGTGGCGGGTAACCCCTTAACTCAGGATGTAAACAGCGACATATATGAAGGAACTTAATTAGTGTACAGTAAACGTACCTAACTCAGAAGCGTGAAACTCACTGAAACGAGATGGCGCTGACAAATAATCTGAAAAGTACCTAATTGTGCATTCTGCTAAAAAAGGTAAAATTTCAACAATTGCAAACGTTTTTGTTGAAATTTGGTATCCTATATTATTAAACGAGCAATATTTGTATATACATATGTTTGTAATCGGTTTCTCGAAAACGGCTCTAACGATTTCGATGAAATTTTGTATACAGGGGTTTTCGGGGGCAAAAAATCTATTTAACTAGGTCTCATGTCTGGGAAAATTAGTTTTTACCGTCTTTTTTAATATTTCTTAGCGCGTTTTAGTGCTTTCAAGAAACTTACAGCGCCATCTGTTGTTAAGTAGCATAGCTTGCTCACCCGATGATATTTACAGGTTGAGGCGGCTATTATAGAGCGAAGCTCGGTCGCCCAGATACTGTTTTTTAAAATGATTTTATTTTAACACTTCCTGTTTTCGTATAAATGTACAAAGAAGAAAATCGCAAAATTTCACAAACAGGCAGAATTCGAACCTGCGTCTTCTCCGTCAGTACCGGAGACGCTTTACCAACTAGGCTGCCGTGGTCCTGCTTGACGCCTCCGGTACTGACGGAGACGACGCAGGTGCGAATCCTGCCTGTGGTTGTGAGTTTGCGAATTTCTACTTTGTTTTTCTACTCCCATTTGTTAAAGTTCGAAATACGAAACCGGAAACAGTATCACAAACATTGCCATTCCGACAACAGTTGCGTAATATTTACAAATGCAACTGTCTACAATACGGTAATATAATTTTTTCACCTTTTTGTTAGGTTTGGCAACAAAATTACGTTAATACTATGTTGTATTGGATGCCATCGGCTAATATGCTAGTTACCAAGCCAAAAAGGACAACTTCAAAAAATAATTTATGCATTTATGAACTGAACCCCCCCCCATACACAGTATTATATGATGGCTGGCCGAGAGGAATTCGCGCCATTCGCGCTTATATAATCTGTGAAAAAAATAACTTAATTTATAATTTAACGATAAACATCTGGATTTCCATTCAAAATTTGTAAATATGAGTACAATATTCACGCCGACCGAAATAATTAAGGCAGCGTACGAAACTCAAGAGGACTTTATTGCCAAAAAAGTGGAGGTGTTCTATGCGACAAAAGTAAACAAAGGGTAAGTAAGTTATTTTCTTAATTATATTTATGCTCGTAGAAAAAGTAATGTATGCCACTGATTGCAAACTAGTCATTGTAACATTCGTGCTGTCTATTGTGACATTCGGCTGCGCCTCATGTCACAAAAAAGCACTCATGTTACAATGACTATCTTTACCTGACAGTGGCATAAACTACTATTGTTGAATACTCGATAGAGCCAGTTTTCCAGATTATTTGTCAACGCCATCTAGTTTTTATGATGTTCCAGGTTAATTACAATTTCTATAAGGGGACACTAGTCCTTATTATTATTGTTCCATGGTTTTAATTTATGTCTGCCAGAGTCGACACCATTATCGTAATAATTATTATTTTCATTATAAATTAACATAAAATTGTGAATATCCATAAGTCGTTTACATCCTGTTAAAAAAAAAAGTATAATCCATATTTTTGGTTATTCCCACGCTTATAAACAAACTTTGCAGCCATGTCAGTAAAACCAGAGTATATTTGACGGAAAGAATATCATTGTTTTACAAACTTATTTTTTATGACAGGTTTAGCCGATTGCTTTTGACTTAGCTGCAAAATGTGTTGGTGAGCGTTGAAATAAACGAAAAAAATTTATTATACATACTTAGTATAGTCATGGAGTTCCATTGTCATGGCGGACGACGGGTGGTTTTTTTATGTTACTTATTTAGACTTTGTTTTCTTTTCTAAACGGTTTTTTTTTCTTTTTTTGATTAAGTGCCAAAAAAAACTGCAACCTTTAAATTGTCTTAATAGCAAACTAGCATTTATTTATGAGAAATAACTATCTATTAACAAAATTTTTACTTATACCTAAATTGGACGTAAGTGCTTAATTGTATTATATTTAAGGGCAATAAATTCCATGACAAGACAGAAATAACATTTTTTTTTATTAATTATTAAAATTTTCAAAACATCCCATTATGTGTCTTGCTAAAATACACAGTGTTGTATGAAGATAGCAATTCGTAAATGGCTAGATACCAGATAAATACTACGAGCTTTTTTTGATTTCCCGCGGTTGTCTCACCCATAGATGCAAGTGTCATAGACAAGCTGTCAAATCTGAATGACGTCATTGGCATTTGTAAATTTGTGCAGAAAGATACCAAATTTCAAATTACGGTGAAAATCTAAACATATTAATATGTTTTTATGTAAAATATAATATTTCAAAGCTTAGATAAGTCTGTGCGTGAAGGTGATGTGCTAGCTTAGTGAAATCTGAAGACGGAAGAATACCTAAGCCTCCGTTAGAGGTTACAAAATTATAACCTGAAGACAATTACTTATATCCTTTTTCTTTGATGGAAAGAGGGCATATGCCCCTTTTATTTAACGCTGTGCACCACCATAAATACCTATCCATTATCTATCATGTTCACATAGGTATATCATGTGAGTTTGTTTGTACGGTATTTATCATACCTATTCACTAAATTACGGTTTCATCATTCATTTAATGTTGTTTAAAGAAAGGTTGAATGCTGTTCTTTAGAAACTTTCTATACCTACTGACTTCCATTAAAACGCTGTCAAAACTGCAGACAGATTGTACCTACTTAGGTACCTATTACACCTAAATTTTCAAGAAATTAGGACAAGAAAACTTTTCACTCACGTTCATATACAAAGCAAGTCCAGGATTATTGACATAACAGTTTATAAAGTAATGAATTGCTTTGCCTCATCTAAGACTAAGTGAGTACTAACAAACTGCTTACTAATAAGGATTGATTTTATTATCAGCAATGCTATCACTATAGAACAAGTTGTAGCTGGTATATCCCATGCTTTACTGTATCAAAAACGGCTGTAAAGTCAAAGATCAAGGCCACAAAATAATAAAGTATTTATAGTCAGAGCATCAGAAAATGGAGATTGATGCGTTGAATGTATGTATTTTGGGTAAGTAGAATTTTGTACTCATTTCAGTTTTCATAGTTTCTCACAATGCTCCTCCTCCTCCTCACAAGAATGCATAATAGTAAAAGGCATTAAATCCTCTTCCTTCAGGTAAGGGAGGGGAGTGGGGGGGGGGGGCACAGACATGGCTGAAACCCTCTGCTTCCATGCAAGCCAAGAAAAATGCTTCTTAAAGAATCTTTAAGATAAAAGTTCTTAAGATTCATAAACAGACAAACTGTAAATTTATGAGTGTTATTGTGAATTGTTACTTCTTTTTAAGGGTGTCAGGTTGCGGAAACTAGCCCAAACTTATAATAGAAAGTAACTGCTGATGCCTACCGTATGGCTCGGATGATGCCATGCCACAATGCAAATCTAATAGCGTGGATGTGTTTGGAAACTAATCTTATAATTTTGAACTGTACAATACCTACCTTATTTTATATCCCTATATATTAGACCACCAGGTTATAATAACTAAAGGAAAATGACTAGACACACCTCGGTGTGTCAGCCAAGTTCATGATTTCCTGTTTTTCAACTAGACGGTGTTAATAAATTAATCTCGAGTTTAAGAGACATGGTTGGTTAATATCCTATGGTATATGTAAATAAATACTAACTAGGCAATTACAGATTGGCGAATATGGCACCTCCAGCATTATACCAACTTCTGTAAGGACCAAATCATTTTTAAGAAGAAGTGTTAAGAGATAAATAATGAATTTGACTACTTCCGTGCACTTTCTTTAACTCCACGCAGTGGTAGTCTGGAATTAAGTATTTGAAATAAGTTGACCAGGTCTCGGAGACCCTTGTAGTCATCATCATCATATTATATGGGCTGTTAAGTCAATGACCGACCTCATAAACCTTGTGTCAGAATTGCTGAGCCGCCAAAGGCCTCTGACATGGTACATGTTTGTAGTCGAACAAAGGACTCATATGTTGGCTGACCGGTGGTCGCGGAGACTACCAACTCCTATATCGCACTTGCTACCCCTAACTACTGCGGAGGTATTGGGGCGGGGCCAGACATTGACCTGTTGGCATCAAGGTCGCTCTTAAAATAAGTTATAGTGCGGGACTGTTTTGTTATCTAAACATAAGAGAATCACTGGCTCTAAAAACCTGAAACCGAGAGAACTGTTAAGTATACCAAAATAAACCCACTTGCTTAAAACGGACAGAGAGTGTTGGAAGAACGAACACGGTGTCAAGACCTGGTTGTTGTTATTTGAAAATACCCATGCTGATAGGTTATTTGTAAGAAACCATTTGTGGGAGTAAATAAACTAATTTTATTATTATTAAAGGTGTGTACGGATTAGAGGCAGCCTCAGGCGAGGCATGCCTCACCACGCACGGCTCGCTACGTGGCGGCCTCGGTAAAACAGGGCCTGTAGGGCTTGCACAACTGTTATACTGACCCTGTCCTTAGTGCGTTGGTAGTTATGGGCCAGTGAATGAAGAAAAAGTTAAATCTTACTGACACCACACACAGAGAATGCAGTCAGGTGCACGCACCTCAATAAGGGCCTAATCAACATATTAGGAACTAACCGAGCAGCTCAAACCAACGCTGTCGGCCGCTTACTTATAAATCAGTCAACGGAAAAGCGGATTGCCTTTAGGTCGAGAAATCGACCAGCTCCAAATTGTTACCTGTTACCTCAGGCTGCGGAAGCCTGCTAAAAAACCTAACCTAATGATTTCAGCTTACCAGGGAAGGTCTGACGAAATGGTGAATCATCAGCAGTCGACAAATCGATAATTCGAGTGGGACCTATGGCTACGGAAGCCATTACATATATTTATAAAAGTGAGCGTGCTCTGGTCTAGTGCGGAACTTGCCCACGTTCAAAAAAAAACCGGTCAAGTGCGAGTCGGACTCGCGCGCCGAGGGTTCCGATATACCTATAGTATTTTTGGAAGCAATAAAGTCCATTTTCAGGACCGCAAAACTAAATTTGTTTGTGAAGGTTTTTTGCAGATTTCTGAAAAACTGTGCAACTTAGAAAGATCGTTTTATTTTTGCTGTAAAGTGTATATAAACTTCTGTCAACTGTAATTAATTCAGATTTTTCCTTACTCAAACTTCGGAGATAAGGGGGGGGGAATGGTATTTTTCTTGACATTTTTCATCATAACTTTAAAACTAAGAAATTTAAAAAAATACAAAAATATATTTTAAAATGTGCAAGTAAAGCCCTTTCATATGATACCCCACTCGACCTAGTAGCGACAATTTGAAATTTGGCCCCCCCTATTTTGGCCCCCTTTATATTAATAATCATACTTTTTTCAAAATTTTTTCTTGTGCAATTAAGTTGGGCAACTATATTCTAAAACTATTCCAAATTTCAGGTTGATAGCATAAGTGGTTGCTGAGATATAGAGGTGTGACAGACAGACGGACAGACAGACAGAGCGGCACCATAAGGGTTCCTTTTTTTTACCATTTTGGTATCGGAACCCTAAAAACAACTCAATGTGACTATCAAACCTTGCTCGAGTTTATTTTTCTTTTCTCCTTAAAACTTTGAAATAAATAGTATCAAAGACGAATATACCTACATACATACTTAAAAGTATAATATTCCCACATATCTGAGTGGAATCAGTGCTATTAGATGGCGGACGTCTAGACACTTTGAAGAATCCATTTTAGATATGGTCTTATGAATTATCCTAGCGGAATATTCTTTACTGTTCCTACAAGTGTGAAAACAGACGGAACTACTGAAACCTAAAGTAGATACTAGTAAGCAATAGTTGACGGACATCTATTCTTACTACATTGTAGTTGTGAACATTATAGCACAACATGGATTTATTTGTGTCATAGTAAAGTCTGCCTCAAAACAGTGGTAACACTTTGGCCTGGAGCGGGTCTGGAGCTCCGGAAGTTGTAGAGTGGCACAGGTTCAGCTTATACTGGTTTTGCTATCAGTTACTTGCTGACATGCGTGTCAATAAAATGGTGTTATACTGCGTGCAAAATAACTCCGTCTGTGTCCGTTGATGCGCAGAAGTAAAAAATAATAATAATAAATGGCCTAGGCCCGTGAGCATTCATACTACCGGTGAATATTTAGAATTCGAGCCGAATCAAAAAACAGAACACTCAATAATAAAAAATAAAAATAAATTAGGCGCGGGGGTGAGCGAATCGTTCATTGGCTCTCCGCCTGTCACCCATGCGCAGAAAATAACCGTCATACGCTGTGTTCCAAATTGTACAAACGGTGCTAAAAGCGTATACAGTACTGACGGACGGTCCAAATTGATTTTGCACGCTCACAAAGCTATCACTGCTTTTGTTGTTATAGTCAATTTGGAATGGATTTAAGCGCGCTCACGTGTTCATCTGTCAAAATGTCAGTTTTGTTTTTATTTTCTTTAACAAAGCCTAAGCTAATCCCTCAAAAATGTGCGCCAAATCCACTTTCATTTCCATTAGAGACAAACTCATTAAAATTAAAACTTGAGAAACGTCAGCTGGTTGCAAATGTGTGGGATTTTATATGTGTCAAATCGATTTTGACATTAGCGCTTTCACTGCTCCACCTATTTGACTAAAGCACTGATAGCAAAAACGATGACGTCATCAATGACGTAAGGCGGTGAACGAGCGAGTGCTTTAAAGCACGCTTTTGGTCAATTTGGACCGACTTAAGCGCGCTCACAGTGCTCTAAAGCAGTCTGTTAGCGCAAATTGGACCGCAGAGATAGACAGGCTTACCCTGAACGCGCTGTACTGATTTTTAAAATTATTAATTTGTAGAATGTGTATCTTACAAATCACATAACTATACATGGAAACAAATCGATGGGACAACCCATTTAATACACTACATGTCATTTAAATTCTACTATAATTTTATGAGTGTTTCAGAAATATCCCAAAAGAACTTTAAGCGACTCTTGGAAGTATTCTGTACGGTACCTAAAATAAAGGTGTTTACTGTTGGTTAAAAACAATAAGTACAAAGTTTAGAAATGCTATTGATTATATCAAGAAAAACTGTACAATTCCTTTTCTTCGCCTTCGGAAGGCAAAAACAGTCGAATTTTACCTGAATCCCAGGCATTTCCAGGTAGAAATACCATGTACCTACATAGATATTTACCATTACGGCAACCAATCTAGTAAATTCAGATCTAAAGCAGACTCCTACGCAAAGGATATCAGGACCTACAAATATGTACGATAGAACAAGTAAGCAAACTTTGACTATGTACCTACAACAGGCACCAGTTTGGATTACGAGTCCAACTTGGATCGTTTCAATTAACCGATAACTCGGCGTCAAAAAGCTGAAAAAAGAATTTTGCCATCGGAAAAGACCTGAGCTAAAGTACCTACCCGGGAAGTGTCTGAACATTTCGAAAATATTATAATGATCTTATAGTAATTTAAGATAATTCACCAGATTGCCATCTCAGTAGAATTTAATGAACATTAAATACAAGAAATAAAGAAAACCTCTTATTTTTTCCTCTTATCTTCTTTTGAACATATTTTCACTGTGGAATACTTTCAGTCCATCATGGAACTATCCATTACTTGCTATAAGTATCAGAACATTGCAAAATCTTTGAAAAAATAATATTTTAAAGCCCATGCCATGGGACTATTTAACAGGTTAATTAATGACCTTAATCACAGATTTTCTACCTTCAATTGATTATTAAAATATATAACTTTCTTTCATTTTATCTCTTGATTTGTTTTGCTAGTCTAACATCATTAAGAAATAAATAAGTTTAAGATTCTTACTTTCATCTAAAATTAGTATCACACTGAATAAAATACACTACCTACTACAAGTGGTTCATACATAAGTGTTGCCTTTATTGTATCGTTTGTTTATTCATACGTGGGGCACCTTATTACCACTAAAAGTTAATTATTCACATTGGCATTTGTATTTGTCTCACCAGCAGATATCAAACAGGTCTTCATACAACACTGTGTATTTTAGCAAGACACATAATATAAATGTTTTGCATTACAACAAAACAGTTATTATGTGTCGAATAAAATACACAGTGTTGCACCAAAGGGCCTTGCTGGTCTATGAAGACAATGACGTCATTCAGATTTGACAGCTTGTCTATGACACTTGCATCTATGGGTGAGACAACCGCGGGAAATCAAAAAAAGCTCGTAGTATTTATCTGGTATCTAGCCATTTACGAATTGCTATCTTCATACAACACTGTGTATTTTATTCGACACATAATAACTGTTTTGTTGTAATGCAAAACATTTATATTAAATGTCCGCTGCAAGCTGTCAAGACAGGGAGGTCCCTCCAGAATTTCACTGCAAAAATACTTGCACTACGGTTTAAAACCTGCTCATGAGCTTTGTGTGCGGTTTTAGCGCGCTAATAGTCGGTTCAAAACTTGCTCGTATCAACTCGTTTAAGCGACGTGACGTCATCAGTGACGTCACTTTAGCGCGCTATCATTGCATACGAAAATGAGGTAGCGCAGCGTGTGCGAAACGTCAAATTCATAAGACATTTGTCATCAACCTCGTTTTCGAGATTTTTTTCAACTTTTTTGTTTTTTTTAGATTTAATTATATTATCGAATAATCATTATCTCTCAATAATTTCTTAAAACGCAAAAAGAAATCAAAATTTTAATATTTCTCAGTGACATTGACATAAGCGCGCTCTAGTCTGGTTTAAAACTGTATTCGACGAATGCACGCATATAGAAATAAACCGACTATACTCGTATTCAGTGAATGTGATGTTTGAATTCAAGAAACAAACCGTAGTGTTGGTATCTTCGGAGAGAAAGTATCGTAGTCACCACCAAAGAGTAAACTCCTGTGACGGTCAACACGCATTCTTTTTTGCTGTAAGAAAACTGGCCATTCTTTCGTTTGCAATGAAGTTGGTCAAGTATATTTTTTAAAGTATTCCAAATTCAAAGTCGATAGCGCACCATAAGGCTCAGCGCAGACAGAGAGGAACGCATCGGAGAGGATTTTATTAAGGCGGTTGCTGGGTGGCAGCACTTTACTTTTAGAAATAAATTTATTGCGTCGCAAATACAAAACTTTTCGCTAGTATTGTTCGTTTGGCGGCAATATATGGTAGTTATATATGTTATAACCCATGACATCATAGCTTAGCTTTTATAGCTTTGTATTGGTAAAGTGCTAAAAGTGGCGTTTTTGGCAGTTTTACAATACAAAGCTATTCTCGATAAGCTAAGATGTGATGTGGTGGATGATAAAATATAGAACTACCCCAAATTGCCGCCAATCAAACAATCTTTATTATATGTCTTGTATTTATGACGCAATAAATTTATTTCTCAAAGTGGCAGCACTTCTGCTCAGCAACCACCTTAAGGCACTATATATGCACTATATGCTTGAACCCGACAAAAAAGGCTCGCGCATCCTAGAGGATACGCGGGCATCCGCGCGCGGCGGCGAGACAGCGCGCGGCGGCGAGCGCGCAGTTTTGTCAGTGAATTCAAAGAGGAAGGGCGTGTTTTTTTAAGATTTACCTAAAGCGCAATTATAACCATATCCTAGTCCACCATTGTTGACGAACCGCGACAAACTGGCATGTTTCGGTAGAAGATGACGGTTTACTTGCGCGGTCGCGCGCATGCTCGAGCATGCGTGAGCATGCGCGATCCCTCAGGAAATGCCCAAGCCCGCGCGAGGATTATTCCGTTCTGTCTGCGCTGGGCCTAAGGCTGTTTGTCCTCCGGGACTATTCCGAGCCGGTACCGATACCAAGAGAAAAGCTCTGACAAAGTTACGAGCAAAAACAGTATTAGCTTAGTTTCATTGCGAACGGATATGCGAAGTTTCAAGCGGCGTAACCAATAACTCACCTACTGAACCGATTCAAACGACGTTTTCAGTGATGCGTTAGGGTTCTTTCTGTGCTACATACGTGGGACACTCAGAAATATTTGCGACACAAAAAAAAATTGTTCTACAGGTACATATATTTTTATTAAATCTTTTCAAAGTACTCTCCACCAGCCTCTATACAAAGATTCATGCGTCTGAACCAGTTTTCAAAACACTTTTTCCAGTCCGCCGTAGACACCTCGTTTACAGCCTGCTCGAACGCAGCCAGCGCATCTTCCGGCGACGAAAATTGTATCCCCTTGAGCTGATTTTTTATTTTTGGAAATAAAAAGAAGTCACACGGTGCTAGATCAGGGCTGTAAGGAGGGTGACCCAGGAGTTTGACTGGTGTGCTGTCCAGGAAGTCCCTCGTTTTGAGCGCGGTGTGTGCAGGCGCATTGTCGTGGTGGAGCAGTAGTCCGCGGAGCCCTGTGTTTGGTCGCTTGTTGCTCACAACAGAAAAAACTTCTGGTAAACATTTGGTAGTATACCATTCGGCGTTGATGCTTCTTTGATCTCGTAAGGGAATTGAGGCCAAGTGGCCAGTCAAATTAAAAAAGCTGGCGATCAAAATCTTCCCCCCGCTTCGAGATCGCTTCACTTTGGTAGGCGTTGGTTCATTTTGAAACACCCAAACTGTCGACTGGCGCTTGGTTTCTGGATCGTATTGATAAATCCAGGACTCATCACCTGTTACGATGTCGTAAACACGCCGAGACGAGCCTGCTTCAAATTTGTTCAGCATATCACGGCACCATTCTACCCGGGCCTGCTTCTGAGCGTCGGTGAGGTAGTGCGGCACCCAGCGCGATACTATCCTCCTCACGCGAAGATGCCCGTGTAGAATCTCGTGAACGCTTCCCGATCCAATCTTTAATATGTGCTGAATCTCCTGATATGTAATTCGCCTATTATCTTGGATTAAATTTTTCACTGCTAGCACGTTTTCTTCCGTAATAGCCGTCAAAGGGCGACCGCTTCTTTCTTCATCCCCCAAGGTTGGTCGACCGCGCCTAAATTCGTTATACCAACGATACACGGTTGCCTTGGAGGGGCCTTCATCCATAAATGCCATTTGAAGTCTATCGAACGATTCATCCGGTTTCAGGCGACACTTGAAATCGTAAAAAATCATAGCTCTAAAATGTTCCCGGCGCAGATCCATTTTTCAGTAAGACACGATACTTTGAATTGGCTCGCAAAAAATGTGGAGGGAAATTTTGAAAATGGAACACACATATTTTTACTTACAAGTAATCATATTTTCGAAAAAGATTCTGACCGGCCAGTCTCCCATATATAAAAACTATTTTTCGCAATACTTTCTGAGTGGCCTGGTATAAGCTTAGTTTTATTGCAAACGGATTACTCAGACAGAAGGTATGCGAAGCTCCAATAACTTACAAACTACTGGAACGATTCAAACGGGGTTTTCAACAACGTATTTGGGTTACTTCCGTGCAACATTTAAACTTTGTTTTGTTACGATCGGTTCACTCAACCAGAAAAAATGCGAGTACAAAGTTTCAAGCGGCGAAGCCGAGCTGAAATGAAATAAAGCTCATAATGTTGCATGGAAGTAAGACAAATACGTTACTGAAAATTCGTTACGTTATACGTTACTGATAAAGTAGGTACTTATAAATAAAATACTTCATGAAATAAAGAGAGATGTGAATCATTGTTATTAGGAATCGTCTTTTACAAAGAGGGGGAAATACGTTACAAAGATTGTATATAAGTGAAGTCCTACAGTTTTGTATGGAGGTACATGTACGTACAGTTAAAAGTATGTTAAGCTAGACACGTTGGATTATGTACCGTTCTTTTTTCCGTAGCTACAGAAGCTAAAGTGACTGAGCCTCAGATTTAGATATATGTAGCCGGTGTTCTTTTGTATAAGAAATAAAGAAACCCGTATCACACTTCGTCCGCGTGGAATTCGACTACATTTTTACACATACGATGAAGATAGTGGGCGACCTAATAGTGCACACGTTAACAAGAGGTTTAATTTACAAAAAATCCGTACTATCTGTACTTGTAAAAGCGAAAATTGCTGTCTGTCTGTAACGCTTTTACGACTAATCCGATTTTGATGAAACTTGGTACGAACTACGGAGATATTGATTGAACCATGAGAATAGTCATTAGCTACGTGATTCCCTCCCCCCCCCCCCCCCCCACGCGGACGTAGTCGCAGTTAACATAACACGCAGGCAACTGAAAGATAATAATAAACAAATAACGCTTTCTAAAAGCGTAATTTAGTTATCTGTTATTACTATCTGTCAGTTGCCTGCGTAAAAATTACGGTTTTGACGGTGAATGTCTATGTCGCGCGCGGGTGTCAGCTGAACACGGTCATATAAATGAGAAGACACCCCGATACCACGTTTCAGAATACAAGTGCTGCCATCTAGAAATTTTCGTAAAACTAATAATTTAAAAAACATTTTGGTGCCCAGTAATTTCTATACCTCCCCAAAATTTTATAATTTATGTCCCAAAAACACCGGCCAAATGCGAGTCGGACTCGCGCCCTAAGGGTTTCGTATGGGTATCCACCATATCATATTTTCAAGCTTTTGCCCTTGGATTTTAAAAGCTTTGAGTCCACTCTAACCTGACATCTCTTTTATATGAATGTACTTGAAGCGGGAGAGCTCACTTGAATTGGTTATGATTACATGGGAGAAAAGTTGTTATATTTAATAATTTTAGATTTTTTCTATTGCTTGTGCTATGAAACCTAGCTTCTTGCGAAAAACGGGGAGTAGCCTATAGATAGGTGTTGGTTTGGTTCATAAATGTATGTTTTGATTGTGTTATCGTAGAAGATTAGAATTTTCACAACTTCAAGGGTCCCCATGGACCTTAATATTTTATATTAAGGGGCTACCTGCCGTCCACTAGCGCCCTCATCAGTTAAAAAAATGTTACTCGCCTAATAGACTACCTGCCGTCAACTAGCGCCTCCATTAGTTATTAAAATTACTCGCTAAATACAAAACTTATCGAAAATGTGGAAAGATAGATTGAAGTAGTCTCCCTAGTCCCTGTAAATTCTGAAATATAGAGTTCACTGAAGTTACAGATACAAAAAGTGCGAAAAACGGCCGCTTTTAGCAGTTTTTGTACCTAATAATAATATAATAATTTATTGTTTCTAATTATTTTCACAGAAAGGATACATTAATTAAGATTTACATAATAGTACATTTTGGTATTTTGGTCGAGGCGCCATTGAGACCCGAGCCGTAGGCGAGGGTCTTAAGAGAGCCGAGGACGGTAATCATCAATACACATGTGTATCATACGACGTTTTTCAACACACTTGTGAATAAAATAACAATAAAATTTAAACTAATAAAAAAAAATCTATAACTCACTAGTGAGTTATAGCAATGAAAACGTCACAGTTTGATTATGGTCGTTATTCTGTGCCTAATTGCGGTGACCATAGAGCCACTTTATGAGCAAGTGTGTTGAAAAAACTTTTTTAAGAACAAAGCAACTCGACCAATAAAATTAAAAAAAAATCTATCACTCACTAGTGAGTTATATAGCAATGAAAAAGTCACAGTTTGATTATGGGCGTTATTCTGTGCCTAATTGCGGTGACCATAGAGCCACTTTATGAGCAAGTGTGTTGAAAAAACTTTTTTCAGAACAAAGCAACTCGACCAATAAAATTTAAAAAAAATCTATCACTCACTAGTGAGTTATATAGCAATGAAAAAGTCACAGTTTGATTATTCTGTGCCTAATTGCGGTGAGCACTTTATGAGCAAGTGTGTTGAAAAAATTGTACAAATTAATATCTGTAACTATAGTGAACTTTATTTTACAGAGTGGATAGGTTCTAAATAAACAAGGGCACCTTTTCATTAGTCTGTCTTTCCGGATTTCCGATTAGTATTTTATTTAGCGAGCAATAATTTTGAAACTGATGGGGGCGCTAGTGGACGGCGGGTAGCCTCTTAGTTTCAACTTGATACATTTACCCGTTCGGGAGAGAAAGGGTCTTGACAGACAGACAAAGTGATCCTATAAGGGCCTCCGCATCGTGAAGCGACCGTACGCGCGGTTCGCCATACGCTCCACGCGGCCACAGATAACGCAGCGGGGCCAGCCACCAGTATAAATTCTTTTTGCCTGCCATACGCGACGTAAGTACGTATACTGCGTACAAAATAACTTTGTTCGTGACTTTTAATGCGCAGAAGTCAAAAATGAGTCGCGGGGGCGAGCGAATCGTTCATTGGCTCTCCGCCTGTCACCCATGCGCACAAAATAACCGTCAAGGACAAACTTGTTCTGAACGCGCTGTACCTACGCCGCGCGCGCGCTTGACGTGGCGTTAGAACGCTTCAAGCGGCAGCGTCAGTACAAATTCGCGAACTGTACAGTCAAGAGCAGGTCAAGGTTACATAAATAAATAAAAATTTAAAAGAGAAAGGTTTAATAAAGATTTTCCTTATATTGTTGTTTTACAACGCCACTTTTTCGTCTTTACATTTATTTAAAGGTTTTGACTTGCTCGTTAGTTACGTTGGTAGTAGATCTGCGGGTTCGATCCTCGTCTAGGGCAAAGCTTTGTGTGCTGAACACAAGTGTTTGCTCTGTCTGGATATTATTTTAAACAAATAAACAAATTATCTACTATGACTTGACTGTACATAAAGCGCCAGACGTATGAGAGACGCGCCCAAAACCGAACGCCAAGCGTTCGAACGCGAGCGTATACGCTTCACCGTGCGGAGTTCCTAAGTGTTCCGTTTTTTTTTTGGAATCTTAAAAAAAACATAGAATATATCTTACCATGTATTTTGGGAGTAAACTAAACGAAATCAATGAAGCACCGTTTTTTGTCTAGAAGCAGTTATTATTTTGATATTAGCTTTTGCCTACATTAGGAAGAAATACTATCGAAAATCTGCACACAAAATAATGTTATTAAAAGACGCCCTTATTGCTACATAGAAATTTCTTCTATGCAACCTTTAGCTAAAGAAAATTCAACAAGAATTGTTTTTAGAAACTAGAAAGGATGTCACAAAAAAACTACTAATGATGATTAAATATAATTTATTGATTTATTCGTAACATATAAATTCAATCTACAATGTACAAAATCACAAAATTTTACATCTACAGACATGATTCGAAACGGAAATTGAGTTTAAAAAAACAGGTTTTGAAATTTTGCGATTTTCTACTTTGTTTGTAGGTATAAATCGTCTACGATAAAAATAAATAAGTTTCTTCATACATAATTTTAAATACCTCGACAGAAAATGACAATTTACAGACCAAATAATGTAGCTTGATTAGAATGCGAGCAGGACAGAGCGATGCGTGAGAGCAGGAAGGAGCGATACGTGTCTCTGTCGCTCCAATATCTTACAAGTCGCTCCGTCCTGCAAAAACACTACTGTCATTCTAATCAAGCCATACAGGGTCTAATGAACGGTGTACCGAAAACTAAAAGGGCGTGCTCAGTCAACGAAACTGAACAACTTTTACAAAACTGAACAACTTTTACAAAGAAACATTTTTGGGAAATGAAAAAAAAATTGGCCTCTATACAAACTGCTCACTTTGATCGTACAGTTTGTATGGAGGCCAATTTTTTTTTTTAAATGTTTCTTTGGGAGTTCAGTTTCGCACGTCCTTTCAGTTTTCGGTACACCGTTCCTTACGACCTGTATTACACTATACACTATATTCATCATAACATCCCAAGAAACATCCACTACAGGACAGGGAGCTCCCTCCAGAATTCTAGCTTTTGCTGGAAAAATGTGGAGGGGAAGTACCATAGACACCTCGCTTGTTAGCGTTACGGCTGGCACCATGGACCGCGGTTGTAGGTGACCGAAGTAAGTAAGATGTTAGATACAAAGGAGGATGCTGCTGCCCATCCTCCAGTTTATAACCCTTAGTCGTCTCTTACGACACCCACGGGTATGTATGGGTTGGTACTATTCTTTGCCGGCACCACACGGGACACACTACACATACACTATATTACAACAAGTAATTTACTTATTGGCCTCACTATTAGCATTTTTTGTTGTATCTTTAAACAATGCATCTAAGGAAGACTGCTGGGCTTTGGAAAGTTTCGCACCTTTCATATCCAAAACCTTATGGAACTCAGCAAGCGTACATTCCGGTAATAACTGCACAAATTGTGAGACAAAACCCTCCACGTTATTATCTAAAGGTGCCATTACTAGTTTTAAAACCATTTCAGCTTTCGTCATTAATTTTATCACAACTTTAGTATAAGTCGCCGGTGCTGGCCTCTTAACTTCTGACCCTATAGATGGCAATTCTAATAACGCAGTTTTCAACATGTGCGTATCTAGTAACAATTGTTCAGAACCGACAGTCGAAATAGGTTTGCATTTGTATATGTTTTGAATAAATTTTGGTATGAAAGAATTTGCGAATCTTATACAGAATTGGGTGAAATATTTCCTTGAAGACGCTAAATTATCTCTTAAGTTAGGTACCGTATTTTTTAAGTGCATAATTATTTGAGTAACATAAGAGCTCTGGTCTCCGACGTTGTCGAAATGCAACCAAGAGATTTTTGTCATCGCTTGCAAGGCAGGCTCACAAGCTAGCTCCAAATCTTGTACTAACAACTGAATACAATTACTGATCATCTTATGGAATAGATCCTGCTCTGGCAATAAGTCTATCTTGTCAGCTAAGTTCGGCGCGACCTTTTCCTTGAGTTTCTGTTCTAAGTGTATCGTTGTCTCAAGACAGTACTCAGATGTTGTTATCACGCTGGTTATCTTGGCGATCTCTTGTTTTGTGTATCTGAAACAAAAATTTAACTTACAGCCAGTTGCACTGAGCATCGTTAATTTAAAGGTTCCTTAAATCTACTGTTGAAAACTTCTTTGTCATCAAAACTGAAAGTGGCCGCTCAGGGAGGTCCACTAGTACCACTGGATTTGTCGTCATCATCATAACATCCCACGAAACGTCCACTACAGGACAGGGAGCTCCCTCCAGAATTCTAGCTTTTGCTGGAAAAATGTAGAGGGGAAGTACCATAGTCACCTCGCTTGTCAGCGCTACGGCTGGCACCATGGACCGAGGTTATAGGTGACCGCAGTAAGATGGTATGATGCACAGGAGGATGCTGCTGCCCATCCTCCAGTTTATAACCCTTAGTTGCCTTTTACGACACCCACGGGTATGTATGGATTAGTACTATTCTTAGCCGGCACCACACGGGACGCCACTGGATTTGTATCACTAATCAAATCCGTCCCACTATTGCACCTGGTGACAGAAATAGATTTAAGAGAGCTTTAACTTTAAATAAACTATGTGCAACTGATGGTTAGAAACTTAATTATCTTCAACTTAACGAGCTTTCGGCTGCCACTATGTCCGTATGTAGTATTAGTCTAGGCAACGAAGCGGATCGTTGTATGAAGACCCCCGCATTAAATCCTCAGTCGATGAAACTTTGCTGTGGTATTACACCATATGAGACAAACCTTCTATAAAAAAAAACCGGCCAAGTGCGAGTCGGACTCGCGCACTAAGGGTTCCGTACCACCACATAAACATAATTGTATTAGTTGAAATTTCAGTAAGTTAATGTGCTAGATTTTTTGAGTCCGACACGCGCTTGACCAAATTTTATTATTTGTTTTTATTTTATAGCTTATGCACTATAAACATACCAATTTTCAAGTTTGTAAGTGTTCCCGTTTTTAAAATAGAACTAAAACAAAAATCGCCTCCGCGACCATCCAACTTGACCCCTCTCTTATATGAATGTTCTTGAAACGGGAGCTCACCACAATTGGTTACCATTAGTTGTGAGAAAAGTTGTAATATTTAATGATTTCAGACTTTTCCCATTATTTGTACTGTGAGACCTAGCTTCTTGCCAAATTTCATAATTTTAGGTCAACGGGAAGTACCCTGTAGGTTTTTCATTTTTGAATAAATGTATGGAGATGAGGACATAAAATGCCATATCTTTTGAATGCGTCGTTGTAAAAAATTGAAATTTTCAGATCTTGTGTGGTTCATGGATCCTAATATATGGTATTAATTTCAACCTGATACCTTTACCCGTTCGTGAGATAAAGGGTCTTGACAGACAGACAGACAGACAGACAGACAGACAGACAGACAGACAGACAGACAGACAGACGGACAACAAAGTGATCCTATAAGGGTTCCGTTTTTTTCTTTTGAGGTACGGAACCCTAAAAATCTAAAAATAAATCGGTACTTTTAATGATTCCATACAAAAATTACAAAAAATTTATGAAAAGAATTTTTTGTAATTTTTTTTTTGAATTTTTTTGAATTAACATTTAATTCATGATATTTTATCATCCTGTCAAATGAAATCTGCCTGAGAGAATTATGTTGGGGTCAACTGCTTCGTTGCGTACACAATATGTAATTTTCATAGGTCCGCTGGCATGGCATCTTGTGCAAGAACGAGCAAAATTTTTCCTCTCTCGCTCATGAATTTGAAAAGGTTGATACGATAATATGTGTAGATGTTAGTAGTTAAGCACTGACCTCTGTGAATGGATGTCGTTAGTGTGATACTATACTAGGCACGCAAGTCACGCAGCTAACATAGCACTCCGCTGTACTGTGTAGATGTGAGTAGTTGAGCACTGACATAATATGACTATTTTGGGTTGTAAAATCAATGACTGGCCTCACAAGACTCAGTGTCAGTTGTTGTTCGCCAAAGGCCTCTAACATGGCTCATTATTGACTATGGTCGACCAAAAACTCATGAATAATAGGGAAATGAAAATTTAAAGTAAGCAACACTGGGGTAATTGGACTAGAACTTCTTGATACTTTTCGTACTTATGGTAGGGTCACGGTACCGTCCGACCGCCAGCACGACCTTTGATTTTGCAATACGTCTACGTTGTTGAGTACCTACTATTCCGCAAACCCGCAGCTGTGTGTAGACGTTGTATTGAAAATTCATGCCGACCAAAATAAGATAAGTATAATAATTTATTGCTTTGTTACATAACCCGGAATCCAAATGTTCTGCCAGATTTACGGTTGTCATTGGTAAAGATAATTCAGAATAACGCATTATTAGCAACTTTGGTTTTAGTTAATGAGCTGTAGGTTATCTCAATAAATAAAATAAATTAAAATTTTGAAACCCTTGCGTATCTGTTTAGCCAGCGCAGTATCACCCTTTGAAGATCCTCATTGAATTTCCCATTTATAACGAAATATAATTCTTGATAATGACAATAAAGAGATCTTTGCGATATGTTGAATCCGTTTATCTCGACGAGATCTATAATTTCTTCGATCATATGAATAGTCTAAGGACATTAGTTACAGAGTTATACCGGTTTTCAGTTTGACACCTGAACACCGAAATAAAGATCTCGACGAGATCTATTATTTGTCCGAAACCTGTGCGTTGATTTCAAAATCTTTGGTCCGAACGTACATGTAATCTAGGGCCAGTAGTTACAGAGATATAGCGGTTTTAAGTTTAACAAAATGTCAACCGAAATAAATATCTCAAGAACTTAAATTTTTGCCTAAAGGACAAAAACACTAGGATCAATAGTTTCCATGATTCTAATTAAATTTCAAAGTAATTCAATTTTAATTCAGTTTTATTTCAATTCCAATTAAATTTCGATTCAGTTCTGATAAAGTTCTAATTCAGTTCCAATTCAATTCTAACTCAGTTACATTGCGGTCTTGTTTCTATGAACAATGCAACTTGGCCCACTTGTCGCAGTCGCGTTCCTGTGGACAACATGTAGTTAATATCAGTCAATCAACAAGAGCACTTCAAGCTTCAACTTTGTACCGTAAACCAGTAAGAAAACACAGCCTATTGTGATGATGACTAGACAACAAATACATATTGATTTTGAAAGCAATTGGCCCCGTCAGTAAAAAGGTCAGAATAGCGGCCAGATTTTCCTGTTTTTTTTTATCGGTTATCAGATACCGAATAGACCCTAGATCTTGATTTTAAAAACAATTGATCCTGTAACAAAAAGGTCAAAATGGCGGCTACTTTCAATTACTCGCAGCCGATCCCTGTTTGCGCTCGAATTAAGTTGTCGCTTTTCTAATAGGCGACAACTTCAAAAATAGTGATCAGATGCAAAAGCCCGCAATAGTACATAAACCGCGGCGTTTGACACGGACGACGAATTTAATGAACCTGACCGCAGCGCGTCATGCTGACGACACTGGGGCCCGAGCGGATGACAATCGCGCAGGACGATCTGCGTCATGTTGCGCTTACTATAGAAACACGTACTGATCCCGTGGCGGAATATGCAAGCGGTAAAGAACAAACGATACGACCGCGCGCGGAGCAGACCCTCATAAGTATCAAAACTAGTCAGCCCTACTTACCAGTCAATAATTCGTGGCGCTTTAAAATCGAAAATTGTGTTTGATTTATAACTGTTTCTTCACCAATTTAACGATAGACATTATATAAGAAAAATTCTGCTCCTAATCGTACCAGTTTTTCCGACATTCTTATGAAATATTTTAGTGTTTTCAAGTAAACAAAGTAAAATCTCAGTATTGTTGACACAACTCTAACTTTGGCTAGACATGTGACAGCTCACCATTGCCATATGAAAATCTTCTTTTTATTTTTAATTCTTTATTCATGAGTTTTTGGTCTACCTATACTTCCTTAGATATTAGCAAGGTCCAATGCTTAACGTGCTTTCCAAAGCACGGATTCATCTTATTCTTGGACAATCAGGTAACGCATCCTAATACTCGTATGTCCTAACAAAACTGGGAAATCTCTGTGTATGGGTGTGATACCTCTGTGTGTGAGTGTGCTTGCATGTGTGTGTGTGTGCTTAACTCTGTGTGTGAGTGTGCTTACATCTATGTGAGGGTGCTTACCTGAGTGTGCTTACCTCTGTGTGTGAGTGTGCTTACCTCTGTGTGTGAGTGTGCTTACCTCTGTGTGTGAGTGCGCTTACCTCTGTGTGTGAGTGCGCTTACATCTTGGTGTGAGTGTGCTTACCTCTGTGTGTGAGTGTGCTTATTTCTGTGTATGGGTGTGCTTACCTCTGTGTATGGGTGAGCTTACCTCTGTGTATGGGTGTCGTTGGTAAGTAGAGTATGCAGGTTGGACACTATACTAGGCACGCCGGCACTGACGTTGGAGCAGGCGCGAGGTAAAGCGACACATAGCACCCCGCTGGCGTATTCGCGGAGATATTTCTGGAAAACACCCGCCAGTTCTGTGGACAAAGTTACCATGAGAGGAAAAGCATTTTAAAAGACCAATCACCATCAAAAGATCATAAGTTATACCTTTAGACAAAGGAATACACTATAGTTCGTAAACGATAAGAATGTGAGTCATCAGTGCAACTGCAGGGTAGGTATATTGGTTGGTAGTTCAAATTCAAAATTTTTTTTTTTATCAATGCACAAAGGACACAACCGCTTCGTTCGAAGGTCTGCCTGCAATTAGTCATTATGAACTTGACTTTTTAATTATGATCGACCTTATTGGTTACCTTGGTGGTTAAAAGCGGCGGACAGGACAACGGTCTTAAAACGGACGAACTGTAGTTTACACACTTTGCCCGAGCATGATACCGAAAAGGATAGAAAATAAGCGAGCATAAAGAAGGGACAAAAAAACCAGTCAAGTACGAGTCGGACTTGCGCGCCAAAGGTTCCGGTATACCTTTAGTATTTTTGGAAGAATATTTTTAGGATCGCAAAACTAATTTGTTTGTAAAGTTTTTTTGCAGATTTCTGAAAAACTGTGCTACTTAGAGAGATTGTAATGTTTACACAAATCTCTATTTACGTAGTTAATTCAGATTTTTCGCAATGCAAACTTCGGAGATAAGGGGGGATTGGTATTTTTCTTTTTTTGGTATTTTTCATCATAATTTGAAAACTGAGAGTCGTAAAAACTATTTTGGAATGTTCAAATGAAGCCCTTTTATATGATAACTCACTCGACCCAATCATGAAAATTGGCCCCATTTCCAACAATAATAAAAATATTTTTTGTTTGCAATATAGTTGGGCTATATATTTAGTTATATATTCTAAAACTATACCAAATTTCAAATTGCAGAATACAAAGCAAATAGAGCGAGTCTACTACCGTTTCGTGCTATGGCAGCGTTAAAGAAACGGCAAGAAACCACTGCAGCACGGCCTACTTTAAGAGTCTGCTTTATACAATGTGTTTCGCTGGAATATCACAGCACCACTCTTTGTCACCGAATCTTTTCTACATAACGTTTGCTTTACACATTCTTTAAATTTTCTCTGCGATATTTTGTTGTAATATCGCACACACAAACCTATGAAAGATGTTTTGACTTTAGTCAATTTAGGTACACTCACCGAGCATGGGTTGACCTGTTGTGAGCCGCGCGCATTGAACGAGACACTTCTTGTAGAACAGAAACAGATCCGCGCAACTGGCTATCACCGCGCCGGCTGACCCCGCGTCCGTTATCACTGCATTCTCCGTTGATTTCATGTCCTGCAAATATAAATAAATAAATAAAAAAAAAATTAAATAAATAATTTTTTTTATTGGACCACCAACAGTTTTTACAAAATTTATAGGTACAAACTAAGCTTACTAGTAAACCAATTATAGGTGTTCACTTAAAATCTAGAAAATATGCATGATCGGAAACAATTTATTTATAGTTTTTTATTAAATTCACTTACTTATAGATAGATTTATGAAAGTTTTTTTAAAATCTCTTTTTTATACTGATATATTGACAAAAATAATATATCAACATACTTAAGATTATAAATGGAAGTTGCCCTATGAATAAAGCAATTACGAACGTAATTAGTGTTACTGAATTCACATCGAAATAGGGGTTTGTGTCTTAAATAAATATTACAATCATATTTTTTTTTAAGTCACTAGTGGGCAAACGAGCAGGTGGGCCACCTGGTGGTAAGTGGTCACCACCGCCCATGACACCCACTGCCTTATTAGTGAAATAATTTGACACTAATAAGACTGCAAAGCGCGTTACCCACCCTGAGAACTAAGATGGTATGTCTCGTGTGCCGGTAATTTCACTGGCTCCCTTACCCTTCAAACCGAAACGCAGCAGTGCAAACACTGCTGCTTTACGGCAGAAAAGGTAAGGGGGTGGTACTTCCCCAGACGGACTTTGCACAAAAGTCCTACCTACAATTGTACTTAATTGTAGATCATGTGGGAGATCCTGTCGTTTCTGATTGGCCTTTAAACCTAGGTGGGCCACGGGAGAATGCTGGGAAAAAAGTGCGTACAGACCACCACTGCATTGATCGTCTTTAATAGACATACAATCAAAACCACGTCAAGATTGACACATTGGACTTTGTACCGCGCTCATCTCAATTAGTGTTGAAACGGGAATTCCCTTCGAGTTTCAAGCTTCTTCTGCTGGCTCAGCACGATGCCTTTTTGCGTTTATCTAGGCCCATAGATTATAGGAAACAGTGTTGTCAATCTACTCTCATTTCGTTTTCTTGACAGCTAAGTTTTAAAGGAAAGGACAGCTACATGTATTCATGTTATCTCTGGCAAAAATGATAAAATCCTAATTTGTGGGTTTGCTAAACATTCTCTTCCACTGATAGTAACAGATAAAATGAAATCGTTTCCCAAATAAAGTGACATTTCTTAGAGACATAATTTTATGTTACCCAAAAATTAAATTTAAAAATAATTTTTAAATTACCAAGGCGATTCCCAACAGTTGACCTGTATGATAATATATGCAAGGTTCTTACTCCCAGACAACTGTGTATATGGCAAATATTGGTCCATTTTAGTAAAACCATTACCCTGATGCCTGAGAGAAAAACAGAAAGACCGTTGCGTGCGAATACTGCTTTTCGCCGCTTTGTAGTACCGCACACTCGCACTGTAGCGGCCAGACATCACTTTTCCTCCATTGCCCCGCGCATGTATGAATTTCTACCACCCGACATCAAACAAGAAATAGATACGTTTAAAGCTAGCATTTTAAATAAAACCTATGACAACTTTGATACCTTAAACAAAAAGATTAAAAATTTTCTCCTTAATATTGGCTACGTAAATTTCAATGAGATATATAAAAAACTGATACAAACTAATACCTGATCGATCATATTTTATTTTACTAACTCAATTCCCACTTCTTATTGCATGCTCTTAAACTTATCATATCATACTTTAATCATATATGTATATTTTTTACCTAAATAACAACTATTTAGTATTTACTCGTGTCTACATCCCGATCCAGTGCACCAAAAGTAAGCAATCTAATATTGTAAAATACGTGGCACACCCTAACACAGGCCTAGGTCTATTTGGGTTGCTACTGTAATACACTCTATAGAGAAATGTTTTAAGCATATCCGGATCTCATTAGGAAAGTGTAATTTTAAGTATGTAATTTGTAATTTAATAAATAAATAAAATGTACGGCCTCGTGCTAAGCGGGTGTCATCGTCATATCTTGTGGACTGTAAGGTCGAGGACCGACCTCACAAACCAAGGTGTCAGAATTGATTAGCCGCCAAAGGTCTCTGACATGGCTCTAATACATAAAATGAATAAACAAATATTGGGGGACAATTCACACAAACTCATTTAATCCCAAAAAAGGCAATGCTTATGTGCAACAGAGCCTGGTGAACATACTTAAATAGATAAATACCACACAAACGCAGAACAAACATCACACTAATTTTTGCCCTGGGCAGGGATCAAACCCGCGGCCCACAAGGCAAGCTCTACCGACCACACCAACGGACCAGTCAATCAGGGTCTTAAATAGCCGGAACCAATGTGTTATGTGTCTCCTAAAGACGGCATCATTTTAATCAATTGATACATTCCGAAATATCCTAAGTAAACTCGAGACAGTTTCCCGGGAATCGAACCCAGAACCTCCGTATCGAGAGCCGAAAGCTCTAACCACTCGTTAGGAAGGATAAGCGTAAGCCGCGACTCTATCGGCGCAGGGCAGCACAGAACAGTATATCTGTCACCGGAAAATGATGAGTATCGTAAGTTGATCAACTATCTACAAATCATTCTTATAATTTTCCTGCGTCATAATATCTAGGTATCTTTCAGTTTTCTTCAGACACTCACAGTGCACACACTTTTATTAGCTTCTACTGCTATCGTAATAAGTATGGCAAAAAATTCAATGTGTCAATCTTGACGTGCTCTCGTCTGTACATAAGGAGTGACAATTTGATTAGAAGAAAAACTCTCCTTATTAAGATGATAATGACTATTTTTAATTCAGGGACAATAATGACTATTACAATTCGATATCGTGTTTTATCGGTTATAAATACCGCCATCTTCCGGTTCTCTAAGGTAAACACGGCGATTACATTGTTCTATTGTTTCGTTGGTTCCCGCGATCGGGTACTGGCTGGTTTGTTCCGCAATGACTCAGTTTTTCTATGGCACATTTGAGCTAAGAGAGTAAAAGTGGTATCCCACCAGTGCTGCGCGAGCGAGCTAAGCTGTGGGCTGGGAAAATAACAACCAATAGGATTGCGCCATTGTCCTAGCTTGTCAAATGCACTGTTAAATGGGGTTAATCTCGTGGAATAGAATAGAAACGTTTATTTGCAGAGATACTTACAAAATGCAAATTCCAGATCTTATAGAAAAATAGTCTTAGTATCTAGTCTGCGAAACAGGCATGCAAATATTTATATAAATAAGCAATAGTCGTGCCTATCACTAACTATTCGTAGCTTTATACTCTATATACTCCTTTATATAAAAACAATGTTCCATTAACCATTTAGTCACTCGTGTCTTAAACATGTTTCCATCTAAATGTTTTATTTCATCTGGTAGTTTATTATATATCTCTATACACATATTGAAAACATTTTTCGTATAAATATATTTATGACCTGCTGGCTTATGTAGTTAAGTTTAAATATTGAGTTCGTTTTGGCCTAGTATGTATATCATGATATTTACTAAAGTGATGAGAATGATCTTTTACAAAACAACATGCACTTTTTATGTATGCGCGGAGCAATCCTATAGGCTGGAATTTTAGCTCCCTAGCACAGCACCGGTGGAAAACCATCCTCAGTACACTACGACTGGCTTTGGCCAAGTGTGGCACCAAAAGAGACAGAAAATAAAGGGTTATTATTAAACCCCTAGCCAAATTTTTGTATTTTGCTCAGAACATGAAACTAAACAACCTTACCAAAAGAACATGGGTCGAAAAATGAGAAGAAATTTTGGTCGATCCATACAAATTTTGCTGTTGCCAGCGTTGTTCGTAAGAGTAAGCAAACAAGATATTAAAGGTGTTTAGAAGAACTGTGTAACAGCGGAACCAACCGAATATTGTTGTCGTGTTAATTTACGTGACGTGATTTGCCTAGTTTGTCGATAGATTATACATCAGAGAGGCTCGTACTACGCTACATTGGCTATTATAATTATAATATCCTATCAACAGTCTATTGCTGGACAGGGAGCTCCCTCCATAAATTTGTAGAGGAAAAACCATAGTCATCACGCTTATTAGCGTTGCAGCCGGCACCATGGACCGCGATTGTTGGTGACCGCATTTAATAAGATGGTACGAAACAAAGAAGGACACTGCTAATCCATCTTTCAAATTCCTATTAAGGAGTTCTAACCAAACCACAAAGGGAATCGAACCCAGAACCTCCGGATCGAGAGCCCAAGTGTTTGTTCTAGGCGCAGAAGGCAGGGTCACTACCAACCATGCCAATTGACCGACCTAACGACCGCAATATGGTGGTGCAACATATACTTATTTAGAAGGTCGCTGCTGCACATTTTCTGGTTCAAAAACCCTTAGTCGCTTTTTACGACACCTACGGATAGAAAGATAGGGTTGTACGGTCAACCGTCATCAGTGAAAACATTTGCAACTCTATCACCATGCCATAAAACTCACAAGCGTTCCTAATGACGTGTTGGGTGTACTTAGCCGGCAAATTTCGCCTGTTTTACCGTGGCTCAGAAAAAACCTGCAAAATTACGCTTACGATGTTTTCCTGGAAATTGATACTAGGTGCTCCCATTATGTTGTTGAATTCCCATTATGTTGAAGTTGAATTCCCATTATGTTGAATTCTCCGAACGTTGGATTCCCATTAAGTTGAATTCCCATAATGTTGAATTCCCACTATGTTGAATTCCCATTATGTTGAAATCCCATTATGATGAGTTTTCTAATAATGATTATTCGATAATTTATAGAGAGAAACTGACGCTAAAATGTATCTTTTACTTAGAGTCGGGGCCGCCGCCGAATTAAAAAAGTAGGATAAGAGACAAGAGATAAAAGATAAGATTTTGTTGTGGATTTGTGCTGTATCCATAATAAACAATTTATCTATCTGATGCCGCTGATGGCCTTTGTACTTCCTCGGGGCTTATACCTTACTTTTCGGACAATCAGGTAATTCATCCTGCAATGACCTAAGTCTGAAACATCCACTACAGGCCAAGGAGCTCCCTCCAGAACTCCAGCTATTAAGCGTGGTACAATTCGGAGGGGAAGTACCATATTCACCATGCTTGTTAGCGTTGCGGCTGGCACCATGGACCGCGATTGTTGGTGACCGCAGTAAATAAGATGGTACGAAACGCAGAAGGACACTGCTAATCCATCCTTAAAGTAGTCCTAACCAAACTGGGATTGTAGCGCAAAGGGATTTTTGGGAATCGAACCTAGGACCTCCGAATCGAGAGCCCAAGTTCATTAACTGTTCTAGGCGTCTGCGCCTAGAACAGTTAATGAACACAGAAGGCAGGGTTACTACCAACCTTGCCAATAGGCCTGTCAACGTTCGTGTAGTACATTTTTTTTAAGTTAGTGCGTTGTGTTACTGTCTTTTTACTGACCTTAACTATATATTTTACCGGATCTTATAAATTATTGTATTTTACCATTTTTATTCCATTTTACCGTTTCCGTTCAAGATATTAACAACAAGTTAATAAAAAAAAAATACTTAAAATTTTAAAACAATACAAAAAATACTTACGTTTTTACTGTTTAAAAGATAATTAACTCTTTCTTTTAGGGTTCATAAAATTGAATAATTACTTAATTAATAATTATTAATTAAGTAATTAATAAATTAATTAATTAATAAATAAAAAAATAAATTAATAAATTAATTAATAATAATTAATTAATTTAAATCATATTTCATTATTATCTGTACATCCAATAAAAACATTCACATCTGGACGGTATATTGTCCCCTATTTATACATAAGATGCGTGTGATCTATTTTGTCTTCAACTAAATTTACTAATCTATAAAAATAACTTAATTTTATCACAATAAACAAAATGCATCAAGTGTGGTGTATTACTTTGGTTATGTGTTTATCATTGGTTCTCGTATCAGCTGTAGTTCAAAATGATGCCGCCGGACAGCAAATTCTGAACTTCAAGAAAAGGACACCGGTAAGCATAGCACGTCAGTAGAAACACTTCGGACCTTATGACATGGTAATAGAGTTGAAAATCTTTCCACTAACGCGCGGTTGACTTTACTTTTATTAGTAACCGGTCAGATGCAAGTCGGACTCGCGCACCGAGTGTTCCGTACCAACTTACATTAATAATTAATTTATTACCTATTAATAGACAAAATAGGTTCTAAATTACTGTGTGAAATTTTGTTGAGTTCAACCCGCACTTGAAGAGTTTTCGTTGTTTTTACTGTACTACAATCAAACTAAGTTGCACGCTACGTTAACATTACTTAAGAGGGGATCGTAGCTGCATTTCTTCGTAGATGTATTTCACTATTTTTTCCCTATTGACGTATTATGTAAATTCTACATTGAATAAACTAGATCTACTCGTTCTATTTAAGGGGCTACCTCCCGTCCACTAGCGCCCCCATCAGTTAAAAAATATTTCTCGCTAAATACAAAACTTATCGCAAATCCGGAAAGACAGATTTCAGTAAAGGTACCCACCCTAGTTTATTCAGAACCTATTTACTCTGTAAAATAAAGTTCACTGTAATTACAGGGCCCTGAGTCAAGTGGTTTTCTACAATCGCAAACGCCAGTAGAATAGAATAAAACTCTATGGATTTGACATTAGCTGTCACGTGACATTTCGTTAGCTAATGTCAATCCCATACATTTCCATTCTATTCTACTGGCGTTTGCGATTGTAGAAAACCACTTGACTCAGGGCCCAGATACAATACTCGTAACTGCTAAAAGTGGCCGTTTTTCGCACTTTTTGTATCTGTTACTACAGTGAACTATATTTTACAGAATTTATAGGGTCTAAATAAACTAGGATACTTTTACTTCAAACTGTCTTTCCGGATTTCCGATAAGTTTTGTATTTAGCGAGTAATATTTTTTTAAACTGATACGGGCGTTAGTGGACGGGAGGTAGCCTCCTGATGACAGAGCGATATTATTTTGTAACTGTGCTATTCTGTTCCTCAACTCTTTTTTAATGATTAAAAGTAGTATTGTTTTATAACTAGAATATAATTGTGTTATCTACTGTAAACTTATATTTAAAATAAAGTAAATTGAAATGGCGGCTCTCCGTACCAGGGTTTGTGAGGTCAGTCATTGCTCTTTGAACTCCCCTTCTTTTTGAAACATTCCCATTATGCTTTCAAAAGATGTTTACTGATGACCCACGCTACTGAGTTTAATGTATGACTATGAATGTAAATATAATTTTACAGGGCCCAATAGGTATAATAACGACAGCAGGTGGGTCCCCTGTAGAGCTTCGCGACACAGGAAGCCTCAACCAGAACCTCCTGCTAAACGAGTACTTCATGGACACCCTGACGCATCTACACCGGGAGAGGATCCCTGAACGCATAGTTCATGCGAAAGGAGGTATATAAATTATTCGGATATGCATAGCCCACCTTATTACAGAGGTCAAAAGCAACAACTTTTGTTTTACGACTTTGCTAACAAACCACGAAAAATTTTCAACTTCCCATTCAAAATGGGTCGGTCACGTGACCACTTAAGTATGGGCAATCGAAAATTTTTTGAACGTTTTTAGCAAAGTCGTAGAACAAAAGTTGTTGCTTTTGACCTCTAAGGTGGGTATACGCATATCAGGTCCAAAAAATAACCTTGTATATATGATCACTATTTCATTAGGTCCTAATAAAATAGTGAACATAATTTAAGCCTTTTACTTTGACCATGAAACTGAACAATTTTTCCTAAGGAACATAGGTCGAAATACGAAAAAAGAATTTCAATTTCCCATAGAGACTGCGTCAACTGTTAGCGCAATTTGTATGGGAGGTCAAAAATTATTTTCGTATTTCGACCTGTTTCTTGGGAAAATTATGTCGGGGGTTACTGTGGTTTTAAATTTTTGAATGTTTTTACTGGTAATTTAATAAATTATATCCTAAAGGCATGTAATGCAACCTTCTTCATACAAACTTTCGTAGATTGACTGGACTATCAGTATTATCACACCTATCCGTTACACGCTGTATACAGACAGAGTACAAATAAATCCGAGTATAACCTTCTTTAAGGTGATCCGTTTTCCATACAAAAATTAAAATGACTTGCATTCTTACGCGGGACATACAATTCTGTTGAAAAACGAACGAATACTGCTATTTTTAGTTAAATTTTTCGCTAATTTATACAAAAATACAGTTAATGTACTGAAAGTACTATTTTTGTTAGCAATTTTTGTTTCAATATTACGATTGTGGGCGTGAGGTCAAAACTGTACGGGTTGTGCTTTGTGTGCATGTGTGAGTGATCGTACTCATGTAAACACGGACTGACGAGAGTAATTGACTTTAGTGGACATATGGAGATATTTTTCTTATAGAAATTGTTGTTAGGGGTTAAAGTTGCACGATGAAATTTACGCGAATCAACTTTTTGCACATATATAGTTGGTAGTTATTGCATTAAAAAATAAAACCTTATATTTGCAGCAGTGGCTCCATCTAGTTGCGTTCGGGGCTAAGCTGGCCGCTACAGATCACCTTGAGACGCATTTTTGAAGCGTTCGAACTTCAATTCGCATTCGAATTGGCAAGATTCGTATACGAATCCGTAAAATCGCAATTTTTGAATATTCATACCTGTGAATTCTGCAACGAGTGGTCCGACCCACTCGTTTTGCATTTCTACCACTCGAAAGTATGTATAATCTGTGATGAGAACGATATTGACGTTTCCTTCACACATGACATTGTACTGACATATCAACTTTTTAATTTGCGTTCCATTCCCTCGAAATTCATTACCGGTTTTTAAAATCAATGAGTGATTGCAATTCGGTTTTTATTTTATCTGCGTGAAAAGAAAATTGTTTAAAGATTGTAATTTAATGGCAACATTGCTTTCGAATGATTCAAAAATGCGTAAAATCGAGAGCATTAGAAATTAAATTCGTACACGATTCGTTTTCGTATGCGAACTAAAGATTCACTTCGAACGCTTCAAAAATGCGTCTCCTTAACCTACGAATTCTGGGTATTCTGCTGATTGGTCCAATCTATAATATACAGGGCGTAAGTGACGGTGTACCGTAAACTGAAAGGGCATGTTCAGTCAACGAAACTGAACAACTTTCCCAAAGCAACATATGTTGGGAAATGAAAAAAAAATATAACGTGTCCATACAAACTGTTCAACCAGAGTGGGCAACTTGTATGGAGGACAATTTTTTTTTAAATTTCCCAACTTATGTTTCTTTGGGAAAGTTGTTCAGTTTCGTTGACTGAGCACGCCCTTTCAGTTATCGGAACACCGTCCCTTAACCCTTTATAAAGCTTTTATACGAAAAGTCGTCGCTCTAAATGTGCATTTAATGCAATCTCATATCGTAGATTGACTGGACTATAATATTTTTTTATTTGTTTAGGTGGTGCATTTGGCTACTTCGAAGTAACCCACGATATAAGTCACATCTGCCGAGCGAAGTTGTTCAGTCACGTTGGAAAAAAAACTCCATTAGCTGCGAGATTCTCGCCAGTGGTTGTCGAGAGAGGAGGTGCGTATGAAACCTTTAAAGTAACGCAATGAAACTAGTCAATATTAAAATTGTAATAAAAGGCGACTAGGAAATTTTGTGTACAGGAGGATGGGCAGCGTCCTGCGTATCGTACAGTCAAGAGCAAGTCAAGCTTGACACTCGCAGTGCGTCTTTTGCAATAAGAGCGGTAGAAAGTCCAAGCATGTGTTAAGAATGACACGCCCTTGACTGTACCATCTTACAAACTACGCTACGGTACAATTTTATCTATTCCCTATATCAATCTTATGTAAATGACCAACACACTTGCATGAAAAGTTGTATTTTTTTTGCGTATTTCGACCTTAAAATTATTCAATTATTAAATCTAAAGAATAAGAGCTTTTGTGCAAAGTCCGTCTGGGGTATTAACACCCACTTGCATATCAGTGTGGGTTGCAAGTGTAAATACCGTCACATGAGACACACCATCATATTTCTGAGGGTCGGCAACGCGCTTTGCTGTCTTATTAGCGTCAAATTATTCCACTAATAAGACAGTAGGTGCTATGGGCGGTGGTGACCACTTACCATCAGGTGGCCCACCCGCTCGTTTGCTCACTTATTACATTAAAAAAAAACCGGTCAAGTGCGAGTCGGACTCGCGCGCCGAGGGTTCCGATATACCTATAGTATTTTTGGAAGCAATAAAGTCCATTTTCAGGACCGCAAAACTAAATTTGTTTGTAAAGGTTTTTTGCAGATTTCTGAAAAACTGTGCAACTTAGAAAGATCGTTTTATTTTTGCTGTAAAGTTTACATAAACCTCTGTCAACTGTAATTAATTCAGATTTTCCCTTACTCAAACTTCGGAGATAAGGGGGGGGGAATGGTATTTTTTTTGACATTTTTCATCATAACTTGAAAACTAAGAAACTTAAAAAAATACAAAAATATATTTTAAAATGTACAAGTAAAGCCCTTTCATATGATACCCCACTCGACCTAGTAGCGACAATTTGAAATTTGGCCCCCCCTATTTTGGCCCCCTTTACATTAATAATCATACTTTTTTCAAAAAATTTTCATGTGCAATTAAGTTGGGCAACTATATTCTAAAACTATTCCAAATTTCAGCTCGATAGCGTAAGTGGTTGCTGAGATATAGAGGTGTGACAGACAGACGGACAGACAGACAGACAGACAGACAGAGCGGCACCATAAGGGTTCCTTTTTTTTACCATTTTGGTATCGGAACCCTAAAAACGTAATACGGTAAGTACTACGGCAAGTACTAATACCCTTTATATTTACAGGCATAGACACATCAAGAGACGCAAGAGGATTCGCCCTAAAATTCTACACCGAAGAAGGGAACTTCGATATAGTCGGTTTCAACACCCCAGTGTTCGCGATAAAAGACCCGGTATTCTTCCCCACATTCGTGAGGGCTCAGAAGCGGAACCCGGCTACGGGGTTGTATGACGGAAACATGTTGTGGGACTTCCTAACATTGAGGCCTGAGAGTCTTCATATATTTATGATGATATTCAGTGACCGTGGGATACCGGATGGATATAGGTAAGTAAAAAACCGGCCAAGTGCGAGTCGGACTCGCGCACTGAGGGTTCCGTACCACCACATAAACATAATTGTATTATTTGAAATTTCAGTAAGTTAATGTGCTAGATTTTTTGAGTCCGACACGCGTTTGACCAAATTTTATTATTTGTTATTATTTTATAGCTTATGCACTATAAACATACCAATTTTCAAGTTTGTAAGTGTTCCCGTTTTTAAATAGAACTAAAACAAAAATCGCCTCAGCGACCATCCAACTTGACCCCTCTCTTATATGAATGTTCTTGAAACGGGACCTCACCACAATTGGTTACCATTACTTGTGAGAAAAGTTGTAATATTTAATGATTTCAGACTTTTCCCATTATTTGTACTGTGAGACCTAGCTTCTTGCCAAATTTCATAATTTTAGGTCAACGGGAAGTACCCTGTAGGTTTTGCATTTTTGAATAAATGTATGGAGATGAGGACATAAAATGCCATATCTTTTGATTGCGTCGTTGTAAAAAATTTAAATTTTCAGATCTTGTGTGGTTCATGGATCCTAATATATGGTATTAATTTCAACCTGATCCCTTCACCCGTTCGTGAAATAAAGGGTCTTGACATACAGACAGACAGACAGACAACAAAGTGATCCTATAAGGGTTCCGTTTTTTTCTTTTGAGGTACGGAACCCTAAAAATAATGCAGACGTGATGTATCGTAGCAGGTGGAGGACTGTAGGGACAGGGAAAGGGGCATGATTTTATGTATGTATGTAGAAACTGCATCAATTGAGAGCGCAGCTCATACGTCAAGTAAAAAAAAATATCGCATTTTCTGGTTAGATTCCTTGTCCAGCAGTTCTTCTTCTTCGTGTCCAGTGGCGTGCCTAGGGTTTCCGAATAGGGCAAGCCGAGAGATACGTTTCTGTAGGTTTTACAGTGTTTCCTCACTTATCTCATCACTCTTCACTTTCATACGCACTTATACATCCGCTCAAACCCAAACTTAAGAAAAACACAATAAAGTGAAGTTGGAACACCACCGCGCACTCGCCGAATTTTCGCATTCACTATGAATCCGTGTACAACTTCATACGCAAGCAGGGCTTTCAGTCTAGTACTGATTGCTATATAAACCTACGCATAGCTATATCCTTATAGTGCACATTTTCAATAGGTAAGAAAGAGATATGCCGGCTGGAATCGAAGCCCGCTTGCAAGCCAGCGCGTGCGAGCGAGATGACTAGCCGAGTCTCAGTGGGTGACACTGCCTCTTGTGGCTCGGTTGCACGGCGAGACGCACGACTTATTTTGAAAAGTAAAATAGCGCGAACTTTTAAAATAAATATTTCGGACTCTCCGCTCTCATTAATTTGATTTTTTATTTGTTCTTGATTCGTAATCGATAATTATTTTTATAGGGCAAGCCCGGCTTTTGGGCTTGTATGACAGTACCGCCACTGTTCGTGTCAATGTACAAATACCACCACGTTAGATCAAATACGTTCCTCCCAAAACCTTGCCACTTCTACGGCTTTATCAGACGCCTCACGCAGGTCCTCGCCAGTGCAGGTGGAGGGGCACAGTGGACAAGAGAGCAAGTGCGCCATGTTCTGAGATGGAGCTCCACAGTCACAGTGCTTTAGCAACTGGTCTGCGAAGCCCCACCTCGCCATGTTATCTCTGCAGCGGCCAACCAGAGTTCGCAGCAGTTGACTTTCAATGTGATGTTGGATGTTATGATAATGAAGAAATGTTTTTCAGGCACATGCCAGGCTACGCGATCCACACATACGAAGTGGTTAACGAAATCGGCGAGAAACATTACATACGTTTCCATTTCTTACCCGACGCAGGCATCAAAAACCTAGGTTCGCAAGAAGCAGCGAACCTAGCTAGCTTCGATCCCGACTACGCAACGAGAGATTTGTACAACGCTATAGGTAATATACGTAAGGTTTTATGTCTCGAACAAGCAGATACTCGTATGCCACCTAATTAAAGGCCCTTAAAAGGATGGCAGTGGCGGTGGGCAGGGCACATCGCAAGAAGAAACGATGGCCGATGGGGCGTAAGGGTTCTAGAGTGGCGACCACGTACCGGAACTACGAAGCGTAGGCAGCCCTCCGCAAGGTGGACCGACGATCTGGTCAAGATCGCGGGAAGCCGCTGGAAGCGAGCAGCGCAGGACCGCGAGTCATGGCGATCTTTAGGGGAGGCCTACGTCTTTCGGCTGATATGATGATGATGATGATGAAAAGGATCGCCGTAGTTTGCTCTCTTGTCCACTATGCCCCTCCACGTGTACTAACGAGGATCTGTGTGAGGCCACACCCTGGACACTACAAAAATTGGAAGGTCGTGTAGGCCTGCGTGTTCAGTACAAAATACCCTCAGAAGGACCACGAGAATCTCGCGGGCGGGTGCGCGCCAAGGTGCGGGGTGGATTGCAAGGGGGGCAGGTGTCCGGTCTGTATGATAGCACTATTACTTTATTCTGTGGCGAGGCATCAGATAGCAGTAGCAAAATATTAGGAGGTGTACATTTAGTTGGTGTCCGTACCCAAAGGGTGCCATTGGGGCCATATTACTAAGCCTATGTCATCTGTCTGTCTGTCAGACTTTTAAAGGGCTGTTACTTTTGAACCGTAGTAGATATATGGTTGAAACTAGCTTTCCATCTGCGGTTTCACCCGCATTAAATGCATTTTCCCGTGGGAATGAAGTGTTTTAACGCGGTAAAAAGTAGCCTATATGCTATTCCAGGACCTAACCTCTATGTGTGCCAAGTTTGATTAAAATCCATTCAGTAGTTTTTGCGTGAAAGAGTAACAAACATCCATCCATCCATACTTACAAACTTTCGTGTTTTTATTAGTAGGATTGTCACAGAATATGTGTTATTATGGCGGATTACTTAACAAGTAATAAAAACAAAAGTTGAAAGTTGAAAAGTCAGGGAGGCAACTGAGGGATTATTAACTGAAGGATAGGCAGCAGCGTGCTTCTGGGTATCGTACCATCTTATATACTGCGATCACCAACAACCGCTGTCCATGGTGCCAGCCGCTAACACGCGTGGAGACTATAGTGCTTCCCCTCCAAATTTTACCACGCGTTCTCGTTGTATTTCTGGATGTCCAGTTCCATTCCCTGCAGTGGACTTTTGCTATGACCGGATTTGTATGACCAGTACTAGCCCCCAGGCCCCCAGGTTTATTTTATTTTTGGAGGTATCTATAGGCGGCAGTGAAACTTCGGTTTATTTTTATGTTTACATAAACTTCTTTCTACTGTATTTAATTCAGATTTTTCGCTTTGCAAACTTTGAAGATAAAGGGGGGATGGTATTTTTTTTTTGTATTTCTTTTGTCTTTTGAAAACTAAGAGTCGTAAAAAATACAAAAATCTATTTTGGAATGTTCAAATGAAGCCCTTTTTATATGATACTCCACTCACTAGTCATGACAATTTGAAATTTTTATTTCTTTGGGCCTCATTTCCAATAACAGTATAAATATTTTTTTTTTTAAATGTTTCGTTTGCATTTAAGTTCTAAAACTATTTAATAAATTAAAAAATACAAACAAGTCGATAGCATTAGTAGTTGCTGAGATTTACAGGTAGGTGTGACAAACAGACAGAAGAAGTCGCACTATAAGGGTTCCGTTTTTACCTGGTTTGGAACCCTAAAATATACGAGATCCTGATAAATCCTGAAAAATCTTCCTTTTTCTACAGGTAGAGGGGAATTCCCAAGCTGGACAGTAAAAATCCAAGTGCTAACAATAGAAGATGTAAAAGCAGCTGGATTCGACGTGTTCGACGTAACAAAAGTCCTTCCACTCGACAAGTATCCTTTGAAACCTTTAGGAAAGATAATTTTGAACAAAAATCCTATAAATTACTTCGCTGAAATTGAACAACTCGCTTTTACTCCGGCGAATCTAGTACCAGGGATACTCGGAGGGCCGGATAAAGTTTTTGAAGCTAGAAGGTTAGCTTATAGAGATGCTCAGTTGTATAGATTAGGCGCAAACTTCTATAACATCCCTGTCAATTGCCCTTTGTTGTCTGGGTCGCGAACTTATAACCGCGATGGCCGACCACCAGTGTTGGACAATGAAAGAGACACACCGAATTATTTTCCGAATACATTCAACGGCGCCATGCCTTATAAGGATGAGAGAAGGGTAGATCTGATTGAGATTTTAGAAGATGAAGCTAATAATATTGGGCAAGCCACGGAGTTGTATATCAATGTAATGACGAAGGATGAAAGGAGTCGGTTGATTGAAAATGTTCTGTACAGGTACGTTACGTTCAAAATGAGTTGATCACATGAACACATTACTATGGGAAGATGCAATAGTAGTTTAAGATACAAGTGCCGTAATTAGAGTTATTACAAACGAGTTGACGTTTTGTAAACCCGTGACGAAGTCGAGGGATTCCCATCGGCATGAGTTTGTCATAACCCTTACGGCCGTGTATCTTACGACGTTTTTCAATACATTTGTGAGAAAACAGGTATAAGTTATACAATTGTTAAAGAAACCAACCATGGGTACTGTCAGCCTCTTGTCGATTTATGTTGTCCTGGTACTCTCCATTTTATTTTAAATATAGTTAGGCAGTCGTCACCCAAGTAAAATGTCACCACTGTAGTATTTTTACAAAATAATTTTATGATCAGAGTGTAAAAACTCCTTGGTAGTATACCTTTTTACTTACCGCACTAGTTCGGTAAGTAACTACTTACGAGCAATGTTTACGTCCTTGTCAGTACGTTTTTCGAGCAAATGTATTGAAAAAATATTTTTGATTAAAAATGTTTTTTCTTCGCGAAACTTGCTTGTTATAATGAGTAGAATCATTGGGATTCGGGAGCAATACCAATACAAATGTCCTGCGTGGTGCCGGCAAAGAATAGTACCAACCCATACATACCCGTGGGTGTCGTAAGAGGCGACTAAGGGTTAACAGGAGGATGGGCAGCAGCATCCTCCTTTGTATCTTACATCTTACTTACTGCGGTCACCTACAACCGCGGTCCATGGTGCCAGCCGTAACGCTAACAAGCGAGGTGACTATGGTACTTCACCTCCACATTTTTCCAGCAAAAGCTAGAATTCTGGAGGGAGCTTCCTGTCCTGTAGTGGACGTTTTTCATGGGATGTTATGATGACCAATACAAATTCACGCTATAGAAACAAAAAAAAATTAAAATATTCATAACAGCACGTCAGTAGAATTACTTTAGACTCTATGTCAAAGTAATAGAGTTGCTAATGTTTCCACTGACGTGCGGTTGTCCGTACTTGAAAAGCCCATCAATGAATGTGTTTTTATTCCAGTATCGGTCCTGTAACACGAGAAATCCAAGAGAGAGCAGTGAAACTGTTCACGTTGGTACATCCTGACCTGGGCGGCAGAATACAGAAAGGTCTTCTGGCGAATATCACCAGAGGTATACAGATATCTACCAGATTTGGAGGAGCAGACGAAGATTATTAGATTTTTGTTATTATACTTATTTGTTTTTAATGTTATTTTTTATGTTTGAACAATTATTTATTAAACTTGCTTCTGGCGTTGCACATTGTCTAAAGTTTTAAGTCCATTTTATGTGATGTGACCCATCTTAATAAATAAACTAGCGGCCTGCCCCGGATTTACACGGGAATACATTTCGGTGAGTGTGCGTCTAAATTGCACGATCTGGTCCCACCATCCCCCGTCCTCCTGCATGGGACTATATCTATAAATAATTAAATAATAGACTTGCCTGTATGAATCTATCGCAGAGCTGTCTCAGGTTCGAATCCAGACTGGTGATGTACAGGTAGAGATAAGGCTCGAAGCACTGTCCGATGAGGCCGACCCACGGCGACGCGTCTTTACCGGTGCTGCTCAATGAAGGCTCGGAGCTCGACTGAGGGTACATGCAAAAAGTTATGTTAATCTTAGATTCGATTCACTCACAAACTACTGATCAGATTTAAACGGGGTATTCAAAAACGTGTCAACCGTAAGTTGTTGCAATGCATGAGTTTTATTCTAATGAAATCGGTTCACTGTAACACGAAATATTCGAATTTTAGATTTCAAGCGGCTGTTCGTCATTTACTCTCAAACTACTGAACCGATTCAAATGAACTTTTCAGTAATGTATGAAGCTTACGTTGGTGCATCATATAAACTTTGTTTTATTGCAAACGGATAACCGCAACAGAAAACATGCGATTATGAAGTTTAAAGCGACGCAGCCGCAATCAACACTTTACACAAGCGAAGTCGTCGGTCACAGCTAGTTATGTATAAGGAAAAAGTTGTGGTTAAATTTACTAGGCTTTAATTTATCCCTGAAAGCCTTGTCTCTAAGACGCACCGTTTTCAAATTGCTAGCGAAAGTCCTAAAAAAGGACCTTTCTCGATCTGTCCTGCGAGTAGCCCTGACAATAATCGAGAGGAATTTATTTGAGGTTGTGAAGAGAGTCAACGACTTCACAAAGCAAAAACTTTTGGTAAACAATTAGTTCCGCTAATATTATCATTCTCCCCTCATTATGAAATAGTATCAACAGCGTACCCGGCGCGGGCGCGTGTGACAGGCTTTATCATCTAATACACACGCGTGCGGGCGCCCGCGCGAGTTTCAGCGGACGCCCTTATAGAGCAACAAAACCGGGTCAGGCCTGTGACACTCCACACTCTAGGTATGCAACGCGGCGCTAGAAGTCGACTGGGTGAGGCAGTCGATTTTACTTTTCTTTATGTCATTTAAAGGTTATGGCGGCAAAATAGGTAAGTAAGTATTTGCATTTTTGATTGAACACTATTACATACCTACTTGCATCTCGCTCAGTATCTCATAAAGTGACAAAACCATCGCCTTAGCCCACCTGTCCGCGATCGCCAGCGATTTAAAAACGTGTCCTAAGCGGTGCACTGCAAGTATCAACTTTATGCTTGGACCGTAAGGTTGAAATTTGTCGGCACCCCGCCTGCGAGTGTCGGATCTGTAAACGTTAGTTTACTATTATGTGATCTGTGACCGGGTGGTTTCGTTCAGTTAGTAGGCGCCACTACCAGAATAATACCAACTCAAATATACCTATGGGCGTCGTAAGAAGAGACTAAGGGTTTATGAACTGGAGGATGGGCAGTAGCGCCCTCTGTGTATCGTTCCATCTTACATTCTGCGGTCACCAACAACTGCGTTGCATAGTGCCGGTCGTTACGCTAACAAGCGTGGTGACTATGATACAGGCTGCCGAATTGATTACTTATAGTCCAGTCAATCTACGATATTAGGTTGCATTAAATGCACATTTAGAGAAATTAATTTTAATCAGTAATATAGGCTATTCGAAGCTATAAATAATTTAATCCGGCAATTTTTTAAAACACATTTTTTGTTAAAGTACCAGTATAAGCTGACCTGTGCTACATGGCAAATATTATACAAGTTGAGTTCACCTTAAACTGATATTTAAAATATCAACGTTATGTCGGGGATTACTGTGGTTTTAAAATTTAGAATGTGTTATTGGTGATTTAACAAATTATCACCTAATGTGCATTTATTCCATTTTATCCATACAAACTTTCGTAGATTGATTGGACTATTATTTTACTTTTAAAAAACACATGTGTCATTCTATTACTTTGTTATCGATCACGTGGATGGATTTAGTGGAAATATACTTTAATTTTCTATTTTAAACGCTCCACAGTTAATTAGTATAAATAAATTGATATTCGAACCCGATCCGGTCTTTCAGTACTTCCTCTCCAAATTGTACCAAGCGTTTTTGCTGGTATTCTGGAGTGAGGTCCCTTGTCCTGCAGGACAGGGACAGGGTGTTTTGTGGTATGTTACGAGTATGACTACTTACTCGTAGATTTGGGCGCCGCCGCTCCGACTAAAACGCCTGCCAATGTTATATAATAATATGTTCCCGTGTTTCCGAGTTCATATAACTCGAATCGATTCAAGTCGTGAGTGAATAGGCTTCTTCTGGTCAAGCTGAAGATGTAGAATCACCCTTTAGAAGGATCAGCGTACTTTTTTTACACCCTCTCTCCAATCTCTGGTCCAAACTGACAACGTATGCTATCCCGCAAGAGGACCGAGCACGCACTTGTCCGTCTATATCTACAATGTGTAACAGAAAGGGTATATCAACCCTGAACGATGTATCCCATCGCGTAGACTCGCTCTATTTGCATTGTATTCTGTATGACATTCAATAAGTATTCTGTAAATAATCTACATTGAATATTTTTTTTTTTTTTATTGAAAATGGGCTGACTCTTGACCTCGATCTAGTCTTGAAGACAGAGATGAGGTCGACGATGGAACGAGCTTACCCAGAAGAAGCCTATTCACTCGCGACTTGAATAGATTCGGGTTATATGAACTCGGGAACACAGACGCAGGCAGAGAATTCCACTCTTTAGCCGTGCGCATTATAAAAGATGTTTCAAAGCGCTTTGTGCGAATGTGCGGAATATCAACCAAGTATGGGTGATATCCTGCGGTGCGTCTGGACTCCCGATGGTAGAAGGGAGATTCTAGAGCACACTCTCCGAAGTACAATCTGTAGAAGACCGACAGACATGCAACTTTGAGACGGTGGGCCAGACTGTGAAACTTGTAACTGTGAAAATTATCTGAATCTAAATAAAACTGAACAACTTTCCCTAAGGGACATAGATCGAAATAAGAAAAAGAAATTTTTACCTCCCTTAGAAAATGCGCTATCAGCTGATTCAGTGTCTATACAATGGGGTCCCATTCCGTACTACGGTTTTTTCGACGGAGTAAATAGCCCGAATTCATTTGGCCCTTTTGTTTCCAATAATTAAACTAAATGTTACTACTAGGTTGGTAGGTAAAGGTGTAAACTATGACATTAATTCAATTTTAACGTCCAGATAACAATGTATTCTAAGAAAATACCTTATGGAAAAAATAGCCCGAACAATTTTCGGCACAAATTCGTTCTATGACGTGAGGCATCTGTACCAGTATAGTATTATATAAAATAAAATAAAATATTTATTTTCAAAAACTTAAAGTTAAGCAAAACATGTTGCTAGGAACTTCTTTAAGCCTTAATAGCCTGTTCCAGAAGACCCCGCTCCTCCTAAACGCACGTACGTACAAAAACAGTTTTAGAAAATAATCTAGGTACTAAGGAATAGTACGGTCAACCGCTCGTCGGCAGAAACTTTCTCAACTCTACTACCACGCCATAAGGTCCAAAAGTGTTTCTACTGACGTGCTGTTGAGTGCACAAATATAAATATATAAATTAAGAAAACCAGGTATTTTATAGTAAGTATTACTAGCGTAAAAGTGCCATCGGAATTTAAAAAATATAACATTAATTCAAGATGTTTCACATAATATAAAATATAAAATTGAGCATATATATTTGGAAACATATCATATATTTATTTAATATATTACATATATGCAACAATTGAATAAATGTTATATTTTGTGTATGTATGAGTATAGAAAACACCATTTCAGTAAAGGGTAAAGGAAATATATGATTGCAGGCGTGCTAGTGAAGTTATATAGTGTGTGCGTGTGTGTGTGTATATTATCTGTGTCTATAGGAGATCAAAATTGTTTTCGTATTTCACCTATGTTCAGTTTAATGGGCAGATTCACATCCATCGGGGTTGATATGCCCTTTTTGCTACACTCTGAATAATGTTATCTTACCTCCTTGCCATCAACATCAAATTCGCTCGTCTGCTCCTGTGGTCGAGGCTCTACTTCTGTGCCAATGTCTGTACCTAAAATCAACAAAAGCATTATACCAATTTTTTTGAAGTGAAAACTTCTTTAGCGGCGCTTGACACTTTTTTAGATGGGTAAAAAAATCTTAAACTCGCATCAGATCCGTAGCCCAAGAAGGTTTTAACCCACGCTTCGGCGAAGCGTAGTAAAACCTCCTTGCCGTAGCATGATCGAAAAAGCGTCAACTGTCAACCGTATTATACCAAGGTTATTACAATACGGGTTTTTATTCAGTGACATCAAAGAAGTACGCGAGCAGTGACGCAATTGACAATTACAAAAAGCATAATATTCAAAAATCAGTTCTGCCGGCACTCCCGGAGTGCACACGTCCCTTTTATTTATTTTGGAATGGTTAGGGAATAATTTGAATGAATGAATGAATAACCGTTTATTATGGATGCAGTACTTACACTTCTAACACTTTCTTATACGTATATATGTATTACAATAAATATTGAATAAAAAAGAAAATCTTTTATTTGTGTACCACACCCATAGTAGGCCCTAACTCAGCATTATGCTAAGACCCGACTGACGAACCTTAGCGCTGTTTTTCAGTTAGTACCTAAGTGCGCGTGAGCGCCGACGTGGAGATTTCGCACGAACTGTTTTATTTATCAGTTTAAAAGAACATACAATATTCATTTATTGCGCTATCGTAGACAAACATGACAATTTATATTATATATAGACAATCTTCGTCAGATCTGACGCGCCGGTAAAGAAATTTTCACTTCAAAACTTAAACGCGAGATCTGACACGACATCTGACGTGAGTTTGATATTTTTTACCCATCTAAAAAAGTGCCAAGCGCCGCTACAGAAGTTTTCACTTCAACAAGAAACCCAGAGAAATAAAATTTTTAATCGAAAATCCGGTAAATACCAATTTGCCACAGAAAGCCAAATGTAAGGTACCTTGAAACTTGGCCTGTAAGTAGGGGGGTTAAATTACGAGGGCCAAACCGAAAAGATCGGGAATAGAATACTCAGGAATAAATTAGATTAAAACCTTTTTGGTTTATGACATGTAGTATTATTTCAAACACAATTCCATTTTTGAATTTTAAAAAAGTAAAAAAGAAAAGAGTAGTAGCCATTTGAATTTGACAAGTCAGTGGGGAAAATGGAGCTTACGCGGGATCATTTCCGTGCCATAATTTTTCACAACTTTCGTCGAGGTTTATCTCAAGAACAATGTCTCGCCGAGCTTGTTTCTGTTTATGAACTTGAAGCACCCAGTAAAACGACTATATATCGTTGGTATTCTGAGTTTCGTCGTGGACGTTCCTCTCTCACGACAGTTCCTTCTACTGGTCGAACAAAAACAGCGGTAACACAAGATAACATCGATGCTGTGCGCCAATTAATAAATGAAGATAGACATGTGACATACGAGCAGATTCGGGCTTCTCTCAGCATTGGTATGACAGCGATTCAAACTATTTTACATGATGAACTGGGTGTCAAGAAGTTAGTTTCCCGCTGGGTGCCCCATCGTTTGACCGAGGAACAAAAGTCGGCTCGTGTTAATTGGTGTCGGTCTACTCTGCAACGGTTCAATAGAGGGAGCTCAAATGCAGTTTACAATATCGTTTCTGGTGATGAATCGTGGATTTATTCATATGAGCCCGAAAGAAAACATCAATCGGCTGTTTGGGTCTTCGAAGGCGAGGTCAAGCCAACAAAAGTTGTCCGCTATCGTAGCGTGTCGAAAAAAATGGTCGCTTCGTTTGTATCGAAAACTGGTCATGTGGCTACGATTCCTTTACAAGAACGCAGAACGGTTACTGCTGATTGGTACACAATAGTTTGTTTGCCGGAAGTCATAAGAGAACTTCGTAAAATTAATCCGAATCGTCGCATCATTCTTCACCAGGATAATGCGAGCTCACATACCGCTCGCAAAACGATCGCGTTTTTAAATTAGGAAAACGTGGAGTTAATGGACCATCCACCGTATAGCCCTGACTTGAGCCCCAATGATTATTTTACATTCCCAAGAATTAAAGATATGCTACGTGGTCAACGATTTCAAGGCCCAGAAGAGGCAGTCGAAGCTTACAAATCGGCCGTTTCGACTATATCCACTTCAGACTGGAATTACTGTTATAATAATTGGTTTGATAGAATGCAAAAGTGCATCGATTGTCACGGAGAATACTTCGAAAAACAATGAAAGTAAATATTGTTGTATTATTTTTGTACTTTTTTCTATTCCCAATCATTTCGGTGTGGCCCTCGTATTACAAAGTATATAAAAAACTTTCGAACACAAATAAATCTGAGGGCTGCCTTTCGATTGACGCGGAGTGAGGCAGCGGAGCGGAGAAACAAGGAGATTAGTTTTTATGCAATGCTTTTGTTAGCGAATTTGCGAAATAAATTAACCGAGCAGGCCTATAGATATGTGAAGGACAGATTATGGGTTTTTTGTAATAGGTATGAAAAGTGGACTGTATGGAAAAGTAAAAGGTGCGGTTCGAACAATGGGAAAATTTAAAGAAGCGGGAAAACACAGGAATGCACGCGTACCTGGCTTTATCTGGATGACTGGATCCTCTCTTCTGCAGAAAAATCAATCAGCTTCCGGAATCTTCTTTCTTGGTCTTTCAGATGGCATAAGAACGTCCAGCAATTTTTTGCCGGTACCGGCGAGCACTTTACTGTCTTTATTTTAATCATCATCATCATATCGTGTGGGTTGCAAGGTCGATGACCGACCTCACAAACCCTGGTGTCAGAGTTGTTGAGCCGCCAAAGGCCTCTGACATGGCTCATTAACGACTACATCCGTAGATAGTAGTCGGGACCAACGGCTTTACGTGCCTTCCGAAGCACGGAATCATCTAACTTTTCGGACAATCAGGTGAACCACCCTGCAATGTCCTAACCAAACTGGGGAGGTCGCACAAAGAGATTTTTTGTTTGACAGTGTCCCCACCGGGAATCGAATAAAGAACCTCCGGATCGAGAGCCGAGCCCTCTAACCACTAAAACACCAATAACTGTTTAAAGTTCACAAATCTAGAACCTCGTGGTATTTTGGGTTCCACGAGAAGCACAGCCTTGCCCGTGAGCCGTTTAGTAGTAGACTGGTCTGATTTGACCAAAACCATCCATTTTAATTGCGTGTCACCGATGCATCTTCTTTTCTTTGAGACGGCGAATGCATGCGTGCATAAGGGATGGGCAGGAATGAAAGAGAGGGAATAATATTCGCCTATAAACGTATTTAAATAGTAAACAAAGAAATTAATAGATGGCGATAACAGCTTTGGTTAATATATCGTCGTTTCTCCGCTCCGCTGCCTTGCTCCGCGTCAATGGACAGGTAGCCTTAACATTATTTTTTTTATATCGTTAAATATCGATTCCCGTGCTGCAGAATGGACTTTAGAGGTTGCCTATCACAGAATTAAAAAAAAAACCGGTCAAGTGCGAGTCGGACTCGCGCGCCGAGGGTTCCGATATACCTATAGTATTTTTGGAAGCAATAAAGTCCATTTTCAGGACCGCAAAACTAAATTTGTTTGTAAAGGTTTTTTGCAGATTTCTGAAAAACTGTGCAACTTAGAAAGATCGTTTTATTTTTGCTGTAAAGTTTATATAAACTTCTGTCAACTGTAATTAATTCAGATTTTTCCTTACTCAAACTTCGGAGATAAGGGGGGGGGAATGGTATTTTTCTTGACATTTTTCATCATAACTTTAAAACTAAGAAATTTAAAAAAATACAAAAATATATTTTAAAATGTACAAGTAAAGCCCTTTCATATGATACCCCACTCGACCTAGTAGCGACAATTTGAAATTTGGCCCCCCCTATTTTGGCCCCCTTTATATTAATAATCATACTTTTTTCAAAATTTTTTCTTGTGCAATTAAGTTGGGCAACTATATTCTAAAACTATTCCAAATTTCAGGTTGATAGCATAAGTGGTTGCTGAGATATAGAGGTGTGACAGACAGACGGACAGACAGACAGACAGAGCGGCACCATAAGGGTTCCTTTTTTTTACCATTTTGGTATCGGAACCCTAAAAAGCTGTCATGTTCCAAGAGAGGTGACAGTTGTTATTTTTAATTCTATAAATAGGCTATGACTTTGTTCCATTCTGCAAGTGTTAACTGCGTTATTTGTGTTCGAAAATTTTTTTTGATCCTTAGTCGCCTTTTACAACACCCACGGGTGGAAATGGGGCGGTACTATTGCATAATGATATAGAAACTAAACTTTGCGTTTGTAACGGCGATTCTCTATCTGATAGCCTGTCAATTTGTCTGACCATCTCGTACGAGTATCTATGATATTTTCATCTATCACTTTAGTCTATTTGTCCAAAACTTTGCTTTATTATTGTTTCTTAAAAAAATTGTAATGGCATTTTTGTGGGACGATGAATAAATTTTATATTATTTATTATTATTATTTATTTATCTAGTTATCTGTCTGTATATTTATCTTGAAGTTCTGTTTATCTGTCTGCCTGTCTGTTTATCCATTTGACTGTATAGATCTATCTGTCTGCACATCTATTGGTCGATTTGTCGTGTTTCAGTGTAACTATCTATCACACTGCCTATCTGCCCGTCTATCTTTGTGTATAATAACAAGTACCTGGGCGACCGACCTTCGCTCTATAATAGCCGCCTCTACATTAAAATATCATCGGGTGAGCAAGCTATGCTACGCGTCAACAGATGGCGCTATAGGTTTTTGTCTAAAATGCAAATGCTTAAAAACACGGAGAAAACGAATTTTCCCAGACATGAGACCTAGCTAAACCCCCGTATGGTAAATTTCATCTAAATCGTTAAAGCCGTTTTCGAGAAACCGATTACAAATATATATATATACGTGGGACACTCAGAAATATTTGCGACACTAAAAAAAATTGTTCTACAGGTACATATATTTTTATTAAATCTTTTCAAAGTACTCTCCACCAGCCTCTATACAAAGATTCATGCGTCTGAACCAGTTTTCAAAACACTTTTTCCAGTCCGCCGTAGACACCTCGTTTACAGCCTGCTCGAACGCAGCCAGCGCATCTTCCGGCGACGAAAATTGTATCCCCTTGAGCTGATTTTTTATTTTTGGAAATAAAAAGAAGTCACACGGTGCTAGATCAGGGCTGTAAGGAGGGTGACCCAGGAGTTTGACTGGTGTGCTGTCCAGGAAGTCCCTCGTTTTGAGCGCGGTGTGTGCAGGCGCATTGTCGTGGTGGAGCAGTAGTCCGCGGAGCCCTGTGTTTGGTCGCTTGTTGCTCACAACAGAAAAAACTTCTGGTAAACATTTGGTAGTATACCATTCGGCGTTGATGCTTCTTTGATCTCGTAAGGGAATTGAGGCCAAGTGGCCAGTCAAATTAAAAAAGCTGGCGATCAAAATCTTCCCCCCGCTTCGAGATCGCTTCACTTTGGTAGGCGTTGGTTCATTTTGAAACACCCAAACTGTCGACTGGCGCTTGGTTTCTGGATCGTATTGATAAATCCAGGACTCATCACCTGTTACGATGTCGTAAACACGCCGAGACGAGCCTGCTTCAAATTTGTTCAGCATATCACGGCACCATTCCACCCGGGCCTGCTTCTGAGCGTCGGTGAGGTAGTGCGGCACCCAGCGCGATACTATCCTCCTCACGCGAAGATGCCCGTGTAGAATCTCGTGAACGCTTCCCGATCCAATCTTTAATATGTGCTGAATCTCCTGATATGTAATTCGCCTATTATCTTGGATTAAATTTTTCACTGCTAGCACGTTTTCTTCCGTAATAGCCGTCAAAGGGCGACCGCTTCTTTCTTCATCCCCCAAGGTTGGTCGACCGCGCCTAAATTCGTTATACCAACGATACACGGTTGCCTTGGAGGGGCCTTCATCCATAAATGCCATTTGAAGTCTATCGAACGATTCATCCGGTTTCAGGCGACACTTGAAATCGTAAAAAATCATAGCTCTAAAATGTTCCCGGCGCAGATCCATTTTTCAGTAAGACACGATACTTTGAATTGGCTCGCAAAAAATGTGGAGGGAAATTTTGAAAATGGAACACACATATTTTTACTTACAAGTAATCATATTTTCGAAAAAGATTCTGACCGGCCAGTCTCCCATATATAAAAACGATTTTTCGCAATACTTTCTGAGTGGCCTGGTATACTAGCTGTTGCCCGCGGCTTCGCTCGCGTGGATATCGTATTTATTTTATTACCGGTTTTCCGAAGCAATGAGATATTTTCCCGTCATTTCGGGATAATTTTAAATTAAGGAAGAACAGGACTAACCCTGCGCATATCAATGAGTATAATTCAAGATCCAGCTGAATTTTATATAATATACAGACGTTACTCATAAAATACTCAGAACAGAGGAACTTAGCAGCAGTATCCAAACAAAAGTAAAGAGAGACACCTTTATGTAATATTTCAAAACAGAGCCAATTCGCAGAAGTACAATTACTTCTCCTACAAACTAAAACCCTCTCCCCCTCCTCCCTCTCCCCCTCCCTCTCCCTCACCCCCCCTCCCTATCTCCCTCCCTCTCCCCTTCCCCTCCTTCTCCCTCTTCCTCTACCTGTACCTCTACCTCTCTACGTCTCTACGTCTCTACCTCTCTACCTCTCTACCTCCACCTCTACCTGTCCCTATCCCTAACGCCAATTTAACCGCTATCCCTAACATAGAAATGACACCCATATTTATTTTTAGACATTTCAAACCTATCGCACCCCAACCCCATCCCCAGGGGACGATGGTATTTCACGTCCACCACGTTGGATTTCAAAGTTGTTGTAGCTTTCGTAATCAGCGACCCGATAAACCATACAAACGACACCCATATCGATTTTTAGACATTTCAAACCTATCGCACCCCAACTCCATCCCCAGGGGGATGATGGTATTTCACGTCCACCACGTTGGATTTCAAAATTGTTGTAGTTTTAGTATCAGCGACCCGATAAACCATACAAACGACACCCATATTGATTTTTAGACATTTCAAACCTATCGCACCCCAACTCCATCCCCAGGGGGATGATGGTATTTCACGTCCACCACGTTTGATTTCAAAATTATTGTAGTTTTCGTAATCAGCGACCCGATAAACCATACAAACGATACCCATATTGGTTTTTAGACTTTTTCACCCCATTTTCCTTTTTTAGGGGTTGAATTTGGGGTGGAATTTCAATAAAAGTGACGAACGTTGCATAGAATTACATCATTAATGCCTAAATAATAAATTATGTGGATTTTACTTTAAGAATAAAGAATTTTCAACTTCATCCCCCTTTTCACCCTTAAGGGTGTCGAATTTTCAAAAACCCTGAGACACGTAATTATTAATTTTTAGTCGTCAGCCTAAATACAAATTTTGAAGATCCTAACTTCAAAACTGACGGACTTTCATACAAACTTTCATCCCCTATTTTACCACCTTAGGGGTGGAATTTTGTAAAACCCTTTCTTAGTGCACCCCTAGGCCTCATAAGGAACCTACATGCCAAATTTGGAATTTCTAGACCCAGTGGTTTGGGCTGTGCGTTGATATGTCAGTCAGTCAGTCAGTCAGTCACCTTCTTCTTTTATATATATAGATATATATATATACAAATATTGCTCGTTTAATAGTATAGGATATATTTACCAACAAATCTCTTGTGCAGGAGCAATTCAAAGTTATACGTCTTCTGTATAGCGTAAAGCAGTAGTTTGACGTCCAACTCGCTACGTCGCGCCGCCATTATCTTGCTGAGTTCGTCTGCAGTTATCTGCAGCCAAAAATTTTCCTTACAGGCGATATAATGTAGTTTGACCAGAATTATGATATGACAGAGCTATGCGTGAGAGCGGGACGGAGCGATACGTGTCTCTGTCGCTCCAATATTTTATTTTATTTATTAATTGTAGGAAGACCAACAGCTACTACAAATTTACAATAAACTTATAAAAAGAAACAGAAGAGCCAATTATAGGTCTCCGCAGGTAAAAACAAATTTGAAAACAGAAGGAAGAAGACAATTACGTTAAGACAGCACATTATGCATAACCTAATGAATAATGAAAGTTACAAACATACATCCGATCTTATTCACTCTTAAACTACATAGGTATTAATAATAACTTAACATTAATCTTTAAAAAATGAATTACTAAGAAGTCGCTTGGCCTGGCATTCGCTCGTGTTAAACAAATCAAGATCATAATTTTTACATAGACGATTGAAATTCCTGCATGCACGCCATAGAAAACTGTTACGTCTGTAATTAGTGGAGGCAGAGGGCAGGTGAATTATTTCCATGTGACGCTGGGGTCTAACAGGGACTCTTATAGACAAATGAGAAAGATCTATCTATACAGGGTGTTAATTTGATTGCGTGCCATAGCTTAAGGGGTGGTTCAGTAACGATAAAGAAACTCAAAAAAATTATTGAAAAAAATCCTACTCAAAAAAAATTTAAACTAAACTAACGCGGAGGGCAATGACCGCGCGAAAGGGCGCGCTATCTTTTGATACGCTTTTCCGTGCTAAAGAGTTTCAGTTATGTAGTCGTCATGGAGATCTTTAGGGGAGGCCTATGTCCAGCAGTGGACGTCTTTCGGCTGATATGCCTACCTTATTCACTGACACTCGCGCGCTAACGACGTTGCTCCGCGTTAGTTAAGTTTCAATGTAGTTTTAGTTTTTTTTTCAGTAGGATTTTTTTAAATATTTTTTTTGTGTTCCTTTATCGTAACTGAAACACCCCTTAAGCTATGGCACGCAATTAAATTAACACCCTGTATATATCTACTGTATTGCTCCGTCCTGCTCTCACACTGCTGTCATTCTAACCGAGCTATTTATTTTTACTTTAGGGTGCAAACGGCGATATTCGGTATAGGTGTCATTTCCCATGAAATCTTATAAAGAGACAGGTTGTCGGTACCGACTTGTCAAGTTGTCAGTACTGGGCCTTGATGACGTTTCTCTTTCACCTGACTGATTTATCTGTTTTTGTTGGTGCACCCAGTAGTATCAAATTTGTTCTGGCTAGTAATCCGGCTTGAAAAGTTCATTCTGGTGAAGGAACGTTCTGGCAAAGGGACATTCTGGGAAAGTGACATTTTGGGGAAGAAACACATTAAAAAGACCTATCTATCTTAATGTGTGATGAAAATATAATAAGAAAAGGACATTCTGGGAAAGAACTATACTGGGGAATTCTAGGAAACTAGGTCTGGAGAAAAATCATCCTGGGGAAAGGGACATTTTGGAATAGAGACATTTTTAGGAAAGGGCTTGGGTAAGAAAATTCTAGGAAACAGACTTTTTGAGATAGGGGCATTCTGGGTAAGAGTCATTCTAGGGGATATTCAGCGTTAGGGACATTCTGAATAAAAGGACATTCTTGGGAGATGCTATTCTAGGAAAGAGACATTCTGGGGAAAAAGACCTCCGAAAGGACTTTCCGGGAAAAGGGATATTTTGCGAAATGTACAATGCGCACAACGAAAGAAGAGCCTTGACGGATCACGTGGTTCACCTGCGCAGTAGACAGTTCGCAGGCAATTTAGGCGGCAAGTGGGGAGGGACGCTAGGCTGTACTTGCGCGAAATCCCCTCTACTTTCAACTGACAGGGCTCTTCTTTCGTTGCGCGCATTGTACAACGTAGGGGAAATGACAAGTATGCAGGCGACAGCTTGTAACTTAGTTATTGCATTACTTACCTTGCAGAAGTGGGTGGCGAGCCTCTCGCTGAGCCTCCAGTGTCCCGGGAACAGCTGCGCGCGGGACTCCTCGAAAGCCAGCAAGTGCTTCTTGAGCCACGCGTACCGTCGCTCCACACTCGACACCCACGCGCACTCTTGTTCCGCGCTGAATAGAACTACGTACTCCTGTTGGGTTATAAAAATATCTTACTCCGGGTAGTGCCGGCAAAAAATAATACCAACCCATACATACATACATACATAACATCACGCCTCTTTCCCGTTGGGGTAGGCAGAGACCACAGTCCTCCACCTGCTACGATCTTGACATACTTCCCTTGCTTCCTGTACTTTCATCAATCCTTTCATACATGCTCGTCGGTTTAGGGTACTTTTAACCTGGCCTTTACTCAGAACGTCCTGAATTTGGTCCTGGTACGTTCGCCTAGGCCTTCCCCTTCCAACGTTTCCATTCACTCTCGTCTGGTAGATCTCTTTCGTCAATCTTCGTTCATTCATCCTCTCTACATGACCAAACCATCTCAGCATCCCTTTCTCGATTTTGGTCACTACGTCTTCTTTTACGCCGCACCGTTCTCTTATCACACTATTTCTAATCCTGTCACTCAATTTAACACCAATCATACTCCTTAGCGCTCTCATTTCCACTGCATTAATTCTACTTCTCTCACCAACCCATCTCTACCCGTATGCATCATAAGAGGCGACTAAGGGTTTATAAACGGGAGGATGGGCAACAGCATCTTTCTGTGTATCGTACCGTCTTACTTACTGCGGTCACCAACAACCGCGGTCGATGGTGCCAGCCGCAACGCTAATAGGTAAGCAACAACCGAGATCGCCAGTCTTACAAGCGTGGTGACTATGTTAATTCGGAATGCCCCTACCAAAGTACCACGCGCTTTTACAGGAATTCTGGAGAGGTCTCCACGTCCTGCAGTGAACGTTTTATGGGATGTTATGAAAATATGATGATGGCGCACAGCCAAACAGTGGAACTCCCTCCCTATCGATCTTTTCTCCGTACAACATGATCTGGATGTCATCAAGACTAGAGAGAAAAGGCATCATCTACTCCGTCGTCGCATAAAAAAATATATAAAAAATTTACGACACGAAGTGTTTCAAAGGAGATGTTTTAAATTACTATGGGACGGCCACGTCTTTCTGTTATGATTTTCGTTTAACTGAGTATACCTAACTTGTAATATCCTCATAATTTTTATGAGTAAGCCGCAATGGCAACACCCAATATGGCGGAAAATTACTTTTATAAGTAAGAATGCCGACAAAAACAGTTCCAAGAAGTATTATGTTTTAGTTTGCTTAAAACTAAGACGGACCACAGTTGCACGAACGTTACTGCGCCATATTGCACCAACGATTTATCACCATCAAACTATAGATAACAAACGAAAAGTGTACAATGAAATAGTAGATTTCAAGTGCACAAAACGAACCATTTTTCCGAGACTTTTAGCAGCCCGAGCCGATGGCGAGGGCTGATAGTAATGTCGAGGATAAAATGGTTTTGTGGACGAGTTATAAACTCTGCTTTTCACTTTGATTGCGAGGAAATAAAACGTAAAAGTACTCTCTAAATGTAACTGAAGAATGAGTTGTTCTGCTTTAGTGAAGGATATGTTGACGCATGGGGGGGTGCAGGGCGTACACCACCGCGATTACTTGCATGCCCGCGCTGCACAAAATTCGATTTTGTGCAGCGTATATCCTGCACAAAAAAGCACTTTCAGAGCATTAGAAGTGAAGATATTATTATTATAAAGCTTATTCCTTTCCCTTTCTCGCTCAGGCAAAGTCTGCAACGTAGAGAATTCTATGAAGAAGACTCCCTGATTATGAAACCTCACTGTCTAATTACAAAATGGCATCATTACGTATACGTCGTGACCATGCTAATCTTATTTATCTACATAAACTCTTAAACAATCATGTTGATGCCCCCGCATTACTCCATGATATTTCTATCCGTGTACCTCGCAGACGGGAACGTATTTGCACGAAATGACCATTGTTTTCTGTTGCAAAAAGTGGCACTAATTATGTAGCAAATAGTTTTGTAAGGCGTAGTTGTAAACTTTATAACGACAAATATTCAAAGGTAGATATATTTAATCCTTCTTTATGTTTTTTTAAAAAAGCAATCTTTGAAAATGTTTCTTAATTAGTATATGTATCTATAATAGTTAGTACCTTGATAAGTTTTATTTTTTGGAAACGAAATACTTAGGTTGATAAGAATATAGGGAACTATAGGTCTAGTAGTATTCATGTTTGTACATAAGAAAAATCTGTAAATGACTGTTTGTTTCCTGAATAAATAAAATAAATAAAAAATAAATCATTTATTCGTAGAGTAAATTCTTGCTTACCTGAAGCTGCATATTAACGAACCACTTGATAAGCTCGTTTTTCAGTTTAGCGTCTAACACGTCGACCACAGCGCATGCCTCGGAGACAGTACGCGGCGAAACCGTGCTCTTCGAAGCGGAGAAGAATTCCTGGAAGCAACAAAATAAATGGTAGAAGAAAGATATAGTTCGGCTGACTAAGCGTGGACGAGAAATTGGAGCGGGAAAGCGCACTTAAGAAACCACTGCAGCACGGCCTACTTTAAGAGTCGGCTTTATACAATGTGTTTCTTGTGTTTTAGTTGGAATAAAATTCGATGAAGAGTCGATTTTGTTGCGAATTTTAAAAAGTCGTAGAGTAAAAGGTTTTACACCAATATTTAAAGCCGAATATAACAATATTTAAAGCCCAACTTTCTAGGAATTTTTTTGAAGTTTTGTTAGAAACACAAAACAAAAAGTTTTGGTGAATGAGTAAAAGTTTTATCTACATCGGGCTCGAACTCGAAGCCAAACTCCATACAAACTGTCCAATCAAGTTTGCAATTCGGTATGGAGAGGCCGACGTTTTTTTTTGCCATTTGCTGTAAATTGATATGGGCTATTTCTGTAAAGTATTTGTGGAAAATTAGAAGCAGAGACATAGGTACAAAACATATTACAAATTATTTTCCCCAATAATATCAACATTGAAGTAACGCGTATGTTTACTACGCTAAAGGTTAAAAGTTTATCGTTTTAATTAGTGCTAAATGTATGTTAAACATGTCACCGTAATATCCTGAATATCGTTAGTCTATAATCTATCTAGCGAGATTGCATTAAAACAAACCGGCCAAGTGCGAGTCGGATTCAGATTCAGATAATTTTATTCAATGTAGATTCTTTACAGAATACTTATTGAATGTCATGCAGAATACAATGCAAATAGAGCGAGTCTACGCCGTTTCGGATCGTGCTATGGCAGCGTAAAAGAAACGGCAAGAAACCACTGCAGCACGGCCTACTTTAAGAGTCGGCTTTTTACAATGTGTTTCTTGTGTTTCGCTGGAATATCAGAGCACCATACCTCTTTGTCATTCATATAGTCATCCAATCTATAGTAAGCTTTTTTACATAACGTTTCGTTTCGTTTGTCGGACTCGCGCTCTAAGGGTTCCGTACCTATCTACCATATGATATACTAAAAGCTTTTGCTCTTTGCTTTTAAAAACTACGGACCATCCAACTTGACCCCTCTTTTATAGAAAAGTTCTTGAAACGGGAGCTCACCTTAATTGGTTACTATTAGTTGTGAGAAAAATTAAAATATTTAATGATTTTAGACTTTTCCTTTTATTTGTACTGTGAGACCTAGCTTCTTGCCAAATTTTAGGTCAACGGGAAGTACCCTGTAGGTTTTGCATTTTTGCATAAATGTATGGAGATGAGGACATAAAATGCCATATCTTTTGATTGCGTCGTTGTAAAAAATATAAATTTTCAGATCTTGTGTGGTTCATGGATCCTAATATATGGTATTAATTTCAACCTGATACCTTTACCCGTTCGTGAGATAGAGGGTCTTGACAGACAGACAGACGGACAACAAAGTGATCCTATAAGGGTTCCGTTTTTTTCTTTTGATGTATGGAACCCTAAAAATTAAAATTTTCAGATCTTGTGTGGTTTATAGACCTTAATATTCGTTATCAATTTAGACCTGATACCTCTTCTCGTTCGTGAGAAAAAGGGTCTTGACTGACAGACAGACAGACAGACGGACAACAAAGTGATCCTATAAGGGTTCCGTTTTTTTATTTTGAGGTACGGAACCCTAAAAAGAACTCGTAGGTCCATATGCACTTTAAGGGGTACCTCCATCCCCGTCAGTTGAAAGAATATTACTCGCTAAATACAAAACTTATCGGCAATCCGGAAAGACAGATTGACGTAAAGGTATCCTAGTTTATTTAGAACCTATTTACTCCTCAAAATAAAGTTCACTGTAGTTACAGATACAATAACTGCTAAAATTGGCCGTTTTTCGTACTTTTGTATCAGTATCTACAGTGAACTATATTTTACAGAATTTATAGGTTCTAAATAAACTAGGGTACCTTTACTTCAATCTATCTTTTCGGGATTCCGATAAGTTTTGTATTTAGGGAGTAATATTTAGTGGCCTCTTTTGTGTTAGGTTCTCTTGCGACCACACTCACGAGCCGAGCGAGCGAAGCTACGGCAGCAGCTAGCCAGTCATTATAGTCATCATAAGATCCCAAGAGAAAGTTTAAAGAATGTGTAAAGCAAACGTTATGTAAAAAAGCTTACTATAGATTGGATGACTATATGAATGACAAAAAGGTATGGTGCTCTGATATTCCAGCGAAACACAAGAAACACATTGTAAAAAGCCGACTCTTAAAGTAGGCCGTGCTGCAGTGGTTTCTTGCCGTTTCTTTTACGCTGCCATAGCACGATCCGAAACGGCGTAGACTCGCTCTATTTGCATTGTATTCTGCATGACATTCAATAAGTATTCTGTAAAGAATCTACATTGAATAAAATTATCTGAAGACGTCCACTGCAGGACAGGGAGCTCCCAGAAAAAAAAACATGGTATAAACTGGACGGGAAGTACCATAGTCACCACGCTTGTTAGCGTTGCGGCTGGCACCATGGACCGTTGTTGTTGGTACATAGAAGGACGCTGCTGCCCATCCTCCAGTTTCTAATCCCTTAGTCGCCTCTTACGACACCCACGGGTAGATATGGGTTGGTACTATTCTTTGTCGACGCCACACGGGCGAGTCATCATCATCATATCAGCCGAAAGACGTCCACTGCTGGACATAGGCCTCCCCTAAAGATCCCCATGACGACCGGTCCTGCGCTGCTCGCATCCAGCGGCTTCCCGCGACCTTGACAAGATCGTCGGTCCACCTTGTGGGGGGCCTGCCAACGCTTCGTCTTCCGGTACGTGGTCGCCACTCTAGAACCCTTACACCCCATCGGCCATCGGTTCTTCTTGCGATGTGCCCGCATCGCAAGAAGAACACGGGCGAGTGCCAGAAGAGAATTCGGAACAGTTTACAATCTCGCTTAGTTACATTATAAACTAACGACATTCATGAGCATACAGTGACATACACAAGCACAACATATTATTGCCCTATAAAACATGATAAAATAACGACAAAAGATTCATTTAGTAGGCATCATTGTCCGTTAAATATCTACAGCTGAGAACAATAAACTTCGAAATAAACTTTCAACTACATTTCCGCAAAAAACCAAGAAGTATTTGTACTTATACAAAAAATTATAGTAGTGGTGTTTCCAAGTCAGAACTGCTAAACGTGGTGATCCAAAACGATAAATACTATCAAAATGAAAAGTGTTCTAATAATTATGATATCATTAACCATAATTAAAAATAGTGATGCGAAACCAGCAGCAGACAGAGTGATATGGGGTTATGCAGAAGAAATACCAAAACGGAATCAAAATAAAAACAACATTCTGACTAACGTAAGCACATCAAGACTGGCCTCAAGACAAGCTGAGGTTCAATTTGAACCAAGATTCGCATTACGTGGAAATCTATGCCCTATAGGATACAGTCGAGCTGGGGATTGGTGTGTTCGTGAATATGATTATTAGGAAACTATCATCATCGCCTAGCCGTATTTCGTTTCGAGTCGGCTACCTTACCTAAGATATTTGACGAGGACACTGGTTTTTACACAGAGCGACTGCCATCTGACCTCCGCAACAAAGACGGAAAACCAGACCAATTCTAGATTAGGCTTTGACAGGTTAGTGACCAACCCGGCTGTCCGAGTTTTCAAGCCGCCCAATGGCCTCTGACTTGGCTTGATGACTACTATCATTGACAGTAGCGGGGACCAATGGCTAAACATGCCTTACGAAGCACGGATACGCTCTAGTTGTTGTGCCACTAGCGGTCACCCATCCAAGTTCTGACCACGGCCAACGTTGCTTGACTTTTGTGATCGGAAAGAAATAGACTAACACTCGGCCACGAGCGAGCGCTTCATTAGACAACTAACCTCAATAAAATAACCTACACTGACTGAAATAACCAACATTGACTACAAAATGTACATACATACAAACATACATAACATCTCGCCTTGTTCCCGTAGGGGTAGGCAGAGACCACAGTTCTCCACCTGCTACGATCTTGATATACTTCCCTTGCTTCCTGAACCTTCATCAATCCTTTCATACATGCTCGTCTACAAAATGTGACATACAAAATTGGCAGAATCCACCAACAGTGACAAGTGGAAATAGAAAATAGCTATATTTTTTACGAATTTCATCCGAGATCAAGAGAAGAGAGAATAGAAGAAGGAGAAAAGAGATAGAGAGAGAAGTGTGGAAAGACCTGTCTGAGATGGAGGAAATCTGAAAGAGACAGAAATTAGTGGTACAATTTAGAGGAGGCCAATGTCCAAGGATATCATGAACATAATATATAATAATGAAATTTATAATATCAATAAAAATATATAATAAGAGTTATGTAACGAAAAAGCCAGACGTTTTGTAAACAATCATTTTACAGTTAAGAAAATATTTATCTTCAATTATACGAGGTACACGTTTGTAACCACAATACACACTAGGTAATTTTTTTTTATTTCTATCTATGTCCTTTGGGCAAAGTTGTTCAGTTTCATGGGCAGAATCACATCCTTCATGATTGATATACCCTTTCTGTTACAACTTGTAGAAGTCGTTGGCTATAAAATTAAATTCTAGCTTAAAGTTCTGTGTTCTATACCACAGATATAGATTACGCTTATATATAGTTCTGTGTTCTATACAGCGTGACTTTTCATTCGTTTTAATCCCAAAGCCCAGTGATTCTACTCATGAAAACAAGCAACTTTCCGAAAGAAAAACATATTTACAAAAAAAAAATTTTTTCGTCTCCCCATAGTAAAGTGGTCACGTGATCGACTCATTTTGTATGGGAAGGTGGAAAATTATTATCGAGTAAAAAATTTTTTTCTTCTGTAAATTTGCTTGTTTTCATTAGAAGAATCACTGGGGTTCGGGTTTAAAACAAATAAAAATTCACGCTGTATTTAACATGTGTGGCGAGGACTCAGACTCATTTAGGGTGCTGGCTCCAATTTGGGTATATAATTTGCTCATGATTCATATTAATAGGGATGATATATCAGCTCAATACGAATCGATTTGGTCCTTGCAAGTTTTTCTGTGCGTCGCTGCGTTTTTCAGTTAAAGCAAAAAAAATGAAAATAAGATACTAAATAATGTTATTTTTGTCTGCCTTTGCGGCTCCTGTTTAAAATACTTCTGAAGATGTAGAAAATCGTAGAGGCAGACATACAGGACTCTGCATTATCACGGGACGAAGTAGTGAATTTTTGCATTTTGAAGCGCTGTAACTTTACGACGCAGGGCTATTATGGTGGCAGACCATTTTTCTGGGGTTTTATACATTGTATTTAATTAGATAGTCATAGTCCGCCAGGTGTACGTTACATTGTCAAATTTCAAAATAGTTAAAACTTAAGTCCTCAAAAACGCAGGGGTGTGGATGTCCGCCAATATTTTTGTATGTTTCTAGAGGATGCTCCTTATCATCAGTCAAGTCCAACTTTCATTTTACACTCAACAACAGGGTGTCTACTTTCAATTTTCGACAAATCGATACGATACTACTTCGATAAAGTCGAATTCATTTAATCGTTCACTGACATTAGAGTAGAATATTGGTTGGTTGAATTGTAAAAGTGGCAGTGATTAGCATCTAACCAATATCCTACTCTATCGTCAAGGGACGAAGTTTAATTTTGCAGAGTAGACACCCAGGTCTCACCTGACACTCGCAGTGTGACTTTCGTCTTTAGGCTGACTCAATTAATCTTACCTTAAAATCAGAGAGTATCTGCTGTCCCAGCTGGTTCCTTATTGCATGCACCTGGTCCCTGAGCGCGCTTAGCTCGCGAATATCCTTGTAGCACTCGAAATGTTGAAGCACCTGCAGAAATTTTAACAACATAAACCAGAGCAGAACTATTATCCTTTCCTATACTATTAAACAAGCAATATTTGTAATCGGTTTCTCGAAAATGGCTTTAACGATTTTGATGAAATTTATCATATAGGGGTTTTTGGGGGCGAAAAATTGATCTAGCTAAGTCTTGTGTCTGGGAAAAATCGTTTTCTCCGTTGTTCTAAGCATTTTTTTAAATACCGCGTTTTAGACGGCGCCTACAGCGCCATCTGTTGGCGGGTGCATACGTTGCTCACCCGATGATATTTTAATGTTGAGGCGGCTATTATAGAGCGAAGCTCGGTCGCCCAGGTACTTTTTATTTAGTTGCGCTATTTTGTTTATACGAATTCAAAACGAAATTTCCAGACGTTACCTTGCCAGATTAATTTTTCGTCCCCGAAAACCCATATCATTGCAAATTTAGAGCATTTGCATATCACTTAGTTTTTCAGAGAAAAATGTTTTTCTGTGCTCAAGCATGTTTAACTGTTCCATACCCAAAGGGTGAAAAACGGGACCCTATTAGTATGCCTCCGATGTCTGTCTGTCAGCGGGCTGTATCTCATGAACCGTAATAGGTAGACAGATTAAATTTTCACAGGTTATGTATTTCTGTTACCTCTATTATAATTGGGAGCATACATACCTCCATAATAGCTTGCAAGGGCAGCACAATCTCCTTATACTGGCGACTATCCGTCATGGCTCTCAAGGAGTCCACTCCACCAACAAGCATGTGGAAGTGGTTGAGTGTGGTGATAGCATTGGTCAGGTTAGATTTGGCGCAGTCCAGTTGCTTTATCTCGCTCGTTATTTCGCGGACCATGGTTTCGCTGCGTTCAGCTTTCTTGTTTATGTCTGCTACCTGCAAAAAAAAATTGCAACTTGACTACAAGTACAAAAAGCTCGTTTATTGCAGCAGCGAGCGTTACTTTAATACACTGCCTAAACGTGCGTGATAGTTGGGACGCAATGACTAGTGTACTAAAAAAATGTTTATCCAAAAGTACCAATGGGACCCTATTCAATATGTAAGTAGATGTTGTATCGACCTATAAAAGTTGTTCACTTTTCAGGTCTGAGTAAAGTTCCTAACATCAAAATACAGAGTGTACGATAGCTCGTCCAATGAAGACCGGAAAGGGCCGAATGGGTGGGCCCAAATTTGGCACAGTTGAAGAAAAAAGTGTCTTGAGCAACATACGGAACCTTTACAACCCTCTGCCCCTCTTTCCGAAAAATGAATGAAGGAAGATTGACGAAAGATATCTACAAGGCGAGAGTGAATGGAAACGTTGGAAGGGGAAGGCCTCGGCGAACGTACCAGGACCAAATTTAGGACGTTCTGAATTAAGGCCAGGTTAAAAGTACCCTAAACCGACGAGCATGCATGAAAGGATTGATGAAAGTTCAGGAAGCAAGGGAAGTATGTCAAGATCGTAGCAGGTGGAGAACTGTGATCTCTGCCTACCCCGACGGGAACAAGGCGTGATATTATGTATGTATGTATGCCCCTCTTTCTTTACATATAATACTGACATACTAAAGGTTCCGTTTTTCATTTCTCGTAAATATATCTCAAAAACTAAGACACATAGCAAAAACATTCCTAGCGCTAAATTAATCTACACGAAATTCTCTACTTGGGGGATGATTTTGCAAACACACTGAAACACGTGTTCGCTTTTAGGATTCCGTAGTAAAAAAGGAACCCTTATTGTACTAGAAAGCTGAAAATTTGTATGGATATAAATTTCATCCACGCCACAAATTTAATAATAGTAAACTGTCCACGCCGACAAAGGCGGTAGACAAAAATTTTGTAAATCTAAAATATTTTTTAAAATATCTCAAATTAAATTAGGGATAAAATGTTTTTTTCTTGTCTACCCAATACTGTGGGGTGTCGATGGATAGGTCTTAAAAATAATGTAAGTCTGCTAGGATTTTTTTTTGATTTAAGAATCCGTTTGCGAAATTTAAGCTTGAAAGCGCAATTTTTTGAGTTTGGAGTCGAGTGTTCCCCTCTGTCCGCTAAACAATTGTTTAAAAGAAAACTATCAAAGTTAAGTAGATCATTTATCACAGGATAATAAGATGTAGCCGAAAAACTAAAAATAATATCTAGCAATAGCAATTAGGCGCTAGGACCTCGCTGAGCATTAGGAGGTAAAAAGTTTATGTTATAAAAGTTATGAAATACTTACTAAAAACCCGCTTTGCGACAAAGAATCGTAAAAAAACTACGGAACCCTATACTGTGCGTGGCCCGACACGCACTTAGCTGGTTTTTTCCATTACCCTATGATCATGTCAAAACTGTAAGAATGAATGAATGAAAAATGTATCTATTATTTCACCCCTTTGGGAGATAAAGCGATTGTACACTCAACAGCACTTCAGTAGAAACACTTTGAACTTAATGACATGGTAATAGAATTGCAAATGTTTCCACTGACGTGCGGTTGACCGTACGCGAGTGCAGTTACGGGTCGGCGTTAAGGAATCAAACAAGACATAATATTTTTTTATGCAGTGACATTTTTCTTAATTGCCCATTTTCCCCTCTTAAGATCTCTTAAAGTATTGATTCCAGCGAAAAACTTATACAACGTTTTTTGTAAAGAATTTTATGTAGATTCATTTAGTGCAAGGATATTTTCTGCTCTGTGCCTTAGTTTTCGAGATATTCACGTAAAATAAAAAAGGGACTGTTAGACCCTTCCTCCTTGCCTACACCTCCACCCAGTGGGTGGCACCCACCAGTACTTTTAGTATGTAGTTTAGGACACTTTCTTCTACAACTATGCCAAAATTGGCTCACACATAAATTTCCTCTGTATTTCCTTCCTTGGACAAGAAACAACGACATCTCCCGAATTCAGACCATGAAACTGAACCACTTTCTTTGTTCAGAATGTAGTTGAAAAAAATATTTAATGGCACATTTTGTATGGAAAATAAAATAAAAGGTTTTGTTTCCACTTTCAAACTATGTTTCTGGGGGAAAGTTGTTCAGTTTCATAGTCTGGTCTTAGTTTTGGTAATTGGGAGTTGTCTTTATTTGTAGTGAAAAAAATGCTTGTTTTTTGCAAATACAACATAAATATTCATTGGTTTTACTTCTAAAGCCCAGAGAATTAACTACTAAAAATAAGCAACATTTTTTATGGGAAATACATTTTTATTTTCTTCGTAAAAGTTGCTTATCTTTATAGTAGAATCATTGGAGATGGATTCAAAAGATGAGAACCAAAATACTTTTTCCAATTCCTATAGCTTAAGGAGCATTGGTCGTTAACAAAACTGATCAACTTTCCCAAAGAAACAATGTTGGAAATTGAAAAATATATAAATATCACATAAAATTTGACCATCTGTAATAAAACCAGCTGCAATTTTTTGCATTTTCATTTATTATGACCCTTTTTTTACTTTCGAGCGGAGCGAGAAAGGTATTGTATTCGTGAAAAAAAAAACTATTTCTAATTTTCTCAAAAATGTGTTCTATATCACTTATACATCATAAAAAGCAAGTCCCCCAAAAATGTCCGTCCGTCGGTCGGTCGGTCGGTCGGTCTGTCCGTCACGTTTTGGCCTAGCGGCTAAACGAATGGTCCGATTGACACCATATTTGAAATTTAAGATTTTCTTGTAAATTCATCGAAGGATACTGAGTGGTTTCTTGCTTTTTTTTTTTATCGTCAATGGGCTTACTCTTGACCTCGATCTAGTCTTGATGACAGAGATGAGGTCGACGATGGAACGAGCTTGCCCAGAAGAAGCCTATTCACTCGCGACTTGAATAGATTCGGGTTATATGAACTCGGGAACACAGACGCAGGCAGAGAATTCCACTCTTTAGCTGTGCGCATTATAAAAGATGTTTCAAAGCGCTTTGTGCGAATGTGCGGAATATCAACCAAGTATGGGTGATATCCTGCGGTGCGTCTGGACTCCCGATGGTAGAAGGGAGATGGTGGAATAAGCTCGTGGAGCTCTTGAGCACACTCTCCGAAGTACAATCTGTAGAAGACCGACAGACATGCAATTTTGCGACGGTGGGCCAGACTGTGAAACTTGGTTTTCACCAGCATCTCATCACCAACGAGCTTCTTGGCTCTGCGATCTATCGAGTCAAGTGCGGCTAGTTGGTATTTTGCTGAGCCATCCCAAAGGTGACAGCAATTCTCCATGCAGGATCGGACTTGGGCTTTATATAAAACTAGAAGCTGTCCAGGAGTGAAGTAACGCTTAACCTTATTGAGGATGCCCAGCTTTTTTGCCGCAGTTTGTGCTTTAGACTCAATGTTAGCGCCGAAGTTTAGGTTAGCACACAACTTCATGCCAAGTAGCTCGAGACTGTCGGTAACTGGTACAGTTGTACCTCGGAAAGTAGGAGCCAGATTGAACGGACTCCTTTTGGCGGTGAACAGACACGCCTGTGTTTTGGTGGCGTTGAAACTCACCAGATTTTTGTCACCCCACTCGGAGACACGACTTAAGGTTGAGTTTATTCGCTCTAACATGGCCTCTCTCGAAGAACGTATATCGTCACTGCTGGCTTTTGCGCTAGACATATATCTCTCGACAACAGTACTGTCATCTGCGTACCCAACAATACTAGGACCTAGAAGGTCGTTGATGTGCAGCAGGAAAAGAGTCGCAGAGAGAACAGACCCCTGAGGAACCCCGGCGTCGATAGCCATGAGGTCAGAGGAGCAGCCATCAAGGACTACTCGGATCGACCGTTCACTCAGGAAGTCAGATATCCAAGAGCAAAAGTCAGCAGGAATGCCGTATTTAGGAAGTTTGCTCAGCGGACTTGCGTGCCACACCCTGTCGAAGGCCTTCGAGATGTCCAGTGACACAGCAAGGGCTTCGCCGTGTTTCTCGATGGCCTCCCCCCAGCAATGCGTGACATATACTAGAAGATCCCCAGTTGATCGTCCTCGGCGGAAGCCATACTGACCGTCACTGAGTAGGTCGTTAGCTTCTAGGTATGTTAGCAGTTTTCCATTAAGTACCCTTTCCATAACTTTAGGCGGGCCGTGGAACCAGATATTTACCACTTAACTTATGAAATTATTAGAATGACTTCGTGTTTTAATATATCGTCAGGGACGTGTTTAAAGACATATCTGTATAATTTAAGAACTTTTTTTAACTTGCGCTAGGTATACATTTAGGTATTTCCTTTTACTCTCGATAAATAAATTAATGTAGAATTTAAGTTCGATATTCTGGTTCCAACTGTCATCAAACATTGTTAGATATATATATATAAGTTTTAAGAAACTTAAGGTACATGCGAAAGGGTCAAATAAAAATTTGTCCTTCATTTGGCCATTATAGTTTTAGAGGACCTGAAATTCATAAAATGAGCTTAAATGCATTACATAAGAATACATATAAAAGATAAGAAAGCCAGGAGATAAGCTAACTAAGTCAGTCACGTTTATGACCGCAGTGAACGTAATACAAAATTTAAGTCTCTAAAATTACGTCTCCTTCATTAACACAATGCCTTAAGCTGTGTCTCAATTTATTAGAAATGGCCGCGACAGGCTTGATATATTTTTGAAAAAAAAAAAATATTGCCGTGTAATATGCATACCTACGCAGAGGGCGGTGCGGCTGGCTGGTCAGTAGCACGCAAGCTGTGCCGGCCGCGTTCCCCTCACGCGCTCTTGTACTAATCTGATATTGCTTCTACTTCCTTCATTATTATAACGAATAAAGATTAGATTAGAAATTATTGCTTACAGCTGATATTACTTAGCATAGTTTTAAATGGCACTTATTAAATAATATTTTTAAAGGTACTATGAGTCCTCCTTTTGGTTTCATCGCCTCTGGTTGGTTTTCGATTTCACGCCCACGTACCTGTTACAATTAATTTTTGACAACCTACTTCAATATTTGAATTAATTTGAAATCGTTAAAACAGTTGAGTTCAGGAATGATGCCTGGGTAAAAAACTAAATAGAATACTGTAAAGATTATAGTTATCACATTCAATAAAGAGAAGTTCATTTGAAAAAGTTCTCTCTTCTCGTGTATTTTTAGGGTACCGATGCCAAATTGGTAAAAAAAGGAACCCTTATTGTGCGACTTTGTCTGTCTGTCCGTCTGACTGTCTGTCACACCTCTATATCTCAGCAGCCACTCATGCTATCGATTTGAAATTTGGAATAAATGAAGAATTTGGTTGCCTAACTTAATTGCACATGAAAGAATTAAAAAATATATATGATTATTACTGTAACAAGCCCAAATAGGGGGGGCAAAATTTCAAATTGTCGTTACTAGGTCGAGTGGGATATCATATGAGAGGGCTTTACTTGTACATTCTAAAATATATTTTTGTATTTTTTTACAACTCTTAGTTTTCAAGTTGTGATGACAAAAATAATAGGCAAAAATAATAGGCAACAAATTAAATGATTCCCAAAATATTTTTTTACCCCAATACACTTCAGACAAAATATAATGGAAGAATGTACACCAAATTGGCTGAACGTACACCAAATTTGGGTAAAGTGCCAGAAGCGAATTTGGTGAACATTCATCCATTTTGGTATACAAAATTTGGTGGATATTATTTTGTAAAAATTTACTCAAATTTGGTGGCCGTCCCTGTCCTGTAGTGGGCGTTTCATGGGATGTAATAATGATGATGATGGCCTTTGCTCTCAAATACTAAAAAAATGTAATTGCTGTGATCATCATCATCATATCAGCCGAAAGACGTCCACTACTGGACATAGGCCTCCCCTTAGTATCAGTTCACGATTTATAGCTCCTAGTGCAGGCGCCGCTGCACCGCGAGTTCCAAATTACTCATGCAAATCCTATTTTATTGTTACACTAAGAATCTGCCCAGCTTAACACTGTTAGCCTATATCTCAACAACAGCACAACAGCATTGATACGCCTTGGCGTTTGAGTTTGGTTATGTGTTTTTTGGGTATTTCTACTTACAATATAACACATATATTATTTTAAACTTGTCAGTATTACTTTCGTCTTTGAAAGTTTTCGTCTTACACAATTTTAACCACAAACTCAGAAAGACTAGAGAAAAAAAAACCGGTACTATTTGCATTTAGTGTACCATTGGAAACTTTTTTAAACTTATCGGTTTTGTATACATTCATTAACCACAAGGTAAACGCCTATAAAAATAGCTAACTAGAATATATTTTTTTTAATAATTAATAAAATTATAATATTAACTTAAGATTTTGCCAAAACGAGCCATAATGTTTTGGTACACCGAATGTCTATTTTTTGCACTACCAAGCCGCTTGACACATTTTGTTAAAGCTAATTTTATACTTTTATATTTAAGCCAAAATGATCCATCCCAGTTATTCAGTTCAGTTCATTCAACTAGCCTAGATTTCTAGTTTGCTAAAATTAGATTTTATATTTATTAAAGTCTACGTAGTGTAGCGTTATCGCTTACATTCTATTTCTGTGTCAGAACTTTTTACTACTTTCACTTACTGGCTGTTTGTATTCATTGACAGTAGATTCAAATTTGAGGTTTTCCGTATTCTGTGATTATTATCGTTTGGCAGACGACATGAAACAGTTCAAAACTTTCTAAAATATTTTTTTTACATCATGAAATTCGCCTAGATATACTATATGTTAATCTAGTTTGAGATAGAGCTTTTTAACAAGTTTTGTGTAGGAGATTTCTTCTAGTAGAGAAGCTCAGTATTTCTACAGGATTTGCTCTCTTCAATTTTGTAAGTATTTTTGTTCATACAATTTATTCCACTTTCCTTCATTAGGTTTCCACTTTCTCATTTCTCAATTTTATTTGCGCAGTCAAAGCTGCCCGATTACGGGCAGCAGGAACCTGCTCCGAAAACCCAACCTGAGATTCCTGAGGGTATCTATTGATAGCTGCACCTTTGCGCAAGAAACTAATTGAGGCTGCGCCACCACAGACTTCAGCAGCTGCTCTTCAGCTTCGGTTTAATTCTGCTCCTACTAAAGCTTTTGGTGTACTGCACTCGACAACTCAATTGGATATTTCAGATAATGTTTTAACTCACTATAAGTCCTACCCGTTTTGATCCTTTTTCCAAATACTAAAAGCGCCTCCGGTCACGTCATGATATATTTAGGCTAAAATCATTGGCAGTAATTTAATACCTTTTGATGTACAATCCGCGATTCTTAGCGGAAGGTATAACTCTTGCCATAATTAGCTAGACGCTGAAGTAATAATTTAGGTGGCCACTTAAAGTTATCACTAGTTTTACCAAGCAAAAATACTAACTAGCTAAAGACGAAGCGTTTTACCTGACGCACACGTACGAGTATCGCGGATTTAACGCCAAAATTCTTATAGTGTTATTACGTTTATCAATGCTTTTTTTTACTTTTGACAATCTTATTTTCTCAATTTAAATTCTAATCGTTTAATCAAATTTTATTTTTTTTCTTTATTTGCTATCTTTATGTGAAAAACTACATCTAAAAATCGTTCAAATCTGTTTAAATTATTTTAATTAAAATATTTGTGCTTGTATTACCTGGTTTCTTTCATGGTAAGTTAGCTCTTACTCTATATAGGTAATTGCAGTACTTGAAATATTATTTTTTAATTTTTACTGCAGTAGGTTATTAGGAGTATAAAGGGGGAAGTGTTTCCGAGGTGGTACTCGTGATTATGTTTTAATGTTGTTTTTGGGGGCGGGGGGGGCTGTTACAGCTGGGCTTCGCTGGATATGAAAAAGTCGAAACCTGCTGAACAATAATAGTTCCTAAAACAACTTTACTACGGAACCCTACATTGCGCGTGGCCTGACAGGCACTTTGCCGGTTTTTTATTATATCCTACATTTCATAATTCACACGGCCGCAAGTCAGTAGAAACATCAAATTCATCCCGGACGAGCCCCCAAAATTGTGGGATGGTGATTTGCGAAGAAAAACTCCAGATCGATAAAATTTTTATTTTATTCCTCTCCAACACGTTTGTACAACCGAATGCAATCCACCATCTTTTTTAAATATGTTCCATCTCCCTCTCACTCCTTCACTCTCTCGCTCACTCATCCTACGTTCCATTAATACATAAACAACACTGAAACTGTTTATCCGCAATCCATAACTTAGCTCATCCAACAAAAACGCCAAGGAAGAAAACAATGGCAGCAAACTCGATACCCACAAGACAAAAAAGTTTTCAATTGGCTTGCTTCTAAGGTGAAATCTATCCTGGCAGAGTTTGATAACAACGGGATGGAAACCTATTTAACTAATCTGGATGCTACGGCCATATCTGACTACTCACTGTGGAGAGCTACAAAAAACCTTAAAAGACCAGTCACCTTCCGCTCGCCACTCAGAAAACCCGACGGTACCTGGGCCAAAAGTGATGCTAATAAAGCTTAACTGTTTGCAGATCATTTGAGTAATGTCTTCACCCCCAACGCCAATACTGGCTCAGATAAAGTAGCTGAAGTTGATGAACAATTATCCAGAACATACCAATTAGAGCCACCTATAGAAAAGTTCAAAACAAAAGAAGTAGAATACATAATAAAGAAACTGAATAACAAAAAGGCGCCTGGTAACGATCTCATAACTGCCTAATTCTTGAAAGAACTACCAAAAAAATGGAATATTATTCCTAATTCAGCTTTTTAATGCAATCGTATCAAGGGGGTTTGTTCCGCCACAATGGAAAGTTGCTCACATTTCACTGGTTCCAAAACCTGGTAAGAGCCCTGATGAGGTAACCTCATACAGACCTATCAGTTGCTACCATTAGCAAATAAAGTGATGGAATCTATTTTCCTTAAAAGGTTGATGCCAAGTTCATTCCAGACCACCAGTTTGGGTTTAGAGCAGCCGAAAAGATTAATGTTGGCTTTGAACAAAAAAAGTATTGCTCAGCTGCTTTTCTAGACATCTCTCAAGCATTCGATCGAGTTTGGCACGATGGACTTCTATGTAAAATCCAGAAGTCCCTCCCAGATAACTGCTTTCTATTTATAAAGTCATACCTGACAGAGCGTCATTTCTATGTGAAACAACGAGAAGCCATTTCTGAACGGTTCAAGATCCAAGCAGGCGTCCCCCAAGGAAGCGTAATAGGGCCATTACTTTATCACATTTACACATCAGATCTACCAGTAACTCTAGATCCTAATGTCCTGGTTGGAACTTTTGCTGATTACACCGCTATTCTAGCGACCTACGAAGATCCGAAAGTTGCCTCCTCACTCCTTCAAAAAAGTCTAGATGACATAAGTGTTTGGTTCAGAGACTGGCGAATAAAAGCCAATGAGACTAATCAGTCCAAGTCACATTTACTCTAAGAAGAGAGATCTGTCCTCAAGTGAAACTTAACAATGTAACAATCCCCCAGGCTGATGAAGTGCGCTACTTGGGAATTTATCTAGATAGGAGACTTACTTGGAAAAAGCATATCTACACTAAATGAATTGCACTGAACCTTCAACTAAGAAAGATGTACTGGCTAATAAGGTGAAAATCAAAGCTTTCTGTGGAAAACAAATTACTGCTATACAAGTGTATCTTAAAGCCCATATGGACTTATGGCCTCCAGTTGTGGGAAACGGCTGCAAACTCTATCAATCTAAAATGCTACGCATCATAACAAATGCACCTTGGTATGTTACGAACTGCCAACTAAATCGTGATCTACAATTATGTACCGTCAAAGAAGACATAGGAAAAAAATTGGAGTCGTACTCTATTCGTATCAAAAAGCATCCAAATGAACTGGCGTCCAACCTAATGAAGGCTGAAGCCCACTCAACTTTCCAAAAACTCAAAAGAAGAGCGCCGCAAGACCTGTTACCAGGAAGCTGATAAAATACCTTAAATAACACTAAATGGACATGTCACTACATGTGCACGACATTACTTAACTTCAAAACTCCAGCTAAATGTCCACGGTGACAGCTCGCAGGATTAAAAGGGGAAAAAAAAAATCTTCATCATGAGGATTTCAGTAGGTCTTCAGAGTCCACGGGTCTCCAAAATGAAGGATTTTCAACTTCATCCCCCTTTTCACCCCTTAGGGTGTGGAATTTTCAAAAACCCTGAGACACGTAAAATTTAATCTTTAGTCGTCAGCCTAAATACAAATTTTGAAGATCCTGACTTCAAAACTGACGGACATTCATAGAAACTTTCATCCCCTATTTTACCCCCTTAGGGGTAGAATTTTGTAAAACTAGAGATGGGCGTTATGCAACGTAAATAGTTTCAATAACTATGTATCGGTGCAATAACCAAAATACGGTATTCGGTTCTGCAATAACTATTTATTGGGAGAAACTGTTTTTCGAAAAAAAATTGCGTATTACGCCTACCCAAGGAGGTTTTAACCCACGCTACGCTAAAGCGAAGCGTAGTAAAACCTCCTTGCGCCTACCTAACCTAAGTTTAGAAACAACGAAATTGTAAAAAAACTAAACTGTAGATTATAAAAAAAAGTTTATGCAAGCGAAGAAAAAAGTAAACAATTATTAATATTCACAAGTCCTATAAGAAATATAATTTTTTTATTCACAATACCAATAATATCGAATAAAATAACGAAACACCCTGTTCACCGCGATTACGCAATAATACCAATAACGCACAGTAACGAAGTCGCTTCTTGAATCGCCAAACCATAAAATACATAGTTATTGAAATAAATAGTTTCAAAACCCGTTATCGGGTACTAATAACTAGTTACGTTTCGGTATTAGAAAATCGCGTACCAACCCACCCCTATGTGAAACCCTTTCTTGGTGCTCTCCTAGGCCTCATAAGGAACCTACATGCCAAATTTGGAATCTCTAGCTCCAGCGGTTTGGGCTGTACGTTGATATGTCAGTCAGGCACCTTCTTGTTTTATGTATATAGATTAGTTAAATAGCCTCTTAGTACTTTTATTGCCTTTTTTTTTGCAATAGTAGACCCAATCTCAGATAAGGCGTTTGCTGAATTAATGGTTTACCAAGCTGTTAAAGTTTTCAAGCCGCCAAATGAACACTGACTTGGCTTAACGACTACACATACTAACAGTGACCAATACAAATTACTTAACATGCCTTACGTAGTTTGGGAAATGCTCTAGTTGTAAAACCAAAAGCGGTGTTGGTAGCTTTGCGGTTGATTTTGGGGATCGCGTAGGATCCGCAGACAGTACTTGACGAGCGCTTTGTATTTTTCACATCACATCGGAAAATGACCAATGATAAATTACTAAGACCTTAATTTGGTAGAAAAAATATTTTTGGTGGTAATCTTTGAACCCCGTTATCTGAGCCCCTATATTATTTAGCTATATGGTGCCCATACTAAGAATTGTTCCCTGTTACCTAATCTTTCAAAATTAAGAAGTTTCATAAGTGGCCGCTAAAGTTCGAAAACGACGCCAACTTTAATCAATGCCCTTTATAGAAAAATCTGATGATGCTACGCGCTGACCGCCAACCCTAACCGGGGCTCCGAAGCATGTGCAGCCAGCGCGTCCTGCGTTTGGGTACCCACCTACTACGCCACCTTCTGTTCTCTACCACAGTGTCACCAAAAGCAATAACGCTGATAAAATAAGCTTTTAAACTTTTGTTTAGTAATCAAGTACATTATTATGAGTAAGTACCTTCCAATTTATGAACTCTAATTTAACAATGGCCCAACTATAACAATAATATAAAAAAAATATAAAAGCAATAAACATTCTTTTCTAAACTTTTATATGTAAGTTAATTAAGAGATTTAAATGCTATTTTAGAAATACCAGAGACTCAAAAACTGCACTGGCAAGATAACTAACATTTTTTCACTTAGATATGGGCCGATTAAATTACATTTCTGAAAACATAATAGCATAAAGATATTAACATTACATATGAGATGTCTTAATATTTTTCTACTCTAATTCTATATATAAAGTTTTTTTTAAAGAAATGTAAATACCTACATTAAACATAAAGCCGGATTCATGCGTTTCTGAATTTTTAGAAAATTACTTAAAAGTATGTCGTTAACAACATATCAAAAAACAAGATACTCTAATAATTTTATAACTTGATATTCTTCAGCGACTGGTCTACTTTGCAGAGTATGGAGGTGATGGCGATTGGCCGATAGTTTTACCTTGAAATAAATTATCAAAAATTGAATATTTTGTTACGTAAATGACAAATTTATTGTTAATTAGTTAATTACTATAAATAAAAATAATTTTAACAAAACGTAAACGGACGAAGTGTACCCGTGTGGTGCCGGCAAAGAATAGTACCAACCCATACATACCCGTGGGTGTCGTAAGAGGCGACTAAGGGTTAATTGGAGGATGGGCAGCAGCATCCTCCTTTGTATCTAACATCTTACTTACTGCGGTCACCTACAACCGCGGTCCATAGTGCCAGCCGTAACGCTAACAAGCGAGGTGACTATGGTACTTCCCCTCCACATTTTTCCAGCAAAAGCTAGAATTCTGGAGGGAGCTCCCTGTCCTGTAGTGGACGTTCATGGGATGTTGTGATGAAACGGACGAAGCGGGGGGACCGCGACACGCAACACACCGAGCTCCGTCTATTTGTTCGGTTTAAAGTGATAAACATGTCAAAATCCACAATTGAAGCATTGGAAAAGGCGATCAAGAAGTTCCTGTCGCCTATTGAAGCAAAATTGGAGCGTTTCCTGGCGGAATTCAGCAAGTTAGAAGCAAAAATATCGAAATTAGAAAAACAGCGAAATGTCGTTTGTTATTCGTGTGTTTCGAAACCGCAAGTTAACGCAGCAGAGGAATTACGACCTAATTCAGCGGAACAGTTAAGAATTAGAGAAAAAAATCCTGCGGAATCGAGCATTACCAGTACCGAGCGGTCATCAAGACCGGTTCCAAAGGACGGAGGTAGGAGAAGCTCGCTGCCACAGCCAGTCGCCGGAGCAGCCATCCCAGTCGCTCGTTCCGGACTCGTGCAAGCTGCACGTCCAATTACTGTCCGACCGACACCGGAGGTATGCACTTTCTCCTCGACTACTGTGCCGGCCGTGATGCCTGCATTGATGCACGATGTACAACATAAGGATGACCATACTTTCAGCGTTCCTCCCGTCGTTGAAAATCAGGACTGCAGTGACAACAAAGATGACACTCCATGGCAAGAGGTGAAGCGAAAAAATCATAATCGTAAGCGACAATCACGCATAGTGATAACCGGGACAGATCCTACAGACAATGAGTTGCAATCCATAGAACGAGTGTTCAAATTTCACGCCTGTCGTTTCAAGCCAGACACCAGTGAGGATTCGATTAAATCATTTATGTTAAAAAAAAACCCCGGTAGTCAATATGGTGTACATAAATTAAAATTAAAACATGACCACTACTCATCTTTTATGATAACAGTGCCACAGAGTAAGTCCGATTTTTTTATGTCCCCTCAAAATTGGCCACAAGCAGTGGAAGTGAGCAAGTGGTTTCAACGCGGCGGCCGGCAGTCAGCGCGCTCCGGCCTGCCAGCCGCTTTCCCTCCCCGCGCGCCCTCTGACGCTGCCCGCGCATACCGCGCCAGCGGTGGCGGCAGCAGCGAGTCCAAATAATAATATTAAACTCACTGTCTGCCACCAAAACGCGAGGGGCATAAATAATAAAACGAAGAAGATTGAAGTGCTCTTAGCGAAAGAACTGGCTTGCGATTTGTTAATTATAACAGAGCACTGGTTACGAAGCTGTCAATTAGACTCAGTGACCCTAAATAATTACGACTTAATTTCTAGTAGTTGTAGGACACATGTAGCACATGGTGGTAGCTGTATCTTCGTTCGAAACGGTATCCAAGTTGTAAATAGGCAGGACTACTGCAATCTGTCCGTGGAGCAGATTTTTGATATTTGCGCGGTACAATTAATAGACCACGACCTGCTTCTCGTCGGCGTATATCACTCGAATCAGACCAGTGATGCCGACTACCTAAAATTATTTGAAAAGTTATTGGGTAAAATAAACGATGAGGCAATGAACGCAATTATTATGGGTGATATTAACATCAATTACTTGGATAATACCTCACAAAAGAAACAATTAGTAGATATTTTGTTAGCTCACAATTATGTTCAATTAATAGATTTTGTAACTAGGCCTGAATCAGGCACTCTATTGGATCATGCGTACACCAACCTACCCTCCGACCGCCTGGCGTCTGTCAGCGAGGTAGTTACCAACCTCAGCGACCACAACGCTCAGCGCGTGCAGCTATCGGGCCGGCGGCCGCGCGGGCCAGCCCATACGGTCCGTCGGTCCTATAGTGCCGCGAACAGAACCAGTTTCCAGACTGCACTGGAATCGGTAGATTGGGAAAGTATTATATTAGAATGTAACGACGACTGCAATTTATTGGCTGAAAAAATTATTAACATATTAGTGAATAAATTTGAGTGTTGTTTTCCAAATAAAATGAGACCAAATAATCACCTAAATTGTAGCAAATGGATCGATGATGAAATAATTAACTTTAAATTCTTATTATTTGACATTTTTAGCCTTCAATCAAATATACAAGATAATGACATTTTGAATAAGATCTCTGACGAATACTCTCGTAAGTACGATAACTTATTAAGACAAAAGCGTACCAATTATTATTCCCAATTGATACGCAACCATACAAATAAAGGTAAATGTATGTGGGGAATTATTAATAGCGAATTAGGCCGCAATAATCGTGAACGCCTGGACTTTACTGACATCGTGCGTAACAACGACGGACTACCTTATAGGTCTAAGCAGATGCTCGTCGATTCCATGAATCTAGAGTTTGTGACGGCAGCGGCGAAGTGCGGTGCGCCGTCTGCTAACATGCTCAGCGCTGCTCATGCACTAGGTGGCAGCGCGCCAGCTAGTGACGTCACGCTCCGCCTCACGCATTTTACGCCTGATGAAATAGTGAAAGTTGTTCAGGTGTCAATAGCACCTAAAAGAAGTACAGATCTCTACGGTTTGTCAGCCAGCCTCTTGAAATCGTCCAATAAGGCACTTGCATATGTTATTTCGTGCCTGTTTAACTTATGCATCCGTATCGGAGTGTACCCTGCGCCACTTAAAAGGGTGAAAATATGCCCAATTTATAAAGGAAAAGGTAAGAAGTCTGAGCTCAAATGTTACCGCCCCATATCACTAGTCCCTGTCATCAGTAAAATCTTTGAGGTTGGACTTAACAAAAGGCTCCTATCTTTTATGTCCGAGAGGGATACGATGTCCGAGAGGCAATACGCCTACCGACGCGGCCGCTCCACGACGGACCTGGTGCGCGAGGTGGTGTGGCGCGTGCTGAGCGCGCGCGAGGCTGGTCAGCATGTCGCTCTGGTATGCTGTGACCTCTCGCGCGCGTTCGACACCGCCAACCACTCACTCATCGCAGACAAACTTTCCCACTATGGGATACGGGGCCCACCCCTGCGACTGCTTGTTTCCTTTATGTCCGAGAGGAAGCAAGCAGTTGTTGCAGAGCAAAGTAAAACCACATCTGCTGAAATGACCAACAATATAGGAGTGCCGCAAGGCTCATGCCTATCAAATACCTTGTTTAGCATATTGCTTAATGATCTGCCACGCTCAGTAGATGGCACTGAAATATATATGTACGCTGACGACGTGGCCGCGGTAGTAACAGGCAACAGTGTGCAGAACCTGGAAACGAAACTAAATGAAACTGTCCAACGCCTCGATGGGTGGTTCAAGTCTAACGGCTTGGCCCTAAACCGCGAAAAGACATGCTTCATGACATTTAACCTGAACGGCAAAACGCCAAGTCCGTTCGCGGTCAGTATTAGCGGCACCCGACTCCAACAAGTGTGCTCGACCAAGCTACTAGGTTTTCATTTGGATGGCGCACTGTCTTGGGAGACCCATATTGACCAGGTTTGCTTAAAACTCGGTCGCACCTGCTTCGCCTTGCGACGCCTCGCTAGCACGGCGCACAAGGAGACAGTCAGAACGTGCTATTACGCTACCGTACACTCTACTTTGACCTATGGACTGGAGTTATGGGGTGGAGCGGCCGACGCGACGTCCAGCGGGCGTTTGTACTACAAAAACGGGCTATACGTGCCATGGCAGGGATACCATCTGACGAATCATGCAGGCCGTTTTTCACGGAGTTTAATATTTTACCCATGCCTTGCGAATATATCTACCTAGTAGCTCTTTTCGTTTATATTAATTTAAACAATTTTGATCGCAAAGGTGTGAACTCCACACACAACCTGCGTAGTAACGCCGACGGGGACCAGCTCGTGACACCGTTCCATAAGCTCCACAGATCAGAGCAGTCTGTGTATGTGTTTGGGCCGTCGGTGTACAATAACTTACCACAAAACGTCAGAGATGCAGCTACCATCATGTCGTTTAAAATTAGAATAAAAAACCGGTCAAGTGCGAGTCGGACTCGCGCGCCGAGGGTTCCGATATACCTATAGTATTTTTGGAAGCAATAAAGTCCATTTTCAGGACCGCAAAACTAAATTTGTTTGTAAAGGTTTTTTGCAGATTTCTGAAAAACTGTGCAACTTAGAAAGATCGTTTTATTTTTGCTGTAAAGTTTACATAAACCTCTGTCAACTGTAATTAATTCAGATTTTCCCTTACTCAAACTTCGGAGATAAGGGGGGGGGAATGGTATTTTTTTTGACATTTTTCATCATAACTTGAAAACTAAGAAACTTAAAAAAATACAAAAATATATTTTAAAATGTACAAGTAAAGCCCTTTCATATGATACCCCACTCGACCTAGTAGCGACAATTTGAAATTTGGCCCCCCCTATTTTGGCCCCCTTTACATTAATAATCATACTTTTTTCAAAAAATTTTCATGTGCAATTAAGTTGGGCAACTATATTCTAAAACCATTCCAAATTTCAGCTCGATAGCGTAAGTGGTTGCTGAGATATAGAGGTGTGACAGACAGACGGACAGACAGAGCGGCACCATAAGGGTTCCTTTTTTTTACCATTTTGGTATCGGAACCCTAAAAATGGTTAGCGCAATCACAGTTTTACTGTGTAAAGGATTTTTTTTTTTATTACGTAATTAATTAGTTATATTTAACACTTTTGTTAAAATAATTACTATATAATTCTATAAAAATGTGACCTGTAACCATTTCGTTACCAATAAAGTTATTGTATTGTATTATTGTATTGTAGTTGCTGGGGTCGGCACGACTACCCTTCTTGGGCACTGGCTGTACGTTAGCAACCTTCCAAGATTTTGGCACCGTTCTTGTTTTAAGAGAGAGGCGGTACAAACGTGTTAGCACAGGAGACAACTCAGGCGCACAGTTCCTCAAGACTCTTGCTGGTATCCCGTCAGGACCGCTAGCTTTGTTCACGTCTAGGCTTCGGAGCACTCTACGAACCTCTTTTGCGTGTATTGTGATCTTCGACATCGAAGAATCACAGCGAGGAATCGTTGGTGGTTGAAAAAGCCGGCATCTAGAAGAGAATTGCTTGCAAATAGAGACGCAAATAAATTTGCTTTGTCTATCGCAGAGTGAGTCAGCGACCCGTCAGGTTTCAGCAGGGGAGGTAATGTGGGACGGCAGAAGTTTGCTTCGACCGATTTGGATAGGGACCAAAATTGTTTACTACCAGAGAGGTAGGATGCAAGTTTGGTCCCTATGCGACTGACATGGTCATAACGAGCCTTTCGGATCACCCTCTTGCAGAACTTTGCAGCAGAATTGAATGCCTTTTTCTTCGCGCGAACCCGTCGAGCTCGAACTTTGCGATCACGGGCTTGAACCCAGGCTTGGAATGCAGACTGCATTCGAGCTTCACGCGAGCGCAGTCCGCATTGAACCAAGGTCGGGATTTGTGACCGAGCGGTATGTCGGAGAATGGAATATAGTATTCCATCCCTTGCCGTATCACATCCGCAACCGCTTCAGCTGAACAAGAGGGATCGCCCGAAGAAAAACACACTGGCTGCCATGGGTAGGACGCAAAGAAGTGCCGCATCTCATCCCAGTCTGCTGACTCGTATCGCCAAACTCGCCTCGTGCCTCTTGGGCTATCATCCGGAGGAGAGCTGATCGACACGGACTTCACCAGACAGTGGTCGGATGTTCCCAGCGGGGCTGATACCGACACCGAGTGCTTGTCCGGATCTGTAGTCAGCAGTAAGTCCAAGCAATTAGGCGTGTGTCCGTCAACATCAGGCACCCGCGTAGCGACATTCACCAGCTGGGTGAGATCTAGCGACAATGCAAATCTGCGCGCCTCTCTCCCAGCATGGTCAGTTTTCTGGTATGGGAACAACCACTCGCTGTGGTGGGCGTTAAAGTCCCCCAGAAATTGAAGCTGTGCTGTTGGGTACCGCTGGTGGGCACAATCCGCCTTCTCCATCAGGTGCTCAAAGAGCTTGGTCGTCTCCTGGTCACCGCTGTGCGACCGGTAGACACCGACGTAGAGAGATTTCTCAATGCCGGTGTCCACCAGAATCCATAATGTTGAAAACCCTGAATCCTCAAAGCAACGGAGACGCCGATAGCAAATGTCATCGCGGACGTACACACATACCCCGGCCCGTTTTCTGAACTTGTGTTCCAACGAGTAACCCGGGTAGTTGAGGTACGCCACGTCTGACGGTGTTGCTATCTGCGTCTCCGTTAAAAAGAATAGGTGCGGCTTCTCGGTCTCGAGGTGGTGATGGACCGGATCGAGATTGGAGTGCAGCCCGCGGATGTTAGTGAGGTGCACTTTTAGCGGGAGGAAGTGCCGCCGTTTGGAAACCTTTTTCTTTTTCAACTTTGTCATGAGGAGTTTTTGTTTTGGGGAACGGAAAGTGGGCGAGACGCGGCTCGGTTATCAAATGGAACTTTTCGACTCATCTGACCTGTGGGGAACTCACCTGGAGACTGCGGGGACGCCCGAGTCCCCCTGAAATGGCCACCGGGTCCTCCCGTCCAGTCGCCAACTGGCACGATGGAGCATTCCAGGATTTTTTGCTAGTTGGCGGGGCAGCCTTTCCCACGTGGCTTTCGCGGTACTTGGGCCCCCTACTACCTGCGGTCGGCCAACGGCAGAGACCGTGCCTCGGATCCCGCTACCCTCCAGTATGAGTTACCCGGTACAGACTTATCTAAAGACCAATACCGATCCTGGGCCACGCAACTGACCGCCTCCCATCCCCCAGTGGCACTGGCACTCCCGCACACCGACGGAACACAGACAAGCTGTTTGGCGTCGGGCTCCGGCGGGAGGGTGGTCGCGAGCCAGGCGGCCGAAGCCTACCACCGCTGTGAGGGATCTTCAGCCGCCGCCACAGAACATATTGTCCTGCGGCGCCGTTGCCCGGGGTGGACCGCTGGGAGGTAGACCCCTACCACCCCTGCTGGCTCTCTTTTTGAGGTTAGCTATCATACAATGGAAATGAAAAATTGTAATTTTCGCAAAAACGGCTCATAAAATCTTGATGAAACTTTGCATGACCAAGCATCTCCATTTGAGGCATTTGCGGCAGTATCAATTGGTCTCTAGAAATTCATGTAAGGGGTGTTCTCTTACTACTAAAATTAAAAAATATGATTTACTCAAAATCAGTTTCGTTGAGCTTATTTTCATATTCTACAATTTGGATTCTAGATTGGTTTTCTACCTGACTGCATATTTCGTTAAATCATTTTTACATAAAAAATCTAGTTGGTATGGGTAAGTTTGTATTTTTCTATTATTTGTATGGAATTACAAACTTAAGTTTGCAGTTGGTACTTATTTACTCATTACTATCCGCAGCCTTTATAATATAGTAGTTAGAGCATTCGGCTCTTGATCCGGAGGTTCTGGGTTCGACTCCCAGAGGGGACACTGTTGAATGATGACTCTCGTATATCGCGAGAAAGTAAGTGCAGTGCTGCTGTACCATTTATTTTTATCAACACATTTGCAGCTATGTCAAATGCGATCAGCTAAAGCTGTCAGAAAAAACTAGTTTGTAAAACAATGTTATTTTTTCCATCAAATATACTCTGGTTTAAGTGTCATGGCTGTAAAGTGTGTTTTTAAGCATTAAAATAAACGACAAAATGGATTTTAAAATATTTTTCTTAAAGAAACTTTTGACAACTGAGCATATATACCTTGGGTTATAGGAATTCAAATGTTACACCTTAATGTTTACTGATCTATGTGAAGGAGGACATCATTATCATCATATGTTTACCTGCAAAGCCAGATCACCGATACACCTCTGAGCTTCCAGCAAGGCCTTCTGACCGGCCTCTCTTTGCTGTGCCTGGGCTCGGACCAACTTTCGGATATCTCCCTCGACGGTGCTAAGGTGGTACTCACAACGCACCGCAGCACCCTCAACACCGGACAGTGACTGCTCAGTGGGAAACACTTTGTTGATGTACGCAACTGGGTCGAACTGGAAAACAGAAGGATTGAGTAAGTAACTGATGAATGAAGTTAAAGATGTCACAGGTAGATTCCTGATAACTACTGAAAAGCCTAAAATTTGACTGGTCTAAGAGTATTATTGTCTTCTATAGCTTTTAGAAGGTAGTAAAGACAGCACCATGTTTAGACCAGTCAAATTTTAGGCTTCAATGTAGCATCTATCACAGATCATAGCAGTACTCATAAAAGATTTACATAAATTCTATTGAAATTATATGAAAACAGATAGCTGAGGCACAGCTTTTTAAAATATACAAAAAAAGATTGCCAAATCATTTAGAAAAAGACCTTAAAAAGCGGACAAAATGTTGACTTACATCGGCACTATCGAATTGGTCGATTCCTCCCATCAATTCTTCAATCCTACTGGTCACAGAGCTTGGAAAGTTGATCTGCACATCTGGCCCACTGTCTTTGTCTTCTAAATTGTCACTAGAATCCATTATTTAGGATAAACTATTGATAAACTCTTGATAAATTTATTTATTTACGTCTGATTTTTTTTTATATATAGCCAGCCACTGCCAAAGCCACTGCCAGCCAGCTGGCCGAATTGCACTACGGTTTAAAACCTGCTCATGAGCTTTGTGTGCGGTTTTAGCGCGCTAATAGTCGGTTCAAAACTTGCTCGTATTCGCTCGTTTAAGAGACGTGACGTCATCAGTGACGTCACTTTAGCGCGCTATCATTGCATACGAAAAACGCTGTGTTCCAAATTGTACAAACGCTGCTAACACTACGGATTGTTTCTTGAAATCAACGCACACATCACATTCACTGAATATAGTCGGTTTATTTCTATATGCGTGCATTCGTCGAATATCATCGAATACAGTTTTAAACCAGACTAGAGCGCGCTTATGTCAATGTCACTGAGAAAAATTAAAAGTTTGATTTTGTTTTGCGTTTTAAGAAATTATTGAGAGATAATGATTATTCGATAAGATAATTTAATCTAAAACCCCAAAAAAAGTTGAAAAAAATCTCTCGAAAACGAGATTGATGACAAACGTCTTATGAATTTGACGTTTCGCACACGCTGCACTACCTCATTTTCGTATGCAATGATAGCGCGCTAAAGTGACGTCACTGATGACGTCACGTCGCTTAAACGAGTGAATACGAGCAAGTTTTGAACCGACTATTAGCGCGCTAAAACCGCACACAAAGCTCATGAGCAGGTTTTAATCCGTACCGTAAAAGCGTATACAGTACTCACGGACGGTCCAAATTGATTTAGCACGCTCACAAAGCTATCACTGCTTTAATGGCTCTAGTCAATTTGGAATGGATTTAAGCGCGCTCACGTGTTCATCTGTCAAAATGTCAGTTTTGTTTTTATTTTCTTTAACAAAGCCTAAGCTAATCCCTGAAAAATGTGCGCCAAATCCACTCTCATTTCCATTAGAGATAAACTCATTAAAATCAAAACTTGAGAAACATCAGCTGAATGCAAACGTGTGGGAATTTATGTGTCAAATCGATTTTGACATTAGCGCTTTCACTGCTCCACCTATTTGACTAAAGCACTGATAGCAGAAACGATGACGTCATCAATGACGTAAGGCGGTGAAAGAGCGAGTGCTTTAGAGCACGCTTTAGGTGAATTTGGACCGACTTAAGCGCGCTCACAGTGCTCTAAAGCAGTCTGTTAGTGCATAATGGAACGCACAGAATGAGGTAGTGCAGCGTGTGCGAAACGTCAAATTCATAAGACATTTGTCATCAATCTCGTTTCCGAGAGATATTTTTCAACTTTTTTTGAGGTTTTTCGATTTAATTATCTTATCGAATAATCTCTCAATAATTTCTTAAAACGCAAAACAAAATCAAAATTTTAATTTTTCTCAGTGACATTGACATAAGCGCGCTCTAGTCTGGTTTAAAACTGTATGCGATCGTATTCGACGAATGCACGCATATAGAAATAAACCGACTATATTCAGTGAATGTGATGTGTGCGTTGAATTCAAGAAACAAACCGTAGTGTTGGAGGATGGAGGAAGAAGTCGAACGAACGAAATGTCAACGTCAAATAGCTCAATTGTTGAACAAAGAGTGCTAATAGACGATCGGATCGGACTGCTCTGAATTTAGCTCCGTACCACGATTTTACCCAATAGCAAAATTGTCGTTTGGGTCAATCCGCAACGCTATTGGACAAAATCGTGGTCCGGAGCTAAATTCGGAGCAGTCCGATCCGCGGCTCTACCGCCGAACACAATTGTCTTCGCCTCTCTCGGCTTGAAGGCAATGCATTGTATTCGTCGTACCGTCGAACTCAATCGTAATCGGCATGAAGCCGATAGCGGTTCAAACCGTCTAGAATCACCAAAGAGTATAGTAACAGCACCCGTTGAGTGAATGATTTCAGTACTATTTGACGTTTGAACACCGTAATTGGTACCGCCGAAATCTATAAAAAAAAAACGAATACAATTCATTGATTTCGATTTCGATTGCTAAACGTCAAATGAAAGTGGAACCTCGCCGCTTCCCGTATTCATTTTTTCTATACGATTTCGGAGTATTAGTGTTAGCGGAGTTTCGGTCTCATCATCTAAGTAGTCTGTGGTTTCGGTGTTTTTGAGTTTTCGAGTCGTGAATGTCGTGATGGTGCGTTATCTGTTGCTGGCTGCTGCAGAACAAGAGCGGTTAACGAAAAGAGAAATCTTGGAGCGGAGGATGCTGCGAGAGACAAGCAGACCGTTGTTGTTACTGGACCACTCGTTTGTGGATAATTTTCGCCTCTCCAAGGCTAATTTTACCACTCTCTGCGATGATGTTTTTTCGCTTTTGCCACAGGATCAAAGGGCCAGCACTGTGCGTCCGGATAAGGTATGTTATCTACATATTTTAATAGCCAATGTACAATGGTATTGGTTAGATTGGGTTAGGTTCTTTTTCGACCACTATGCCATGACATATTAATATGTATTGTTTTCATAACAATAATTATCATGTCACTGTGGCCTATGGCTTGGCATAACTAACCATTAATATTTCTCTTGGAAAGTAAACTCGTTAGTTACAATATATCCAAATACAAGTATGAGCAAATAAGGTCTACGCTGACACTGCACTTCTCTTATATTCATTTTCAGTTCTGCCCATTAATTAATAATATGTCCATTTGACTTACAGATTCTGGCTGCATTGCAATTTTATGGCAGTGGGTCATACCAACGAAATGTTAGCAACCAAAGACTTATAAGCATGTGCCAGACAACAACGTCTGATTGTCTACGGGATGTCACCAATGCCCTCAATGTTCCAGATATTTTGTGGAAATACATTCATTTCCCACAGATGCAACATGTACATGAAGCTATTTGACAGAGGTAGGTCCTTAAAAAGTCCACGGCGCCCGGGTGGTGCCGGCAAAGAATAGTACCAACCCATCTCTACCCGTTAAGAGGTGACTAAGCATCCTTCTGTGTATTGTATCATACATTCTATGGTCACCAACAACCAGCCATAATGCTAACAAGTGTGGTGAAAATGGTTTTTCCTCTCCACATTGTTCCAGCTGTGTTCTGTAGTGGTAATTTTCATTGGATGTTATGATGAGGTTCTTAAATATTAATTTTGGTGTTCAGTAAATTTTATTTCATAATTAAATGCCATTGTAAAGTAATTGATTTATTTCGGGTTCCCGGGAGTTTTGAGCAAGATTATGAGGCCTATTTTAATATGAAACACTACTACTCCTTTAATGGTGGTATGTATAGAACTTTTATCGTGGTTTTATACTGTTGAGTAATTTAATAACACCATGTAATTTGACATTGTATTTCAGATTTGTGATGCAGACATGCATATTCTGCATGTAGATGCATCTTACAGCGGTGCTAATCATGACTCGCATATTTGGAATGGCAGTCCAGTGAAGGCACATATGGAGCGGCTCCATGAAGAACAGTTCATCTAGTTTCTATTCTAGGTATGATTATAAATATTCAATTTTTATTTTATTATAAACTTAACCTTCCTGGCTGAATATAGGTGATAGGTAATGGATGGCTGATGGATGAAAATTTAAGAGTTAGATGATTAATGGCTAGTGACAGGGGACAGATGGTAAGTGATAGGTGACAGATGGAAAGCAATAGGTAATATATAGTTGCCTAGTGGTCCCGGCAAAGAATAGTACCATCCAATAAATACCCGAGGGTGTCGTAAGAGGTGACTAAGGGTTATAAACTGGGGGATGGGCAGCAGCATCCTCCTGTGTATCGTACCATCTCACTTACCGTAATCCACATTTTGCCAGCAAAAGCTAGAATTCTGGAGGGAGCTCCCTGTCCTGTAGTGGATATTTCATGGGATGTTATGATGATGATGATAAATGGTAATAGGTGGCTAGTGACAGGTGATGTGGCATAATTATACAATACAATACAATATTCTTTTATTGCACACGAAAAGGGTTTAAAGCTAACTCATAAGAGCACAAAAAGTATTTACTTGATATTTTAGTTACATGATTAAAAAAGTAAATTGCAAGTAACAAAATTTTATATTTCAGGTGATTCTGGCTATGCACAACGCCCATGGATGATGACCCCAATCGTAGGAGCTGAATCCGGGACACCAGAAGACCACTACACGTCCAAACATTGTAGCGCATGCAATGTATAGTGGAGCGTTGCAGATGCCTACTAGCCCACAGGGTCCTGTCAAAGCCCCTAAGATTGTGAACGCGTGTATTGTGCTTCACAACCTCATCAACGACGATTGTGACGTGTAAAAAATAACAAAAATGTTACCAATCTCAGGTTTTCAAATAAAAGAGTTTACGTCCTCTTTGAAATTTCTCTCTTGCTGTAACAGGCTTTATTTGAAAACCTGAGACTGTGGTAACGTTTTAGTTCTTTTCTAGATGTATTTAAAGCTTGTTTAAAGTTAACTTGCAAGATTTGGTTAGACAGACGGACACCGCGACAGGTGAAACTAAATAAAAGCTTTTAAAATGAAGCAATAATGTAAAATCTCTTAAAAGTAGGCCGTGCTGGAGTGGTTTCTTGCACCATTTCTTATAAATAAATAAATAAAATAAAATCCATTTATTTCAGACAAAGGAGTCCATATTGTCAGTACATATCACATTTAAATTAAAAAGAATTTAAATTGCAATCAGAGTTACTATTAAAATTAAATGAAATTCAATTACATTACAAAGTTTTAGACTTTTATTAATATTATAATTAGTTAATTAACATATAATATTATAATTAATTAAAATACTTAGACTTGCTGTATTTACATACATACATACATAACATCACGCCTTGTTCCCGTTGGGGTAGGCAGAGACCACAGTTCTCCACCTGCTACGATCTTGACATACTTCCCTTGCTTCCTGAACTTTCATCAATCCTTTCATACATGCTCGTCGGTTTTGGGTACTTTTAACCTGGCCTTTATTCAGAACGTCTTGAATTTGGTCCTGGTACGTTCGCCGAGGCCTTCCCCTTCCAACGTTTCCATTCACTCTCGCCTTGTGGATCTCTTTCGTCAATCTTCCTTCATTCATCCTCTCCACATGACCAAACCATCTTAGCATCCCTTTCTCAATTTTAGTCACTACGTCTTCTTTTACGCCACAACGTTCTCTTATCACACTATTTCTAATCCTGTCACTCAATTTCACACCAATCATACTCCTCAACGCTCTCATTTCTACTGCATTAATTCTACTTTCATGCTTCTTCTGCCATACCCAGCTTTCACTGCCGTACATCAGTGTTGGTACCAAAACGCCTCTATGAATAGCCAGACGAGCCTTGTGAGACACCTTCTGACTCTTCATAAAAGCATGCAGAGCACCATTCACCATGTTTCCAGCATTCACTCTTCTTTCGATATCACTTTCGCACTTTCCATCTCTCGTAAACTTAGAACCCAGATACACAAACTCCTTCACTTGTTCGACTTGTTCACCACCTATTAATATAGTACACTCTGTCATACACTCTTCTCTTTCAAGTACCATTACTTTCGTCTTGCTTACATTTACTTTCATTCCTTTCCTATCAAAAGCCACATTCATCATTGTTACCATCTCCTGTAACTCGTCAGCAGATGACGCAAGTATAACTTGGTCATCAGCGTAGAGAAGACATTTGATGAGTAACTCATTCATTCTCAGTCCACACATACTCTCTTTCAGATCAGTCAAACAATTATCCATGAACAGGTTAAACAGCCAAGGTGACGCTACACATCCCTGCCTAACACCTTTTTCGATGCTAAACCATTCAGTGTACGCCCCGTTTATTCTGACGCAAGCACTGGAATCCTCATAGAGAGATTTCAGTGCTTGAATCAGATGACCGTTCACCCCATACATAGACAATGCCGACCACAATTCATTCCTCACCACTCGGTCATAGGCCTTTTCCAAATCCACGAACGCGCAGTAGACTTTTTGGTTTTTGGCCAAAAACTTTTCAGCTATGCACCGCAAGGTAAAGACCTGATCTGTACATCCCATTCCCTTTCTAAATCCCGCTTGTACATCCCATTCCCTTTCTAAATCCCGCTTGTACATCCCATATTTTTTCGTCAGTATCTTTCATCACTCTTTCAATCAAAACCTTTGCATACAGTTTGCCGACGACACTGAGAAGACTTATCCCGCGGTAATTTTTGCAGTCCTGTTGTGACCCTTTTCCTTTGTACAGCGGCACAATCACAGCCTTGCACCAGTCACCTGGTACTCGGCCGTTCGTCCAACACAGGTTGAAAAGGCGGTACAGCTGACTAGCCACAATGCCTCGCCCAGCCTTCAACATTTCGACCGACACTCTATCATACCCACCTGCTTTACCTGATTTCATACTTTTCATTGCTTTCATGATCTCATCCATACTTATATCACTTGCATTACTATCACATTCATTCTCATGCATTTCCACACAAGACCTCGGTACGCTAGCCTCTGCTTCTCTCTCAAACAAACTTTCAAAATATTCCTTCCATCTCTTCAGCACACATTCTTCACCTTTTATGATACTTCCATCCTGGCTTCTGATTTTACTCAGCTTCGATGATCCAAACTTTCCTCGGGCTGTCCGTATGGATTTCCAGAAAAACTTTTGGTTTGACTGGAAATCCTCAGAAAGCCTTCTGTCAAACTCATCTTTACACTCCTCTTTCTTTCTCTCAACAACATCCTTTACAATACCTTTCACTCTTTTATATTCCTTTCGTGCTACACTAACATCATCACTTGTGGCCTTCTGCATTCTGTGATTAGCTTTAACAGCTAATCAATCTAACCATGCTTTTTTCTTTTCACAAACAGCTGCACACACTTTTATCCATCCACACATTCTTCTTCTTTCCACCATTTCTCCTTTTCGACACCCCACAAACATTGACAGCTACTCCTACTAATCCATCTTTAAATTCATTCCACAAGCATTCAATATCATTCACTTTATCTAGGTTCTCAAATCTTTCACTCAAGCCTTTCAAGTATTCACTTCTGACATCCTCCTCTTGCAATCTCTCCACTTTAATTCGTTCCAAAACGCTCGTCTGCTCTTGTGCTTTATGCCGCCACCGATTAAATAGACCACCAATTCGGGTTACAACCAGGTGGTGGTCTGTGTCAATGCCGACTCCGCGATATGCGCGAGCGTCCAGAACCCTTTTCCTCAATCTTTCATCCACAACTACAAAATCGATCATACTTCTCGCATCACCCTCCTCTCTTGTATACATATGGATCCTTTTGTGGTCAAACATAGTGTTTGCCACAAAAAGATTCCATTCCAAACATATCTCAAGCAGACTTACACCATTTTCATTCACACGTTCATCACCAAACTTACCAACAACTCTTTCATAACCGTCACGCTTTCTTCCTACCCATCCATTAAAATCACCTAGCATGATAACTCGTTCATTCTGTTCACATTTCCCTAATGTATCTCTCATATTTTCCCAAAACTCATCTATCTCTTTTTGGGCTTTTGGAGACCTTCGCAAACCCACATCCGTAGGTGCATATGCACCCAGAACGAAGATTCGAGTCAGTCCGACTTTTATCCTGACCCAGATGAGTCTTGGGCTCACACACTCGACTTCTTTCACGCACTCTACCATTCTTTCGGAAAGTATGACACCGACTCCCTGACAGCCTCTGCTGGTACTGGGTACACCAGACCAGTACGCTGTGTAAGGGCCATGTTCTGTGGTGTCACAACCTTTCCGTTTAGTCTCATTCACACACAGTACGTCTATACGCCTTTCATCCATCATCTGACATATTTCATCTATTTTGCCATTCATTCCACCTCTGACATTCATCGTAGCAAAGCGGCTCTCCGTAGTCCGCTTTTCGCCCCCGCGAGGAACGGGACGTGATGCGTTGCGAATCACATCGCCGCCATTTGAATTTTTAATTTTACATGAATCCATTGCGTTCCCACGAGCAGTAAGGGATATGCAGGTGGTCCATCCTGGCAGAGCCCCACATACCAGGACAAGGCTAGCCTATTTCTGGGTTCGCCCGGTCCCAGGGCGTTGTGACCGCTATCGACTAGACTCGCCTCTAGCCACGCATCCATCGGCACGGTCAACCTTAGATTGGCGGAATGGGCAGGAATAAAAGGAACGGGAGGGATAAGTTTCTTGGGACAGGAATAATTGGTGTAGGAAAGGAATCAGGTAAGAAGGATATTACTTTCTCGGAAGGATCGGGATGAGTTAGTAATAGCTCGGGGAGCCGGGGTCGCGTACCCGTATACAAAACTACAACTCCCAAGGAGAGGGTAGTTGAGATGTGTACCCCCTGACCTTGCTGTATTTGATTTATGTAATGCATGCTAAAGGATTTCTGTAGAAAGTTATTTAAAATAATAATACAAAAAGATTATAAAAATGTTTGTAATTATTTTATTTAAATCACAACCTTGAACTATAAATATTACTTGCAGAGTAAAAATTTATTAAAAATCCAGTCAAACAGATTGATGTTAGATCACCGTAGTTTACTCCTATTTAGAAGCTAAATATATGTCACTGTGGTTATATACAAACAAAGTGTTTTACATTTAAAACAGATTTTTTGGGATGTTGTTAATTTAGATAATGTTGGTGTAATATGTTGAGGGTGAATGCAGTAGGCTTTTAGTTCCAAAAGGCCACTGCAACCTGCGAAATAGATAACAATCTCCGTGATAACAATAGTGTACCTTCGACAAAGTTCATAACTTGGTTTTAAACATTTGTCATCTATCTTAACAAACTTTCATATCTATAACTACAGTTCGAGATATTTTACATGGTAAATGGGTTCCTTGATAAATATGTAGTTAGACAGGATTTTTGAAAAATTATTAAGTAGAAAAATTACTGGCTGACTAGGTACTCAGCCAGTAATTTTTTTTTCTGATGTTGGCGCCTGAGTAGCTCCTGCAAGGCTGTAGTTGGCTGCGCAAAAGCTGTGCTTAGCGTCTCAAGGGCACCAAGTTGCCTCTCAGATATTTCAATCTGGCGCTCAGCTGCCGAAGCGTGGCGTGCCTCTGCCTGGCTGGACACGTTGCTGTTCAAGTTCAAGCGCCCAGTGTGGTGCAGATGGTTCAACTGTTATATAAAATAAAGACATTTCAGAAATTGATTTAAAGTAATTTTTGTGACATTTAAAGGGAAAGCTCGGCGGAAGACTAATAGGATATTATGACGAATATTTTATATCAATTTAATTTAACCTAAACTACTCACTTCTACAGTGGTTGGTTAGCAATCCGGCAGCGGTTGGTTGGTGGTTGTGGTGTGGCCGTTTGCTCTGGAGACACGGCTCGCGGCGCTGGCATTCTGAAATGTCAGCCAAAACTTACACATGCTACTGAAAATTTCAAAAATTAGACTGCTACAAAAAGAGAAGACTTGTAGTCAACTAATCCACTTTAAATAATCGGTAGGTACTTACGTTTTTGCAGTGGAATAAAAGAAAATAATTCCAGTATAGTTAATTCCTATAGTGTATTTATTAAGAAATTTTCTTTTTCACTTCTCTTCTCTTTTTATATTTGAAAAACCGTATACTGCTTCTGTAAACGTTAGAAGTTCTGTAACAAAAATATATTTTGTCTGTATAAAATGTCAATTTATGACAAGTATGAGCGTTTTGTTACAATTTTTTTCTTTGATACATTAATTAATTATTTCGTTTGCAAATTTAAAATAAATAATAATTACTCGTATTGATCACTTAAAACTACAAATAACGTTCACAAAAGTATTTTTTGTCAATTCAAGACTTTAAAATTAGTTTCTGAAATATTTTCTTGATGACGAAACATAACGCAGACGTTTTAGTTCACTTTAATCATTCACGAAACCAATCAGTTGGATTCAAGCAAGGTATAGAATTACGCGGTACCGATGCGTTGAATACGATTACAATTCAATTGGAATCAGGGAAGCCGAGAGAGCTGAAAACGATTGAGTTCGGCGGTAGAGCCGCTGATCGTCTGTTAGTACTCTATTCGGATACACCTCGGACCAAAGATTGGTCCGAGGGATACACTTACACTACGGATTAAAACCTGCATATGAGCGTTGTGTGTGGTTTTAGCGCGCTAATAGTCGGTTCAAAACTTGCTCATATTCACTCAGTGACGTCATCAGTGACGTCACTTTAGCGCGCTATCATTGCATACGAAAATGAGGTAGTGCAGCAAGCGAAACGTCAAATTCATAAGACATTTGTTATCAATCTCGTTTTCGAGAGATTTTTTTCAACTTTTTTTGGGGTTTTTAGATTTAATTATCTTATCGAATAATCATCATCTCTCAATAATTTCTTAAAACGCAAAACAAAATTTTAATTTTTCTCAGTGACATTGACATAAGCGCGCTTTAGTCTGGTTTAAAACTGTATTCGATCGTATTCGACGAATGAACGCATATTAAAATAAACCGACTATATTCAGTGAATGTAATGTGTGCGTTGTATTTTAGAAATAAACCGTAGTGTTAATTTTTAGGATTCCGTCCAGAAAATGGTAAAGCCAGGTACGCAGGTTCTATTGGGATATCCGAATGTATATCCACGGATTGTACGACCGCGGAATACGAAGCCAAGTAATCACCACCCTCGGAATCATTGCCTGAATGTAGGTACAACCAAGGAATTTACGAACCAAGAATGTACAATAACTAAATCTTGTAGCACTTTTAAAAATAAACTTAAACTATATTTACTGGAAAAACAAAAACTTACTTGAGTAGCTTTACTGTGCAATAGTCTCAATTTACTCAATTATTTACTTACCCATTCTGTCTTCACTACTACAAACACACACCTTTATTATAACCATAGATTTATATAGTCAAGATAGGGTCTTGGGAACAAGCGGTTCAAAATTTCCCCATACAAGAAAAAATTGCGCCATCTGTGAGAAATCGCGTGAACTACGTTGTAGTACTTCGGCCGGTACTAAATACACGGAACGGAAATAATATGGCGGGAAAAAACAAAACAAACTTTTTACTGTTTATATGTGATTTAGGCCTGGTTTTACAGTTTCTTTGATTGGATTATAGTCAAAAACAATAATAAGAAATAACGATAATAATAATAAGAGTATATTGTTTCTCCAAATAAAAACATCCATTTTGTTGGTAAGTTTATTTGCATCCAATGTTGACAATATGACTGACAACGACTGACATTTGTTGGTCCTAAACGTCAGATTTCGGACCAACGAATTGGGGACAGTGTAACGCAAAGATTTCGGACCTCCTTACTTCGCTCGGAATAGATACCTTGCTAATTTATTTTACTATGGGATGACATCTGCCAACATGTCCCAATATTTTATGTCAAACTATCAGTGATCACTAGGAAATATTCAAAATAACCCGTCAAATCCATAGAACGACGCCTTCGCTACCTTGTGACGAATTATTTCTTTAATCCTCCTTCTAAGTACCCTTATTTTTCTGTGGTGTAACGTGCCGATGGGCTAGTACTTATATATAAGTAAATGATTATAACATAATTTTTTCCTTAAACTTACTGCCACCTGTATGTATAGGTACTTAAATATATATTTAACATTTTAGCAAACCTGCTGTGTTAGTTTTAAGTATTTTTAAGTAGTTTAGGTATATTGGGTTTCGTGGAAGATCAGCGCTACGGTCCAACCGTAGCTTATTGCTGAGCGGGACCTTTTTGTTGCATGTGATACCTCAATTGTATCCTTAGTTTTAAGAACTTTAATGCAACAAATAAATATTTCTTTCTTTTCTTTCTTTCTTTCTAAATGTACGCCCTCAGAATCCGAAACTGAAATATTATTATATTATATTATTGCCTATAAGCCACTGGTCAAGCCAGTTTTTAAAGCTCTTTGTTGAGGGAGTGTCTACAAGGAATGCCAGCAGTTCCAAGTGCACGTGACTCTATTTTTTAACTCGTTGTAACCAAAATTCGTCACTGAAAACTAAGACCATTACTTTTATTATTTTTTTATATACCAAAATAACTTTTTGAGATATCAATCTTTTTATTTCAAGTTATAATTTATGTCTCACGTCATGTAACTAAGACAAATTGTTTTCTTTCAACTTTAATTACTAAAGAAGTAGGTTTTCAATCCAGATTTATCCAATATTACATAAAAAAAATAAACAAATTCAATTCTATTAATACCATAAAATATTATACTAAAAACGTCAAGATTACAAAATCACAAATTAAAGTACAAAACTTATTAATTTTTTCTTTATCTATTTATTTATTTATTAAGACGGGCATACCTAATTAAATAAATGGTACAGCAACACTGAACTTACTTTCTCGCGATATGCAAGGAAAAAGTATCTACTGCAAAATCCATACACGTAGCACGGAAATACAAACTTATATTTAGGTTTTAAAAAAATATTTGAATGAAATATGCAGATCAATTCAGAATTCAAATAATTAAACATTAAAAGAAACTAACCGTAAACTATTTCGAGTAAATCACATGTTTAAATTTTGATAGTACCTACTGGAACAAACATTCATATGAACTTTCACAGATCAATAGATACTACCGCAAGATACTTGCATGAAGATTTTTTACATTTCCTAATTTCCCATCACATGTTTCTTAGGGAAAGTTGATCAGTTTAGTCTACTGAGCAAGCCCTTTCAGTTTTTGGTACACCCTGTATACTATATTTACGCAAAAATAAAACAAATATATTATCCAGTCAGGTATATAACCATACCAGAATTAAAATTATAGAAAGTTTAAGTAAACTCAATCGAAACAATTATGAGTAAATCACATGTTTACGTTTTAGTAGTACTGGAACACCCCTATATGAAATCACACAGCCCAATTTATACTGCTGAAAAATACTTTCAGTAGAGATTCTTGGTCATGCAAAGTTTCATCAAGATTTTATGAGCTGTTTTTTCAAAAAATACAATTTTTCATTTTCGTTGTATGACAGCAACCCTCAAAATGAGAGCCAGCAGGAAACCACTCGGAACCCTTCGATGGATTTGCATAAAACTCCTAAATTCAAAATATGGTGCCAATCGGACTATTCGTTTAGCCGCTAGGCCAAATCGTGACGAACAGACCTACCGACGGACCGACCGACCGACGGACGGACATTTTTGGGAGACTTGTTTTTTATGATGTATAAGTGATATAGAACATATTTTTGAGAAAAATAGAAAAACTTTTTTTTTTCACGAATACAATACCTTTCTCGCTCCGCTCGAAAGTAAAAAGGAACATGAAACTTAAACAAACAATGAGATTACAATTAGATCAGAAACTTTACACATTTTCCGAAATCTGACTTCGCATCAAACTGGCGTATAATAATTCAATAACCCTACAGTCATTAAACTGTATGGCGTTTCTAAGAACAAACCACAATCTCTTAAACATTCTGCTGCAAAGCTTTTAATGTGAGCTTTAAACGTGAGTTTGGTATTTAAAAGTACTTCGAGGTCTTTGACCGAGTTAACATAACTAATGTTTTCAGTGCCCAAAACGTAAGTAGCATGCAGAGGATGTAAACGGCATAATGCAATACATTGAATGGATTGAATTTCAGCTTGTTGTTTATGCTCCATTGTAGTAATTGAGTAAATGCTAAATAGCAAAGCATACTTAAATGATATCGTTATTGATTCGATTAAAAGCCTTAGTGAAGTCTAAGTAAACAACACCAACTTTGTTACCTTTGTCCAAATTACGGTAACTTATATCGGCAAGTGTTAAGAGATTCGTGTTTATAGACCGTCTCACTCTATAGCCATGCAGAGATTCAGTCAAATGAGCAGAAAGCTGATAAGTTAAATTTACTGCGTATAGAGGATGTAAGGAAAAGTACCAATTTCCTTTTAAACACATGTTCTATAAGTAGAATAAAGAACAATAAGCATGTTTAAAAATAAAAAATAACAGATATTAAAAATTTATAAGTATTATAATTTAATTATATCAACCCTTCCCAGACTCAAGACTATCGTACCGACAAGCTTGAGTATTTCCCCCAAGTATCGTCCGTTCGTAGTTTCTATCTCCTATCTTTGTTGCACGCTAATGAATGGCCTTCGTTAGCGAATGACGGCGGGTGCGCGTTGCGATTCATAGAATGGGGTTGGCAACTTGAACTTTTTTTTCATAGGAAGTATTTTATTTTTATCATTTACTTATATATCAGTACTGGCCCATCGGCACGTTACACTGTCCCCAATTCGTTGGTCCGCAATCTGACATTGTGGACCAACAAATGTCAGTCACAAATTGTCAACTTTATCTGAGCGGACGAGCAAGGTCTTTGTTCTGAGGAGCGGACCACGCGAAACGCGCGACTACACACAAAAATGCCAGCCTGTTGCATAAAAGGGTGCGCTAACGATGATAGAAGAAGTAAATAAAGCAAAAGATTTAAGATGTAAGAAGTAAATAAGTAAAAATGTATCAATTAATTCGTGTAAGACGCGATTTTTCAATAAACAGATGTAAGTTTTTAAAACCAAAAACAACAAACTTACTAATACAAAAATGAAACGATGATTCATTTTCTTAGTTAAAAAATTACTTACTCTTATTGTTTTTAACTATAATCTAATGAATAACACTGAAAAATCAGGCCTAAGTCACGTATAAACAGTAAAAACTTTGTTTTGTTTTTCCCGCCATATTATTTTGTTGACTTGTAATTTAATTTATTGTAATTATTATTATTAAGTCTGAAATAAACATTTTCAATTCAATTTCAATTTTCAATTATTTCCATTCCGTGTATTTAGCACCGACCTCAGAACAAAGACCTCCTTGAAACGTAGTTCATGCGAACTTTCACAGATGGCGCTTTTTTTCTTGTATGGGGAAATTTTGAACCGCTTGTTCCCAAGACCCTATCTTGACTATATAAATCTATGATTTTTTTATTATTTTTTTGTTGCGTTGCGTTAAAGCGTGGCGTACTTTAATGTCGGAGGCCAAGAACCACTTTGGTTCACTGAGTCAAAAAGAATGAATGAATGAATTATTTTTTTGTTATCAATATGTTTTATGTTTAGTTTCGTTTATTTCACTAATACAATCTTTTAATTTAAGCAATCTTACAAATAAATATAGAGGTACCTATGTACTGTGATTATTCTACTTACTCAACATGTGGTTAAAAGGAAATCGGTATTTTCCTTACATCCTGTTTAAAAGGGGGTCAATAATTTTCAACTTTTGATTTCTATGTACTTTTAGGTACTGTAGGTAACTTGGGAAAACTATATTTATGGGTATTCAAAGAAAGAAAGAAAGTGTAATGAAATTGTCGCTACATGCTTTTATTTTATACGGAGGGAAGTGGTCTGTCAGAGGCTGAAATTAAGAAAAGCTAAAGATAGGCTAGAATTAAGCTCTATAGTAAAACAACTAGCCCTAGCCTAAATTCTAGCCTAATAATAAATAATCCTGAATAATGAGAATCCTTAATCCGAAATACAGAATATTACTTAAATACATTGCACACATTGAATTCACATTATATAGTCGGTTTATTTCTATATGCGTGCATTCGTCGAATACGATCGAATACAGATTTGAACCGGACTAGAGCGCGCTTATGTCAATGTCACTGAGAAAATTAAATTTTGGCTTTGTTTTGCGTTTTTGGAAATTATTGAGAGATAATGATTATTAGATTGGATAATTTAATCCAAAAACCCTAAAAAAGTCGAAAAAAATCTATAGAAAAGATTATTGATGACAAATGTAGCTACTGCAAGGCTAATTTACTTTAGCTATTTCCATAGCATTATGTCTTATAGCATACTGCTTTGGGGCCGGGCAGCTGATATACATTCAATATTCGTTATACAAAAGAGGGCTATAAGGTCAATTTATTGCCTGAAGACTCGTGATTCCCTGAGAGAACTGTTCAAGGAAATCAACATTATGACAGTGCCATGCCAGTATATCTATGAAAATATTATGTATGCTAGAAAGAACATTCATCAATTACCTAAAATTTGTGACAGGCATAATTTTAATACTAGAAATAAGCACAAAATTGAGCAACCATATACTAGATTAACTAAAGTCAATACATCTTTCGTTGGTCTGTGTACACGATACTACAACAAAATACCTGACAATATAGTGCAATTACCTGAGAGAAAGTTTAAAGAATGTGTAAAGCAAACGTTATGTAAAAAAGCTTACTACAGATTGGATGACTATATGAATGACAAAGAGGTATGGTGCTCTGATATTCCAGCGAAACACAAGAAACACATTGTAAAAAGCCGACTCTTAAAGTAGGCCGTGCTGCAGTGGTTTCTTGCCGTTTCTTTTACGCTGCCATAGCACGATCCGAAACGGCGTAGACTCGCTCTATTTGCATTGTATTCTGCATGACATTCAATAAGTATTCTGTAAAGAATCTACATTTAATAAAATTATCTGAATCTGATTCTGAAAATGTCACTTGAATTTGACGTTTCGCACATGCTATACTATACGACGCACATAATAACTTTGGCCCTGTCGTTGATGCACAGAAGAAAAAAATGGCCCATTTTTGACTACTGCGCATCAATGACAGGGCCAAAGTTATTTTGTGCGACGTGTACCTCATTTTCGTATGCAATGATAGCGCGCTGAAGTGACGTCACGTCGCTTGAACGAGTGAATACGAGCCAGTTTTGAACAGACTCTGAGCGCGCTAACACCGCACACAGTGCTCATATACGAGTAATAATCCGTAGTGTATGTATCCGAGTTCATTATTTCTGAACGAAAATCAAGTGACGTTTGACTGTCAAATCTGTCAATGTCAGATCAGTCAACTATTTGCTTTTACTTGGGTTGGACGTGTGGTCGTATATTTTCCTCAATTTATATTATACGTACGACCGTCAGATCAGAGCTCCGCCCTCGCGCGCCGCAATGACCCTTCCTTTCTAACTTGTGTGTTTAATATTTTGATAGAATATATATTTTGAGTGCAGTGCGCAGTAACCATGGCCCGTCTTACGGAAGAAATGGTGATTGCTCGTTCGAAACAATCGGATTTGTCTGCTATAAAGAAGTTGAACTGCTGGTAAGTGGAAAACACATTTTTGTATAATTCCACGCGTTCTTTATTTAAACTACGTTAGTGGACGGACGTTACGTTTGTGTAGTAGGTTCTAAGACGTGGGTAGTTGAGTAGGTACAAGTGAATCCGGATACGATATTCCTATCCTTATTTCAAATATCTGATATACTCACCTACTCTTACAGCAAAATACAAGTCAATACATAAAAACATGTATATTCTTTGTTGGAACTTCATGTTTTTAGTTTTATTATGATGTGAACTTTTAGACACAATAGTGTGATATTCAAATATGTATTCTTAATCTGAGTTATATTACCTACTACGACAAGAAAATTATTATTTAAATTCCTTTTTGTAATATTTTTTACGTACAGTCAAGAGCATATTAAGCTTGACACATTAAATTGTATGATTCCTATTTCAATAGCCATAGGTAAGTACTTACATTGCAAGATTTACCTTCTTGACTGTACTTACTGATGTTAAGTGGAATAGCTTTGTCTAAACTTAAACTATGAGTCATTACTTAGGATCATTTAGTGGCACTAAGTCTAAGTTAGGTATACGGTTTCTGCACTTACTCCTGTGTGGACCATTGTGTGTGGGCCTATGTGCCTGTCAATTTTGCCACCTTAACTGTTACCAGAACTCAGTCAGTTTGTCCAGTTTGTCAGGTATTTGATCTAAGGTTATGTCTACTCCAAGTGTGTTTTCTTCTAAGACACACTAATATGGCTAAACTTTAGATTATGAACTCGAATTGAAAGCTGTTTTTTTTTTTGGGAAAAGGTCTTACCATACCTAGCCCACCTGCAAAGTTTCAACCTGCGGAAATTTCTGAATCATGGACTGATACATAACAGCCTCAAGAAATAAATGTAATGTTAACTTGTTTTGTTTACAATAAAAACTATTCCGCAGCTCAGGCTTGTTTGTGCTATTGGCAAAGGGCTCTCCTAGCCTACTCCATTCTTCTTACCATGCTGACCCCTTTGTCCTTGTGCTGCCAGCCTGTCCAAAATTTTTTCTTAATAGTATCAAATCAAGGCTATGTTAAAACTATTTCTCCCTAACTTCACAGAATTTCATCTTCATTGCATGCATTGAAATTTTCAACTTTTGTTGCTTTCTTCTGTAAAAACAATAATACTTACTATACAAGCATCTAACTGTGTGTTTACTGCCTAGTTTATAATAAAACAGCAAATAGTAAAAATTGGCAAAGTGCGACACAGACTGAACAAAATTCGGCACATTAGTTTTGAACCTTACTGCTGATGAATTGCTAAAAAAATACTTTTTAGAAAAAAACATATTTTATATATTGATTACCTTTTCTGTACAATCTTAATACTTCTGTGACATGCAAAAAACAGTTATGAGTATGAAATTTTGTCAAATTACATGTAATTTGACAAAATTTCATACTATATATTGTATGGTGGTGTGGAACCTTTAGCCAATGAACCTTACTTACTCACACTAAGCTGTTATTTCAAACAAACTCATAATACTTACTTAGTTTTTATATCTATGAAACTGGTGAGAAGACCTTGAATGCTTTACTAAGAGCTGGAAAAACAGTAATGTAGGTACAATACTTCACAATACTTCTAAACATTGTAAACAAATCACTCTGCATATCTTTATTTGCGTTTAGTGAACCACCATGACATTACAATAGTATCTAGGTATACAAATGTTTACTATTATCACAGAATACCATATTGTGGACTTTTCAGCCTGCCCAGTTCAGATTTTATCACTTAAAAGTTTTTGCCATTAAAAAATAAAAAAATATATTAGTTTTATTTTATTATTTTCGAAGTCAAATTCAAATAAAAAAAAAAGTCTTATTGTTTTTATGGTTTCGTAATCAAAGAGTTCCAACAGGACTCCATTACTAAGCCTGCGTCATGTGTATGTCCTTTAGAGGGCCATATCTTTTGAATCATAGCAGCTATATGGTCGGAATTTTTACAGAACATGTTTTATTATGGCGGATTACCTAACAGATAATAAAAAGTTAAAAATTAAGGGGGCTCTCCATACACCTCAAGGCTCTATTGTATAAACGGGAACACTTGCAAACGTGAAAATTTGTGTGTTTTTAGTAGACCAAGCTCCTGTTGCATGAAACCCTACCTCACAAAGTGGCAGAGCAGAAATGTAATGTAGTGATAGATACTACTTAGGAACACTGGATTTTAGTAGGTTGCCATCGCATATCCTGGAAGAACTTTGATTTTTTAAGGCAATAAAGTCCATTTTTAGGACCGTAAAATTAAATTTGTTTGTAAAGGTTTTTTGCAGATTTCTAAAAAACCGTGCAATTCAGAAAGATCGTTTTATTTTTGCTGTAATATTTACGTAAACTTCTATCGACTATAATTCATTCAGATTTTTCCTTTTACAAACTTCGGAGATAAGGGTGGGAGAATGGTATTTTTTTGTCAGTTTTCATCATAACTTGAAAAGTAAGCATTGTAAAAAAATATGAGAATATATTTTAGAATTTACGGTCAACCGCACGTCGGTAGAAAATTTTCAAATTTATTATCACGCCATAAGGTCCAAAAGTGTTTCTTCTGACGAGCTGTTGAGTGTACAAGTAAAGCCCTTTCATATAATACCCCACTCGACTTAGTAACGACAATTTGAAATTTTGCCCTCTCTATTTGGGCCCCCTTTACATTAAGAATATTTTTTTTAATTATTTTATGTGCAATCAAGTTGGACAACCATATTCTAAAACTATTCCAAATTAAAAGTCGATAGCATAAGTGGTTGCTGAGATAGATATACAGGTGTGACAGATAGACAGACAGACAAAGTCGCACCATAAGGGTTCCTATTTTACAATTTTGGTATCGGAAACCTAAAAACGGCATGCAAATAGATTGCTTTACTTGTTAGAGTTAGGTAGCGGAATCAGTTTGGTTGTATTATATGGAGTTTCGTGGGTTTGGCGTTGCGGTTGATGACCGCGTAATTGGTGACTGCAGGCAGAGTACACTAGCAGCGTAATCTTTGTACAGTCAAGATCAGAACAAGCTTCACACTTACAGCGCAACTGTAGCCCTAACGATGATATACATAAGAACTATACAAAGATCAATGTGTCAAACCTGACGTGCTCTTGACTCCACGTCACGCCGAAAGACTGCAAGTAGTCAATAAGAAACCCTTATAGTTTCGTCATGTCCGTCGGTCTGTCTGTCTGTCTGTCCGCGGCTTAGCTCAGCAACCCTTAGTACTAGAAAGCTGTAATTTGGTATGGATATAGCTGGGCTTCCCTGGTTGTTAGGAAGGAAAACCAAATTTAGAAAAATCGAAACTTAAGGCAACTTTACTACGGACCCAACATTGCGCGTGGCCCGACACGCACTTGGCGGGTTTCTATCAGATAAAAACTCTTTAACATAGTATATTACTTGTTTCATCTGTGATTACATAGTATTAGTTTTACATAATCACTACCTGTTAGATTTTTTAACAACTTTCGTAAAATTAAAATAAAATCTGGGTCAAAGATTGCAAATTTTATTTCAAAGCTGACTTAAAAAATCATCACATCTTCCGAGAGCGGCGACCACGGACCGAAAGACGTATACTGGAGTTCACGAAAAGTCAGGTCTTTTGTAAACAAAATCAATCATATCATCCCATAACACATCCACTGCAGGACAGGGACCCTCCAGAACTCCAGCAAAAATGCGTGGTACTTATGAGGGGATTTACCATAGTCACCACGCTTGTAAGCGTTGGGGTAAGATACAAAGAAAGATGCTGCTGACCATCCTCCGGTTCTTATGCCCTTAGTCGCTTCTTACGACACCCACGTGCAGAGATGGGTTGGTATGATACTTTGCTGGCACCAAACGGGGCGTAAAACATAATGCTAACTACAAATTAATGTAAAACTGTTAATTTTAGTTTAACAATTTTGTGTTGCAAGGTTCGCCAACAGCTATACATATTAAAACTAACATAATGGTAGTATGTTAAATATTATAACCCTTCACGGGAATTCTTAACATCAAAGGAAGTAAAAGAAACAAGAAAAAAAAAATTAACTTACTTAACTAGGAGCAAAAATAATCTTACGAAGTTAATGTGGACATTTCTAACTAGTTGTATGTTTGACGATAGTTTTACGATTTTTTTTGTGTTGTGGTTGAAAATGTGTAAATGAAGAAAAATCCGTAACTGCAGTTTTTGTTTGCTAAACGAGTAGTTTTAAGTTTTCTTTTGTGTTGTGGTTGAATAAGTGTAAATGATGAAAACGGCTTATTCTTTCGTGGAATTGGGCTTGAAACAACATTTCTTCATCCTATTGATTTCTAGGTGATCGGTCTGACGAACATTGTTTATTTATGTGTTAACCCCTTTTATGTTTATGTTATCATATCAGTTTTATCAAGTGATAACAAATCTACCAAGCGAAGCCATAAATGTCTAAGGATTCTAGATATATGGAAACTCGTAGTCGTCACCAAAGGAGTTTCTTTTTATATTATCTCTGCGTTTATGTCGTAATGCTATTATAAAATCAAGAGACCTAGTACAACCAACAGCACGACAATAGAAATACTTTGGACTTTATGGCATGGTAATAGAGTTGAAAATGTTTTGACTGACGTGTGGGTGACCGTATATGACAGGTCAGGAGTGCGGACGAATGTATAGCGTGCCATACGTTTCACCCGCACTGCTGACCTGTCGCGTACTAAAAAAATTTTTAAATTTAAGCTCTAGAAATAAAATAAAAGAAAATATCGTGTGAACGCAAGGAGGAAGCAATAACATCACTTTCTGCTATGGAGGAATTATTTTTGGTTTCAAGCTGTCCGTACTCCGTACTAAAAGAACCTATAGATATCTAGATATTTATTTCATTGGTATACGTTAATTTTCTTAGAAATATTAAAACTGCTGCTCCGAACCTAATCCACTTTATCAAAATTTAAATAAATAGTGGCCAAGAGCGAGTCCTACACGCGCACTGTAGGTTCAGTACCTTCTAGTGCGGTAGGTTCAAAACCTGCAGTGGCTAATTTGAGGCCAACTCGCACTTGATTAACTTTTACTATTTGTTGTTATACTATAGCTATATAGATATATATTCTTTATTGTGCACATATTACATAAAATTTTAGTTAACATAAAATTTGTTTACAAAGGTGAGCTTATCTCTATAAGAGATCTCTTCCAGCCAACCTAGCTGGTGTGAAAGAATGACATGAAAAGGGGCACAGGAATGTGCATTTAGAAGTGTGAAATGATAATTAAACAAAAAAAATACATATGTTTTTAATAAATAGCAAACTAGCATAAAATATGGGGAAAAAAAAACCTACTTATACTACACACTAATATACTTAAAATTACAATATAAATAATAAGGCATATATCAAGAAGGATAAACATACTTTTAAAATACATACATACATAAATACTTACATAAACTAAAAATAATATTATAATGGTTGCGATAAGTAGTGCTCTTTTACTCGCATCTTAAACGATGTTATTGAAGGACTGCTTTGTATATGCACATTGCACAACCTATAGATACAATCTTGTATGTGGCCCCAAAAATTATAAGAATCGTTAGTTGATCAATTAGGAAATTCGTAGATCCATACGTCCGTTAGATAGGCAAGTAAACACAACCTAACCGATTCCATTCGGGAATAAACGCACGAACCGAGCGAGCGAAGCGAGCGTGCTGCGTTAACAGCCGGCGAGTGCCAGAAGCAATTTCGGTACAGTTTATTATTTTTCGAAATTTGATCAACTTACTCAGAAATTGATCATCAATTTACGATTCCGTATCATTTTCCAGTTACATGTACGGTCAACCGCTTGTCGGTGTAAACTTTTTCAACTCTTTTACCAGGCCATAAGGTCCAAAAGTGTTTCTACCGATGTGCGGCCAATCATTTGAAGTTTCACATGTGTCGACGTTTTTACAATAGAATTAAAACAAAAATAGTGGAAAAAAAACACGTTTCTTGTATGGCGGTCGCCCTTAATTTTTAACTTCTTGTAATTTAATAATTTAGATATTTGCTGATATTTTATAACACATGTTTAATATTATAACACATATGAAAGGATTGATGAAGGTTCAGGAAGCAAGGGAAGTATGTCAAGAGCGTAGCAGGTGGAGAACTGTGGTCTCTGTCTACCCCGACGGGAACAAGGCGTGATGTTATGTATGTATGTATGTATTTATGTCAAAATTTCAACCATCTGGCTATTACGGTCCTCACAGCCCAGACAGACAAGATAGGCTTAGTACTGGGGTCTCGGTGACATCCTTTGTCGGGTGCGGAACCCTAAAAACAATCTCTGATATCCAAACTGTAAATTCATTACCTAGTGTTAATTGATGATGTAACTTAATTAACCAGTCTGTCCGAGTCCTACTTTTACCTAAGCTCATCGTCGTATCTTTTAGTGCGGTCAGTTAGCTGTTTCACGTAGACACGCCTTACAATTTCACCAATTTTTTTCCAGGTACTAGTTAGGTACATAGCTCTCAATTTTTTATAGGAGCCAATTCTTGAATATCAAAAGTTTCCATAGAAAATTCAAGAATTGGCTCCTATCAAAAATTGAGAGCTATGTACCTAACTATGAAAGGCATGTATGAGCATGTATGAAAGGATTGATGAAAGTACAGGAAGCAAGGGAAGTATGTCAAGATCGTAGCAGGTGGAGGACTGTGGTCTCTGCCTACCCAGACGGGAAAGAGGCGTGATGTTATGTATGTATGTATGTACCTAACTAGTACCTGGAAAAAATTTGGTGCAATTTGGTGAATTTGGCGATATAAGACTATAAGGGACCGTACTATTTTATTTGGTTACTAAGATTGAAGGGATATGGCAGAGTAGTAGCTGCTCTTTCTTTCCAATAACGAAAGTTAAGCAACGTTGGACGTGGTCAGAATCCGGATGGGTGACCGCTACCAGAAGGCATGTGTAGCCATTGGCTCGGCTACTGTCACTGATATGTTTGTGTACACTGTCTTTTTTTTCCACGTGGCGCCACTTTGTTTGTGGAGCGAAGTATTAATGACGTCATTCCTAAAATGGATACATAAATTGATATATAGTAGTCGTTAAGCCAATTCATAGACCTTCGGCGGTTTGTAAACTCTGACAATCAGGTTGGCCACTGACCTGGCAAAGCCTTAGCTAGAATTGGGTCGGGTTCACCAGGGTATAACCAGCCTGAAGGTTGGGATGCTGCCTATGAAACTGAACTGTATCACTTTCCCTAAAAATATAGGAAAAAGTGAAAAAATATTTCAAGCTCCCATACAGAATGCTATCAGCTGATTAAGTATCTATGGAATGTGGATTTTTTGGTTGGTTCAGTTTACGAGTAATGAGCAGTTTTACATCCTTCGGAGTTCTTATACCGCTTTTGTTACACGTAGATAACAAGTAAGAACTTGGTTTAATACCGAGTACATACCACCATCCACCCACACTGTGAGTCAGTATGTCAGCTAGCCTTAAAAGGTAGGGAGCCGGCGCCCTTGAGGACTGTTTATGGAAAACTGGCTGTGTTTTGAAACTTCCACGACATTACTTAATACTTTTTTTGAAGTGAAAACTTCTTTAGCGGCGCTTGGCACTTTTTTAGATTTGTAAAAAATGTTAGACTCGCTTCAGATGTCGCGTCAGTTCCGTAGCCTGATCGAAAAAGCGTCAACTGTCAACCATATTGTTATTACAATACGCGTTTTTATTCAGTGACATCAAAGAAATACGCGAGCAAAATGGCGTAAAAAGCATAATATTCAAAAATGCAAGTTTTCACTTCTGCCGGCACTCCCGGAGTGCAACCCGTCCTTTTGTATGTACTTAACTTAGCATTTGATTTGAAGCGCTAGTGGCTGAGTGATAGTAGCTATTTATTTTCTTGCAGATCAAGAAAGTTAAGCTACGTTGGCCGTGATCAGTACCTGGATGGGTCTAACAGTCACCCAGCGGTGACGTCCGTGCTTCGGAAGGCACGTTGCCGTTGATCCCGGCTACTGTCAATGATAGTTGTCGTTAAGCCAAGTCAGAGGCCATTTGGAGGCTTGAAAACTCTGACAGCTAAGACACTACCCTGGCAAAGCCTAATCTAGAATTATGGGTCTGGTTTTTCCTCTGGGTTGCGGAGGTCAGATGGTAGTCGCTCTGTGTAAAAACCAGTGTCCTCTTCAAATTCTCTAGGTTATCAAGTAAAGAAAACCATTGGTCAAAAACGGAATAAAGCTAGGCAGCGTCGTAAGCATTTGACTCTTATCTCACCTGATTGTCAGTGACGATGAAGTTAAAGATGTAACATACCTACCTAGAAGATGTCTGTTCACTCTAGCCTTGAACATATGCGGAAACGGGAACCAAATTTGCAGAGGGAGCTCCATTCTTTGGCTATACGCATTAGAATAAGTACCTGGTCGACCGAGCTTCGCTCTATAATAGCCGCCTCAGCATTTAAAATATCATCGGGTGAGCAAGCTATGCTACTCGCCAATAGATGGCGCTGTAGGTTTCTGTCAAAAATGCGGTATTTTTTAAAAAATGCTTAAAAACACGGGCAAAACGATTTTTCCCAGACATGAGACCTAGCTAGATCGATTTTTCGTTCCCAAAAACCCCCGGATACTAAATTTCATCAAAATCGTTCGAGCCGTTTTCGAGAAACTGATTACAAATATATATTTTTTTATTTATAGTACCTGGGCGACCGAGCTATGCTCTGTATGATTAAAACATCATCGGGTGAGTAAGCTTTGCTACACATCAACAGATGGCGTTGTAAGTTTCTTGAACGCACTAAAACGCGCTAATAAATATTTAAAAAGACTGTGAAAACAAATTTTCACAGACATGAGACCTAGCTAAATCGATTTTTTGCCTCCAAAAACCCCTGTATACTAAATTTAATCGAATTCGTTAGAGCCGTTTTCGAGAAACCGATTACAAATATATACATACAAATATTGCTCGTTTAAAAGTATAGGATAAGAACCAAATAAAGGCTTCAAAATGTGTTGGTTATCGTTGGAATACACGAAAAAGCCGGCCAAGTGCGAGTCGGACTCGCGCACCGCGGGTTCCGTACCACCACATTATAATAATTGTATTAGTTGAAATTTCAGTAACTTACTGTTCTAGATTTTTTGAGTCCGACTCGCACATGACCAGTTTTTATTATTTGTTGTTATTTAATAGCTTATGTATGCACTATTAAAAAACAAATTTCCACGCTTGTGAATATTTCCGTTTTACGGTAGAGCGTGTACGCAAAAATCGCCAAAAAAACACGTAGTAAAGAAGCCTCCCTTAATTCTTAATATTGTTTTTATTTTTATTAGTTTTTGTTATAGCTGAAATACGTAATCTATGAAAATTTCAACTGTATACCTATCATTGTTCATGAGATACAGCCCAAACAAATGTTTCTAAAAAAAGCTGCCTTTGGTGGCATCTTATTCCTTTGTTTTAAATATTTTTTTAAGACAAAAAATACAGTATTCTCTGCTCAACGAGCTCTAAACAACGATACCCCACTCAATGGGGTTGGTAAAATTTTTTTTTCGCGGCCCCCCTTTAGCTGTTTGGGACCTCTTCATTTTTTTTTGTATTTCAACAGATATACACAATTTGTGAAAATTTCAATTTTCTTCCTATTACGGTTCATGAGCTACAGCCCGCTGACAGACAGACATACATCGGAGGCATATCAATAGGGTCCCGTTTTTCACCCTTTGGGTACGGAACCCTAAAAATGGATTATGAGTATCTTTATCCGCATCAACAAGCCTCGTCTAGTTTATTTATCTGTTTGCCCTCTAGGCCTCCTGACCTCGCGGGATTCGAATCGAAGCCATCAATAATTTCTACTTCATCGAACTATTGATCTCATTCCGAGACTGCTATCTGTGTCGCCATGAACACAGGCATTGTATTATTGTGCCCACTTCCGCCTTTTAACGTAGAATAAAATCTTATTTAGTTGCAAACGTATATTTTATTAGTATTCAGAAGTCCTAGAAAGGAACTATGGAATAAAAATAGTTTTAACAAAAACTACGCACCTCCTTCAAAGTTTTGCAAGGTTTCTATTAGCACTAAAAAGTATAAAATAACCATAGCAGTTAATAATCAGTAACTTAGTGAAGTAATAGAAAATAATCAAGCCTGTTATTTATTTCAATTATAAATTTATAGGTACATTACAACAGTTTATTTTGGAGTGAAACACATAGTGAATACGTGCCCATAAAATCTTAGCAATACTTTCGATTTCGCTGGGATCCTAGAGATCCTGACTTGGTGAAGATACATACATTGGAACCTAGAACCTCCTCCTTTTCTGAAGTCGGTTAAAAAATAAACGATTGTGCCTATATGTAGGTAGCCAACTGTATTACTTCCAAATCGTCTGAAAGACTCTATTTTTAACCTAAAATAAAAAAAAATAGTTTAAAAACTACAACCCGACTACTATAAATTTTAGAGCCTAAAAGTACTTTCTAGAGTCTAAAAAGTATGAAATAAGAAAATTTTAGTATGGAACAGGTTTCAAAAAACTGAAACTGAACAACTTTCAGTGATAAAACTTTCAGGAAAAAAACAACAACAACTGATCGTGTCCTTTCAGTTACCGTACAATTTAACGGTTGGCGACCGTTATAATGAATTTATGCGTGGAACGGAACTGCCTCATATTTTATTAATCAGTCAAGTTTCTCAAGGACGTATGTACAGTAAAGAGCACATCAAGCTTGACATATTGAACTTTGTGCCGTTCTTATTTCAATAGACGTACGGACTAAAGTCGCACTGCGAGTGTCAAGCTTGAATTGTCGTTGACTGTACCTAAGAAACTTACAAAAAGAAAAAAATATATATGTTGACTTCCCATAGTTCCCAACTAAAGTGGTCACAGTATCGACACGTTTTGCATGAGAAGTAAATTTTTTTTTCTTTGTGAAAGAGTCTCTGTCCACTGCGGCGATATATCCCGAATGCATGCATGTCCACGCAATGGACATGCAAGCGAAAAAACAGTGAATTAACCATCTATGTCACGGATAACATTAGCAGAAAAAGTGGCATTCTTCCTGTAAACAGTCCTGATGTAATAGGTCAATTTCAGGATGCATCTGCAGTTGCAAGAGAAAGTGATTAAGATCGCCTCAGTGATAAATATCGCCTGCGAGTGATAAATATTGCCTGAGTGATTTATATCACTTGATGTTAGTGATTAATGTCGCGGACTTATGTGGACAGTGACTCGAAGTTCTTTCATTTCATCTTGTTTCATTAGTACAATTACTGGGCTTCGAGAGCAAATCCAATGAAACGTCACGTGGTATGAATAAATAGATGAATGCTTAACGGCAATGATGAAAATGAATAAAGCTACGAGCGTTTGGTCTCTGCCTGTCCCGACGGAAAAGAGGCGTGATGTTATGTATGTAACTAAGTGACTTGTAAGAAAATATCTCTTTCAACCTTTTTTGGCCGTGGTCAGGGGACATTTTTTGGACAGACACAGATTTTTATAACTTGTTCCCTCCTCGATATTCGAACCCATGACTGACAGCTCACTACTCTAGGAAGCAGTTATTAGTAGTGATTACATTGTCGTCATCGTACGCAAGATGCGTGACAACACGATGCGACGCACCGTTACATAGCCCAGTCGACGTAGGAGTTTACCATTATTGCTCCATCCAGTGGCATATTTCCGTAAAAGCCCAGGTAAGCCCGGACCTAGGGCGGGCAGATATTAGGGGCGGCCAATCAGCCAACCCAACATGTAAAAGTTTACGCGATTTATTACTTTTAAATATGGTTGTAAAATAATAAAACAATACTTAATTTAGCGCGCAACCTAACACTATACCTTAAATAAGACAAGGTGGTAATGAAAACGTGCCATCAGGTGGTTATCTACTTGTTTGCTCAGTTGTGACATAAAAGTAATAATATGTATTACTGGGCTTAAATAACCGCAAATGTAGTTTTCGGGTTCGATCGTCGTCCATCACCACGCGTCGCTACTCGAATCTTTTTCGCATGCTATAAAAATCGATCTAGCTAGGTTACATATCTGAGTAAATTCATTTTCTTTGAAACTTTGTATCTCGAACGATAATCAGCTCTAACATATCGCTCTAATTGCAGTCATCGAATCAAAAATACAGGTCCAGGGGAGAACCAGTCGACGTGAAGATCTTTAGGGAAAGCAGCGGACGTCATTCGGCTGATATAATGATATGTCATCTAACAATGATGCTCAGTTAACTAAGTTTCAGTCAAAGTAATATTTATTTTCAAGGAAACCAATGAAGACTCACGTTATGTGAATATATGTTTTTGCTTAGGATGTCCAAATATTTATTTATTGTAAAATCTGAAGAGCGTTCAAGTAAACTGATTCCCAACAATTCAAAAAGATAAAAACATAGCATACTCGTTAGCAAAAGAAAGTTCTTTTACACAATGCGCCTGATTACTTAATACTTCTTTATATCTCCGTTGATTGGAGTATGCATGTTACATGGTGAATATGTGGCTGCTCGATTGTACAGACTTCAATGCTAATTAAAAACGCATCACGGGTGACTGCATGTGGTGAAACAAAGGATTTTTCGTGTTTCGGAAGACAAGTTAAGTCGTTTATCCCGCTTTGTAGACTGGGATGAATTTCATAATTTGGCTCTCCTTCTTAGGGTCAGAACTTAAATGGGACCAGATCTGACAGTCAAGTTTTTCTGGGGTTTTGACCACCGCAGAATTCAAAAATCAATGTTGTCAATCCGAAATCCTACTAGTCCAAAAAAGTCAAACAATAACCTAGGCTAAATTACTGTAAGAGGTTTCTTGTTTTAAATGAGTAGCATTTCGAACATTTTGGTGAAAACTTAACCTTATATTTCAACTACTATAGGTCACATTGAAATAAAACTGGTGTCAACGGGTTGATAATTTTATAACGATTAAATTAACGTTAACGATTCAAATCTATTTTTAACCGTTTCTGAGATAAATGACAAAAACTAAAATCAGGGTCCTGTTTGAGGGTGGGGAGGGGGGAGCGTACATGGGATCAACGGAGAATTTTCCAGATATGTTCAGCGGGACCTAAGGAACAGTTTTAAAACAAAAAACCTCACACCGTAAATTAGCCTAGGTTATTTTTTGACTTTTTTGAACTAGTAGGATTTCGGCTTGACAACATTGATTTCTGGATTCTGTGATGTCCAAAACCCCATAAAACCTTTGTTGTCAAAAATGGTCCCGTTTTAGTTCTGAGAAAATTTAATTATCATTTATTTTCTACTCTATTTGGCTATTATCATTATCACTGATAGTAGTAGTTAAACTAAATCAGGGGTCATTTTGCGGCTCGAAAAACTCTAACAGACAGTTCAAGAATATCCTGTGGAAGTTAGTAAAAGATAAATAGTTTCACCAACTGTAATTTCCTAAGGCTAAAAATATAATCGTTGCTTGCAATACCTAAATAAACTATACCCTCACATAACATAACAAACAAAGCAATGAATTTTGAAAATGCTGTAAGTGCCGGGAGTTTTTTGTTGAAGCTGTTCAAACTTTATTGAGTTAGAGATAGGGTAGATTATTGTAGAGTTTGTAAAGGATGACGAATAAGGGTGTTTCTATAAATTCAGGGCGACGGTACAAAGTGGCACACCCTCCAAAGCTAAGTGACTGAGTAATTTGGGCTTTCCATTTGAAATTGACGTGGTTTAGACGTACGCACGACAGCAAGTAAACGGTAACACTAACAGTTAAGGTGAAATAACGCTACGCTACAAACAGAAACCCGCTCAAGGTTAAAGTGTTACCACTGACGTGCATCTGGATTGTACGGTCAACCGCACGTCAATAGATACACTTTCAACTCTCTTATCATGCCATAAAGTCCAAAGTGTTTCAGATGACGTGCTGTTGAGTTTACGCTACATCTATTTGTTTTTTATGTTGCAAAAGAGCATACGAGCAGGTGGGCCACCTGATGTAATTAAAGTGGTCTACATCACACATATACATATACACATACTTTGACACTAATAAGACAGCAAAGCGCGTTGCTCTCCATAAAAACGAAGATGGTATGTCTCATGTGTCAGTAATTTCACTGGTACCCTTACCCATCAAAACCAAACACAGTAGTGCAAACATTGCTGCTTTATGGCAGAAATAGGCAAGGCGGTGGTGGTATTTCCTCAGACGAACTTTGCAGAATAGCACTACCAATAAACTCGAATCCATTATGATTCAGACTGACGGCAGACGGAGCGTCTTATTAATTCACTTTTTTTAACTGCCATTGGTCTGACTGAATTAGCGATTCCTAAAGTAGGTTTTGTGGAACCCAAGAGCTCCGTGGAAAATTCTCGGTTGCTTGATAAATTCACAATTTATATCGTTTATAAATATATCGTTTATAAGAATCGTTTATAAATTTTCAGGGTTCATCCTAACTTTTTTTTAAATGTTCCTAGAAAAGATTTATAATCCATAATTCATTTATTCATAAAATAATATAACATGACAGTCCAGGACCAAAGCGTTTATCCAACCAAAAACATTTTCATGTAAAATGTTGCGAAGACGAGACTATATAGCTCGCATTTTCGAAAAGTTATCAGATCTCATGTAGACCCAAGCTTCTAACTCTTCACGCCTTAACTCTATAAGCCCTACCTTAAAAAATCTACACCTTAGTCAAAACACGTGGGCGTAAGGAGTGATCCAGGTGAAAAATGTATTCACTGTTCATTGCTTTTCTGTTATACAACAGTTCTTGTACTAGAATAAACTACCGTGTCCCCAGATGCTGTGTCTTTTTATTTTCATTTGTTTTCATTTGTTTGCCTTTAATACACCGATGCGTTTCATGCATAGAATATATGAAACAGCATGTATTCTATGGTTTCATGCTACTGCGATACTGCCAACACTTTCCAACTATGTCAAAAGCAATCGGCTAAAACTGTCAGAGTAAACAAGTTTGTAAAACAATGTTATTCTTTCCGTCAAATATACTCTGGTTCTAGTGTCATGGCTGCAAAATGTGCTGTAGGCGATGGAATAAACGAAAAAAATAGATGGACTAATGTTTTTGTTACTGTCTGTGATAGCACTGGTGGAAAACCACTTTTACTCTTTTGCTGATGTCTGCAGAATTGTTTTTACACTGACGTCCGTTTTCACCTGCAGAATATATAGTACTGACAAGTAAGCAACTATCTCGCTAAGAGTCACTGTCTACGTTCGCGATATTAATCACCCAAGCTATATAAATCACTCAGGCGATATTAATCACTTGCCCTTGCAACTTATGCATCCTGCCATTGACCTATTGTATCAGGATTGTTTACAGGTAGACTGCCACTTTTTCCGCGAATTTGACAAATATCGCCGTTGTGGACAGTGACTCTTATAGTAGAGAGACTATAGCACGTACGGTCAACCGCTTGTCGGTAGAACGGTACGGTCAACTCTATTACCACGCCATAAGGTCCAAAAGTGTTTCTACTGATGTGCGGTCGTGTGTACGAAACGCTGCTGTCAAGTTTCGCAGTATCGCTACCGCATGCGAAATATGCGAATGCGTCGATGTACTAAAGGCGTGAATGTAAGTTGGGTTCCATAAAATAAAAGGGATCTGTTGAGTGTTCCGTACGTTGGAAACTTAAGAAAGCCGGTGTAAAGAACCAGCAAATCATCCCCCAAAATTGACTAATGGACCAGACGTTCCTTAATTTGACTGATGAGATTGGCCTTGGAGTGACCGAAACTTTGGTTAAAGTAAAACAGAAGCCTTGAACACAGTTGCAAAGTGGCTTGCTTTTCGGTATTCTACAGAAAAGTTCAGATTTTGAATGAATAATCCGATCGATTTGAAATGTAACTATGTCCCATCTGTCAGTTGCCATATCTTATCGCATTTTGCTGTTGGTAAACTGCTGTTGTAAAACAAAACGCTAAGCACCTAGATGCAATATATTCTTATTGGATTTCGTAAAAGTAACGGAGCTTAGTATACAGGCCTACAAAGCTACAAAGTGTTTTCTTTTACAAGTTATTTAGTAGGTCTATTATACAAGGTGTTTTCATTTTATTTCACACAACTCAAGGGGTGTGCTCAGCAAACGAAACTAAACAACTTTCACAAAAAACCTTTTTTTTTCATCACTTGTTTCTTTGAGTCTAACAACTAACAAAACATTACGCTTTCAAGCTTAATATTTCGCATACAGATCCCTAAATCGAAAGATTGTCTTAGACATAGGTCTTGTCTGCTAAGATAATTTTTAACGACACCCCACACTATGGGGTAGACAAGAAAAAATTATTTCATCCCCACTTTACTTGTAGGGGGAGGTACCCTTAAAAAAATATTTACCAAATTTTATTCTACCACTTTGTCGGCGTGGATAAAATGTAGGTATATCCGTACAAAATTTCAACTTTCTAGTACAAAGGGTCTCTGAGCTAAGCCGCGGACAGACGGACATGACGAAACTATAAGGGTTCCTTTTTGACTACGGAACCTTAAAAAGAACACCTAAAATAGATAAATCTACATAAAGGACAAAGAAGTATGGTGCTCTGATATTCCAGCGACACAAGAAACACATTGCAACGCCGCCGACTCTAAAGTAGGCCGTGCAGCAGTAGTTTCTTGCCGTTTCTTTTACGCTGCCATAGCTCGATCCGAAGCGGTAGTAGACTCGCTCTATTTGTATTATAGGTATTCTGCAAGTTGTTACTTTCAATAAATATTCTGTAATGAATCCACATTAAACAAAATAATCTAAATGGGAAACACCCCGCTTTCTTTGGGGTGAACGGACTTGTGTGACATATCAGATAAAAATAGTGTGACGGGTTCAGTTTGACTTGTTGCGAAATACTTGTCTTAAACAATGTCTTGTTGACATATTTTAAGACGAAAGTCTTCACGCCGTATCAAAATAAATGTTTAATGTAAGCATATAAACGTATACAAGTTGTTACTTTAGGAACATACTTTGAGAAGTAAAAAAAACCGGCCAATTGCGAGTCGGACTTACGGAAATAGATAATCTGTGATAATTTCAACTGTTTACCTATTACGGTTCATGAGATACAGCCCGCTGACAGACAGACATCGGAGGCGTATTAATAGGGTCCCTTTTTTCACTCTTTGGGTACGGAACCCTAAACAAGTTAGTTACTGAAAATTGAGTTTACCAAAATTCTCTACAGAAAACGCAAATTTCATGGGTGGGGACCTAATATTACTTACTAGCTGGTGCCCGTGACCTCGTCTGCGCAGGTTTATAAATTGTAGCCTGTGTCATTCTGATGTTTAAGCTATATTATTGTAAAGTTTCATTAAAATCCATTCAGTAGTTTTTATGTGAAAGAGTAACAAACATCAATATTTACAAACTTTCGCGTTTATAATATTAGTACGATGGATACTCGTATTAGTTCAATTTCATGGTCTGACTTCACGGTTTCCCGGTATTTTCACACCCCGTATATCCTCGTGTTGCTAGACGCCCCATTTTGAACCAACCTTGACCTGACCACGTGGTGCATTGCGGAGACGATCTTTGCTCATCACAGTGGGTATTACATGCATTGTTCTACATGTGACACATTCACAGCCTTTGTTGTAAGTCGTAAAAGTAGAGAGAGAAGGATATACAGGGTCTGTGATATTCTACACATTCGCACAAACCGCTTTGAAATATCTTTTTATAATGCGCACGGATAAAGAGTGGAATTCTCTGACTGCGTCTGTGTTCCCGAGTTCATATAACCCGAATATATTCAACTCGCGATTGAATAGGATTTTTCTGGCAAAGCTCGTTCGATCTTCGACCTCATCTCTGTCCTCAAAAGTAGATCGAGGTCAAAAGTAAGCGCACTGACAATAAAGAAAAAAATTCTGTATACCTCTCAGTTGGTTGCTTTTCCTATCCATGAAAGTTGAAAAATTGGTAGCGCATTTTGTATGAGAGGTCAAAGTTTTCTTTTTTCGTATTTCGACTATGTTCCTTAGGGAAAGTTGTTCAGTTTCATGTCATGCATGAATGTCTGCAAACCTCTCATAGTTAGAGCTACCACCTTAAGTACAAGAAGCAAGGGAACACTGAAAAAAAATTGGTGATTCAATCAAGATTTTGATAGTTTCAAACAAGCATCTTGACTCCATTTGAGCTTGCAAAGACCTTATTGGATTGTATCAATTAGATTATTGAATTAAAGATCATAAATTTAAGTTTACTAAGACGCTTTATTGAATCTATCAATATCTTTTTCGACTTAATCACAAAATGCCAAACAAGAGAAAATTGATCTTGGTTGGCTCTCTGTTTTTTCAGTGAAGTATGTCAAGATCGTAGCAGGTGGAGGACTGTGGTCTCTGCCTACCCCGACGGGAAATAGGCGTGATTTTATGTATGTATGTATGTACCACCTTAGAGGTTTGCAGACATTCACCAATGACCCTGTATAGACAGCTGGATATCATCCGCTTCACTCGAACCAAAAAAGAAATATTTCATTCAAAATTTAAGAGCCAAGCTTTTGAAGCTTGTACGAGTAGGTGTAGAGTAGGCTCCCTCCACCTATCTCTATCCTGTGTCAGCTTAGAGCATTCAACCAAGCTCTAAATGCGTCAGGTTCATGAGCTCTCTGTATCTCTGCCGCCCTAGAATCACATCTAGGGCGGCCACGTAGGTACCTCGTGGCCGCCCGCCAATCGTAAAAATTGGTATGTGCAAGTACATGCACTCATAATAAGCTATAGTATTCTATGGTTTATGCACTATACACATACCACCACAAATAATAAAACTGGTCTAGTGCGTGTCGGACTCGCGCACATACAATTCTGCGTGACTGCGCGTCCGTATCCAAGACGGTATTTTTACGTTAGTGGTACGGAACCCTCGGTGCGCGAGTCCGACTCGCACTTGGACGGTTTTTATGTTACATACAAGGATACAAGTTAGCAAACGAGCAGATGGGCCACCTGGTATTAAGTGGTTACCACCACCGCCCGCGCCCCCGTCTTTGGCGGTTTTTCCACCAGTGGCATCGGCTCGGTATCGTGGCGGTGGACAAAACGGCCTTATTAGTGACAGTATTCTACACTAGTAAAACAGCAAAGCGCGTGCCCACCTTAAGAACTAATATGCATTTGTACCGGTAATATCACTGGATCCCTTACCCTGCGAACTCTCTATTGTAATTTTTCAATTAATAAATAAATAACTGAAACACAGTAATGCAAATACTGCTGCTTTACGGCAGAAATAGTCAAGGGAGCGGTACTACCCCAGACAGACTTTGCACAAAAGCCCTACCACCTTCAAAAATATATAATTTAACCAAAATGTGATTTTTTCTCTGCTTAAATGCTATGTATCTAAACCACAAACTAAATGTACCGTAGTAACTATTGTATAATCATTTGTAATATCAATAGATTCAATATCATGCAACAAAAGATTCCCACGGTATTGATCCACCGACGTTTGATGTTGCCGCCTCGCCGGGCATTGAACTCGCCGACGTAAAACGTTTCGTCAGCTGTTTTACCTCTACGCGGTCCAAGTCAGGATCTGATGATGGGATCCTAGGGAAGTCGAGGTCATCCTTCAAATTTTGTAGGCACGTATTACGTTTTTTATATATTTTTCAAAGCTGTACAAGTATTTGCGTCTGGTAGTCACCTTTTTAGGGTTCCGATACCAAAATGGTAAAAATAAGGAACCCTTATGGTGCGACTTTGTCTGTCTGTCTGTCTGTCCGTCTGTCTATCCGTCTGTCTGTCCGTCTGTCGGTCTGTCACACCTCTATATCTCAGCAACCACTCATTCTATCGATCTGAAATTTGGAGTAGTTTTAGAATATAGTTGCCCAACTTAATTGAAATAAAAGAATTTAAAAAAAAAATGATAATTTATGTAAAGGGGGCCAAAATAGGGGGGGCCAAATTTCAAATTGTCGCTACTAGGTCGAAGGGGGTATCAAATGAAAGGGTTTTACTTGTGCATTCAAAAATATATATATATTTTTTTACGTCTCTTAGTTTTCAAGTTATGATGAAAAATAACTTTCCCACCCTTATCTCCGAAGTTTGTGAATGGAAAAATCTGAATTAATTACAGTCTATAGAAGTTTATGTAAATATTACAGCAAAAATAAAACGATCTTTCTAAGTTGCACAGTTTTTTAGAAATCTGCGAATAACCTTTACAAACAAATTTAGTTTTGCGGTCCTAAAAATGGACTTTATTGCTTCCAAAAATACTAAAGGTATATCGGAACCCTCGGCGCGCGAATCTGACTCGCACTTGATCGGTTTTTTTACCTTAGAAATAGGTAGGTAGGTAGGTATACTGCGTACAAAATAACTTTGTCCGTGACCGTTAATGCGCAGAAGTCAAAAAATGAGTCGCGGGGGTGAGCGCGTCTCCCCCCAGGGGGTGAGCGAATCGTTCATTGGCTCTCCGCCTGGCACCCATGCGCGGAAAATAACCGTCATGGACAAACTTGTTCTGAACGCGCTGTATAAGGATCATAATATATGACGAACGCTCTGACCACTAGACCATGGAGCTTGTTACATAAATAATTACCTGTATGCTGTCGAGACACTCGAGACAGATTTTACGAAAAAAATAATGCATAACACACTTGTTTACTATGTATACAAAGTGTAAGGGACGGTGTACCATACAAACTGTATCGGTGATCCATTTGTGTGAAGAGATCAATTTTTTACTTTCGAGCGGAGCGAGAAAGGTATTGTATTCGTGAAAAAAAAAAGTTTTTCTAAAATTCTCAAAAATGTGTTCTATATAACTTACACATCATAAAAAACGAGTCTCCCAAAAATGTCCGTCCGTCGGTCGGTCGGTCGGTCTGTCCGTCACGCTTTGGCCTAGCGGCTAAACGAATGGTCCGATTGATACCATATTTTGAATTTAGGAGTTTTATGCAAATCCATCGAAGGGTTCTAAGTGGTTTCTTGCTGGCTCTCATTTTGAGGGTAGCTGTCATACAACGAAAATGAAAAATTTAAATGGCTCATAGAATCTTGATGAAACTTTGCATGACCAAGCATCTCAATGTAAGATATCTTGTGCCAGTATCAATTGATCTGTGTAATTGCATATAAGGGGTGTTCCTGTACCACCAAATCGTAAATATGTGATTTACCCAAATTTGGTTCCATGGAGTTTATTAAAATTTTCTATCATATTAATCCTGGATTGGTTGTCTACTTGATTGGATATTCTTTATGATTATTTTTATAAAATTTTGTACACAGGGTGTACCAAAAACTGAAAGGGCTTGCTCAGTAGACTAAACTGAACAATTATCCATAAGGAATATGTGTTGGGAAATTAAAAAACTCTCCATGCAAGTATCCTACGGTAGTATCCATTGATCTGTGGATGTTCCAGTACTACTAAAAGTTAAACATGTGATTTAATCGAAATCGTTTGAGGTTTGTTTGTTTTAATGTTTGACAATTTATATTCTGAATTGATTTGTGTATTTCATTCGAACATTTTTTTTGGAAAAACGTAAATAAAAGTTCGTATTTCCATACTATGTGTTGTATGGCATTACAAATTTAAGTTTGCGGTTAATAGTTTTTCCTTGAGTATTGCGAGAAAGTAAGTGCAGTGCTGCTGTACCATTTATTTACTTTCTCAAAAATGTGTTCTATATCACTTATACATCCATAAAAAACAAGTCTCCCAAAAATGTCCGTCCTTCGCTCGGTCGGTCGGTCGGTCCGTCGGTCGGTCTGTCCGTCATGCTTTGGCCTAGCGGCTAAACGAATGGTCCGATTGACACCATATTTTAAATTTAAGAGTTTTATGCAAATCCATCGAAGGGTTTCGAGTAGTTTCCTGCTGGCTCTCATTTTGAGGGTAGCTATCATACAACGAAAATGAAAAATTGTTATTTTCGCAAAAACGGCTCATAAAATCTTGATGAAACTTTGCATGACCAAGCATCTCCATTTAAGGTATTTGCGGCAGTATCAATTGGTCTCTAGAAATTCATATAAGGGGTGTTCCCTTACTACTAAAATTTAAAAATGTGATTTACTCAAAATCGGTTTCGTTGAGCTTATTTTGATGTTCTACAATTTGGATTCTAAATTGGTTTTCTACCTGACTGCATATTTCATTAAATCATTTTTACATAAATGTTGTTGGTATAGGTAAGTTTGTATTTATATATTATTTGTATGGAATTACAAACTTAAGTTTGCAGTTGGTACTTATTTACTCATTACTTTATAATATAGTAGTTAGTGCATTCGGCTCTTGATCCGAAGTTCTGGGTTCGTTTCCCGGTGGGGACACTGTTGAATGATGACTCTCGTATATCGCGAGAAAGTAAGTGCAGTACTGCTGTACCATTTATTTCATTTCTCAGACATGTTTCTTTGCGAAAGTTGTTCAGTTTCGTTAACTGAACACGGCCTTTCAGTTATCGGTACACCGTCCCTTACACCCTTTATTCTGTGACATTACAGAAAAACTCCAACCTTCAGAAGGCAAGTTACATTATGTGTGTGTGCTAGAGCACCCACGAAACGATTTAGGTCTTTACCTATGAAATTGCCGAAATTTTCTTACAGATTAATGAGATCATAATTTCTATAAATCTAATGCTATTTTTTTCATTTGTCTTATATTTGAAAGTTGACTTCAAGGTTATCAATTTACGCATAAAATAAAGTTTTTATTTTTAGTTTGATATATAAAATTAAGGTTCGAAAATTGTTCGTCTTAAATGTCGTCCGATTTCATCATTAGATATGTTATATTTTTTTACACATAATATTTTTCGAAAATTAAATTTAAGCTTCTGTTAGCTTAATGTCTTCCCAATAATGATTAAAAAAAATAAAAAAGATTGGATTTATAATTCCTAAGAAAAATGCAAAAATGTTAGTACTGAAAATTGAGTTTACCTAAAATTCGCCATACAAAACGGCAATTTCATAGGTAAAGACCTATTATACCCAACAAAGATATTATGTCTATATTTATGTTGAAGTCAATATGTGACGATATTAATCGCCTCAATGGCGACAGCTGTGTTTACAGAATAACTGAAGGTTAAGAGAAAAAAAAAATTCCCAAAGAAAAATAATTTAGCTCAATTCGTGCGTTAAAGAAGGTTACGAGAAAAAAAATGTTCCCTAAGAAAAATTATTCAGCTCAATTCGTGCGTTATTAAGCGAAGAGAACCAGTCTAGTCATAGTAAAAAAATAATAGGCGCAGTAGTAGACTTTTGGTCCGATACCACTATTTCGTCTATTATTATTTTTTATTGTCATTGGGCTTACTCTTAACCTCGATCTAGTCTTGAGGAAAGAGATGAGGTCAATTATGGAACGGGCTTGCCCAAAAGAGGCCTACTCACTCGCGACTTAAATAGATTTGGGTTATATGGGAACACAGACGCAACACTGATGTACGGCAGTGAAAGCTGGGTATGGCAGGAAAAGCATGAAAGTAGAATTAATGCAGTAGAAATGAGAGCGTTGAGGAGTATGATTGGTGTGAAATTGAGTGACAGGATTAGAAATAGTGTGATAAGAGAACGTTGTGGCGTTAAAGAAGACGTAGTGACTAAAATTGAGAAAGGGATGCTGAGATGGTTTGGTCATGTAGAGAGGATGAATGAAGGAAGATTGACGAAAGAGATCGACAAGGCGAGAGTGAAAGGAAACGTTGGAAGGGGAAGGCCTCGGCGAACGTACCAGGACCAAATTCAGGGCGGCGTTCTGAATAAAGGTCTGGTTAAAAGTACCCTAAACCGACAAGCATGTATGAAAGGATTGATGAAAGTTCAGGAAGCAAGGGAAGTATGTCAAGATCGTAGCAGGTGGAGAACTGTGGTCTCTGCCTACCCCGACGGGAACATGGCGTGATGTTATGTATGTACAGACGCAGACAGAGAATTAAATATTAAAATAAAACATGTGGTAGGTATTACTCAGTGGTACGAGTAGGGTCAACCGTTTGTCGGTAGAAACTTTTTCAACTCTATTACCACGCCATAAGGTCCAAAAGTGTTTCTACTGATGTGCGGCCGTGTGTACCTACGGAACACTGTGCACGTGTCGTACTGTCACTTGTTTTTTAGGGTTCCGTACCTCAAAAGAAAAAAACGGAACCCTTATAGGATCACTTTGTTGTCCGTCTGTCTGTCTGTCTGTCTGTCTGTCTGTCTGTCTGTCTGTCTGTCTGTCTGTCTGTCAAGACCCTTTATCTCACGAACGGGTAAAGGTATCAGATTGAAATTAATATCATATATTAGGATCCATGGACCACACAAGGTCTGAAAATTTCAATTTTTTACAACGACGCAATAAAAAGATATGGCATTTTATGTTCTCATCTCCATACATTTATTCAAAAATGCAAAACCTACAGGGTAGTTCCCGTTGACCTAAAATTATGAAATTTGGCAAGAAGCTAGGTCTTACAGTACAAATAATGGGAAAAGTCTGAAATCATTAAATATTACAACTTTTCTCACAACTAATGGTAACCAATTGTGGTGAGCTCCCGTTTCAAGAACATTCATATAAGAGAGGGGTCAAGTTGGATGGTCACTGAGTTTTTAAAGTCAAAGAGCAAAAGCTTTTAGTATATAATAATTATGGTAGGTAGTACTGGGTAGTATGGGTCATACTGTGCCTGGACGGTGGTGGTATTGCTTATTAAATTTTTAAAAATTTTTGCTTTTTTACTTTTGAAATGTTTTTGATATTTTTAGACGCTTACCTTACAGGTTTCGCCGTCAATATTTAAATAAAATAAAGATAAGAAAATAGTTAATGTTTTTTTTACTTTTATAATATAATTATACTTACTAAACAAAGTTTATTTAATACGTGACAAAGTGTGGAACCATAATCTGATATCAGCGCCATCTTTAGGTACACGGTACAGACTTTTTAACCTAACTTCCTCTGAGACATCCAAAGCTCAAGATAATACCAATTATGGCCACTAGGACGACACAGGTAAAAAATAATTAGAACCGTTTGATTGTATGCTATAGGTACTCAAAAAAATTTTCCTGCTTATAATAAATAAATTATATCACGGATTGCTTTGAAAATTAGAAATATGCAACATAAGCGTAAATTGGGTTAGGATGGAGGTAGGATACGCCATCTATACCGTTTAATATAGCTGGTAGGTAGGTATACTGCGTGCAAAATAACTTTGTCTGTGACCGTTAATGCGCAGAAGTCAAAAAATTAGTCGCGGGGGTGAGCACGGCTCCCCCCAGGGGGCGAGCGAATCGCTCATTGGCTCTCCGCCTGTCACCCATGCGCGGAAAATAAAGACTTGTTCTGAACGCGCTGTACCTATTCCAACCTATAGCGTGAGCTGAGGTTGGTCTTAGGTACACTTAACAGCACATCAGGAGAAACACTTTTGCACCTTATGGCATGGTAATAGAGTTGAAAAAGTTTCTACCGACGTGCGTTTGACCGTACGTACACACGGCCGCACATCGGTAGAAACACTTTTGGACCTTATGGCGTGGTAATAGAGTTGAAAAAGTTTCTACCGACAAGCGGTTGACCGTACGTTGACCGACCGTACGTAGCCATGATCACACCTAGCTGTATTCAAAGACTAATTCAGCGTACATTGCTCGTTGAAGTAAGGATATTGCAATTAACATAACCAAGCCTCCCAGCAATGTATGCCGAATTAAGTTGATGTACTTCTGTTGGCGAACCAATAAATAAATACAATAAATACAATACAAGTCTTGGAATTTAGGTAGGTGTGATCGTGGCTTAAACTGTCAAGCTTGATGTGCTAAGCAGGTAATTTAGTTTTATACTATGGTTTTATTGTACACCTTTTGAGATGTACCTACGTCAGCAATCAACTGTAACAAAACGTAAGATGAACATGTTATCTTCAATTATAGGTATAAGTTTTATCAATGAAAAACCTACAGGGTACTTCCCGGTGACCTAAAAATATGAAATTTGGCAAGAAGCTAGGTCTCACGGTACAAATAATGGGAAAAGTCTGAAATCATTAAATATTACAACTTTTCTCACAACTAATGGTAACCAATTGTGATGAGCTCCCGTTTCAAGAACATTCATATAAGAGAGGGGTCAAGTTGGATGGTTGCTGAGGCGATTTTTGTTTTAGTTCTATTTAAAAACGGGAACACTTACAAACTTGAAAATTGGTATGTTTATAGGGCATAGGCTATAAAATAATAACAAATAATAAAATTTGGTCAAGCGCGTGTCGGACTCAAAAAATCTAGCACATTAACTTACTGAAATTTCAACTAATTGTTTATGTGGTGGTACGGAACCCTCAGTGCGCGAGTCCGACTCGCACTTGGCCGGTTTTTTGTAAAACCCCATACGAACGAAGCCGTGGGCCGTGGCGTGGGTTCCCTAAAATCAAACCTGAAACTTAACGGAGTGTAGGGACGGTGCACCGAAAACTGGAAGGGCATACTCAGTCAACGGAACTGAACAACTTTCCAAAAGAAACAATATAAGGAAATTAAAAAAATATTCGACATATCCAAACAAACTGTTTGATCAGTCAGAGTGAGCAATTTGTATGGAGAGGTTATTTTTTTTTCATTACCCAAAAATGTTTCTTTGGGTTTTGAAAGGTGTTCAGTTTCATAAGCAGATTTACATCCGTTGTATAAACAGAACAGTACCATAATTACTGGTCCGTTAATTGACTGGCCCCTTTGCCTTCTACGGCGTGGGCCGCGTGTCTAATCCCTATCTGTGTGATGAACACGATGCTACCCAGAATCAGGCTTTGCCTAGTTTGGTATCTGATAACTTTGTGTGAATTGTCCCCCGATATTTATTTATAATGTGGTGCCGGGAAAGAACAGTACCAACCCATCTCTACCCGTGGGTGTCGTAAGAGGCGACTAAGGGTTTATGAACCGGAAGATGGGCAGCGGCATCTTTCTGTGTGTCGTACCATCTTAACTGTGGCACAGATTAGAGAATAAATAGTAAACTAACGTTTACTGCGGTCACCAACAACAGCGGTCGCCAGCCGTAACGCTTACAAGCGTGGTGACTATGGTGACCCCCTGCTAAGTACCACGCGTTCTTGCTGGAGGTGTGAAGGGAGCCCCCTGTCCTGCAGTGGACGATTCACGAGATGTTATGATGACATTGAACGTACTAAGATTATGCTGAGACTCAGTGACCCGAGTCGCCGCATCATTGTTAGTAATTTGTATCAATTGTAGTCAGAGGCCATTGCCTTCGCGACAACAATCATAAAGTGCGGTTTACTGTTATACTATTTTCATCATATTTTCCCGTTGCGTTGTTTTCTTTTGTAGTACAGAAAAGGAGGCACTAAATTCCTTACAAGGGGTGATTCTTGAAACTGGACAAAAGTCTCAAAGAAATAGAATAGAAAATAATTTATGTCCCAAATCACATATACTTAGTTAAATTTTAATTAAGTACCTGTAGAGCCCCGGTGTATCCCGAAGGATACAGAAGAGGATCGAGTTCCCGCGCTTTATATTCTGCCTTATTGCGTCGAAGCTATGGTTTATTTTGGTTTGGTGTGTATAGGGAGTAATGACCTATTTAAATTACCTTTCGAATGACGTATAAACCATAGATTAAAGTTGGCGGCAATCGGACGGATGACGCGCCAAAGTTCAAAATTTTTGAAAATCTTGGTCACGTGGCAACATCCGACCGATTTGAGTCGGTCAATGGCGGCCGGGGTTCAAGGCCATATTATACGACCGTAAAAATTCGCAACCCTCTTTTTAATTGCATAGATTATTGCGAATTTTTTGTATGTTGGGATCAGTGAGGTTAACAAACATTTGGTAGTAACGGTTATAGCGAAAAAAGACCTACTCAATAGTCATACTCGTATATCCGTGTGTCGCAACTGACGACACGCAGCGGCGCTGATTTTCAGTAGGTACCTAGTATGCACAGAAAAACGCAAAGCATCGAAGGATAAAACAAACATTAATTATCAATAGGTACTACTTTAGTATGTGTACAAAGGAACATCTAATTGGTAATTATAATTATAAAAAGTAAAAAAAAGATAGGTATAGTATAATAATTAAAATACTTACCTAAATGTAGAACGAAAGAAAAATTTGACTACTCATTATTTACTATTACCTATCCAATCTAATTTGTTTGTAATTCCGAGTCACCTAAGAGTCGTTTCTTTTCTCGTGAGATTAAGAAGTTTGCTCTATGGAAGGAACAGAATACTCACTCTTTACCGAGGTTCCATTCCATGGTTCTATGTTTGGTTGTTTTATCCACTCATCCATGTTTAAACAAGCTTTACTTTGTTTGGAATCAGATGACCTTGTGTCAATCTGTCTGGGAAATCGCCGAAGTCATAACAAATGTAACACAACACTACAGAACACGCCTCCGTAATATAACACGACATAATCACAGCAAACTATCCCGGTGTAACAACAATACGTTGATCCATATGGCATCGCCGCACGCGCATCGAATTGTAATAGCTACCGGAGACAATTACTGTCATGTAGCACGCTTCCACTGTGGATAAGGCATAATAATAATAGAAACACACTGAGTCCACGTACGGAGCGTTTGTAACGATCGGATTATCGAATAAAATAATATATTTTTAGACACTTAATGCGACCACTAATAGCGGCGACCGAGACGTGGCTGCTCACTATGGGCCTTATTAGAAAGCTCAAAGTCACCCAACGGGCTATAGAAAGGGCTATGATCGGCGTCTCTCTGCGGGATCGAATCAGAAATGAGGAGATCAAAGCCCTGAGAATCGCTAAACTAAGGTGGCAGTGGGCAGGGAACATCGCAAGAAGAACCGATGGCCGATGGGGCGTAAGGGTTCTAGAGTGGCGACCACGTACCGGAAGACTGGTTAAAGTCGCGGGAAGCCGGTGGATGCTAGCAGCGCATGACCGTTCGTCATGGAGATCTTTAAGGAAGGCCTATGTCCAGCAGTGGACGTCTTTCGGCTGATATGATGATGACCCTTAGACATTTTTCTTATAAACGCATATTAGAATTCTTTGATATCAGAATATTAGATTATTATTATTTGATTAGAATTATTTGAGCATGTATGAAAGGATTGATGAAAGTACAGGAAGCAAGGGAAGTATGTCAACGTAGCAGGTGGAGAACTGTGGTCTCTGCCTACCCTGACGGGAACAAGGCGTGATATTATGTATGTATATAAGTGTATTGGTATTTTTTGTTGCTTTTTTTTTTCACGTGCTGCGATGTAAATAAAGACGTCATAAAAAGATGTAAAATGTCGTAATGTGAGTAATAGTACATTAAGATGCACGTGCGCTATTTTGGATATTACGGCCGAGGCTCAGAAATTGCAGCCCGAGCCGCAGGCGAGGGCGTAATGGAGCCGAGGGTGTAATCACCAAAGCGCACAAGCTTCTTACGACGTTTTTCAACACATTTGCGAATAAAAACGAATCAAAATCGCTTACCTTTTTTTCCTAAGGAAATTTCGTAGACGTTTTCCTCACATTTCTAGGTCACCCGATACACCGGACTTGTGTTTTTGTTCAAGTATTTTCGACGTTCTACACTTATCACTGTTTTTCTTATTTGTAGAAGTCATTTATTTTTTAATTACATCAAACACATTTCACAACAAGAAATATCTGTTAAAATGGCGCGCGTATAACTTTTTTCGAAGACACAGATTATACATGCGCGCGCAGGAGACAATGACTAAGCTATCAAACGGACTACTTTTCAATTTATTTTAAAATTGAATATTTTGTTACTTTAAAGACAAATTTGTAGTTAGTTGATTAAAATCAATATTTTCGTTTAATTAACGTTTATTTATTATATTATCGAACACAATTTCTTAATACGTTAAATTATTATGAATGTTATAGATATATAAACTCTTTGCACCTTGCCGCTATAAAAAACAAAACAAAAATAAAACACTAACCTGCCAAACAGCTTACTCTGCAAGGAGGTCTTTGTTCTGACGCTCACTCCCTTGAATTATTTAATATTGAATATTTTGTTACTTTAAAGACAAATTTGTAGTAAGTTGGTTGATTAATATAAGTATTTCCATGTAATTAACATTTACATACATACATAACATCACGCCTCTTTCCCGTTGGGGTAGGCAGAGACCACAGCCCTCCACCTGCTACGATCTTGACATACTTCCCTTGCTTCCTGTACTTTCATCAATCCTTTCATACATGCTCGTCGGTTTAGGGTACTTTTAAGCTGGCCTTTATTCAGAACGTCCTGAATTTGGTCCTGGTACGTTCGCCTAGGCCTTCCCCTTCCAACGTTTCCATTCACTCTCGCCTGGTAGATCTCTTTGGTCAATCTTCGTTCATTCATCCTCTCTACATGACCAAACCATCTCAGCATCCCTTTCTCGATTTTGGTCACTACGTCTTCTTTTACGCCACACCGTTCTCTTATCACACTATTTTAAATCCTGTCACTCAATTTAACACCAATCATACTCCTTAGCGCTCTCATTTCCACTGCATTAATTCTACTTTCATGCTTCTTCTGCCATACCCAGCTTTCACTGCCATACATCAGTGTTGGTACCAAAACTCCCCCATGAACAGCCAAACGAGCCTTGTGAGACACCTTCTGACTCCTCATAAAGGCGTGCAGGGCACCATTCACCAATTTATTTATCATATTATCGAACACAGTTTACTTTTTCATGGAAATATTATGAATGGTATAAATATAGAAACTCCTTGCATCTTGCCGATTTAAAAAAAGACATAAATTACAACACTAGTAAAATTATAGTAATGAAAAAAGCACGCGTGTTTAATAAGCTGGATTATGGACCTTAATACAGTGCAAATAGAGCTGTTTTATGAGCAAATGTGTTGAAAAGAAATTTTAAATTCTGTAGAATCTTTCACATTACTCTTACACTAAAAACAGTCGAAATTACAAGTGGATTTGACTTCTTTGTTTAAATCCTATACCTTTTGTAACTACGTTGCGTCTTGCGCATTTATTATTATACTAGCGACCTGCCCTGGCTTCGCACGGGTGCAATGCTGATACTAAATAATATTTTAGTATTATTCTATAGTATTATCCTATTACGAGTATTGACTAATAGTGCTATAGGGCGAAGCGCGGCCTTCGACGCGCTATTTACAGGCACCACGCGCCGCCGGACCCCTGGCCGGTACCGCCGCAACCGCTATTTCCCTGCATTTTAAATCTGTAATATAAAGGGCCATATTGACGTATATTGATTGCTCAATGTATTTAATGTAATTAATTGGATAAGGATTAATGTTGTATTGCTTAAAATCGCTTCGTAAAGAAGCCATTATTTTTCGAAAGGATAAAAATGGTTATTGTGGGTTATCCCTAAGAGATAAACATATACTATTGCGGACTTTTTTTTTAGACCTTTTTAAGGTGTACAATACTGTAGTACATTATTTTGATCTATCTCGTAGGTTTCAGCCAGCGTTTGCAATGTAAGCGCAAAAAAATTTGTTTATTTACGACATCACATTAGAAACCTCTAAAATTATCAGTGTTTCTCTGATATATTATGCATGTATTATACATATAAACCTCCCTCTTGAATCACTATCTATTAAAAAAAATTGCATCAAAATCCGTTGCGTAGTTTAAAAGATCTAAGCATACATAGGGACAGACAGACAGCGGAAAGCGACTTTGTTTTATACTATGTAGTGATATTTAGAATTTCAACATGATTGATTGAACGTGATTGCAGTACTTAACGGCAATTATTGTACTTTACTGGCAAGAGTTATAAGCCAGCGTGTAAAAGTTGCATCTTTTACGCTGCGTACGTCGGCCCAGTCTGTTTCTGCCATAAAGCTAGGCTTGATTTGTATGCGTGTGAGTATGGACGGACACAACTAACAGAGAATCGTGACGTGTCCACGAATTGAACTATTTAAAAAATATGGTATATTTATTTACTTTAAGACTGCATTAGGTATTCCACTCTTAAACATAGTTATGACAATAATATTTTAAAGGTGAAACTTGGTATATTTATTACTATTTTACTCGCTAACCGGTAAAATGGCTGAAATTTGTCAGGATTTTAGATTATGAACCAGAAAAACTTAAAATTGACTTTTACCGGGGAAAATTGGGGAAATGCGTTCCGCTAGATCCACGTGGACGAATTAAATCGCGGGTAATAGCTACTTAGTTTATAAAGGGATTTGATACTCCCCATCTTATACATGGATCGTTAATGTGTGCGAAGGAGGCCAAATAGCCCGGGAGGCGAGCGATCTAAAACGTCAAGCGTTTTCTAAAAACTGTATTTTTAATATTATGTCACATTGTTGGAGTAGAAAAATAGCCTCCCGTCAGGCAGCCCCATCAAAATATACCTGGGAACTATTTCTTAAATCTGAAATTTGGTATACACTTGAAGAATATTATTATAATTGTAAAAATAATAACCGATAAAAGGTTGCGCCTTCTATGTGGCGCGATTGATCTGTTCAAAACACTTAAGCCAGTCAAAATCTTAGTTTTGTATTTAAATATGCTATTTAGTAGTGGACATTTCATGTGATGTTATGATGATGATGATGATCTGAAACTATAAATAAGTAGGTATCTACTACATATCTATAAAAAAAAGGTTAGACAGGCCAAACACTAACGAATCCAGCTGACTGACGGGAGACAATTTCTTTACTCCAATTTTAGAAAATGCCTTCAGTTTTAGGTCGCTCGCCTCCCGGTAAAACCCTCGATAACGATTGGGGTGAGATCGGTGTCAAATGCTGACCTATATCACATTAAAGAAAGTTGTTTGTTTGAATGGGATAGTTCCAAATACGAGCGCGGAACTATCTCACACAAAAAAGAAGTTATTTGTTTGAAAGGAATAGTTCCAATCACGAATGCGTCCTTCACTGGCCTTAATAGAGGTTGAAGTATTCACTCATTTCAGATAGTGGATTCCATATCCGACTGAGTACACTATTAGATCAGAAACAATACGGGTTTATTGTTTGCGCTCTTATAAAACCTATTCGACATTACTCATAGCCGTTTAACCGTAGGCGCTAGCCTTGAATTGCGTTGCAGAAACGTAATGTAAATATTATTGCGTTATTTTATTATTTACTAGTTCTAGGGTCCATTTAAGGGCGAGTCGCAGGTTTAATCCATGAGATCACTCCTTGAATGAAGTCATAAATTAATACAACCATCACACCTGTTATGATTTTATTGCATTCAATAAGCTAGTACCAGGGCGACCGAGCTATGCTCTGTATGATTAAAATATCATCGGGTGAGCTATGCTACTCAACAACAGATGGCGCTGTAAGTTTCTTGAACGCACTAAAACGCGCTAAGAAATATTAAAAAAGACGGTGAAAACGAATTTTCCCAGACATGAGACCTAGCTAGATCGATTTTTGCCCCCAAAAACCCCTGTATACTAAATTTCATCGAAATCGTTAGAGCCATCTTCGAGAGACCGATTACAAATATATATATATACAAATATTGCTCGTTTCATAGAATAGGATAGTAGAGCAATTAAAATATGCTTGTGACTTGTTTTAGGCATTTGATTGCCTTAATCTTGCGGATTTATGATCAAACTGAAAAAAATTCTGTGTATTCAAAATTCTGTAGTTACTGGACGTGTGGGTAGAAGCTTGACGTGCTCGTGACTGTACCTACACATGGACGTATCCACGAAAAACTTACGGCCTTATCAAGGATGCAGCCAACCAGGGATTTTTTGTAAAGAGTTTCTTTTTTCTTTCCAGGGGCGCTGAACTTGGTGATGTTACACTACTGCGACGGATGCCTAACGTAGAAGTACTAGCACTCAGGTATGTAAACAGAGTAATACCACGATCACACCTAACTGAATTCAAAGACTAATTCGGCATACATTGCTGGGAGGCTTGGATATGCTACTCGTAATTAGTGGAGTGCCGTAAGATTTATACTTCGGAATCCAGGGCCAGTCAATGAATCTTCATATAAATTTTAGTTAATTTTGTTATAGCGGCAACATAAGTACATGATCTGTGAAAATTTTAACTGTCTAGCTATTACTGTTCATGAGATAAAAAATGTTGGTGTTTATTATTTTTTTTTCCTTCTCTTATTCCCACCCCTCACCTTTGTACCTGCGGTCCCTTGACGCCCAAGGACAAACTTTGAACTAATAAAAATAAAAAATAAACTTTGCGAAATTAATAATTATTTTTTTAATAATTAAAAATTGAGATCGGGCAAAATATTTTTTTTATACATTTTTCTATATGCTGTTAAAAACATATTTCAGAAATTTATATGAAGATTCATTGACTGGCCCTGGATTCCGAGATTTTTAAATTTTTATGCCTTACGGCACTCCACTAAATTGCACTATCCTTACTTCAACGAGCAATGTAAGCCGATTTAGTTTCTGAATTAGGAAAGGTGTGATCGTGGCTTAAAATCACACCCCGGACTCTACCCACAACGAGCGCGAATTTGAAACTGGAAGGTCGCGTAGGCTCGCATATTCAGTACCAAAGACCCTCAGAACGGCGACAATCTCTTGGCGGGTGCGCGCGGGGGTGCGGGGTGGATTGCAAGAGGGGCGGAGAGTGTCCGTTCTGTATGATAGTCATCATCATAACATCCCATGAAACGTCCACTACAGGACAGGGAGCTCCCTCCATAATTCTAGCTTTTGCTGGAAAAATGTGGAGGGGAAGTACCATAGTCACCTCGCTTGTTACCGTTACGGCTGGCACCATGGACCGCGGTTGTAGGTGACCGCAGTAAGTAAGATGTAAGATACAAAGGAGGATGCTGCTGCCCGTCCTCCAGTTTATAATCCTTAGTCGTCTCTTACGACACCCACGGGTATGTATGGGTTGGTACTATTCTTTGCCGGCACCACACGGGACGGTATAATACGAGTAGTTCTATTGCTTTATTCTGCGGTAAAGTTCTGCTAATGCTTCTGAGCTTCTGCCAATAAACTTCAGCGCAAATGCACCGCAGTTTTTCACAGTAACAACAATGTAAACTATAAGCCTGTTGGTGTGCTTGGTCGTGAAGTGAGCCTGTCTTTCACACTGTAGGCCGCGGGTTCGATCCCCGCCCAGGGCAAACATTTGTGTGATGAACACTAGTGTTTGTTCTGTGTCTGGGTGTTATTTATACAGGGTGTTCAAATTCAGAACGTTCTGAATAAAGGCCAGGTTAAAAGTACCCTAAACCGACGAGCATGTATGAAAGGATTGATGAAAGTACAGGAAGCAAGGGAAGTATGTCAACATCGTAGCAGGTGGAGGACTGTGGTCTCTGCCTACCCCGACGGGAAAGAGGCGTGATGTTATGTATGTATGTATGTATGTTAATTTGATTGCGTGCCATAGCTCAGGGGCGGGATCAGTATCAGTAACTGAACAACTTTTCCCAAGGAACAAAGGTCGAAATACGAAAATAAATTTTTGACCTCCCATAGAAACTGCATCAGCTGATAGCGCATTTTGTATGGAAGGTCAAATTTGGTTTTTCGTATTCCCACCTATGTTTCTTGGGAAAAGTTGTTCAGTTACTGATACTGATCCCGCCCCTGACCTATGGCACGCAATCAAATTAACACCCTGTATATTCATGTATGTGTATTGTCTCTGATACCCGTAGGCTTTGCATAGTTTGGAATCAAATGACCTGTAATAACGAACGGCAGAAGTGAAAACTTGCATTTTTGAATATTATGCTTTTTGTAAGGGTCAATCGCGCGATTGCTCGCGTACTTCTTTGATGTCACTGAATAAAAGCCCGTATTGTAATAACAATACGGTTGACAGTTGACGCTTTTTCGATAAGGCTACAGATCTGACGCGACATCTGACGCGAGTTTAACATTTTTTACCCATTTAAAAAACTGCCAAGCGCCGCTAAAGACGTTCCACTTCAAAAGTTTCCACTTCTAAAAAGCTTGTTTGTTTTTTTTAAAAAATGACTAACCCACCTGTCACCTTCAGTCACGTTGCGTTGCCTTACAGCAAGGTTGTCAAAAACCTTGGTGTTCTATTTGATAACACTCTTTCTTGGCGGCCACACATTACTGAAACAAGTCGTAAAGTATTTGCTGCTGCTGGTGCGCTTCGCAGATGGAAAAACATGCTCCCCGTGAAGACCAAAGTTGAACTTGCGCAGTCCTTACTCTTACCAATACTTGACTATGCTGATGTCTGCCTCATTGACCTTAATGAGGACCTGCTTAATAAGCTCCAACGCCTGCAAAACCTTTGCATAAGATTCATATTTGGACTGCGTAAGTTCGACCATGTGTCTGAATACAGGAGCAAGTTAAAATGGCTGCCTATCAGATTGCGTCGTGATGAGCATGTCCTTGCACTTCTCTACAACATACTGCATGACCCCCGTACTCCATCATACCTTAAAGAACGTTTCCGATACCACAGTTCTGATCTTTCTCGTGATCTGCGATCTAAAACTGACAATCAACTGCAAATTCCATTAACTCGGTCAGGTTACTATAAGGAATCGTTTACGTTGAAAGCTGTCAGTCTCTGGAATGATTTGCCGTCAGATATTCGTCACTCCAAGTCACTAGCTGTTTTCAAAACTAAATTACATAAACATTTCCTTCATAAAATAGTTCCTTAGTTTGCAACAATTACTTATATGATACCTTTTGCTGTTGTATGTATTTATATATAATGTAAATATATTGATTTATTGTGTATGTTACATTTATTCCTATGTTTAAATTATTTATTTGTATATATATATATTATATATTTGTATATGTACATATTGTATTGTAAAAGTATATAAAAATTATAGATTGGCACACTACTGCAGTACTCTATCACACTTTCCTACATGCAAAGGTTGTCTGGAAGAGATCGCTCCCAGCGATAAGACCGCCTTTGTCACCCTAGATTTAAGACTCTCTTTTGTAATTGTTAATGTGTTCTGTGTGTGACAATAAAGTGTTTATCTATCTATCTATCAACCTACCCACTATCTACATACATACAAGAACGTCTACACTATGTATTACCTAATAGTACATTCTCCATACGGAAGTAAGGATGGTGCATTACGTTCGTTTGAGAAAGTGCATGCTCACTGTTTGTATTGAGCGTATAGTTTGTTCATCTTACGGCGAAAGTACGTAAGAGCAAATAAGTGGTTAAAGTGGTAAGTCCATCATTATATCGAGTGGATTGATACCAGGGAATCAGGAACCGGTAGAGCTTTCCCTACCATTATTTTTAGCGGGTCAATTGATAGGCTTGAATACATTTTATTGGATAAAAACCCGTATGATCTTGTTACCTATTGACTCGACTAACCGTATCATATGGAAAGCCTTTGATAGGGTTTCCTATAAAATAAGCTCAATTAACACTTAAATTTGCGTACCCTTACAAAAACCCTTTCCCATAGAGTACACCCTATCTGATGGCACTTTCCATTTAGCGGCGGCAACACTTTTCTCCGGGACGCGAACGATTCACGCGCCGCGTGCGCAAGTAGGGGGCAAAAACCCTTTTAATAAAATACCCTTTCAACAATTTGGTAAGCGCTTAGCCTTAGCCAATAAAGAATTTATCTATCTATCTATCTATCATTAGGTTAGGGTTACCCTATAAGGATAAATAATGAGCATTTTATAATGAAGTTTTAATGTGTAACATAAATGTTAGGATATAGTAAATCGGGATAGTGTATAGGGAGACCCCTAAAGGGGCTTTTGAAATTAGCCGCTAATCCGGTCCCTGGGTTGTTACGTCGATGTCAGATCTCTCAAACTTTGGGCTCAACGGCGCTTGGCACTTTTTTAGATGGGTAAAAAATGTTAAACTCGCGTCAGATGTCGCGTCAGATGTCGCGTCAGATCTCGCGTCAGATCCGTAGCCTGATCGAAAAAGCGTGAACTGTCAACCGTATTGTTATTACAATACGGGTTTTTATTCAGTGACATCAAAGAAGTACGCGAGCAATGGCGCGATTGACCCTTACAAAAAGCATAATATTCAAAAATGCAAGTTTTCACTTCTGCCGACACTCCCGGAGTGCAACCCGTCCCTTTTTTAGGGTTCCTTACCCAAAGGGTGAAAAACGGGACCCTATTGATATGTCTCCGATGTCTGTCTGTCTGTCAGCGGCCTGTATCTCATGAACCGTAATAGGTAGAAATTTGAAATATTAAAAAATTGTGTATATTAGTTGCCGCTACAATAACAAATACTAAAAATGAGAGAAAGTAAAGAATGAAGGGGAGCTCCCAAACAGCTAAAGGGGTTAGCGTTAAAAAAAGTTTGAAGTTCGTTGTTTAGAGCTCGTTGAGTACATAAATACCCGTGATAAATACTGTATTTTTGTTTAAAAAAATATTTAAAAACAAAGGAATAAGATGCCACCAAAGTCAGCTGTTTTTATAAAATTTTGTTTGAGCTGTATCTCATGAACAGTAATAGCTAGACAGTTAAAATTCTCACCGATTATGTATTTCTGTTGCTGCTTTAACAACAAATACTAAAAATAAAAAAAGTTATAAATTAAGGGGGGCTCAAATTTTTAGGCGATTTTTGTTTTAGCTCTATCTTAAAAACGGGAACACTTACAAACGTTAAAATTGGTACATTTATAGAGCATACCTGTAGAATAACAACAAAAATAAAATCTGTTCAAGTGCGTGTCGGACTCAAAAAATCTAGCACAGTAACTTACTGAAATTTCAACTAATTCAATTATGATTATGTGGTGGTACGGAACCCTCGGTGCGCGAGTCTGACTCGCACTTGGCCGGTTTTTTTTTATCTTTATCATAGCGAGCTTTCTTCAGTATTTCAATAGTCAATACAGCCTAACTTCCTCTTCAAAATCCACGCAGGATTTTGAAGAGGAAGTACCATAAATATGTAAGATGGTACGATTCGCAGAATGACACTGCTGCCCATCCTCCTCCACATGTTAGTCCTAAGAACTATTCTTAGTGGGCACCACACGGATTTTTTTTCAAGCTTGGGTGGGTATACAAACAAAACCCAAAAGAATCTTTTAAAACCAAACAATAAATAAAGTGAAAATTTAGAAAACTTCACCTTTTGTAAATAAACAATAGAAAACAATCGTTAGTTTTCAAACTTCGAACAATAACTCGACGCGTCTTCCGTAGTTGCGCGCGCAAGGCCAGCCATTCAGAGCGGAGCGGCGTTGCCCAATCAGATAACAGTCTTGACCAATCGTGTGAAGGGTCCGAATTTTAAATGACGGTCGAAATCAACTCTGAATTGATTTGAATGACAGCAGTGTGACAGCACGATGCACGAGTGACGGAGCGATGCGTACATACATACATACATAACATCACGCCTTGTTCCCGTTGGGGTAGGCAGAGACCACAGTTCTCCACCTGCTACGATCTTGACATACTTCCCTTGCTTCCTGAACCTTCATCAATCCTTTCATACATGCTCGTCGGTTTAGGGTACTTTTAACCTGGCCTTTATTCAGAACGTCTTGAATTTGGTCCTGGTACGTTCGCCGAGGCCTTCCCCTTCCAACGTTTCCATTCACTCTCGCCTTGTGGATCTCTTTCGTCAATCTTCCTTCATTCATCCTCTCCACATGACCAAACCATCTCAGCATCCCTTTCTCAATTTTAGTCACTACGTCTTCTTTTACGCCACAACGTTCTCTTATCACACTATTTCTAATCCTGTCACTCAATTTCACACCAATCATACTCCTCAACGCTCTCATTTCTACTGCATTAATTCTACTTTCATGCTTCTTCTGCCATACCCAGCTTTCACTGCCGTACATCAGTGTTGGTACCAAAACGCCTCTATGAACAGCCAGACGAGCCTTGTGAGACACCTTCTGACTCTTCATAAAAGCATGCAGAGCACCATTCACCATGTTTCCAGCATTCACTCTTCTTTCGATATCACTTTCGCACTTTCCAACTCCAACTATTAAACGAGCAATATACTATATATACAACGTGTTAATGGAATAAGCGAAACCCTCATACACCCCAACAAATTTTTATTAAAATAAATCCATTCCCGTAAAAAAATCTTAAAAAGATTTTTTTATCTAGATATTGTTATTTTAAAGTTTCATGATTGTTCTAGTTTCATCGTTGTTCTATTCCGCGCACTCCTTCCCGCGCGGCGCCGAGCCAGGGCGCGTATCCGCAAAAATATGTATTTAGAATAGAAGCGGCAAAAATTGAAATAATAAATATTGAATTAATAAAAAAACCCGTGAAATTGATTCTACTCTCGATTCTGAATAAACTATTTTCTCAGTTTCGCTTATTCCGTTAAGGGGGTTGCTGAGTGGCAGCACCTTACTTTTAGAAATAAATTTATTGCGTCGCAAATACAGAACTTTTCATTAGTATTGTTCGTTTGGCGGCAATATGGGGTAGCTATACATGTTATAACCCATAACATCTTAGCTTAGCTTATCATTTATAGTTTTGTATTGGTAAAGTGCTAAAAGTGGCCGTTTTTGGCACTTTTGGAATACAAAGCTATTCACGATAAGCTAAGGTGTGAGGTGATGGACAATAAAATATAGAACTACCCCAAATTGCCGCCAAACGAACAATCATTATTAAATGTTTTGTATTTATGACGCAATAAATTTATTTTCACAAAGTGGCAGCACCTCTGCTCAGCAACCACCTTAACATGTTGTATATGCATGCATAGTGCATGCATACATAATGTCATCGGTTTCTCAAAAATTAAATTACGATGAAAGATCGATCTAGCTAGGTCATATGTCTGGGAATGTTTTTTAGTATATTATTGAAAATAGCGCGTTAAGATTACACAGAGCGAAGCTCGGTCGCCCAGGTACTTATTTCGAATATGAATAGAATAGAATAACATTTATTCCCAAAAAACAGTGAAAAATAACAATTTTAAATTACAAAATAAAGTAAGGTACACTGCCCAGGGAAAAGGGACTGACTCAGCATTTTGTTGCAAAGAGTAGTACAAGTACTAACTCTAAGCAACACTGATATTCTGTCAGTACCAAAGCTACGCTCAACAGTATGGAAAAACTAAAGTTGTATATTGCTAACAAAGTATGTGTCGTGTCCTGTGTGAAAGTGGGTATTGATAGAGTGCCAGCAAATAAAAAGGATATTATGGGGTATTATATTTACAAAACAGCAGAAAACATATATAAAATACACAAGTATATATATATATATACAGATAGATATACATAAACAAAAATAAATATATGATCATAAATATGCATAAGTATTTTACATAATATATAATTGAAAAGCTTAATCACCGGTTATTTTTTGAATGAGACTGCATTCCGTGTTTGACGCAGACGCGTAATAGGTACTGAACGCAACTTGCTGGTAGTGTGCGTGGTCACGCACACATAAACGAACGCTTCCAGACCCGAACGAAAGTTAGTAACTCATAATTAATTTAAAAAAAATGTTTTTGGTTGAGTTAGGGTAATAACAAAAATATCACAGGTCATTCAATTATCAACTATCATTCACGCATCACTTATCGTTTGCACATAACCCATCATACACTCATCATCATTCCTTCGCTCATCAACATTCATCCACTCATTACATACGCGCATCACTCATCATCATTCATCCACTCATTAACTACCATACGCGCATCACTCATCATCATTTATCCACTCATTAACTATCATTCGCGCATCACTCATCATCCACTCATCATCATTCATCCACTCATCAACTATCATCCGCGCCTCACTCATCATCTGCACATAACCCATCATACACTCATCATCATTCATCTATTCATCAACTATCATCCGCGCATCACTTATCATCCGAACATCACTCATCATCCGCTCATGCCTAAGTTTGGCGCTGTTTGCTTCTTTTAAAAAAGTAATCCATTTAAATCCGAACCATCGTTGTACATTTCGTTGTTTTTGTGATCGAAAGATCAAAGGATACATACTAACGATCAAAAGGCAGTCTTATTTCGAAAAGCCATGCCATGGAAATCCGTCTCAAGAGGAAAATTTAACAGACCTGACGAAATAATGTAGCCTGTTTCCTGCCTAAGTTTGGCGCCGTTTGCTTCTTTTAAAAAAGTAATCCATTTAAATCCGTGCCGTCGTTGTACATTTCGTTGTTTTTGTGATCGAAAGATCAAAGGACACATACTAACGATCAAAAGGCAGTCTTATTTCGGAAAGCCATGCCATGGAAATCTGTCTCAAGAGGAAAATCTAACAGATCTGACGAAATAATGTAGCCTGTTTCCTGCCTAAGTTTGGCGCCGTTTGCTTCTTTTAAAAAAGTAATCCATTTAAATCCGTGCCATCGTTGTACATTTCGTTGTTTTTGTGATCGAAAGATCAAAGGACACATACTAACGATCAAAAGGCAGTCTTATTTAGGAAAGCCATGCCATAGAAATCCGTCTCAAAAGGAAAATTTAACAGACCTGAAGAAATAATGTAGCCTGTTTCCTGCCTAAGTTTGGCGCCGTTTGCTTCTTTTAAAAAAGTAATCCATTTAAATCCGTGCCATCGTTGTACATTTCGTTGTTTTTGTGATCGAAAGATCAAAGGACACATACTAACGATCAAAAGGCAGTTATATTTCGGAAAGCCATGCCATGGAAATCCGTCTCAAGAGGAAAATCTAACAGACCTGACGAAATAATGTAGCCTGTTTCCTGCCTAAGTTTGGCGCCGTTTTCTTCTTTAAAAAAAGTAATCCATTTAAATCCGTGCCATCGTTGTACATTTTGTTGTTTTTGTGATCGAAAGATCAAAGGACACATACTAACGATCAAAAGGCAGTCTTATTTCGAAAAGCCATGCCATGGAAATCCGTCTCAAGAGGAAAATCTAACAGACCTGACGAAATAATGTAGCCTGTTTCCTGCCTAAGTTTGGCGCCGTTTGCTTCTTTTAAAAAAGTAATCCATTTAAATCCGTGCCATCGTTGTACATTTCGTTGTTTTTGTGATCGAAAGATCAAAGGACACATACTAACGATCAAAAGGCAGTTTTATTTCGGAAAGCTATGCCATGGAAATCCGTCTCAAGAGGAAAATCTAACAGACCTGACGAAATAATGTAGCCTGTTTCCTGCCTAAGTTTGGCGCCGTTTGATTCTTTAAAAAAAGTAATCCATTTAAATCCGTGCCATCGTTGTACATTTTGTTGTTTTTGTGATCGAAAGATCAAAGGACACATACTAACGATCAAAAGGCAGTCTTATTTCGAAAAGCCATGCCATGGAAATCCGTCTCAAGAGGAAAATCTAACAGACCTGACGAAATAATGTAGCCTGTTTCCTGCCTAAGTTTGGCGCCGTTTGCTTCTTTTAAAAAAGTAATCCATTTAAATCCGTGCCATCGTTGTACATTTCGTTCTTTTTGTGATCGAAAGATCAAAGGACACATACTAACGATCAAAAGGCAGTCTTATTTCGGAAAGCCATGCCATGGAAATCCGTCTCAAAAGGAAAATTTAACAGACCTGAAGAAATAATGTAGCCTGTTTCCTGCCTAAGTTTGGCGCCGTTTGCTTCTTTTAAAAAAGTAATCCATTTAAATCCGTGCCATCGTTGTACATTTCGTTCTTTTTGTGATCGAAAGATCAAAGGACACATACTAACGATCAAAAGGCAGTTATATTTCGGAAAGCCATGCCATGGAAATCCGTCTCAAGAGGAAAATCTAACAGACCTGACGAAATAATGTAGCCTGTTTCCTGCCTAAGTTTGGCGCCGTTTTCTTCTTTAAAAAAAGTAATCCATTTAAATCCGTGCCATCGTTGTACATTTTGTTGTTTTTGTGATCGAAAGATCAAAGGACACATACTAACGATCAAAAGGCAGTCTTATTTCGAAAAGCCATGCCATGGAAATCCGTCTCAAGAGGAAAATCTAACAGACCTGACGAAATAATGTAGCCTGTTTCCTGCCTAAGTTTGGCGCCGTTTGCTTCTTTTAAAAAAGTAATCCATTTAAATCCGTGCCATCGTTGTACATTTTGTTGTTTTTGTGATCGAAAGATCAAAGGACACATACTAACGATCAAAAGGCAGTCTTATTTCGAAAAGCCATGCCATGGAAATCCGTCTCAAGAGGAAAATCTAACAGACCTGACGAAATAATGTAGCCTGTTTCCTGCCTAAGTTTGGCGCCGTTTGCTTCTTTTAAAAAAGTAATCCATTTAAATCCGTGCCATCGTTGTACATTTCGTTGTTTTTGTGATCGAAAGATCAAAGGACACATACTAACGATCAAAAGGCAGTTTTATTTCGGAAAGCCATGCCATGGAAATCCGTCTCAAGAGGAAAATCTAACAGACCTGACGAAATAATGTAGCCTGTTTCCTGCCTAAGTTTGGCGCCGTTTGATTCTTTAAAAAAAGTAATCCATTTAAATCCGTGCCATCGTTGTACATTTTGTTGTTTTTGTGATCGAAAGATCAAAGGACACATACTAACGATCAAAAGGCAGTCTTATTTCGAAAAGCCATGCCATGGAAATCCGTCTCAAGAGGAAAATCTAACAGACCTGACGAAATAATGTAGCCTGTTTCCTGCCTAAGTTTGGCGCCGTTTGCTTCTTTTAAAAAAGTAATCCATTTAAATCCGTGCCATCGTTGTACATTTCGTTCTTTTTGTGATCGAAAGATCAAAGGACACATACTAACGATCAAAAGGCAGTCTTATTTCGGAAAGCCATGCCATGGAAATCCGTCTCAAAAGGAAAATTTAACAGACCTGAAGAAATAATGTAGCCTGTTTCCTGCCTAAGTTTGGCGCCGTTTGCTTCTTTTAAAAAAGTAATCCATTTAAATCCGTGCCATCGTTGTACATTTCGTTCTTTTTGTGATCGAAAGATCAAAGGACACATACTAACGATCAAAAGGCAGATATATTTCGGAAAGCCATGCCATGGAAATCCGTCTCAAGAGGAAAATCTAACAGACCTGACGAAATAATGTAGCCTGTTTCCTGCCTAAGTTTGGCGCCGTTTTCTTCTTTAAAAAAAGTAATCCATTTAAATCCGTGCCATCGTTGTACATTTTGTTGTTTTTGTGATCGAAAGATCAAAGGACACATACTAACGATCAAAAGGCAGTCTTATTTCGAAAAGCCATGCCATGGAAATCCGTCTCAAGAGGAAAATCTAACAGACCTGACGAAATAATGTAGCCTGTTTCCTGCCTAAGTTTGGCGCCGTTTGCTTCTTTTAAAAAAGTAATCCATTTAAATCCGTGCCATCGTTGTACATTTCGTTGTTTTTGTGATCGAAAGATCAAAGGACACATACTAACGATCAAAAGGCAGTTTTATTTCGGAAAGCCATGCCATGGAAATCCGTCTCAAGAGGAAAATCTAACAGACCTGACGAAATAATGTAGCCTGTTTCCTGCCTAAGTTTGGCGCCGTTTGCTTCTTTTAAAAAAGTAATCCATTTAAATCCGTGCCATCGTTGTACATTTCGTTGTTTCTGTGATCGAAAGATCAAAGGACACATACTAACGAACAAAAGGCAGTCTTATTTCGAAAAGCCATGCCATGGAAATCCGTCTCAAGAGGAAAATCTAACAGACCTGACGAAATAATGTAGCCTGTTTCCTGCCTAAGTTTGGCGCTGTTTGCTTCTTTTAAAAAAGTAATCCATTTAAATCCGTGCCATCGTTGTACATTTCGTTGTTTTTGTGATCGAAAGATCAAAGGACACATACTAACGATCAAAAGGCAGTTTTATTTCGGAAAGCCATGCCATGGAAATCCGTCTCAAGAGGAAAATCTAACAGACCTGATGAAATAATGTAGCAAGCAGCACGTTCAAGTTTCCGATCATTGACCCTAAACAGTTCTACCTATTCCGACCACTGCCGATTACCCATCATCTACCGGTCACCCATCTTCGTCCGGAAATCAATCACGTACCAAAAATCTATCACTCTGATAACCCTTCTGACCGATCACCCATCATCTACCTATCTTCCTCCGCCTACCCTTCATGACCAGTCACCCATCACAAAACAAAACTACCTAGGTATGGTATATAAGTAGGTACTTACTTGGTTAAAGGAATAGATATTTTTTTGAATTTTTGACGGGATACATAATATTTATCTTTGCGCTTCCCCATTTCTCTAAAACAAACATTTAATAAATACAACGAAAGAAATATCTTAGTTTAGAAAATAGTCAAAAACAAAGTTACCTTGTTACACTATGAAAGCAGAGAATGTATATACGTTGAAACGCGATCTATAATTTTGGCGCGTCGCGGTGCAAACTGACGTGGTCTCACATCGAGCTCTTGTGGGTCACTGGTTTATCGGCCGCTTGCCAGAGCTATTTATTAGACTTCGCGCGGCCATACTAAAAATGTATGGCGTAAACGTAATGGTTTTTAAAAAAATCATATTTAAATATGTAAGCAATATTTCAAAAATGTGAGAACGGCTAATTGTTCTTTGTACATTTGTGTTTTGTTATAATTAAAGTTTATAATCGATATATAAGTATTAATATCGAATTTTTGTTGAACGGCAGAACGCCTTTTTCGAAGTTTTGTCCAATTTTACGTAGGTTTTATACTATAAAGGAATTTTTTTAAATTTTTTTTTGCTCCGAGTAATTGTTTGCATGTTCATTGTGATGTTTTATACATAATTTTTATGTTCAATATAGAAGCATAATGAGCGAAATCCTTTAAACCGTGACTGCCGTTTTGGTAGTTTTTACATGACCGACTCTTAAGGAGATATTCTCGATATTTTTTCTTAAAAGAAAATTTAGATGACAGGTTCCGTATGGGGGGTGGGATGTCGTTCCAACATTTATTAGCCCGGAAACTAAATCCTCCACGAAAAACAGCAGTTCTATGTCGCGGCAAATTCATGACAATTGAGCAAGCCCTCGCAGAAGGTCGCCAGGAAAGTTTATTGTATTATGATTATATTGATTTCAAATTGTATATTTCAATGTTACAGTATCAACAAGATCCGAACTCTCGGCGACTTCGCGGGCTGCCAACGTCTAAAGGAGCTGTACATCAGGAAGAATGACATAAAAGACCTACGTGAAATTCGTCACCTGCGCAGCCTACCTAGCCTTACCAGCCTGTGGCTTGACGAAAACCCATGCACTGACCACCCAGAGTAAGTTACACACATGTTTGTGTCATTTATGTCAAACATGTCAACGCAATTTGCCCTATTCGACGCGAACCTTTACACCGACCACCCTATGAGTAAAGGATGATTGAAATAGTAAAAAAGAGAAAACCTATGTCATTTTGGACAAGATGGCATTAAACTGAAGATTCTTTTCTATTCAGTTTTCGGAGTGATTTTTGGCGCGATTTCATGTAAATTGCAGCTTTGTTTAGCTGTGAAAGTGACCAAATTAACGATTAAGCAATGTACGACAAAACGTGGCAAACTGCCGCGATCTTCTGAACAGCGTTTAAGAAAAATTTTAATTGTTTTTATGTCATTATGTCAAAGCTGTCAGCAACAGTTGTTATAGAGCGACAAAGATCTGTAAGTAGGTGAATAGAATCGGAACTAACGCCGCTCCCCTGATAACTCGAGACTTTACGAGTAACTTTATTATTGTGTTTCAGATACAGGATGACTGTGCTTCGCAACTTGCCAAACCTAGAGAAACTTGACAATGTGTCCGTCCAGCCTGAAGAGGTATGTTATGATTATGACATTGGTGTCAAAACATACAGTCAAGCAAGAGTACATCATCACACGTTCTTATATCAATAGACTTAGGAGCTAGAGTCTCGCTGCGAGTGCCAAGTTTGACCTGTCGTTGACTGTATCTACATGTAATTTGTTTTCATGTTTTGATTCCGTTTCACCTTGGGAATTTTGCATAGTCCTTTCTGCGTATCGGTGTTATTTATCTATTTATCTACTCTCATATCGTAAATCCTCAGTTCAGAAATTGTAGGTTACCATCTTCATAATGTCAATCTGTGCTTAGTAGCTATTTTGTATCTGTGGGAGAGTTTTTTTTTATGAAGCTGGAAACATTGAATTTTCGGATTGATCCAGTTTATTCTGTAACCTATTATTGACACCGTTTGATAGAGCTCGTGAAGCACTTTCAGAATCAGTAACCAGTTTTTCAATAGCTGGTAGGTATAGTTTAGAAATAATTGAGTGAGATCACTTATTGTTTCCACCCTGAATGATTCAGATTTCAGATTCAGATAATTTTATTCAATGTAGATTCTTTACAGAATACTTATTGAATGTCATGCAGAATACAATGCAAATAGAGCGAGTCTACGCCGCCGTTTCGGATCGTGCTATGGCAGCGTAAAAGAAACGGCAAGAAACCACTGCAGCACGGCCTACTTTAAGAGTCTGCTTTTTACAATGTGTTTCTTGTGTTTCGCTGGAATATCAGAGCACCATACCTCTTGTCCTCATACCTCAATGTTGATGGTGACCAAAGGAAACCTGCAAAATTTTAGGTTTCTAACTAGCAGTAGTTTTATTAGTTGTGCGTAGATATGTCAGTTACCTTTTCTTTTTAAAAAAAAGCCTGACACATAAACGAAAAATTTTTGATGAAAGAGAGAGGGCATTTGCCCCGAGGTTTGACAGTTTAGCTTATAAAAAGACTTATAGTAAGGGTCATGAAGGACAAATTTCTATATGATTTACTCATGTCTGCCTCTTTGACTGATGATAAGGAGCATCCTTTAGAAGATATAAAAAATATTTTCGGACATCCACACCCCTGTGTTTTTGAGGAATTAAGTTTTAACTATTTTGAAATTTGACAATGAAACGTACACCTGGCAGACTATGACTATCTGATTAAATACAATATATTAAACCCCAGAAAAATGGTCTGCCACCATAATAGCCCTGCGTCGTAAAGTTACAGCGCTTCAAAATACAAAAATTCACTACTTCGTCCCGTGATAATGCAGAGCTCTGCATGTCTGCCTCTTCGATTTTCTAGATCTTCAGAAGTATTTTAAACAGGAGCCACAAAGGCAGACAAAAAAAACATTATTTAGTATCTTATTTTCATTTTTTTTTGCTTTAACTCAAAAACGCAGCGACGACGCACAGAAAAACTAGTAAGGACCAAATCGATTCGTATTGAGCTGATCTATCTTCCCTATTAATATGAATCATGATCAAATCATATACCCAAATTGCAGCCAGCATCCTAACTATTACGGAAATGTCGGAAATGTTAATACAATACCTGGATGTACCTGGTTTTCAGGTGACAGAAGCGATGCGTCGAGGCGTGTACATACCAGATTCGGACGACGAGGGATATCCACAACAGGTGAATTACCCTCACAATACAGGGACGGTATACCAAAAACTGAAAGGGCGCGCTCAGTTGCTCAGTCAACGAAACTGAACAACTTTTACGAAGAAACATTTTTCATATTCATTTAGTATTTAAGAGCCATGCTCTTGTCGGTGTAACATTTTTAGGAAATTAATTTTTTTTAACTTTCCATACAAATGGTTCACTCTGATCGAACAGTTTGTATGGAGAGGTCACAATTTTTTTTCATTTCCCAAAAATGTTTCTTTGGGAAAGTTGTTCAGTTTTGTTGACTGAACACGCCCTTTCAGTGTTCGGTACACCGAGCCTTAAACCGTTTATATTGAATTTAACTTGCGGTGGAAGTCGCGGGCGAACGCTAATGTTTGATATGTTTGTGGTTTCAGCAACAAGACACCTACGGAGAATGTCGCCGCCAGCGGTCCTGCGACTCTAGTCCCGAGCGGGAACCACCGCCCGACCCCTATCCCAACAGATCTACCACCACCTTAAGAGAGGTCAGATTATTATTATCTTGTTTTTTTCGTCGGAAAGGGGAAATCTCATGGATACCATAGGCCCAGACGCATAATACAAGGTGTAACAAAAGGGGTGTATCTGTCGCAGGCTAATCGTATAATTCGTCTTCTTTTTACATTATGACTCGGCATTCTACACAATGTTGAAAAATAATGCCGCGGCATATCACAAAACAGCGTATAATTCGCAAAGGAAACTTATATGTAAGGTATCTTGAAACTTGGCTCATTAACAGAAATAGGGTCATTAAAGATAAATAAAAAATATTATTATTTTTCGGCCATAAATGACGAAGTTTAAAAAAAAAAAGCGTTATCGTCAAATATCGATAGGTCGTATGGCCTACCATAAAAAAAATAACAGTTGTATAAACCGACCACAGACTACTTAGAACAGTTGACAGTTTTTTTTTTAGACTGCCATTCTGCCATACGGCTAATCGTATTTGACAAAAACAAAATTATTTTTTAACTTTATTATTTGCAACCGAAAAAAATTCGTATTTTTTATTTTTACTTATTGACCTTATCCCTGTCTATGAGCCAAGTTTCGAGGTACCTTACACATACGTTTCCTATGCGAATTCAGTCGTAAGATAACCTAACCCAACCAAACCGATCCCTACTCGGGATCGTTAGGTTGGGCTTACCGTGGCTAACGAACTTAAAATGCCCTAAAGTAAGGCCATCGTAATAGGTCCATTTTGACAGCTGTCAAATGTATGAAAAATTACGACCTGCAAAGAAAAACGAACCCTGTGTGTTGGTGATAAGGAAAAGTCAAAACGGACTTCTTACTTTGGCCATACTTTAGTCATCTATACCCGTTTACAATATGCCAGCGCCGTTTTACAATTTACCGACCGTTTACAGTTTGCCCGCTGTTTGTACGATTATGCCTCCGACATATCAACCCTGAAAGACGTGAATCTATCTGCCCATAAAACTGATCAACTTTCTCTAAGAAACAAAATTTTGACGTTCCATCTAGGATATTGGCATTTTGTTCGTATTTCGACCTGTGTTCTTTATGGAAAGTTGTTCAGTTTCATGGGTCGATTCACATTCTTCAGGCTTGTTATACGTTTTCTGTTACAAATTGTACGAGGCATGCTGTCCGATTTTGCTGAAAATTTCTCCTAACGACCTAGGGATAAAACATTACCTTCATTATCTTATTACTACTTTTTAGTATTCAGCTCTTTTAGTTCTATTTTTAAATATCTATGTATTTGTTTTTATATATTTCATGCTACAGTCGATAGCATGATTAGAATGACAGGTGGAAAAACTATGCGCGTGAGCAGGTTGGATCGATACTTGTCTCTGTCGCTCCAATGTATAGCACATCGCTGCGTCCTGCTCTAACACTTCTGTCATTCTAATTAAGCTACATTATTATATACTATAGTACCCAGAGATGACATTTCCGAACTAAATCTTGGCTCCACGTTAACATTTTTAGTCGGACTACCCTTTTATATTACCATTGGGCCAATATTGGTTCGAAACAAAAAAAAATTGTTTGAGCTTTGTAGCGTTCATATACACAGTACTAGCACAGAGTGGACTTTGTACTCGTTGTGCTATTCGCGCTTTATCAAGCTTGATTTGCTTCGGACTGTACGTCCCTTTGTACGATAATTGGACCAATATAGGCAAAAAAAAATGAAAAATACACACTGACGCACGTCAATGTAAACACTTTGACCTTGAGCGGGTCTCTAATTTGACACACACTTGACACTTGCAACGCGACTCTAGCAAAGCCCAAGAGTTAAGCTTGACCCGCTCTTGATTGTACGGACGGCACCAGGTATATGGAAGCACGACCAGTGTAAGCTGAACCAGCCTTACGCTACAAACGCTCGGAATCAGAGACCCGCGTAAGGTCAAAGCACCAAAGTGTTTACATTTACATGCCGCCGTGTGTATTTAACATTTTTTTGCCAATACTGGTCCAATCATCGTTCAATGGGTCGTACAGTCCAACGCAAATCAAGCTTGTCATAGCACGATAGCACAGAGCGGTACTAAGTCCACTCTGTGCTATAGCGTCAATCTTAAGCTTTCCGCCGCTGGTTGCCAAGCCCCGTAACCAATCAGGTCGTTTAAAATTAGAAAGTCAAATGCAGAATGACTAACCAAAAAAAAAAACCGGCCAAGTGCGAGTCGGACTCGCACCCTAAGGGTTCCGTACCTATCTACCATATGATATACTAAAATATTTTGCTCTTTGATTTTAAAAACTCCGCGACCATCCAACTTGACCCCTCTTTCATCGAAAAGTTCTTGAAACGGGAGCTCACCTTAATTGGTTACTATTAGTTGTGAGAAAAATTGAAATATTTAATTATTTTAGACTTTTCCCTTTATTTGTACTGTGAGACCTAGCTTCTTGCCAAATTTCATAATTTTAGGTCAACGGGAAGTGCCCTGTAGGTTTTGCTTTTTTGCATAAATGTATGGAGATGAGGACATAAAAAGCCATATCTTTTGATTGCGTCGTTGTAAAAAATTTAAATTTTCAGATCTTGTGTGGTTCATAGACCTTAATATTCGTTATAAATTTCAACCTGATACTTCTCGTTCGTGAGAACAAGGGTCTTGACAGACAGACGGACAACAAAGTGATCCTATAAGGGTTCCGTTTTTTTATTTTTAGGTACGGAACCCTAAAAACGTAAGCGAAAGCAGTTGTTTCCTTTGTGTTTTACCTAAAATAAAGATACAAGTTCCGTAAGTAGGGTTATTACAAACGAGTTAAGCCCGAGACGAAGTCGAGGGTTTACCATCGGCACGAGTTTGTCATAACCCTTACGGACGTGTATCTTACGACGTTTTTCAATACATTTGTGAGAAAATAGGTATAAGTAATACATTTGGTAGAGGAACCAACCATGGGTACTGTCAGCCTCTTGTCGATTTATGTTCTCCTGGTACTCTCCATTTTATTTTTAATATAGGTAGGCAGTCGTCACCCAAGTAAAAAGTCACCACTGTAGTATTTTTACAAAATAATTTTATGATCAGAGTGTAAAAACTCCTTGGTATTATACTTTTTTTACTTACCGCACTAGTTCGGTAAGTAGCTACTTACGAGCAATGTTTACGTCCTTGTAAGTACGTTTTTCGAGCAAATGTATTGAAAAATATATTTGTTTGCATTTTTTCTCCATTGTGAATACACTATTACCCTGCATTTGAATTAATGACTTACTCCATTCTTAACGCGGAACTATATATATAGTACTGTGTATATGAACGCTAGAAAGTCCAAAGTTTCAAGCTTGACGTACTCTTAACTGTACAACTAAAAGCCAATGTGGACCAAAGAATTTGTTTGGTTTGTCATCTCGGGTACTCTGTGGTTCTAAGCATGTTTTGATGGTCATTTTCATAATTACTTTTAACTATTTAATTTCATATTTATAAAATTTGTTAACCTGAAATACAAGAATTTGTGAACATTTTATTGCTTGGCTGAAAACTATTTTCAATTAGTAATTGTTTATGAATTGTTTAAAATAAAAAACTGTTTTAAATAAAAAACTGTTCACGGTGTAAGGGCTAAATAACTTTCCCGAAGAAACATTTTAAAGAAATGAAAAAACATTTTGACCTCTTCATACAAACTGTTTGGTCGGAGTGAGCAATTTGTATGGAGGGGTCAAAATTTTTTTTCATTTCGTAAAAATTTTGCTTTGGTAAAGTTGTTCAGTTTTCAATTGAACACGCCCTTTCAGTTTTCGGGACATCGTCGTCCCTTACATGTATATCAATAATTTCTGCAGTATCAATTTTTCAAACTTACTGTTCATTCAGACACATAACATAATGCAATTTTTTGTTTGTGTGCGAGAGACATAACCTAACTCCGGATCTAGGGTTGCCAAACACAGGCTCAAAATTTCCTGGTGATTTCAACTTCAATTGTAACTACAACTGGTGGAATCAACTCACTGTTAGAACTTAAAATTATCTTCAATCAAAATAAATCCTATTTTTCCGGGACTTTCCCGGATTTCTCGGTCATCTGGCAACCCTATCCGGAACAATACCTTTTTTCATCATGTTCCTTTCGCAGAATGTTCTTTTACGTAATGTCTCTGTCGCGTTTTGTATAATTTAAAATTTTGTTTGAATACCATTATGTATGAATGAACGGAACTTGTTTTGGCGAAGACAAATCGGCCTAAAAGACTATGAGGGCACTGTAAATTATCCTACGTCATCGAGTACACCACAGTCGGACCACATTTTAAGAGTCCGTTTTTAATTTTAATGTATTCCGTATGTGACAATAAAGTATTTATCAATCTACCTAGCGAAACTGACCAGAGGATGTAAGGCAGATTTGTTTTATATGTACGAACTAAACCAGCAGCAGACCAGTCGGTCTGCCATCAGCGGGTGTGGTATTGTTTTGTTACCATACTTATTTATTACTACCAACAGACGTGTACGCTATGACGTAACAACTTTTGTCTCCGGCTGTGCCGAACCTGCCAGGTTTCGCGTTGGCAGATCAACGTTTTGTGGATCTAATTCTTTCGTGTACTCGATGACGTTGGATAATTTGCACTGCCCTCATCGTCTATAACGTTTTTCCTATAGTTTTTGGCCAAGCTATATTAACCTCTTACATGTAACTGACATAATGCGACTAACGATGTGTGTCTGTGTGGCTATAATCAGGGCAGCGACTGTTCCGAAGGGCAAGAACCACCACAGGACACCAGAGCCGAGACCCAGCAGGTTGGTTGCTTCCATCATTATACCACATCCACATTTTCACCGAAAATGATCGCTGAGACGTCGCTTTCACTTGTTTTCTACAGAATATAAAACATTGAAATTCTTGCAAAATGAAATGAGATTTTTTTTTCTATGCAAATTTGTAAATGGATATGTATATCGCTGTTTACCAGAAATTGGCCCATGCATAATATGAACAATATTAATTCGGTACAATAAAATATTAACAACCTTTTATAAGTACCTGGGCGACCGAGCTTCGCTTTATAATATCCGCCCCAACATTTAAATATTATCGGGTGAGCAAGCTATGCTACCGGCCAACAGAAGGCGCTGTAGGTTTCGTAAACGCGTATTTTATAAAATACTTACACACGGAGAAAACGAATGTTTCCAGACATGGCACCTAGCTAGATCGATTTTTCGCCTCCGAAAACCCCCGTATTGTAAATTTCATCGAAATCGTTAGATACGTTTTCGAGAAACAGGGGGGTTTTCAGGGGCGAAAAATCGATCTAGCTGGGTATAATTCTGAGAAAATTCGTTTCCCGTATTTTTAAGCAATTTTTAAATTCCACGTTTTAAACAGAAACCTACATCGGGCGGGTTGGGACCAAATCGCTCCAAAAGAATTAAGATAGATAAGATAGATAGATAATTTTATTTCAGAAAGAACAGGCAATTTACAATATCGTACTTTACGATTTAACTAGTTAATATATACATCATATGCGGATTGTATATTTCCTGCAGCCAAAAGAGAATTGACGTAATATCCCACACTAGGCTAGGCCTGTCTTGTGGAAATTTTATTTCGTTTACATTAAACAGTCGTCCTGTAGCGGCTTGAACATGACGTTAAATAATAAAAATTATACAAACTAAAAATACATAACTAACAAAATTTTATAAATTACTAATACAATGTTAAGTTACAATATAATAAAAACATACCCTTATTACTGAAACGTTGCCTTAACTAAATATTGATTTAAAGAAAATCTCCGATTTCTCATAGGACCAATCTTGTAATTCATTTTGCACTTTATGTTTTGCTTCACGGGCTGATAATAGATGAATTTTATACATGTTATTAATCTTGCTATAGATAAAAGGTTTCCTGAAGTTACTAAATCTCTTAGCAAATTCGGTTTTAACTGAAGGCAGGGGAAGTGAGAACACACGTTTTTTTATTAAATCTGTGAAAATGTGTGTAAATTATAGAAAACAACATCGACACAAAATTAGCGGTGTTGGAAAGCCTTTTGTTAAATCTAGTTTTTTACATACAATCTTTTCAATTCGTTCAGTGTATTTAGAGAAAAGTACAAACATGAGCGAAAAACGCAAAACAGCGCGAATCCGCTCCGTTCTAACACGCGCATTCTGCCTTTCGTTAGAAAGGGAGTTGATTTTGACTATGGACGGCGCCTTAACTTGAAAGCTTTCCGCAACTGGCTGCTATTGTTACTAATGTGCACGACTCCAGCAGGCCCCGCCGTCGCCCACTCGCCGCGCGCCCGTCGGCGGACAGTCGCCGGAGACCGAGGACCGGTACGAGTACAACCCCATGACACGCTCGCACTACGAGGTCAGTTTATACCAAAGATTTGGGACCTCCTTGCTTCGCTCGGAATAGATACCTTGCTAATTTATTTTAGTAGGGGATGACATCTGCCAACATGTCACAACCCCATCATCGATGATCCATGAGAAATATTCAAAATAACCTGTCAAATCTATAGAAAAACGCCTACACCACCTAGTGACGAATTATTTATTTAATCCTCCTTCTAAGTACCTTTATTTTTCTGTGGTTTATACCTAGCTCTGCAGTTGAAATTATGCAGGACAGAGCGTGAGAGCAGGACGGAGCGATACGTGTCTCCTTCGCTCCAATATCTTAAGTATCGCTCCGTACTGCAACAACACTGCTGGCATACTACAAGCTACTATTTATCATAACATCCCTTAAAAAGTCCATTGCTGGACAGCTGATGTTGATGACTGTTTGTATAGATATTAAGTACCTGGGCGACCGAGCATCGCTCTATAATATCCTCAACATTAAAATATCATCAGGTGAGCAAGATATGCTACCCGCCAACAGATGGCGCTGTAGGTTTTTGTCTAAAACGCAAACGTTAAAAACACGGGGGAAATGATTTTTTCCAGACATGAGACCTAGCTATATCGATTTTTCGCCCCCGAAAATCCCCATATGGTAAATTTCATCGAAATCGTTAGAGCCGTTTTCGAGAAACCGATTATTGCTCGTTTAATAGTATAGGATTTGAATTCTATGCTGAATCGAACGGATATATAAGAAGCCCTGAAATCCTACTATAAAGATTATCCAAATGCCGGGAGAACAAGGCTTATAAAGAAGTATGCGGCGTGTGGGCGTAGGCGAGCGAATCGTTCATTGGCTCTCCGCCTGTCACCCATGCGCACAAAATAACCGTCAAGGATAGAGTTACTTTGCGTCCCGTGTAACTGGATGCCTGAAAGCCTCCCGGCGCATAATGTCACGTTCGCAAAATGTCACACTAGGGTTTACCGCAGCAAAATGTCACGTTCGCAAAATGTCACACTTAATCGTGACATTGTGCGTACGTGACATTCTGCGAAAAAAATAATGAGTTTTCTAAGTCCACATTGAATTAAAATTTTTAGATAGTAAAAAACTCAAAGTTCAAAATCTATAGATAGTAAAAAAACTCAGTTTTTTTAAGTCCCAAAAAACGTGACATTTTGCGAACGTGACAATTTGCGAACGTGACATTTTGCGATCGTGACATTCTACGAACGTGACATTTTGAGAAAGTGACATTTTGAGAAAGTGACATTTTGCGAACGTGACATTATGCGTCGGGAGGCCTGAAAGGTGTGAATCTGTCCATGGGCCTGGACAACTTTTTACACGAAAAAACGAAAATAAAATAAACCTAGGTATACAAAACGCGCTAACTAATGCAGTCTCTATGGTAAAATGTTTTTTTTTCTTGTATTCCGACCCATGTTCCTTGAGAAAAGTTGTTCAGTTTCATGGGCAGATTTACACCCTTCAATTGTTACTCCTCAACAATTTTACAAGTTTGCCATAGTTGTTTTATTGTAGAACTCATTAGTGAAGTAGTTTGTCTCGGTTCACTTCTGCTTGTATTTTAAGTCACTAAACGAGAGCTGACAACAGTTAAAATAATATAATTTGCACATAATTTGCAGTATTTTATCATTGCTAACCGCCAGATGCAGAAAACTCCTTCAAAGTTAAACCTTTACATTTACCGTCTCATTTCTGTCACAGAAATAGCACACCAAGTGTTCACAACCGACTTAAATCAGGTTTAATTTTAAAGTGGTATTCTGCTCCCGGCGGCATGAATATAAAAATAACTCGGGTGGTGGTGTGGCCGTTACAGCCCAGAACAGTTCGGTCGCCGGATGACGCGACGATACGGCACTCCATGTCTGCGCACAGCGTTAAGGTAGGCACCCCACAGTTCACACCCTAACACACACTCAATTACACATAAATCCCATGAAACGTCCACTACAGGGCAGGGAGCTCGCTTCAGAATTCCAGCTTTTGCTGGAGCAATGTGGAGCGGAAGTACCATAGTCACCATACTTGCTAGCATTGCGGCTGGCACCATGGATCGCGTTTGTTGGTGACCGCAGTATGTAAGATGGTACGGTACACAAAAGGACGCTGCTACTTATCCTCTGGTTCATAATCCCTTAGTTGCCTCTAACGACACCCACGGGTAAAGACGGGTTGGTACTATTCTTTGCCGGCACCACACGGGCGAAATTTAGATTTTGTTTTTTGTAGAAATTACACATATAACCTCACATTTACACACATTTTTCCAGAATTACATAGATATCACCAAAATTACATAGATAAACCAACAATTACAGAGATAAACCTACAATTAATATAGATAACCGCAAAGTTATGTAGATAACTCAACAAGTACTCAGATAACCCCACAATTACATAAATTCACATTTACCATAACCCAACATTTCTACAGGTAATTTCTATTTGGGAAACCCACATTTACGAGAATAACCCCACATTTACTAAGACAAGCTCACATTTACCCCGAACTGATGATATTTTATGGTCATACTGAACTCCAAATTTACACAGGCAACCCATAGATAGCCTCATATGTACACAGATATCCTCAAATGTATACAAGTGACTCCACATTTACAAGGATAACGTCACATGTACACAAATGACCCCTCGATTACAAGAATAACCCCTCATTTATATTTTTGAAGTGAAAACTTCTTTAGCGGCGCTTGGCACTATTTTTAGATGGGTAAAAAATTTAAAACTTGCGTCAGATCTGTAGCCTGATCGAAAAAGCGTAAGATTGTCTATCATGTTTGTCTTAGAACAAACATGTACCGATTTTTTTTAAATCATTCAATTGCAAAGCGCTTTACGCACATTAATTTTTAAGTTAATTAGTAACACGCGTCATATATTTTACTGCTACACATAATATATGAACGTTTGTTTGAGTAGCTAGTGTAAGGCATTTTATCACTAAACGACTCGTGAGTGTTATACATAATTATTTATATGAAATACGGATAAACTCACGTTTTATATTGCCGGCATAGGAGAAGCGGCAAAACGTGAGTTTATCCGTATTTCATATAAATAATTAGTGTAAGGCATAGTTATCATTACGTCCCTTATTTGATGTTTGGAAGGGAAATACTCCAGTCACCAGTACGCTTGTTAGCGTTACGGCTGGCAATGGACCGCGGTTGTTGGTGGTCGCAGTATGTAAAATGGTACGTTAGGAGGACGCTGCTGCTCATATTGATTAATTATAATTTATTTGTGCAGGAATACTCTTACGGGTCAAATGGAGATTGTCGCGGTGCCGTGACGTCACCTCAGCATTACCACGACCAGTACTACGATAGATCTGAGAGGTAAGTAGTAGTCTTAGTAAGCCATTAGTGACCCACTGCTGGGCATATGCCTCACTCCTTTTCTTACATTCGTCTATATCCGGAGCCTGATCTTTCCAATCTTCACTAAACACGTGGAAATGGTGCTTTGGTCGGTCCTAGCGAACCATTTGTGTCCCACTGCTGGGCATAGGTATCTCTCTTTTTCTTACATTCGTTCATATCCAGAGCCTGATCTTGCCAATCTTTACAAAAGACGTGGAAATGGTGCCTTGGTCGGTCCTAGCGAGCCATTTAAGTCCCACGGCTGGGCAATGGTATCTCTCTCTTTTTTTTTCGTCCATATCCAGAGCCTGATCTTGCCAATCTTTACAAAAGACGTGGAAATGGCCTTGGTCGGTCCTAGCGAGCCATTTGTGTCTCACTGCTGGGCATAGGTATCTCTGTTTTTCTTACATTTGTCCATATCCAGAGCCTGATCTTGCCAATCTTCACAAAAGAAGTGGAAATGGCGCCTTGGTCGGTCCTAGCGAGCCATTTGTGTCCCACTGCTGGGCATAGGTATTCTCATTTTCTTACATTCGTCCATATCCGGAGCCTGATCTTGCCAATCTTTTCAAAAGATGTCGAAATGGCGCCTTGGTCGGTCTCGACGCCTTCTGTCGCTCTGTGGCTGCCAGGTGGTGGTGGTTTTGGCCCATAGTTCTTGCGGCATACGGGACACGTGGCTTGCCCAATCCCATTTAAGCGTGGCGGCTGGGTAGGCTACGTCGGCTATTAGTGTTTTAGAGTATTGGCAATATGGTATTTCTGCCCTCTAAAAGTATTAGTATTTAGTCAAAGGGATCTAGAGGGCAGAGATGAGGTCGACAATGAGACGAGCTTGTCCAGAAGAAGCCTATTCACTCGCGATTTGAATAGATTCGGGTTATATGACCTCGGGAATACAAACGCAGACAGAGAATTCCTCATCTTAGCTGTACGAATTATAATAGTAGATTGTATCACAAGGCTGTAAAATAATATTTTTAAGGCGAGGGCGCTATTTTGAATCCAGAGCGAATCCTGAACGAGAATCCTGAACGTAGCGAAGGATTCAATACGTCGCCCAAGGTAAAAATATTTTTGCAGCCGCGTAATACACTCTACTTTTCATCTCCCTCTATGAGAAAAGAATAAGAGGCTCATTCAGACACACACTCGTCATTAATTTTAAATATAAAATACCATTACAATATTATTATTTGATGAAACAATACTAAAAATCATATACATATGTAACAACTGAAAATGTTACTGATATTTTTTGTATCAATTAGGAACAGAACCTCTTTGGTTGGTAGTCTTGTTTACATTTCAAGCATATTTTTTTATATTCATAATAATTTTAATAGTACAACCGGCCAGTATCATTTTTAGGGTTCCGTACCTCAAAAGAAAAAAACGGAACCCTTATAGGATCACTTTGTTGTCCGTCTGTCTGTCTGTCTGTCAAGACCCTTTATCTCACGAACGGGTAGAGGTATCAGGTTGAAATTAATACCATATATTAGGATCCATGAACCACACAAGACCTGAAAATTTTAATTTTTTACAAAGACGCAATCAAAAGATATGGCATTTTATGTCCTCATCTCCATACATTTATTCAAAAATGCAAAACCTACAGGGTACTTCCCGTTGACCTAAAATTATGAAATTTTGCAAGAAGCTAGGTCTCACAGTACAAATAATGGGAAAAGTCTGAAATCATTAAATATTACAACTTTTCTCACAACTAATGGTAACCAATTGTGGTGAGTTCCCGTTTCAAGAACATTCATATAAGAGAGGGGTCAAGTTGGATGGTCGCTGAGGCGATTTTTGTTTTAGTTCTATTTAAAAACGGGAACACTTACAAACTTGAAAATTGGTATGTTTATAGTGCATAAGCTATAAAATAACAACAAATAATAAAATTTGGCCAAGCGCGTGTCGGACTCAAAAAATCTAGCACATTAACTTACTGAAATTTCAACGAATACAATTATGTTTATGTGGTGGTACGGAACCCTCAGTGCGCGAGTCCGACTCGCACTTGGCCGGTTTTACATACAATATTTTGGTTCCACCTCTATGGTTGACCTAAAATATCCCTATGGTGGACCTAAATTCAAATTCAAATTTTAAATCCCATTTTTACCCGCTACGAAAGTCTCTTGGAGAAAACAGCTATTTTGTTCGCCTTTATTGACGAACCGTTCAGCGATTTTCGAATAGATGGGATGAAAAATATGTTACGCATAATATTGGTTAAAACAGACTGGGTCTTTGGTATACGGGTAAAAACATAAATTAAAGAGCCAAATTACCAATCACCAACCCGGCTGTCAAGAGTTTCCAAGCCGCGAAAAGGCCTCTGACTTGGCTTAACGACTACTATCATTGACAGTAACTGCCGTGCCTTCTGAAGCAGGAAAACGCTATAGTTGTTGCTGTGCCCTTTGCGGTCATCCATTCGGGTAATCGGGTTCTAGTTATGTGTGATTAACGTAGGTTGTTTGTTGTATGTCTGGACGTGTTTTTTGTTATTTCATGGGCAGAATCAAATCCTTCAAGGTTGATATACCCTTTCTGCTACACCTTGTGTAAATATTGCTCGTTTCATATAGGATTTTTGTCCCTTTCAATCGAACAGCCGAACAGTCTTTTATGTAAGTTGTTGTTATTTCAGACAAGATTACCAGCAAGTGCCACAGCGGTGTCCGGTGGAGACGTGGGAGCGAGACAGCGTGCGGGAGCCGGGCAGCGCGCGCGAGAGGGACAGAGAATACCCCTCCGCGGTGATGGCTGACCACCGCGGGTTCACCCGGCGACCTGTCACTCGGGTGCGTACACCAAACATCATTACACGTCACCCGCACTCCTGAGCTGCCGCGTAATATAGACGTCATCATAAACTTGGTGAAGGAAATCTCACACAAAGGCCCTGCTTCTTCCAAAAAGGCTAAGTTCCTGTCACCTTCACAGAAACCCTGCTACCTTCACAGAGGCTATGCCACATTCACAGAGGCCCTGCCATCTTCACAGAAACCCTGCTACCTTCACAGAGGCTATGCCACATTCACAGAGGCCCTGCCATCTTCACCGAAACCCTGCTACCTTCACAGAGGCTATGCCACATTCACAGAGGCCCTGCCATCTTCACAGAAACCCTGCTACCTTCACAGAGGCTATGCCACATTCACAGAGGCCCTGCCATCTTCACAGAAGGCCTGCCAACTTCACAGAGGCTTTACTACTTTCACAAAAGTTCTGCCACCTTCACAAAAATCGTGCTACCCACTTAAAGACCGAGCCACCTTTTAATAGGCCCTGCCACCTTCACAATTGCCCAGTCACCTTTGCAATGGCCTTACCACCTTCACAAAGTCCATGCCATCTTTACAAAGTCCCTGCCAGCTTAACCAAGGCCCTGCCACCTTAACAAGAGCCCTGCCATCTTTACAATAGTCCTGCTACCCTCACAAAGTCCGTGCCACCTTCACAAAGGCCTTGCCACCTTCACAAAAGTCCTGCTACCCTCACAAAGACCGTGCTGTCTTTTAATAAGCCCTGCCACCGTCACAAAGGCCCCATCACCTTCAATAAGGCCCTGCTAACTGTATAAAGGTTCTACTACTTTACAATAGCTCTGCCACCTTCACAAAGGTTCTACCACCTTCACTAAAGTCCTGCTACCCTCAAAAAGACCATGTTACCTTCTTATAGGCCCTGCCACCTTCAAAAAGGTCCTGTTACCTTCACAAAGGTCCTGTTACCTTAACAAAGGTCCTACCATCTTCACAAAAGCCATGCCACGGCCCTGCAACCTTCACAAAGGCCCTGCTATCTTCACGACAGCCCTGCCACCTTCACAAAGGCCCTGTTATCTTCACGACAGCCCTGCCACATTCACAAAGGCCCTGTTATCTTCGCAATAGCCCTGCCACCTTCACAAAGGCCCTGCTATCTTCACGATAGCCCTGCCACCTTCACAAAGGCCCTGCTATCTTCACGACAGCCCTGCCACCTTCACAAAGGCCCTGTTATCTTCGCAACAGCCCTGCCATCTTCATAAAGGCCCTGCCGCCTTCACAGAGGTCCTGCCTCCTTCACAGAGGCCCTATCGCCTTCACAGAGGCCCTACCGCCTTTAAAGAGGTTCTTTCACCTTCAATAAGGCCATGCCACATTCACAGAGGCTCTTCAACCTTCACAAAAACCCTGCCACCTTCACAGAGGCCGTGCTATCTTCACAGAGGCCCTGCTACCTTCACAGAGGCCGTGCTACCATCACTGAGGCCCTGCCAACTTCAAAGAGGCTCTTTTACCTTCACAAAGCTTTGCCTCCTTCGTAAAGGCCCTGCAGCCTTCAACAAATACCCTGCCCTTGAATAGTATTCTGCATGTTATGAGTGTTATTCAGTAGTTGATGACATTCAATAAGCATTCTCTATGCATGTTTATTTTGGTTTCAGAATTCGAACCTTCTCTCTGCCGTGCTATGTTTGGTGAAGGAATTGGACTACCCGAGTCTAGAAGTCGCAGAAATGGCCGTCAGGTTAGTACAGTCGGCCGCACGACTGTTATAACACTTTGATTATACTCGGCTTCGTCCTCGAGATTAGCAAATAGGTAAATACTTGTAGTATCGATCAGTGATCGCCATTCTTGCACTATATTGAGGGTAGGTAAACTCTGTTTACATATTTTTTCTTATGTTTACTTGTTTTTATTTTTTTTTGTGACGGTAGACATAAACTTACTTCGATCGCCATTTGCGCCATTTTATTTCATTCGCGATTTAGTGCTCTGCCATTCCGCACACGTTCATAGCAGATTCATTCATTTTCGAAAAAAGAGCATTCTCGAAGTCAAAAATGCCGAAACGGAAGTACGTGCATAAGGAAGATTACGATAAATTATGTGAAAAGTTAAAGAAGATCGAAGAAGACATAAAAAGGAAGACAAAACGTCGTCGTCGTTATCGAACACGTGTTTTATCAAGTTCGTCGTCGTCGGAAGAGGATTCACACGCCCGTCGGTCACAAAGTAATGGTTAGTTGCTACATAATTATTTTCCCTAAACGAACTCATGTAGGTACGTACATTATGTGCGTACATATATTAGGGCCCATTATCCCTATAGTTTCTTTTGTATTTTACTGATATTGCACATGGTATTGTGGTCAGCTTTTGAGGCTGTCTCGTGCCGCTATTGTGGGTTGTGGATAGCCTTTGAGGCTATTTCTTCTCCATAAATACTTTATTGAAAAGTATGCAATATCAACATCTTTTTTTATTCCACTATGTTGCACGTGGTATTGTGGTCAGCTTTTGAGGCTGTCTCGTGCCGCTATTATGGGTTGTGGATAGTTTTTGAGGCTATCTCCTCCCTATAAATAAATTATGATGCAATATCTGTTTATTTCACATGAGGTTCGTGTGTAGTTCACGAGGCTATCTCTTTACACCTAGTCTTTAAGTACTGTGGATAACTCCTGGAGGTTATTTAAGCAATTTAATATTTTAGCATTGCAAAACGTAGGGATTACGTCATGAAATATTTTTATTTCAGACCGCCCTGAGTCGAATCACTCGAACCAATCAGAGCAGCCCGTGAACAATCCTGGTGCCTCCTCCGGCCATGAGGCAGAGGCCATTGACCCTGCCACCGCCGCCACCCCAGATACCGCGGGTACAGCGGCACCGGGGGCAACACAACCAGATCCAGAGGTACAGATAGAAGACACGCTGGAACTAGACACCGACATTATGGAAATCCTTGGTGTAGACCCGACCAAAACAGAAAAATTTGGTAAGGATATTCAGAAAGACGTTGCACTTCGCTTTGAGCACACCGCTACTACTGGCCTTTCTAAAGAAGATCGTAAGGAGATTACAGCTAAATATTTGATCCCCGGGAATTGTAAGCTTATTGGAGCGCCAGCACTAAATCCAGAGATTAAAGCTGCGCTATCTGAAACAGTCTTGAAGCGTGACGCTGTTATAGAACAAAAACAAAAATTAATGGCTTCAGCCATTTCAAGCCTTGGAGAGGCAATTACGCTGGTCTTATCTTCCAAAGATAAAAACACAGAGTTGCTGCGTCTGCTCATCGACACAGGAAAAACTATATGCGATTGTCAACATCACGAAACGAATGTTCGCCGAAATTTCATCTCATTTGGCGTCAAAAAAGATATGAAAGAATCCCTACAAAACACAAAGATAGATACATTTCTGTTTGGTCAAAATTTGGCGGACACTTTAAAAACAGCTAAGGCCATAAATAAACAAGGCGCCGAATTGAAGCCGCCTCCGACACCCAAGCCGTCAACGAGTAAAACCAACGTGTCTACCTCATCAAAAAACTGGAAAGGACAAGTTCGAGCCAATGCAGCTCGAGCTCAACCAGCAGCTCCGAAGACGACGACGAGCTCGAAGACGTCAGCGACGAAAGATCAGCGCGGGAGCTCCTACAAGCGATCGCAGAGTCATCGAGGCAGTCACACCCGCCGCTAACACAGCCGGTAAATTATGCTGGTAGACTAGCAATCTTTATTGTACAATGGAACCTCTTAACGAGTGATCCAGTTATCCTAGCATACATCAGTGGCTACAACATACCTTTTCTACGACCTGTCTATCAAAATGCCCCTCCTTCTGTCAGAAATATTTCTGATCAGGAAAAGACGGATTTCAAGTCTTCTATCAAAGATTTATTATCCATTGGTGCTGTTTCCCAGTGTCAGCCTTGCGAGGGACAATTTTTGTCAAGTATTTTTCTTGTTCCAAAGCCAAATGGTAAGATGAGGTTTATCCTCAATTTAAAAGAATTAAATAAGTTCATAGACACGAGACACTTTAAACTTGAAGATCTTCGTACAGCTTTAAAGATCATTTCAAAAGATGATTTCATGGCAAAAATTGATCTTAAAGATGCCTATTTTCTAATAAAAATACATCCAGAGTCAAGAAAGCATTTGCGTTTTCAATTTGAAAACGAACTCTATGAATTTAACGTCTTACCATTTGGCCTTAGTACAGCACCTTACGTGTTTACCAAAGTCATGAAGCCTGTGGCAAAACTTCTGCGTTCTGCTGGTTACTCTACTGTGTATTTGGATGACTGGTTCCTTATAGCCCAATCTTACAATGATTGTTTACAAAATGTAAATCAAACAAGAACTCTTTTGACTTCTTTAGGCTTCATTATAAACGAAGAAAAAAGCATTACTTTGCCTAGCAAAGTGTGCTTATTTCTCGGCTATAATATCGACTCTGAAAATCTTCATGTCAGTTTGCCACCGGAAAAAGTTTTTCGAATTCAGTCCGAAATAGAAAAAATATTTAAATTAAAACGCTGTAAAATCAGAGAATTTGCAAGGTTTGTTGGTTTGCTTGTCTCCGCATGCCCAGCTATTGAATATGGGTGGGTATATACGAAGCTTTTTGAACGTATAAAATACTTAAATTTGCTTAATAATAATGACAACTATGATAAATATATGAATATACCCGAGTCAATGTTACCTGACTTGAAATGGTGGAAATATGCTATTTCAACTTCTGTCAATAAAATTAAACATGACAGCTATGACATGGAGATTTTCTCAGACGCCTCAACAACGGGGTGGGGAGTCGCTTGTGGTAAAGAAAGAGCTAGCGGGTTGTGGAGCGAGAAGAAGCGAGCTATGCACATAAATTATTTTGAAATCCTAGCAGCATTTTTTGGCCTCAAAATTTTTGCAAAATATTTAAGTAATTGTCAAGTTCGACTGCGCATAGAAAATACTACTGCCATCTCATACGTAAATCGTATGGGTGGCATACAATATCCACACACCTTAATGATGTAGCGAAAAAGTTGTGGCAATGGTGCGAACGCCGTAACTTATATGTGTACGCTTCCTACATTCGATCAGCAGATAATAAAGACGCAGATGCTGAATCTAGGCGCGTACATCCCGATATTGAATGGGAATTGTCACCAGCTGCTTTTTCAGCAACTTGTAACAAAATTTGGTAACCCAGAAATCGATCTGTTCGCAAGCCGAATCAACAAGAAATTTAATACATACGTATCTTGGCATCGAGATCCAGAGGCCCACGCAGTTAATGCGTTTACCATTAAATGGAAACATCTTAAGTTTTATGCATTTCCCCCCTTTTCGATTATCCTCAAAGTGTTACGGAAAGTAATATCAGATGAAGCTAACGGAGTCGTAGTCGTACCGATGTGGCCCACTCAACCGTGGTACCCCATTTTCAGGAGCTTGGTATCATCTGATATTATATACTTTAGACCAAATGAAAATGCCATTATTTCTGTTGATTCCAGCAGTCGCAATACGAGTATGCACGCCAAGGTTACCCTGGCGGCCGCAGTCTTATCCGGACGGCGTGGTTAAAGAGAAACACTCCACCGCCAGCGCTAGATATAATGCTCGCCTCTTTATCAGAAGCGTCTCTTAAACAATACGATGTTTTTTTAAAAAGATGGTATTATTATTGTTTAGATAATCAAATTGATTTATTTTGCGGATCCGTTTCTAATTTAATTAACTTTTTTACTGTGTTATATAATGAAGGAGCGCAGTACGGAACTCTAAATACATGTCGTTCTGCGATTTCGTTGATTTTAGGTGGTCATATAGGACAAGACGATACTATTAAACGTTTCTTTAAGGGTATATTTCGGTTACGCCCCGCGTTGCCGAGATATGAAACAACATGGGATACTTCAATAGTTTTAAATTATTTATCAACCCTTTTTCCATGTACAAACTTATCCCTCGAAGTTATCTCAAAGAAACTTGCTACCCTTTTAGCGTTAGTCACCGCTCACAGGGTACAAACCCTATCAAAAATAAATATCGACAATATTTCCACAACATCATCGAGAATATGTATTAAAATTACAGATTTGATCAAAACATCGCGACCAGGTTCCGCTCAACCCACATTATTTCTCCCATTTTTTGAACAAAAGCCCGAAATATGCCCCGCAAGAACGTTACAAAGTTTTTTACAAAAAACATCACCTCTTCGTGGTAATGTAAAAAGTTTGTTTATCGCCTTGAAGCGAGCTCACGCTGCGGTCTCCAGCCAGACGCTAAGTCGTTGGATCCGCAGCACGCTGCAAGACAGCGGAGTGCCGGCGGCGGCGCTCGGCGCGCACAGCACGCGACACGCCGCCACCTCGCGCGCGCACCAGCTCGGTGTCAGCCTGGACGTCATCCGCCGCACGGCTGGCTGGAGCGGCACCTCTAATACTTTCTTTAAATTTTATAATCGCCCCTTAAATACTGATCGTTCAAATGACGAATCTTTCGCTCGAGCGATTATTGATCATCACAGTTAAAATATTAGCTGTAAAATAAAAAAATCTAGTTTTTATTTTAATTAATAATATTTTACGTTATCTCTAAAAGTCTACAAGTATTTACCTATTTGCTAATCTCGAGGACGAAGCCGAGTATAATTAGTGATTAAACGAACTTACCTGTAAGTGAAGTTCTATCGTAATTATACGAAGGCTTCGTCCGAAGAGATTAGCAACCCACCCCTGAGTATTTTGGTATTGTACTACTTATACCTACTCGTTGCAATAATAAATCTAGTGCCCTCCCTATACGTAAAATATTATAGGTCTCTAAACTAAATGAAATAAAATGGCGCAAATGGCGATCGAAGTAAGTTTATGTCTACCGTCACAAAAAAAAATAAAAACAAGTAAACATAAGAAAAAATATGTAAACAGAGTTTACCTACCCTCAATATAGTGCAAGAATGGCGATCACTGATCGATACTACAAGTATTTACCTATTTGCTAATCTCTTCGGACGAAGCCTTCGTATAATTACGATAGAACTTCACTTACAGGTAAGTTCGTTTAATCACTAATTATAAGCGGGTCTCTGGTTTCAGGCGTTTCGTAATGCTGGTTCAGCTAAAATACTTGTTTTCAGTTGGAGATAAAATAATATTATCTTCGGTATCACTTTTACCAGAAAAAAAATTGCTGATTTTAATATTGGGGGACAATTGACACAAAGTCATATGATCTTAAATTAGGCAAAGCCCTACCTATATGAATAAAAGATTATTAAATAACGAAAAACCCAACTGCTTAGCACAAGAGAGGAAAAGAAGCTTAAATCTATTGGATTTGGTAACTTGAATTGTACAAGATACTGCAGGCGGGGACGAACAAAATTAAGTCGTAAACATCCACAAAACGTTTTTTCGTCCCCGCCTTCAGTATCTTATACAATTCAAGTTACTAAATCCAATAGATTTAAGCTTCTTTTCCTCTCTTGTGCTAAGCAGTTGGGTTTTTTGTTATTTAATAATTTTTATACCCTATGACACTCCTACAATGAATACGAACCGAACGACACCTCACATGTTGAATTCTACCCAGCCGTTTAGGGTGCAGAGCGCGACAAAGAAATCGACATACATACATACATATATACATACATACATACACTCGAAAAACATAACCCTCCTGTTTTGGGGCAGTCGGGTAAAAAGATATTTCCATTAGTAGTCCCTTTATTGACAGCAGTGTGACAACAGAACGTAATGATGCGTAGGATTAAGATATCGGAGCGATAGAGAAACGCATCGCTCTGTCCTGCTCTCACGTGTAGCTCTGTCTTGTTGCCATTCTAATCAAACTACATAAATTCCAAAATAAAAATCTTGCAATGCATCGTTTCACCGCAAGTAACAGTGTGCAATGAAATTAATGTTAAAGCAACTTCATCCACAAGCTCTGGATCTGGCTGGAGATCGGCGTTTTGTTTTCCCCTATTTTCTCCTTCAAATCTGAGCCGATTCGATTAATTTTGATTAGATCTATGCTCTTATGTTTTTCTTTTATTTTGAAACCATTTAATATTTGAATGGTAGTCGTCTGAATAGGGCGGCAAAATGGGGCATTTTTTAGGTTTTTAGGAAATTCACATTTCTTTTTGTAATTGTTTTTTGCGCAAACGTAAAACATAGGGGCATGCCTAGAGTAGACCTAGATTTTATAAAAAAAACCATTGCTCTACGGGCATTACCCAGGAAGAGAACAGGGGAAAACATTTGTATGGAAAAATCCAACTGCTATTCCCTCTTAATGGCTGTACTAACTGTCCTCTTAGTTAAATAAAATTATTACTACTCTTTAAAACTTTATTTTAATATGTTGGTCGTAGATAAAGTCTTGTGTGCAACTTTACGTAATTAGTCATTTTAACACTCGATCTATACTATTTTGATACTCGGCTGCGCCTCGTATAAAAAACCAGATCTCGTGTTAAAATTACTCTCATTACGCAACAGTTGCATATATAACTATTATCGTCATTGGGCTTACTCTTGACCTCGACCTAGTCCAGAGGGCAGAGATTAGGGACGAGCTTGCCCAGAAGAAGCCTATTCACTCGCGACTTGAATAGATTCAGATTATATGAACTCGAGAACACAGACGCATACAGAATGGGAGGTTTTCTGACAGCCTGTAAGAAAGTAGTTCTAAGAATTACAGATAGATGGTGCTGAAAAGACATGGTTCTCTTTATTTTCGAATTTATTTAATTAACAATCAAACAGAACGCAGCCAAGCGCATATACACAGTCAAACACGGTTTGTTTTTAAAGAATATTTTTTTTTCTCGCTCTCGTAACATTGATAATCTGATATGGACGTATGAACTGTTTTTATTTCTCTTGAGTAAAGTCCCTTTTGGCACACACCGCACATCAGTAGAAACACTTTTTGACCTTATGGCTTGGTAATAGAGTTGAAAAAGTTTCTACCGACAAGCGGTTGACCGTACATATGCCGTACATTTTCTATAAATTTCAGCTCACTCACATTATTTCTCGCCCCTTACACTCACATTATTACACGCAAAACACGTCCTTCTTCAGAGCCATGTCTTGTCGCGCCATCTATCGAACTTTCGGGAACTTTCTTTTTCCTGATTCCCTCACAGAAAACTTCCTATTCCAGTCTTTAGCAATGTGCACAGAGCTCTGAAGCGCATGCGTCTTGCTCTACATCTAGAGACGAAATCTTTATGTCATTCAATACAAATCAGTGTCACCATTTACTAAAACTAACACGTTTTCCGCACCCACACTACTAGCGTCATTTGAGTGCGATAAACATAGTACTATTATTGCGAGAGAGTAAGATGCAAAAAACCAGTGACACCGTCTCTATGGCAACGAATGTGTTTATGATGTGCATTTAAAATAAGCGCCTACAAAAATTGGATAGTATACCTCTTCAATAAGGAACCAAATTTTTTTACTATATTCGCTTCTATGGGGGGGTGCGCGCGCAGGCGAAGTGGGCCTGTCGTCGTTCTGTGGCAATATGTATCATGGACGAAAAATAAGGATTGACCATCCCCTTATATGGCCAAGTATGTATGACTTTGTATGAAAAATCAATTTACTATTTATGTACTTCAGATGCCGAATGGATGAGCTTGCCAACGCTCAGTGACGCGAAGCTAAACCCGCCCCGTCTTCGGAGTAATGCCGCCGACCGCAACATAACCGCAACGCGACTGCAAAATATAAAATTCCGTTTTTAAAAAGCATTTTAACGGTTGTTTGAAAAATAATTGGTAAATGAAGTTTGAAAATAATGTGTGTCGAAATTATGTTGATGTAATTCCGATTAAAATTAAAACTTGACACTCGCTAAGCGTGACACAAAGTCCAACTTGTCAAGCTCGACGTGCCCTTGACTGTACCATCAACAAAGTTGGCGCCTGACCACCTATAAGTTTAGTTTCCTGTGCAGTAGTGGTTCGCGGGAACCTCGTTTTAATCAAAAGAGTGCAACTTAAGACTGCATCCCGCGCACACTAGCGCCCTCATCAGAATTTAATTAATTTCTTTGAATTGGAGACCAAAATGAAAAGTCGAAGACCGATAAAGTGTTCTTTGTCAGGATAGCGTTATTTTAAACTATTACAATAAGCTTCATGTTATCTTGTTTATTCAAAATCCTTAAAACGGAAATTGGTGGCCACCGCGTTCCGTTCAAAGGATTCCAATTCAAAGAAACTAATTAAATTCTGATGAGGGCGCTAGTGTGCGCGGAGTGCAGTCTTAAAGATATAACCTCAAGGACACGAAATTGTCATAAAAACTCATGAAACCAAAAGCGTTGTCATCTCTCAATAATTTGGAGGTCAGCCGCCAACTTTGCTGATAGTACCTACTTCACCCCCGCAGGACGGTCGCGCACGAACTTGGACGCGGCTACGTCTGTGTACCTATATTGTGATATATTGTATTAATAACACGGTATGAATGAAGTTATGAATGAATTCGGTTAGTTAAAATTCCGTTTTTGTTTTATAATCCATATTTTTTGTCATAAAAAGGCTAATGAAAGATTAAGTTCAAAATATCATTTCTGGGTACTAGCATGAATAATGTTTAAAAAAAAAACAAATACATAGATATTTAAAAATAGAACTGAAAGAGCTGCATTGTAAAAAGTAGCAATAAGATAATGAAGATAATATTGAATAGCATATTTTGCAGCCATTACACTAAAACCAGAATATATTTGTCGGAAAGAATAACATTGTTTAACAAACTTGTTTTTTCTGACAGCTTTAGCCGATTGCCTTTGACATAACTGAAAAATGTGTTGGTAAACGTTGGAATAAACGAAAAAAATGGATAATAATTATGACGTCAGTCAGTAACGAGCGATTTTACTACAATTTAATTTGTTGAGAAAACGTGAAATGACAAATGTTCTGCCGCAGTTTTTAGCGTTCCGTACCCAAAGGGTATGCCTCCGATGTCTTGTCTGTCTGTTTGTCAGCGGTCTGTATCTCATGAACCGCAATAGGTAGAAGGTAGAAATTTGAAATTTTCACAAATTGTGTATATCTGTTGCCACTACAACAACAAACACTAAAAATAAAAAAGTTAAAAATTAAGGGGGGCCACCAAACAGCTAAAGGGGGAGCGTTTAAAAAAATTTTGACCTACCCCATTGAGTGGGGTATCGTTGTTTAGAGCTCGTTGAGTAGATAAATACTGTATTTTTTGTTTTAAAAAATATTTAAAAACGAAGGAATAAGATGCCACCAAAGTCAGCTGTTTTTACAAAATTTTGTTTGAGCTGTATCTCATGAACGGTAATAGCTAGACAGTTAAAATTTTCACAAATTATGCATATCTATTGCCACTATAACAACAAATACTAAAAATTAAAAAAGCAATAAATTAAGGGGGTTTTCCATACTAAAGACCTATTTTTTTAGGCGACTTTTGTTTTAGCTCTATCTTAAAAACGGGGACACTTACAAACGTAAAAATTGGTGCGAGTATAGTGCTTAAGCTATAAAATAACAACAAGTAATAAAATCTGGTCAAGCGCGTGTCGGACTCAAAAAATCTAGCACAGTAACTTACTGAGATTTCAACTAATACAATTATGATTATGGTACGGAACCCTCGGAGCGCGAGTCCGACTCGCACTTGGCCGGTTTTTTGTTTTTGTCCATCCTTTTTTTATTTACATATTTTTTTCTAATCTATTCTAGTGTTACCTCTTGGAAGCATCGTACTTTTTTAACATTCTGTATATTTTTAATGTATTATTGAAATGAATTGTATTATTTAAAAAAAACGGAATTTTAATTAAACTATGGAACAAACAAACAAAGACTCACTATTGTAAATGTTAATGTTATTGTATTTTCTAGAACTAGTATAATGTAATGGCGGGAAGATGAGTAATAATTTTAATGAAATAATATATTAACTTGCCTCAACTACTAAATCGTTTTAATAATTTCTTTACTTCGACATTGGTGTTATATACACAGGGTGTTAATTTAATTGCATGCAATTGCAATGCTTTTCCCAAAAAACATAGGTCGAAATAGGAATAGTAGATTGTATCACAAGGCTGTAAAATAATATTTTTAAGGCGAGGGCGCTATTTTGAATCCAGAGCGAAGTGAAGGATTCTTGAGTAGAATCCCGAGCATGGCGACGTAGCGAAGGATTCAATAGGTCGCCCAAGGTAAAAATATTTTTGCAGCCGCGTAATACACTCTACTTTTCATCTCCCTCTATGAGAAAAGAATAAAAGGCTCTTTGAGACACACACTCGTCATTAATTTTAAATATAAAATACCGTTCGATCTCTATGGTTGACCTAATATATCCCTATGGTGGACCTAAATTCTTATTCTAATTTTAAATCCCATTTTTACCCGCTACAAAAGTCTCTTGGAGAAAACAGCTATTTTGTTCGCCTTTATTGACGAACCGTTCAGCGATTTTCGAATAGATGAGATGAAAAGTAATTTAACGTCCCACCCATGCAAAATGCGCTATCATCTGACGCAGTCATAGAAATATACAAATCTCTATGGGAAGTCCATTTTTTTTTGTATTTCGATCTATGTTCCTTGGGAAAAGCTGTTCAGTTTCATGGGCAGATCCACACTCTTTAGTATTATACTACTCGTATCAGGCATTCTGTTTGAGCGTATGAAAGGCAACGTATACTCTCGCTACAAAATTGCTTGTATACTCGATGACGTACGAAAATTGCGGTGCTCTCAGAGTGTAATCGGTCAGTAGTGCGCAGTAATGTAATGGTGAGCGAATGCTCAAGAATGGTAACCTAGTAAGATTCGGGTATTGCCCGTGTTAGACCCGCGGGGTTCACCTAGGTGTTCCACGGGAGATTTTTATTTTCCGTTGTCCACCTGGCTGTACTTAGGATTATAATCATAGACTCGTGCCAAGAAACCATACCCCACTACATTTAACTTGCCCCTTGATTCAGACCTATCCATGGCTAGGATAGAGCTGTGGCCTTAGATTATTATAATACTAACGTATAACGGTGGCAAACCTGGGACGCTACATAATCGAGCGCGAATATGAAATTTGGAAGTCGCGTAGGCTGAATTTTCAGTACAAAAGACCCTCAGGAGCAGCGGGGTGGATGGCGGGCGGGAGGCAGAGAGTGTATCTGTATGATAGTACTATTACTTTATTCTGTGGCTGTGGTGGTCAAAAAGGTACCCTCCTGATAGCCTAAGCCTACACATCCCACTAAGGAAGATCGTGTTTTGGTGACAGCACTTTGGCAACCAAAGTCTCTAAATGTGTCCCGACCTGACGTCAGTGAGCCGCTCACTGTCTGCCTCCAGTACGCCTCCCTATATATTTTAAATGGAGTGTCCATACAGCGCTCACGCTACGCAGTCGTTGCGGATTCATTCAGTGAGCAGCTGAGTCGCCGCGAACTATGCTCCCGGTCGGCGGCTCAGTCAGCTCACTACGCCGACGGAACGAATTGAGTGAGCGACCGATACGCCGCTCAGAGTCGGTCGGCTCACAGTGAGCGGCTCACTGACGCCAGGTCGGGACATGGCCTTACAGTCTACCCTATATCTCCAGTTTCCTGCACTTGGAGAGAACTTATTGGAGGTAACCGGGACAACCCTGACATCAAAAGATTTTGGCCTCTGAGATGATTAAGTCTCCACTAACCAAGAAGACAACTGCGACCTTCCGAAGCACAAAAAACGCTATAGCCGCCGCAGTTAACCATACCCAGAACTTATGTTGCGTAACTTTCTTTATTTGTAAGGAAAATTCATCTAAGATAACCGTTTCTGTGAATATGATGCTATTATTCACGAGTCGCAAGATTAAATAATATTGCACTTAAAGACTAAGACCAGGGGGGTGATCGTGGTAATTTCAACGATTTTACCAAAACAAAAACGTTTGTCTCAAAAGTTTTGTTAAGTCTTAACTGAGTGTTTTAGGCAAACGTTTTTGTTTTGGTAATATCGTTGAATTTACCACGATCACCCCCAAGTACACGCAACTTTAGCTTCTCTTGTCAAAAAGCTTCATAACCATCGTTTTGTGCTTACAAAAACCGTATTAAATTATCCGATGCCAGGATCTAGTAGGTACTTTCTTCACCAAATTTTGGGCATTTGAAGAAGGCTTTTTCCAGCAAGTAAATAATGAACATACAACTAAAATGTGTTGTTCTTTCAAGCCGATTCTGGCGTGATACGTTTAGGCATACTTTATTGAGCAAACAAAATACTCCACCACACATGACAGGCAGCCAGCACATCGGTGGTATTGTAAAGGTCATCGTGTAAGAAAAAAACCGGGCAAGTGCGAGTCGGACTCGTGCACTGAGGGTTCCGTACCACCACATAAACATAATTGTATTAGTTGAAATTTCAGTAAGTTAATGTGCTAGATTTTTTGAGTCCGACACGCGCTTGACCAAATTTTATTATTTGTTGTTATTTTATAGCTTATGCACTATAAACATACCAATTTTCAAGTTTGTAAGTGTTCCCGTTTTTAAAAAGAACTAAAACAAAAATCGCCTCAGCGACCATCCAACTTGACCCCTCTCTTATATGAATGTTCTTGAAACGGGAGCTCACCACAATTGGTTACCATTAGTTGTGAGAAAAGTTGTAATATTTAATGATTTCAGACTTTTCCCATTATTTGTACTGTGAGGCCTAGCTTCTTGCCAAATTTCATAATAGGTTAACGGGAAGTACCCTGTAGGTTTTTCATTTTTGAATAAATGTATGGAGATGAGGACATAAAATGCCATATCTTTTGATTGCGTCATTGTAAAAAATTGAAATTTTCAGATCTTGTGTGGTTCATGGATCCTAATATATGGTATTAATTTCAACCTGATACCTTTACCCGTTCGTGAGATAAAGGGTCTTGACAGACAGACAGACGGACAACAAAGTGATCCTATAAGGGTTCCGTTTTTTTCTTTTGAGGTACGGAACCCTAAAAGTAGGTAACTTTCGCCAATATAGACCTTTTGGATCCTATTAACTAAGCTACAGGCTTTAGATAGGTAACCAACATGTTTACAGCTGGATTTGTGATACCCTTAATTGCATATTACCTATAGTAAGCTAAGCGTGAAATCATTGCTATTGAGTAAGCAATCAAGTAGGCAGCAGTAACTTATTTACTTCTTGCTTGTATGAGTTTTCAGATCCAAAAGATGATGTCGTAGATCGAGGATCTTTTGCAGAGGCCTCAGTCAACCTTACCCAGACTTATGTATTTGCTAACATTAATCAACAGCTATATTTCCCAGATGATGCTCACATCCTAAGTGCAACCGTACAAAGGGGAAACACCTATGCTAATAATAATATCAGGTCTATCTGATAGCTATCACGACCCGCTAAAAGTATTTTAATTCGGCCTGTTAGAATTGATAAATTATTGTTAAATCTGCAAAAATGTTCATATTTAATTTAAACTTTGCTTCGGTTGCTCTGGAGTTTAGTTGTTCTGTAGTTTTATAGTTCAGTAGCCTTTTTGCATTGTCATAAACGGACAATATGGAGTACGGATAAACGCCTTAGTTTTTGTTACATTGTTTTAAAAAGTTGTTGTCATTGTTTTAATATTATGTTACTTAAATAAATAAAAAATAAAATAAATGCACTTTTTCAGTTTGATTGTTTTTCCGCTGTAAAGTAAAAAGATTTCTTGAACAGTCCAAAAAATTCTTTATTCCGCTACAGAGTTAGTTTCGAAAAACAATTTTTGGTCGGCTTGCTATAGTTTGCTTTCTTATAACAGCAACAGCTTGTTCTGATGAACTTGTGGTAAGATCAAGGATACCCGTATTTTGTTGGTATCCCAATACTCTAGTTCCAACTTGTATGCACCAACAATGAAGACTTCGACACCTTTTATATTAAGGCCTTTGTTGTAAATTTTAAAAAACCATCAACAATAGTTTAACATAAATAACTTTTCACTTTTTACATAAATAAAGTTTTTACAAAAATCCTTGTTACATTTAAGCATTCTAGAATACTTTTGAAAGTACAATGACATAGTAAAGTAGTAGTTTTTGATCCCTAACTATCTCAACTCTCGACGAATCTTCTTTGCTCTTTTAGCATGATAAGACTATTAAAACAAGAAGTCACCTCGGTAAATTGAAATTGTTTTGTTGTTATATTCTGCATATGGACTAGACCAGCCAGTTTTCAACATCGCTATAACACCTGGTCGCCTCGCCACAGAATTGGTTATAACCTTACAAAATAAAAATTAATAATCCAAATAATTAAAATAAATCGAATTGATCGATCGATCATTTTGTTCAGCCGTTTTGTTCCTTCTCATATTAACATGAGATCAACACGAAATCACTTGTGATTTTCATTCATTTTGTAAGTGGACCTCACCTTGTTTATACTCAATTTACAGGTTTTTTTTTTGGAAGGGAGAATTTGTTGTCGAATTAGACAATTAGAATATTCACACGGCTCCCACTGCAGACTACTTCAATTTATGGATTTAGACCCAAATTTTTATTTTCTCACCTTGAAGGCTTTTCGTATCCATTGTCACAGAATTAATAATAGTACTACATCATTTACTTTACTAGGTACACTCTGTACATTAACTTACTAATCTGGGTTTACTACATACATACAGAACGGACAGTGTTGCCACAACTGAGTTCCCAAAAAGTACATATCCAGGGCTGAAAAGGTACATTTTGGGGTAAAAAGGTACATAAGCATTTTTTTTTAGTCAACTCACTCATTATCTAACAAGACGAACCTTGCACCTAAACCTACTGAGATGAAACTTTGCAGGAGTCAAGTACATACCTATAGGTAACATATTAGAAGTGGTGCTCCCCAGCAGGACGTGACTGAAATGCACAGTGGAGCATAATGTCGAAAATGTGTTGTTTTTTACTAGGTTAAAAATTGTATCTGTTGAACCGACATAGGTAGCTGGTTGGAAATTTCACAGGATATGTATTTTTTAAACAAATATATCAACTTATAATAAAAATTCAAAATAAATAAGGGGAGTCGCCATACAAGAAACGTATTTTTTTTGTTTTTGCTCTATCATCAGAATGGTTAGTAATTCGAGTGTCAAACTTGGTATGAGTATAGTTCACTAAAATGTCAATAAAATAATATGTCCTGAATGACTGACTGACGTCTATCCGTAACCGCTTTAGCTATACTATATGTGTGAAATTAAGTACCTATGCTAATTTATTGCATGCCACAAACACCACCCAAGAAAGGATTTTCCAAAACTCATCCCCCAACGGGGTGAAATAAAGGATGGAAGATTTACAAAATTTTTTACTTAGGTTTAACTTTCATCCCTTATTTCACTCCTTTGGGGGATGACTTCAGCCGGCTAAATATTCGTTCGACCGAAGCGTTTGAAAAAGGAAGGATTAAAAGTAAGAAAATATTTTTCTTTAAGTTGGGAAACAGAAGGTCTTGGTTCATGTTTCATAACTTGAAAACTATATTCCAGTAGTTGGTGGCCGTTAATGTTGGGTCTAGTTTCAATGTTTCATGATCCGCCATTCTTTGTTTAGAGCTGGCTCGCCCTTAACAGTTTTCAAAGCTGAATATCTCTTTAATACTTCATTTAAATCTTTTCATTCGAAAGATTTTGCCACTATTGGGTCCAGTATAGATATGGATTTAAGTACAGGATCACTTATATAATCTGTCTTTAATTTATTCTATGTAGAATGCATGCTGCATGCTTATTGATTGTTGTACGTTCTGATGCATGCAGCTTTCATTATTATCTTTTTTTTGGCGGCGTTTCATAAAATATTACACATTTTGGTTGAGAACAAAAGGTAGGTAAACTGGACCCCATTACACATAACACATTGGAGGCTAAAAAGGTACGTCAAATGTGTAAAATGTATGCTAACGGCAACACTGAGAACGGAAGCTCTCCGCCTCCCACCAATCGGAGTACCGAGTACCTCAAGTGCGCGCGCATCACCCCGCGGGGCCCTGCGCGACAGTGCGCGATATCTCGTCTACTCTGTACATTAATACATTAACTTACTAATCTGGGATCTCGTCCTATTTCTCGTCCTGTTGCCACGCGATATGCAACGCTTGCAAAAGTTGAAAAAATGGTGCGTGGTTGTGCAGTTTACGGTTGTCTTTCGACTCTCCAAGACAAGGATCGTCATTTTTACAGATTTCCAACGGAGGAAACAAGGTAAGCTATTAATGCCTAGCATTTTTTAACCTAAAAACAAAATTTTCGTATCTACTTACAGTGTTATCCAAAGCTTTTGAGTACCTAGGTATTCTGTAATTTAATGTTATCGGTACCCCTATTTAATCATTGTTATGATAAACTATACCTACCCTTTTTCTCTTCATCATTCTAATAAAATAGATTCATCGTAAAGCAAAATATTCCGGGCTACTACACAAGCCTTTCCGTTCGCCATAACGTTGACACGTCGAACACGTCCTTATAAAAATTAATAATCTACTTATAGAATAATTTGTTTTGTATCTTATAAAGATAAAAACATTTGAAATATGAGACATAATTAATCAGGTGGCTCGTCTGCTTGTTTGCCCATACCAGTGGTATATAAAAAAATATCACCTCGGATAATTTAAGGGGTGTATGTATCCATCAAACTAAACAACTGTTCCCAAGAAACATAGGTCGAAATATAAAAATAAAATAAAACCGGCCAAGTGCGAGTCGGACTCGCGCCCTAAGGGTTCCGTACTCATCTACCATATGATATACTAAAATCTTTTGCTCTTTGATTTTAAAAATTCCGCGACCATCCAACTTGACCCCTCTTTTATAGAAAAGTTCTTGAAACGGGAGCTCACCTTAATTGGTTACTATTAGTTATGAGAAAAATTTAAATATTTAATCATCATCATCATCATATCAATATTTAATGATTTCAGACTTTTCCCTTTATTTGTACTGTGTGACCTAGCTTCTTGCCAAATTTCATAATTTTAGGTCAACGGGAAGTACCCTGTAGTTTTTGCTTTTTTTCATAAATGTATGGAGATGAGGACATAAAAAGCCATATCTTTTGATTGCGTCGTGGTAAAAAATTTAAATTTACAGATCTTGTGTGGTCCACGGACCTTAACATTCGTTATCAATTTCTACCTGATACCTCTACCCGTTCGTGAGAAAAAGGGTCGTGACAGACAGACAGACAGACGGACAACAAAGTGATCCTATAAGGGTTCCGTTTTTTTTTAGTTACGGAACCCTAAAAATTGGACTTCCCATAGTAAAGTGTATGACGTGATCAGCAGATTTGTATGGGAAGTCCAAATTTCATTTTCATATTCCGACCCATGTTTCTTTTATCAATTTTTATGCAATATTTTAAAAAAAAAAATTGTTTTTTCAGACGCAGACAATGGATTCTAGCTACTGATCGTCCGGAATTGGCTAATAAGCCCACGCAAACTCTTGTTAATTATTATCATATCTGTGACTTACATTTTCAAGCTTCAGATCGCTTCTTAAGAAAATTAAAAAATAATGCCATTCCTACTTTAAATTTGCCACAGCAAGAAAATGCAAACCCATGCAAACTGATTCAGACGGAGAAATCACACCAGGATGCTAATTGTCAAACTGATCCTATAAAATTAACTCATGCTGCTTGTCAAACTGATTCTGTTCAACCAACTGAGACTGAGGAAACAAAAAAACAAGATGCTAACTATCAACCTGATCCTGTTATCTCTACACATCACACACAAACAACGCTAGATTTGACTTATAATACACCCCGGAAAAGAAAATTACGAAGTGACTTAAGGGAAGAATGTAAAAGGAGAAAATTTTTTCAAAATATAGACAGACATTCTGATAGTAACAAAAATATATCACCAGAACTTCAAAAACTTATTAAGTTTCAACAGAATACAAAAAAAAATCACCCAGGTAACAGATATACGAAGGAATTTAAATTATTTGCTTTAAATATATATTTTGCCAGCCCTTTAGCTTACAATGTGTTGGCAAAAACTTTAAACCTACCAACTGAAAGAACGTTGCGCAAAATTAAAACGGATATGGGTACAAAACTTCACCCGAAGGTTTTGGAATGTCTGTCTTCTAAGTTGAAAAACTTAAAAGAGACTGAAAAGTACTGCATCGTCTGTGCTGATGAAATTTCACTAAAGCGAAATTTACATTATCAAATAAACGAAGATAAGATTGTAGGCTTTCACGAAATTGACGGAATGCAAATGGCGGAACCAGCATCACAAGCTTTTGTACTCATGGCCAGAGGAATCTTTTCTAACTGGAAACAACAAATAGGATACAGTCTATTAGCTCAGAGTAAAAACTACAAAGAGCTCAACGAGTGGATTGATGATGTCATTTCAAAGATGATAAATGTCGGCTTCAACGTGGTCGCTTTTGTGTCTGATCAAGGCTCAAATTTCTTAAATATGGCTAATGAGCGAGGTGTCTCCGTTGACAAGCCGTATTTCTATATTAATGGGAAAAAAATATACTATATATTCGACGTGCCTCATCTGATAAAGTCAGTGCGAAACAACTTGTTAAAATATGATTTTGAATTTTCTGACACAGATGAAACTACACTCACAGCCAAATGGGAAGATATTGAAAACTTTTATCGCCTGGATAGTCAAAGATCATATCGTCTAGCGCCTAAACTAACGGAATCACACATTAATCCAAACAATTTTGAGAAAATAAAAGTGAAGACAGCCACCCAAGTTTTTAGTAATACTGTCGCAGCAGCATTGTCCGTTTCGATACAATGCGGACAACTAGAAAAATCTGCTACAGGAACAGTAAAATTAATTGAATTGATTGACAAAACCTTTGATGTTTTAAACTCATCTTCAATCAAGAATACTAACGCTTATGCGTCGAAGTTGCATCGAAACGAAATATTAGACAAATTTGAATCTTTTTTGAACACTGTCAATGTCGTGAACAAAAACAAAAAGAACGTGACTAATTCAATAAAATGTCTAAAAGGCCTAAAAATTTCATTACAGAGCATCAAGTTCCTGGCAAGTGACCTGCAGAATGAAAGCTTTCGCTTTTTGTTCACGAAAAGATTGAATCAGGACCCACTTGAAAATTTTTTCGGTCAAATTAGACAACAAAGCGGAAATAGCCGTGAACCTACACCAGTTCAGTTCACGAGAGCTTTTAGAAAATTATTCATGGTGAATATGCTCAAGCATTCAGAAAATGCGAATTGTTCCGATGATTTCGATCAATTGTTGATGACCGTGCATGACATTAACGACGTCAATAATATTCTACCTGCTAATGAAGAACAGTTGCAGTCCGGAGAGACCACTACAACATCATCCGTAGTCGCAGTGGCCACTGTAGATTACCGTTTTGACTTGCCCGAAAAAAACGCGTTTGTTTATGTTTGTGGTTACCTACTACATAAATGCTTTGAGGTCCATAAATGTAATGAAATTTCTCAATTTGTAAATAATTGTAAACACGAGCAACTTTCATCAGACAACATCTTTGTAAACAATAAATGTTTTAATGAGAATAAGACACTGCTGATAAACCCACCGAACAGTTTTGTCAACTGTATAAAAGAGATGGATAATCGCATGAAAAGTTGTTTCGAGCAAAATCTGCTTAACCGAGTTGGAAACCAAATATTAAGTGAACTGAAAGATATATCTTTTACTGACTGCTGTCCTTGTTTTCCAAATGAATATCTCAAAAAATTATTCGTCAGATTTCGAATTTTTAATATTATTAAATTTAATAACCGATCTTTCAAAGACAAATCATTTAAAAGAAAATATTTTAGTGTTTCTAACATTTAGATGATGTAAAATTGTAAATATGTATGTAAATTGTAAATACCTATGTATGTAAATTGTAAAATTGTTCATAGATGAAAACCTTATTTAATATTGCACGAAACCACAGTTTGTACTCATAAATCTGAAAAACTTTTCCCAAGAAACATGTGTCGAAATATGAAAAAAATTGGCCTTCCCATACAAAACTGCTGATCACGTGATCGATTTACTATGGGAAGTCAATTTTATTTTTTCATATTTTGTCCTATCTTTCTAGGGGGAATTGTTCAGTTTTATGAGTAGGTACACGATGTGGTTTCGTGCTTGCAAAAAAACGCCTTGTATATAGATAGATGACATGTAAAAAAAATGAAAATAATTTTGTAAAATGTAAAATTATTAATAAATAGGTAAAATCGTTTTTGAAGTAGTAAATATGTTTAATTTATAGTTGTTATTTTGTTTTGAATGATTATATAAATAAATGATAAAAGTGTACATAATTGTATCATGAAACATGTTTTATTTTCTAGATTTCAAGATCCCTACTTATTGGCATTGTATTTTTTTAGTTTTCACATTGTATTTTTATTTTAAATTTTTCCAAATTATGATTAGACCTAGCTTGATCTTATTATCTTTCCCATGAACTGCAATTGAAAATTTCATCAAATCGTCAGAACACTCACTCAATAAAGCCGAAATGTTTTTTTTTTAACAAGGAAACGAAATATTTTAAAAAATATCCTAGTCCTTTCCAGGGTTTCAAACTCTCCATACAAATTGGCATTTATGCCATATTGTATCTAAATCGGTGCAGCCGTTTTGATATGAAAACGGAACGTTGGTACCTACACACCTTCGCATTTATGATTTTGTAGGGAAAAGTAGGGATTGCTCGCTAAAAGAGTATAGGATATAATTGAAAAAACTGGAAAGATATCGCACTCATATTAAATCACTAGTTGTCTAGCCCGCGGCTTCGCCCGCTCTATAAGGGGTTTTCCCTTGGGAATAAGATATCTTCCCACGGTAAAAAGTAACCAGTATCCTTCCCCGGGTGTCAAATTCTCTTTATACCAATTCCGTCTAGAAGTTACCCGCCGCGTTTAGTTATTTTCCCGCGATAAAAAGTAGCCCGTATCCCTTCCAGGGACTCAAACTATCTTAATACCAAATTTCACCTAAATCAGTTCAGTCGTTTTAACGTGAAAACGGCTTCACCCGTTGTGAAGCTGATTTTCCCATAGGAATCACAAATTTTCCCGCGGTAGAAAGTAGCATATGTCCGTCCCAGGGTCTCAAACTATCTCTATGCAAAATTTCAGAATAATCCGTTAAGCCGTTTTGACGTTAAAACCAAACATACATTCTCGAATTTATAATATTAGTAAGGATACTCAAATGTACATAGATTAAACTTTCTTCAAGTAAAAGTACAATATATGTAAAGGTAAAAAAATAATCCATTATTTTGTACGCTGCTACAAAGTCACTTCGTACCAAAGATTTTGGAAACTACGCCAGGGGCAGCGTTTTTCTTACGTCAATGCTTCGTACGCATCCTGAGACTATATATAATACGCATCGCTTGCCTTGACAGCCAGACAAGACGGCACCGGCAATGTTGCCATTTGTAGCAGATTTCAGACATTTGCGCAGATTTAACCTGTCGATTTAAAAAAAAAACCTTACGAAAACAATAATAAGAAGCAATTATCATGGAATAAGCACCATAAGGTAGACACAGATGTACCTAGTATTGTACCTTGTATTGTACCTAGTCATTTCACGAATTCAATGAGGGGGGCGCGAATAATCTGACGCATACCGTCTAGAGCACTAACCACCGCAAACAAGTCGGACTGGTTGTAATCTGCAGGCGATACCTAAGTAACTTTTACAAGTTGTGAGTCCAAAAGTTTAATTTTCCATAAAATAAACAATCAAAGAGCTGTCTTAAGAGAAATTACATATACTGCATATTTACATACTAAACTGTAATATACAATTTTTCAATCACTCATTATAGGTAATAAGATAAACGAGCCCTACTCATCGTCGCAAAGCGTCTGGTGTAGTGACTGATTACTGAACGCAGGAAAAACTTTGAGCATTGATGAGCACTGACCAAAGAAATTTGACCTCATATAGAAGTAATATATAAGAAATAATTCGTCACAAGTAGGGATGTGGGCATGCTTTCATCTATCGATAGTGGATAAGTTACACAAGGACAAATCGATGTCGAAACTTTGACCAAAAAGTTGAAGTACTAAACTTTAATAAAAGGCAAATCTGTTAAAAGCAGTGATTAAATTCATTAAAAAAAATACTTTTTGCATTTTTTACTACAGGTGATTTCTTACGTAGGTGTTTTAATATTAAAGATACCAAATTTCTTACTTACTTACTTACTAAAAGCAATGGACGGTAGCGGTGGAGGCAAGAGGGGTAGGAGGTGTAAAGGTTCTTTTTTTTTATTTTCATGAATATCTCTAGCTTACATACAAATTATGTAGGATTTAAAACAAACTTTTATCCCTCAATTCAATCCATTTGGGATGGTTTTGCAAAAATGCTGAAATACGGGTTTGTGTTTTTCTTCTAAGTAGCTCAAATAAATTTTCAAGCGGAATTTCGTGTATCTTATCTTGCCTTATAACGTGGAGCTGAGTTCCTTATTGGACCTTAGAGCACAAGGAGCCTGTAGTCTTCTGGTTTCGGATAAGCTTGACCCAGAATCTTCATACGCTTGTGAGCCAAAGCGTTGCATGAGCACAAGAATTGCTTGTCAGTATTGTTTGTAGCGAAAAACTTTCAAACCTTTTTTGTAGAGAATTTTATGTAGATTAATTTAGTATTTTTATTAATTTTCTTACAATTTGTTGATTCAGGATGATTCATGCTGATTGAGACATTTCAATTTGGCGAAGACACACAAAGTTATATTTGTTTGACAGTGTCCCCATCGGGAATCGAACCCAGAATGAAAACAAAACGCGTTGAATGTTGTAAAATATAATAAATGGTACAGCAGCACTGCACTTACTTTCTCGCGATATGCAATTAGAACTGTCAACCGTAAACTTAAATTTGTAATACCATAGTACCTACACATAGTATGGAATTACAAACGTTTATTAAGGTTTTTCTGAAAAATGTTCTACCACATGAATTCGGAACTCGAATTGTAAAATATTAAAACAAACCAACCGGAAACGATTTCGAACAAATCACATGTTCAAATTTTGGTAGTACTGGAACACCTTTTATATGAATTTTCACAGATTTTTAAATTTCAAAACTCTGTTTCTTATGAATAGTTGTTCAGTTTTGTCGACTGTAAAGCTCTTTCAGTTTTAGGTACATCCTGTGTACTAAATTTTCACAAAATCCAATCAAATTGAATATCCATTCAGGTAGATAACCAAAACAAAATTAAAATTATAGAAAATAATACAAACTTAATGTAGTCAATTAGGGTCAATGTAGGTACCACTAGTTGACCATTTAAGCAGTTTTTTGACAAAATTCATAAAAATCTAAATTATTAGTTCTACTTTCAGAGTCACTTCTAAAAGTTCGACTATGAATGAGTTAGGCTTGTGATATAATAAGTGTTAAGGACTTTACAAAATATGCTCTTAAAGTTTTTTTTTTCAAATGTTACATTGCATGACCACTTCGAATAAACATACTAAGGAACTAGCTAGCGTCCCATAACTTTATTGTAAGACGCCAACATAGTTAAATTCTATATAAAATCGCGGTATTTTTAAATTTTCTTACTTTCAGTTCAAATTTAAGTTTTGGTCAGCTATTGGTGCTTGGTCATCTAGTGGTGCACTGACCCTATGAGTAAATCACAAGTTTACGTTTTGGTAGTACAGGAACACCCCTTATATGGAATCACACAGACAAACTGATGATGGCGCAAGATACCTTGCATAGAGATGCTTAGTCAAGCAAAGTTTCATAAAAATAATTTGAACCGTTTAAAAAAAAAAATCAATTCTTCATTTTTGTTGAATGACAGCTACCCTCAAAATGAGAGCCAGCAAAAAACCATTCGGAAATAAAAGTCTTAAATTAAAAATATGGTGTTAATAGGACCATTCGTTTAGCCGCTAGGCCAAAGCGTGACGGACAGACCGACCAACCGACAGACGGACATTTTTAGGGGACTTGCTTAAGTGATATAGAACACATTTTTGAGAAAGTTTGTGCAACTTTTTTCACGAATACAATACCTTTCTCGCTCAGCTCGAAAGTAAAAATACTACTATCGATAAAAAATACATCACTCATAAACTCCAACATGATCCCACAGAAAACGATAAATTACAGTAAAATACGTAACAATTTCCATATTATCTGACTGTAGAAATGATAAGTTGACATTTTTTTATGCAATATTTGTGATAATAATCCACAAACATGAAAAATACTGAATAAAACTTACAGATGAAAAGACAAAATTTCTTTGCAATATTCGTTTTGTTATTTTGAAGATGTACAGCCATCAACTACACACGTTATTATTAAAAAGAACAATCTCTAATATGGAGAGCAACTTAAGAATAAATTCACGTTATTTTCAAGTTATTCACTACATGTTTTTTATAATTTACACAATGTTTACAACATATAATTTAGGAAATATTTTCAACCGTTAAAATCCCAACAAGTTACAATAATCCTATAAACTTTGTAAATGCAATGAACGCGTCGTTCATCTAATTTGGTAGGATGTGATCACTGACGACTTGACATGGCATGAGACATGCTAGCAGTTGTCATCCCATACTGAAAAAAAATTGCATGGTTTCTTCTCCGAGCGAAGGAAGGAGGTTTTTGTTCTGAGGCACTGATGATTCCCCATAAAATGACAACTCTCTATTGTGCCCAAGGAGGTTTTAATCCACGCTACGCTCTAGTAGCGTGGATTAAAACCTCCTTGATTGATTGTGCCTATTTGAAGCGCCCCCAATGCGGGGGAAAGGAACTAAATCTGACGTAAACAGCAAATGACCGTTGCTTAGTTTGGATTGTCTCCGTATTTATAAAATGTTTTTGTAGGTTTACCGCGATTACGCTTGTTTTTTGTGTCATATTACTATAGTTGATACATAAATAAGTGGTGGTAGTTAATAGGTAAACCATGAAAGAGTGAGTGTTATGCAAAACTCGTTACCAGAAGGGAAGTGGGGTTACATTCCACAAGTAAGTAAAAGAGATGTAAAATTTTACTATGGAGGTTGGATTTTTATTTCGAGGGAAGATTAACAGGGTTTAAACCAAGTTCATATGGTGGATAGGATAGTAGATAATATTTTGGTGAAGAAAGAATATTTTTATAGGCCACCATTTTTTTACAATTGATTTTTAAAGTTATTGAAATACGGCATCACTGATTGGAATTTGGCAACACTGATTAGACTATGACAACCCTACTTACAACAGGGTTTTAGGGTAAGTAAGTATACAGGGTGTTAGATTAGGATCACCATATGTACAGGGTCTTAGGGTAAGTATACAGGGTGTTAGGATAGGATAACTATACAGGGTTTTAGAATAGGATCACTATATGTACAGGGTTTAAGGATAAGTATACAGGGTTAGATTAGGATCACCATATGTACAGGGTCATAGGGTAAGTATACAGGGTGTTAGGATAGGATACCTATACAGGATGTTAGGTTAGTATCACTTTATGTACAGGGTTTTAGGGTAAGTATACAGGGTGTTAGGATAGGATAACTATACAGGGTGTTAGGTTAAGATCACTATATTTACAGGGTTTGAGGGTAAGTATACAGGGTGTTAGGTTAGGATTACTATACAGGATGTTCGGGTACGTATACAGTTTGTTAGATTAGGATCACTATATGTACAGGGTCTTAGGGTAAGTATACAGGGTGTTAGGGTGTGTACAGGATTTTAGATTAGGATCACTATATGTACAGGGTCTTAGGGTAAGTATACAGGGTGTTACTACACAGGGTGTTAGGACTAACACTAACACACTAACACCCTGTATAGTTATCCTATCCTAAGACCCTGTATAATTACCCTAAGACTATGTACATGTGGTGATCATAATCTTACACCCTGTATACTTACCTTGAAACCCTGTGTATTTATCCTATCCTTACACCCTGTATACTTACCCTAACATCCTGTATAGCAATCCTAACCTAACACCCTGTATACTTACCCTAAAACCCTGTACATATAGTAGTCATCCTAACCTGACACCTTGTATACTTACCCTAACATCCTGTATAGTTATCCTAGCCTAACACCCTGTATATTAACAAATAATGACCATAAGAAGCATTTTTGATAATACCGAGACTTATAAAAAAATATATTCATGGTATCTTACTAGAAAAAAAATAAATCATCGACATCGTGTGTCGATATTATTTTGATCGATCACCTCTCTAATTATCATACAAGAAATCGGCCGACAAAAATACGGTCTTGTAGATTGTAATAATACTATAAATACGGTCGTGAGCGGGAGCCCTGAAACACACTGCTTCAAAAAATTATTACTTTGAAAAACTCATAAACATTACCCTTTTGCCACAAACAAAAAAAAATTACCCTTTGACAGCAGTCTGTCTTGACCACGCACACGGGCGTCATATACAGCTATCCTGCTGTCAATGTCAAGGTAATATTTTGCCGCACAAATCTTTGGTATTGCCAGTACTTAAAAAAAGTCCACTATCAATATTTAAAAAAAATATTATAAAAAAATGGCGGCCCCAAAAAAAAATTTTTTTGTTGTTCTTCTTTCTTTTTTTTATTCTCCTTTATATGATATAAATTTCAAGTCTGTTAGTTTTATCTCGGAATAAAAAACCACTAGTATACATGTCTTTTACTGCTAATATTCAACAAATTAAACTTCTATTGGTATAACAGGCACTTAAAAATCGGCACTAATCATATTATACGTGATTTTGCCTTTGTACTACCGGTTTTTCATACATAATAAAATCCAATAGTGCTGAAAAGTTCCTTGTCGATAAAACTTATCGATATTTTTCTATCAGTACCTATCTATTTACTTTCAAAAACGGAAATAGCCGACGACAGATTTTTATTATCAAATACATATTATTTTGAAAGAACGATTACTAATTCTCAGGTTTCCAATTTAAAACAACGGTTACTAATTCACAGGTTTCCGATTTAAAACAACGATTACTAATTCACAGGTTTCCGACTGACGATAGAAGACTGGAATTATGGCTGAAAAACATTCAAAAACCTAGTTGGCGTCCGAAGAAATATGATTGTTTCCTGATCTACAGAACCACTTCAAGGATACTTTAGTGTCAGATAATTTCAACAGCCACTTTCATATTTTATTGAAACAAATTATCACCAAATATATAGATATCCGTCTGTACGCAGCCGCTAAAAACTATTCCCTATATATTACAGGTGTAAATGTTCGAAATTTTTTGTCGCGACAAATTATTTGGGCTCGCCAATGATTAGTTTGTTGCGGCAAAAAGCCCTTTCTTTTATTTGTAGACTACAGGGTGACTTTAAAGGCATTCGGCAAACTTTGAGGGTAAGTTCTGTTATCGATATAGATAAATTTTTAGGTCTAAAGATATTTGGAGTTGTATTTTTTTCTTATTTTATTACGGTAAACATACTTGAAACCGATAAACAAACGTACTTGCATAAAAATTTTAATAATAAAATAAGCATAATTAATGCTCAAAAATAAAAATGCATCATTTATGCTTCTTTTATACTTTTTAGGTAATTACGTCAGTGTATCAGTTTCTAGAATATAACTCAATAAATACAAAAAAAAGTCGACAACTACAAATTTCCTTAGACCTATACAAAGTTGATCTATATCAATAACAGAACACACCCTTAAAATTTGTCGATTGTCTTCAAAGTCACCCTGTATCTATAGGGTATCTACACTAAACTAGGTGTGCCCGCGGCTTGCCTGGTTGTCTACCCCCGAAGTTATGTAGCGTGATAAAATGTATCATAAGTTTGAGTCCAGGTAACACTCAGTTGAATAGAAAAAGTCCCATCCAAATCGGTTCAGTAGTTCTGGCGTGTTGTGGTAACATACATACATACAGACAGACAGACAAAAAAATTAAAATAATTATCTTGGTCTTGGTGTCGCTGATGTTGACTGTTGCATTTATTTTTTCATAAAAACATTTAATGTACAGTACAGACACGACCCCCATAGAGTTTTAGTGTATGTATGTAGATTTTAGTTTTAAAGTAATAACTAATAAAAAACGTTAAAAGTATTGTACATATTTTTTTTATTATCTATAAATACCTTACCCACTCCATTCCTTTCGAAAAAACGTCATTTCTATTAAAAAACGTTCCCTATTTTATTGTTGGATCTAGCTAGCACCCCTTAGTCCGACTTCGGCTTATTCTAAGATATGAGCGATTCGGCTATTTGCTTAATCTAAGTATTAACCAATTGCTATCATTAAAGGAATAGATCATAATTATTTTCATTTTACTGCATGGGTAAGTTTTAAGTACAGTCATTTTTATCGATGTATTTTATCTCACTGTCCCATCTCTATTATTAGTTCCGTTCCCATCCACTGCTGCTATCAGCGCGAAATGGCGAAAATCAAATCGCCTCACTATGACCCGGCTTATAATTAGTCCAGCGTACTTGTATATGCGTATGTACTTGTATATATCAAATCAAATATTTGTAATATGTCGAAGTTGGAGAATACACGGCACTACAATGACCAGATAAATGGACGGTCAATTAGAGGTCAGTGATTGATGAGAGTTTCAACTCCTTCCAAGAAAGATTTGACAGGTCATCAGATTTATTTGTTAGCATCATCTCAAATTGCCTGCAGTTTTTCAATATTTGCTGTTTGTAATCTTACAATTATTCGAAATTATCTATACAATTTATTATTATTAAAAATAAAAAATAAAGTATTGCTACCGTGTGCAACGCTAGAAAATCTAAACAAGAAAATGAAATATTTAGAATTTCTTTTACTAATTTGTTTCGTGAGTCCTATTTATTATGAAGAAAGTTTCGACAAGACTGTTTGATTAAATTTAAAAATACTAATTTAAAATTCTTAAATTAACTCTGTTATAAATTACGCATAAAAGACAAATTTTACTAAATGAGACAGGTCACAGTAGGCCCGCCAAAGCGTCGTCAGAAGTTAAACACGTCTCAAATATGGTTCAAGCGAAGGCACGAACACCTAAATAGAACCTGTTTTTCCCCCGAAGGGTAAAAAACGGATATTTAGGTTTCTGCCGAAGCTTGAACCATACCTGAAGGCCTTCCCGGCTTAATTTAAAGGTACTGATTAAAGAACAGACGGGCGCTTGTGACGGGCGGCATGGGGGGGGGGGGACCTTAGTAACCAAAATAGTCGCCAGAGGGCGCTGCAAGATATGAAATCTGAGTGAAACGGGCTGAGATACGGGAGTGTAATCTCAAATATGGTTCAAGCTTCGGCAGAAACCTAATTATCCGTTTTTTACCCTTCGGGGGAAAAACGGTTCTATTACCGCCAGGTATAAAATTTTCTTATCTAGGGGTTCTATTTTATAATATAAGCAGATACGTGACCGCTTCGTGACCGCCATCTTCATATGCCGTCAAACGACCACCTCTTTAGTTGCAACTTCTTCTTCCTAAGATACCTGACACTGACAGTCTGACACCAAGGAATCCATCTGACAATGTCAGTCAACAACGAGTCTGGCGAGCGCGAGCGTGGCGCGGAAAGCAATGCGGGGCGTGCCACTCCAAATATCCCAGCGCGCTCATTGCACGCGCATTGCACGATCACGACCTAGCGCGCCATCTTGCTAGTGCATGGGTAAGTCATCGGAATCACCTTCCCGTATCAGTCCATAGACTCCTAACCTCCCATGAAACGTCCACTGCAGAACAAGGAGCTCTCTCCAGGATGCTAGAAAAAACGCGTGCTACAATTTGGATAGGAAGCACTATAAGTCTCCTCGCTTGTCAGCGTTGCGGCGGGCACTATGGACCGCGGTAGTTGGTGACCGCAGTTTCTAAGATGGTACGATACACAGAAGGACGCTGCTGGCTGCTGCTCCTTCTCGGATTCAAATCCCTTAGTTGCTTTTTACGATAACTTCAGGTGAGGAAAGTTGGTAGGTAATAGGCGGCACTCCGCACTACCTACACGGGCACAAGTAGGTACTCTGTTCTGAATGCCGAGCCAGTATTTTCACTGCTGTGAAATACTAAAACCAAGAGAGAGTATAAAAACTGGAACATCAGCTGTGCAAGATGCTGTGGAAGTCGATGACTGGGAAACATGGACGTACCTGACTCGGCCCCCGTCCAGAACTACTGACTTGACTTTATGGTATGGTGACCACCATTAATTTCTATGGTATTCATAATCTGATCTACTATTACTGGGATCACAATTCGCAATGTAATAAACTTCAGTGCGGTCATAGCCTTGCACACATACGTAAAATCACGCCTCTACCGTCGGAGTATCCACTATCCACCTGCCTGCTACGATCTTGACATACTTCTCTCGCTTCTTCTACTGTAAAATCACGCCTCCTCTCGTCGGAGTGCCTATCCTGATCTGTGGGAGTATCCACCTGCCTGCTACGATCTTGACATACTCCTCTCGCTTCCTCTACTGTAAAATCACGCCTCCTCTCTCGTCGGAGTGCCTATCCTGCTCTGTGGGAGTATCCACCTGCCTGCTACGATCTTGATATACCGCTACTTCTCTCGCTTCCTCTACTGTAAAATCACGCCTCCTCTCTCGTCGGAGTGCCTATCCTGCTCTGTGGGAGTATCCACCTGCCTGCTACGATCTTGATATACCGCTACTTCTCTCGCTTCCTCTACTATAAAATCACGCCTCCTCTCTCGTCGGAGTGCTTATCCTGCTCTGTGGGAGTATCCACCTGCCTGCTACGATCTTGACATACTTCTCTCCTTCCTCTACTGTAAAATCACGCCTCCTCTCTCGTCGGTGTGCCTATCCTGCTCTGTGGAAGTATCCACCTGCCTGCTACGATCTTGACATACTTCTCTCGCTTCCTCTACTGTAAAATCACGCCTCTTCTCTCGTCGGAGTGCCTATCCTGCTCTGTGGGAGTATCCACCTGCCTACGATCTTTACATACTCCTCTCGCTTCCTCTACTGTAAAATCACGCCTCCTCTCTCGTCGGAATGCCTATCCTGCTCTGTGGGAGTATCCACCTGCCTGCTACGATCTTGACATACTTCTCTGGCTTCCTCTACTATAAAATCACGCCTCCTCTCTCGTCGGAGTGCTTATCCTGCTCTGTGGGAGTATCCACCTGCCTGCTACGATCTTGACATACTTCTCTCCTTCCTGTACTGTAAAATCACGCCTCCTCTCTCGTCGGAGTACCTATCCTGCTCTGTGAAAGTATCCACCTGCCTGCTACGATCTTGACATACTTCTCTCGCTTCCTCTACTGTAAAATCACGCCTCTTCTCTCGTCGGAGTGCCTATCCTGCTTTGTGGAAGTATCCACCTGCCTGCTACGATCTTGACATACTTCTCTCGCTTCCTCAACTGTAAAATCACGCCTCTTCTCTCGTCGGAATGCCTATCCTGCTCTGTGGGAGTATCCACCTGCCTGCTACGATCTTGACATACTTCTCTCGCTTCCTCTACTGTAAAATCACGCTTCTTCTCTCGTCGGAGTGCCTATCCTGCTCTGTGGGAGTATCCACCTGCCTGCTACGATCTTGACATACTTCTCTCGCTCCCTCTAATGTAAAATCACGCCTCCTCTCTCGTCGGAATGCCTATCCTGCTCTGTGGGAGTATCCACCTGCCTCCTACAATCTTGACATACTTCTCTCGCTTCATCTTCTGTAAAATCACGCCTCCTCTCTCGTCGGAGTGCCTATCCTGCTCTGTGAGAGTATCCACCTGCCTGCTATGATCTATACATACTACTCTCGCTTCCTCTACTGTAAAATCACGCCTCCTCTCTCGTCGGAATGCCTATCCTGCTCTGTGGGAGTATCCACCTGCCTGCTACGATCTTGACATACTTCTCTCGCTCCCTCTAATGTAAAATCACGCCTCCTCTCTCGTCGGAATGCCTATCCTGCTCTGTGGGAGTATCCACCTGCCTCCTACAATCTTGACATACTTCTCTCGCTTCATCTTCCGTAAAATCACGCCTCCTCTCTCGTCGGAGTGCCTATCCTGCTCTGTGAGAGTATCCACCTGCCTGTTATGATCTTGACATACGTCTCTCGCTTCCGTTCCTCTGCTTTTGGTTCGTCAATTTGGGTTGTAAAAAGTTTTAAATATCTCGGACACATTTTGACAGATGACGCTGACATGGAGAGGAACGCAGGGCTCTCGCTATGCGGTGCAACATGCTCGCTCGCAGATTTGCACGTTGTACTACGAAGTTAAGGTAACTTTATTCAAAGCTTTTTGCCAGTGTTTTTATACCTGCTAACTTTGGATAAAGATCACTAAACAGTCGTACAACATGCTAAGAATTCAATACAACAACACGTGTCGGATATTGTTCCGGTTGCCGCGGTTCTGCAGCGCGAAGTGCATGTTCTTGGATGCGAGAGTCCCCGACTTTTTCGCCATAATCAGAGCTAGGACAGCATCCTTTTGGGATCGCCTAAGGAACAGCTCCATTCTCGCGACTATTGCTGACGATTTCGCACACCCGTTTGCGAAGTATTGGTCAACGATTCACTGGTGAGCTTTAAAATTCAAAATTGTCAACGTTATTATTACTTTATATTTTTGGAATGTTATTTCACTCGATGTTACTTACATTGTATTTTATTTTAGCTATGGGTTGTACGCCTGAAATAAAGAATTATTATTATATTATTATCAAAACCAGGTACTTACCTCAAAAACCAGTTGCACGTCAAAAGGTAAGAGCCAAAACCCTTACAAGTACCTACTGCTTAATCCGTAAAGAGTCGCGACACACTAGGCTCCAATCGCTTCATGACATAATCCGGCGGCAGTCCGAATTAAGCCCTAGTTTAGGAATTAGGCCTTGTGTGAAATGTCCCCTGATTGTTTTTTGTGTCCGCCAGATAGACCGTCGGCGAGTGATGAGTCAGTGGTGTTCGAGGGAGCCCGATCGCGCGCGATGTCCGGCCAGTCGTCGTCCGGCTCGTGGCCGGCGGCCGGACGCGAGTGTGCGGCGGACATCATAGACTTGGATCGGTACATGCGGGGAGCAGTGCGTCCACAGCACCGCCATCGGCCTATGGACCCGGACTGGTGAGTTCAAGGTTTGCAATCTGGTTAATACTGATGTAACGTCCATTGAAGTCGATTCGCTCGCCACCCCACACATGCCGCGCTCACCCTCGAGACAATTTTTTCTGCGAAATAAAATAAATAAATAGTAGGCCACATTTATGGCAGGCTGCTCATATTTTAAAACATTTTTAATTTTGTTTCACAGCGACCGTTTAGTTGTAGACGCAGGGGGCCCGCCGGTAGATGGGGGCCCCGTGGGAGTGCCTCTGGGCCCGCGGGTGCCCTCACCGCGACCGAAGAGCTCCAGCACGATCAGCGCGCCGAGAGACAAGCGATACTCTCACGACTCAGGGCTCTCGGATGGCAGTTACGTACGGCGGAGGACACACAGGTTTATTCAATTTTAATTTTAAGCAGGAATAAAATAAAAAGCGGTAAGGTGTTATTGAAACAATTTCGCTGAATAACCCTAACGTAGAACCTTTATGATACCAATGAATCAGCCTTACCTGAAGAGACGGATGCAGGAGGCAGCGTGAAAGAAAGAGAATGCTAAGACAAAGAATATATAAGCTAAGATGAGAAAATGGCTATTTCTTTCTTTCTTTTAGATGCATCCCTCTACTGGACGTAAAAAAACGGTTTAACAAAAAAAATTTAACCGCCGAAAAAACTAAAAAGCAAGAAATAATAAAACTTTTTATTTAACCTTAGTAACAAAGTTCTTAAACTAATGTCAGTATACCCGAGTAATTATGAGTCGGCGCCGCCGCCGCCGTGCATCACGCTTTACGTAATTAATTAATTTGCTTGTTTGGCGCAGACTCAAAATTACTCGGGTATACTTACATTAGTTTAAAAACTTTGTTACTAAGGTTAAATAAAAAAGTTTTTCAACACATTTGCTCATAAAACAGCTCTATTTGCACTGTATTAAGGTCCATAATCCAGCTTATTAAACACGCGTGCTTTTTTCATTACTATTTTCACTAGTGTTGTAATTTTTATCTTTTTTTTAATCGGCAAGATGCAAGGAGTTTCTATATCTATACCATTCATAATATTTTCATGAAAAAGTAAACTGTGTTCGATAATATGATAAATAAATGATAATTACATGGAAATACTTATATTAATCAACCAACTTACTACAAATTTGTCTTTAAAGTAACAAAATATTCAATATTAAATAATTCATGGGAGTGAGCCTCAGAACAAAGACCTCCTTGCTGAGTAAGCTGTTTGACAGGTTAGTGTTTTATTTTTGTTTTGTTTTTTATAGCGGCATGGTGCAAGGAGTTTCTATATCTATAACATTCATAATAATTTAATGAATTAAGAAACTGAGTTCGATAATATGATAAATAAACGTTAATTAAAGAAAATATTGATTTTAATCAACTAACTACAAATTTGTCTTTAAAGTAACAAAATATTCAATTTTAAAATAAATTGAAAAGTAGTCTGTTTGATAGCGTAGTCATTGTCTCCTGCGCGCGCATGTATAATCTGTGTCTTCGAAAAAAGTAATACGCGCGCCATTTTAACACATATTTCTTGTTGTGAAATGTATTTAATGTAATTAAAAAATAAATGACTTCTACAAATAAGAAAAACAGTGATAAGTGTAGAACGTCGAAAATACTTGAACAAAAACACAAGTCCGGTGTATAGGGTGACCTCAGATCAAATAAATAGTCTAGATGGAGCGCTGTGAACAAAAAAGTGAGGCCGGTAAAACTGTGACTCGCCGTGTACGTACACAGTCACGCACACTAATGCAACAAAACTATGACTCGATATTCTATCTAGTAAGGGCTTTTTGGCGGGAACTCGACATGGGCGTTTGCCTGCTTTATTGAAATTTTGTTTTTTTGTGCATTTAGTGATTTAGTGGATAATAAAGATAGTGTGTTATGCAGTAAATTTACTACGGAGTGCGCAGCTGATGAAGATTTCAAGTGATCTCGTGTTTAAGCCCCGTTTGTGTTGTCCCAAAAAGTCACGAACATTTTCCTTCGTAAAGTTCACTATCGCTTTACGAGGGGAGCAAAAAGAAAGATTAAACACATCAGACATGGCTGTATGGGCTTTGTACTCTTTGCCTTTCCGAAAGGAAGAATAAAACCAAAAAAAAAAATCTATCTAGTAATCTGTGGACTTGTCAGTCAGTCGATTTTCGCGGCAAGTACAAAAATTGTGGTAAAAAGTTCAGTTTTTTCAATGTAAAATGCCAAATTGTGTTGTTAAAGGGTGCAATAAACAATCCACAAGAGATAAAAAGCGGGATGGAGTCATATTTCACGCGTAAGTAAACTTGGAAGCTAATATTTGTAGTAAAACAAAATAAAATTTGAGGTTATTGCTTGGAACAGTGAGTGTTGTAAAAGGGTGCAATAAACAATCTACACAGTGTTGCCAATGTGCAAATCCAAAATTATCCCAAATCACACACAAAATTATCGTATTTTTATCGCATACATTTATTCATGTAATATAAGGTCCTAATGAAATAGTAAACATAATTTTAGTATGTTATTCAGACCATGAAACTGAACAACTTTCCCCAAGGAACATAGGTCGAAATACGAAAAACCAAATTTGACCTCCCATACAAAATGCGCTATCAGCTGTTGCAGATTCTATGTGAGGTCAAAAATTGATTTTCGTATTTTGACCTATGTTCCTTGGGGAAAGTTGTTCAGTTTCATGGTCTGAGTAACATACTAAAATTATGTTCACTATTTCATTAGGACCTTATATATGAAAAAGTAAGGTTTATCTAAAGAAGTACCTATTGTTTAGTGTATGTAAAAATGAAGAGAAATATTTTTTAAACAAAACAAGGCAAAGGCCGAGTTCCAAATCGCGCTCACGAGCGCTAAAACCACTCACGCTACTAATTTCATAATAGTGAGTTACTGGTGATTGTTTGTTATGAAGTTGCAGCGTAAACGTTGTTCAATCTCCATTAGGGCCATAGACTATGTTTTGATTGAATATCTAGTCTTTAAAAGCTTTGAGGCTCAGATTGTTCACTTCACATTAAGTTCTCAAAAATATCGTAATATTTCATAAATTATCGTATAAAACAGTGAAATTATCGTGCGATACTCTGTTATTATTTTATATCGTATAGGACTTACAACTATCGTATAATTACGATAATTATCGCATGGTTGGCAACACTGAATCTACAAAAGATAAAAAGTGGGATGGAATCACATTTCGCACATCAGTAGAAACACTTTTGGACCTTATGGCGTGGTAATAGAGTTGAAAAAGTTTCTACCGACAAGCGGTTGACCGTACTAAGATAAATATAAAACATCTCAACACAAATGGGTCGGTCAGGTGACCACTTTAGTATGAGCCGAGTTTAAAAAAAAATCCAAAGTTACTTTTTTTAAGCGAAGCTTGTACTTAGATGCTAGGTAACTGATAAATGTAATATCTGCTTATATTTTTTTTCTTTTAGCTGAATATGTTAGTCATAGTCGTTTATGTAAATATTACAGGGAAAACAAGTCAGTTATTAAATGCACATACAAATTACCCAGTAATTTTATTTCCTAAAACTCCCTATTTCCTTTCTATTACCGCCATCACTTTAATTAATTGTATTACCAGGCGCTAGAACCGTAAGCAAAGAAGAAAGAAGAAAGGTAAGCGTATTTTTAATACGCAGTTTTTATTTCGATGAATAGTTTCGCCAAATAAATAGTTATTGCAAAACCGAATACCGTATTTTAGTTATTGCACCGATACATAGTTATTGAAACTATTTACGTTGCATAACGCCCATCTCTAGTCGGTACGCGATTTTCCAATACCGAAACGTAACTAGTTATCAATACCCGATAACGGGTTTTGAAACTATTTATTTCAATAACTATGTATTGGATGGTATTGAGATTTAAGAAGCGGTTTTGTTACTGTGCGTTATTGGTATTATTGCGTTATCGCGGTGAACGGGGTATTTCGTTATTTTAGTTATTTCATCCGATATTATTGGTATTTTGAATAAATAATTTTTATTTCTTATAGGACAAGTGAATATTGTTATTGTGTTAATTACTTTTCTTTGTTTGCGCATCTGAATTGACCAATTTTTTTATAATATTTTGTTTAGTTTTTTCCAATTTCGTTGTTTTTAAACTTAGTTAAGGTAAGCGTATTTTTAATACGCAGTTTTTATTTCGATAAATAGTTTCGTCAAATAAATAGTTATTGCAAAACCAGGCGAGAGTGAATGGAAACGTTGGAAGGGGAAGGCCTAGGCGAACGTACCAGGACCAAATTCAGGACGTTCTGAATAAAGGCCAGGTTAAAAGTACCCTAAACCGACGAGCATGTATGAAAGGATTGATGAAAGTACAGGAAGCAAGAGAAGTATGTCAAGATCGTAGCAGGTGGAGGACTGTGGTCTCTGCCTACCCCAACGGGAAAGAGGCGTGATGTTATGTATGTATGTATGTATGTAACTTTATTACGTAACGTTATTTTTGTTACATTGGCACAATTTGATTATGGCAACACCGGTCCATGCAACACATGTTTAAAAAGTTGCCCTCAGTTTTCTGTTCACAGCGCTACATCTAGACTATTTATTTGATCTGAGTAGAGGTGGGTCGGTACGCGATTTTCCAATACCGAAACGTAACTAGTTATCAATACCCGATAACGGGTTTTGAAAGTATTTATTTCAATAACTATGTATGTATTGGATGGTAGGTATGGAGATTTAAGAAGCGGTTTTGTTACTGTGCGTTATTGGTATTATGTTATTGGTATTGGTATTATGTTATTGGTATTAGTCGTTTATGTAAATATTACAGGGAAAACAAGTCAGTTATTAAATGCACATACAAATTACCCAGTAATTTTATTTCCTAAAACTCCCTATTTCCTTTCTATTACCGCCATCACTTTAATTAATTGTATTACCAGGCGCTAGAACCGAACTCAATCGTTATCTATTCTCTCTTTTTTTCTATACCTACAAGAAGAAAAAGAAGATTCGATATTATGTGATAACTTTATTACGCCTTTTCCAAATCCACGGATTTGGAAAAGGCCTATGACCGAGTGGTGAGGAATGAATTGTGGTCAGCATTGTCTATGTATGGGGTAAACGGTCATCTGATTCAAGCACTGAAATCTCTCTATGAGGATTCCAGTGCTTGTGTCAGAATAAACGGGGCGTACACTGAATGGTTTAGCATCGAAAAAGGTGTTAGGCAGGGATGTGTAGCGTCACCTTGGCTGTTTAACCTGTTCATGGATAATTGTTTGATTGATTTGAAAGAGAGTATGTGTGGACTGAGAATGAATGAGTTACTCATCAAATGTCTTCTCTACGCTGATGACCAAGTTGTACTTGCGTCATCTGCTGACGAGTTGCAGGAGATGGTAACAATGATGAATGTGGCTTTGGACAGGAAAAGAATGAAAGTAAATGTAAGCAAGACTAAAGTAATGGTACTTGAAAGAGAAGAATGTATGACAGAGTGAACTATATTAATAGATGGAGAACAAGTGAAGGAGTTTGTGTATCTGGGCTCAAAGTTTACGAGAGATGGAAAGTGTGAAAGTGATATTGAAAGAAGAGTGAATGCTGGAAACATGGTGAATGGTGCCCTGCACGCCTTTATGAGGAGTCAGAAGGTGTCTCACAAGGCTCGTTTGGCTGTTCATGGGGGAGTTTTGGTACCAACACTGATGTATGGCAGTGAAAGCTGGGTATGGCAGAAGAAGCATGAAAGTAGAATTAATGCAGTGGAAATGAGAGCGCTAAGGAGTATGATTGGTGTTAAATTGAGTGACAGGATTAGAAATAGTGTGATAAGAGAACGGTGCGGCGTGAAAGAAGACGTAGTGACCAAAATCGAGAAAGGGATGCTGAGATGGTTTGGTCATGTAGAGAGGATGAATGAACGAAGATTGACGAAAGAGATCTACCAGGCGAGAGTGAATGGAAACGTTGGAAGGGGAAGGCCTAGGCGAACGTACCAGGACCAAATTCAGGACGTTCTGAATAAAGGCCAGGTTAAAAGTACCCTAAACCGACGAGCATGTATGAAAGGATTGATGAAAGTACAGGAAGCAAGAGAAGTATGTCAAGATCGTAGCAGGTGGAGGACTGTGGTCTCTGCCTACCCCAACGGGAAAGAGGCGTGATGTTATGTATGTATGTATGTATGTAACTTTATTACGTAACGTTATTTTTGTTACATTGGCACAATTTGATTATGGCAACACCGGTCCATGCAACACATGTTTAAAAAGTTGCCCTCAGTTTTCTGTTCACAGCGCTACATCTAGACTATTTATTTGATCTGAGTAGAGGTGGGTCGGTACGCGATTTTCCAATACCGAAACGTAACTAGTTATCAATACCCGATAACGGGTTTTGAAAGTATTTATTTCAATAACTATGTATGTATTGGATGGTAGGTATGGAGATTTAAGAAGCGGTTTTGTTACTGTGCGTTATTGGTATTACTCTCGTATTGCGCTATCGCGGTGAGCGGGGTATTTCGTTATTTTAGTTATTTCATCCGTTATGATTGGTATTTTGAATAAATAATTTTTATTTCTTATAGGACAAGTGAATATTGTTATTGTGTTAATTACTTTTCTTTGTTTGCGCATCTGACTTGACCAATTTTTTATAATATTTTGTTTAGTTTTTTCCAATTTCGTTGTTTTTAAACTTAGTTAAGGTAAGCGTATTTTTAATACGCAGTTTTTATTTCGATGAATAGTTTCGCCAAATAAATAGTTATTGCAAAACCGAATACCGTATTTTAGTTATTGCACCGATACATAGTTATTGAAACTATTTACGTTGCATAACGCCCATCTCTAGTCGGTACGCGATTTTCCAATACCGAAACGTAACTAGTTATCAATACCCGATAACGGGTTTTGAAACTATTTATTTCAATAACTATGTATTGGATGGTATTGAGATTTAAGAAGCGGTTTTGTTACTGTGCGTTATTGGTATTATTGCGTTATCGCGGTGAACGGGGTATTTCGTTATTTTAGTTATTTCATCCGATATTATTGGTATTTTGAATAAATAATTTTTATTTCTTATAGGACAAGTGAATATTGTTATTGTGTTAATTACTTTTCTTTGTTTGCGCATCTGAATTGACCAATTTTTTTATAATATTTTGTTTAGTTTTTTCCAATTTCGTTGTTTTTAAACTTAGTTAAGGTAAGCGTATTTTTAATACGCAGTTTTTATTTCGATAAATAGTTTCGTCAAATAAATAGTTATTGCAAAACCGAATACCGTATTTTAGTTATTGCACCGATACATAGTTATTGAAACTATTTACGTTGCATAACGCCCATCTCTAGATCTGAGAGGGTGACCTAGAAATGTGAGGAAAACGTCTACGAAATTTCCTTAGAAAAAAAGGTAAGCGATTTTGATTCGTTTTTATTCGCAAATGTGTTGAAAAACGTCGTAAGAAGCTTGTGCGCTTTGGTGATTACACCCTCGGCTCCATTACGCCCTCGCCTGCGGCTCGGGCTGCAATTTCTGAGCCTCGGCCGTAATATCCAAAATAGCGCACGTGCATCTTAATGTACTATTATTATTTTTTGCTTTTCAGTTTTTTCGGCGGTTTAATTTTTTTGTTAGAAAGTTTTTATTTAAAAATTTTTGGTGACTATAGATTTTATTTTCCCACCCTTAGGGTAAATCGGACCACTCTTTAAAAAGTTATGCGTGGTCATACATTACAATCAGTCTGAACAATCAATCATCCCCTGTTTTCCTACCCTTAGGGTTGGAACTTTTTTCCAAATTTATATGGGACCAACTTCGGGGTATACCCTTTCCAATAAAAAAAGAATTATCATAATCGGACTACTCTGTAAAAAGTTATGCGTGGTATACATAAAAAAAAAATCTCCGTTTTTTTTTCGTCAGTTAAAAATGGATAGTGCGTAGCTGTGTTACTCGGCATTCTCTCTCACTCACACACTGCAATAAACTGTTCTTTCCAATTATTTTCCATTAATCAGACTTATCGGCTCTTACCTGTTAACTGACAACTGGGTTTTTCAGTCCCTGGTGTTAGGGCTCAGATCACACTAAATGTGGCTTGCTTTGCTTAGTACGCACAGCAGCAGGAACGTAGAAACAAAACCAGTATAAACTGAACCAGTGCTACGCTAATTTCACCAAAGAGAATGCAATAAACTTTAAACTTCAACTTAAAAAAAAAAAAACTAAAGTTAAAGGGAAGCAGCAAGTCAAAGTTAAACGCTTGTCAGCGTTGCGGCTGGCACCATGGACCGCGGTTGCTGGTGACCGCAGTGTCTAAGGTGGTGGTACGATACGCAGGACGCTGCTGCCTGTCCCATTCTCCGGTTCAAATTCCCTGCGATATGGGAATATTCTTGTTCTTCTTTTCGAATCTATAGGAAAACTGATTACCTATAAAAGCTTAGCCTAGAACGTGGCCATACCAGTATCCTATCGACGATGGAACGGGCTTGCCCAGAAGAAGCCTATTCATTCGCGACTTGAATATATTCGGGTTACATGAACTCGGAAACACAGATGCAGGTAAAGAATTCCAGACTAACTATGCACATTATAAAAGATGATGCACAACGCTTTGCACGCGCACAAGCAATGTGTGGGTGATATCCTTCGGTGCGTCTCTAGTCCCGACGAAAGATGGGAAATAACCTTATGGGGCTTTTGTAAAGTAAATCTATCTTGAGATCATGAGTGTCCATTGTAGACGCATGATGGGTGAGAACGCGGTGTACCGCGCGCATCGTGAGCGCGAACGCGAACGGGACCACACGCGCACGGGCAACTCAACTAACTCCATGCGCACTTTCCGAGCCACGTGTGAACGCGCTCTTAAAGATCAGCAGGTATTTTGCGATCAATGTTTTTGTCATTTAAGTTGGAAAGCGTTCAAAAAATCCGTCTACTGCTGGACCTGAAACTCCGGCAAGTATCCTTGCCGATCTTTCTAACCACAATGATGACCAGTGATATTTTCGCTTTTAGCGTTGCGGCTGGCAGAAATGGACCGTGGTGATTGGCGCTGAATTATGGTGGGGTAGGATACGCAGACGTTTAGGCGGTCCGTGACCATTTAATAATAACTAGCTGGTGCCTGCGACTTCGTCTGCGCAGTTTATAAATTGTAGCCTATGTGTGAGCTTTTGATGTGTAATGTAAGCTAAGGTAGGTCTGTCGAAATACGCCTAGACGATAATTACGCCTATGCTCCAAAAATCCTATTTATAGTATCGATAAAATAAAACTTAATATCTACGCACTACGGTTAATGTGCCCCGCATCGCTAACCATGCACGCGGTGCTTTTTTCCTGCGCCGCAAGCTAGTAGTTGACCGATATACCCAAAAGCACACGCTGCAAGGATTTTTACTAACACAAATCAAGAAGTTCGCGATAAGTTTATATACTTTTTAAGGGTTTTATTCAAAGATGTGAGCCCAGTTCGCTAAAAATCTATTATTCTCCCTACCCGTAGTTTTTCTTAAGCGTAAGGCGATAGGTGTTTATTTATTAAATTTGCTAGAATTGTTCTGGACGGGTAATTACGCCTAGGCGATACCACACGCACGATATGGTATCTTAGGCGCTATTAACTATCATGTAGGCGTTATTAACATGTCCTCATATCAATAATAGTAATAAATATTATTTATTTCTTTTTGTATTAATTTTAGCCTTTTGATAAGAATTGTTGTTGTTTTTAAAGTTGTAAATTGGTCGCAAAATGTAAAACATCGTTTAAGAAGGCGTCATTACCTGAACCTTAGTATAATAACGCCTAGTGGAAAATCTTGTTAGAAAAATTTTTGTTAAAAATATGTCTTATGATGGCTTGCTTGAGTTTATCATCATATCAGCCGAAAGACGTCCACTGCTGGACATAGGCCTCCCCTAAAGAACTCCATGACGACCGGTCCTGCGCTGCTCGCATCCAGCGGCTTCCCGCGACCTTGACCAGATCGTCGGTCCACCTTGTGGGGGGCCTGCCAACGCTTCGTCTTCCGGTACGTGGTCGCCACTCTAGAACCCTCACGCCCCACCGGCGATCGGTTCTTCTTGCGATGTGCCCTGCCCACTGCCACTTCAGTTTAGCGATTCTCAGGGCTATGTCAGTTACTTTAGTTCTTCTGCGGATCTCCTCATTTCTGATTCGATCGCGCAGAGAGACTCCGAGCATAGCCCTTTCCATAGCCCTTTGGGTGACTTTGAGCTTTCTGATAAGGCCCATCGTGAGCGGCCACGTCTCGGTGCCATATGTCATCACTGGCAACACACACTGGTCAAAGACTTTCGTCTTGAGACACTGCGGTATTTTGGACGTGAAGATATTGCGGAGCTTCCCGAACGCTGCCCATCCGAGTCGGATTCGACGAGTTACCTCTTTCTCTAAGTTGGATTTACCCAGCTGGACTGTTTGTCCCAGGTATACGTACTCATCAACAACTTCGAGCGTAGAGTCTCCAACTTTGAGTGGAGTGGGTACAACAAGGGCGTTAGACATAATTTTCGTCTTATCCATGTTCATTTTAAGACCCACTTGTTGTGAAACTCTACTGAGGTTATTGAGCATCGTGCCGAGATCTTCCAGGGTCTCAGCCATTATGACAATATCGTCGGCAAATCGAAGGTGGGTCATGTACTCGCCATTGATGTTGATGCCAAGTCCTTTCCAGTCCAGGAGTTTGAAGACGTCTTCCAATGCAGCGGTGAACAGTTTAGGAGATATGACGTCTCCCTGTCTCACTCCTCGCTGCAATTGGATAGGTTTCGAGTCCTGGTCCTGAAGACGAACTGACATAGTGGCGTTTTTGTACAGGTCCTTCAACACTTCAATGTACCGATAGTCGACTTGGCACCTCTGGAGAGATCGTAGCACGGCCCACGTCTCGATCGAATCGAAGGCCTTCTCATAGTCCACAAACGCTAGGCAAAGTGGCTGGTTATACTCTTCGGTCTTCTGTATAACTTGCCGTAGCGTATGTATGTGGTCTATGGTACTGAAGCCTTTACGAAAACCGGCTTGTTCGGGAGGCTGGAAGTCGTCGAGCCTGCGCGCGAGACGGTTCGTAATGACTCTCGAGAACAGCTTATAGACATGGCTCAGAAGTGAGATGGGTCTGTAATTCTTCAGCAGGGTCTTATCACCCTTTTTGAAGAAGAGTACCACCACACTTCTGTGCCATGCCTGTGGCGTTTTCCCTTCGAGTATGACAGAATTAAACAGCTTCTGAAGAGCTTTAAGCACTGGCCTTCCGTCTGCTTTCAGAAGCTCAGCCGTAATTCCATCGTGCCCGGGTGCCTTGTTGTTTCTAAGCTGTCTGAGAGCCATTCTAATCTCGTACAAGCTGACGTCCGGGATATCTTCGGTATGGTGTCGGGTAAGTCTAGCTCTTGGATCGTTGGCCAGACTGCTAACGGGTGGGCCGGTTGACGTGTATAACTGCCCATAGAACTTCTCGACTTCCCTCAGTAGCTCAGGCTTGGACGATACGGTTCTGCCATCCTCGGTCTTCAGCCTCGTCAACTGGCTCTGTCCAATAGACAGATCTCTTGCGAACACTTTGGAGCCTTTGTTCCGCTCGATCGCTTCTTTAATATGGTTAGTATTAAATAGCCGAAGGTCGCGAGTCAGAGACTTAGAGATCTGTTTATTGAGCCGCCGATATTGAGAAGCATCTTCCGGAGACTGCAGAACCATTTCGCGTCTTTCTTCCATTAGCTTGAGGGTATGGTCAGAGATCTTTTTGGTTCTTTTAGTACGGTGGGGTCTAAAGTACTTTGACCCAATTGTATGGACAGTTTCCACGAACCCGTTAGTGTAGTCGTCCACATCTACGCATTCACCAAGGCATTCAAAGCGGTTTTGCAGTTCGAGCTGAAAGCCGTCGGGGTTTTGGATATTGGTGGGTACTGGTCGGAGCGTAGACTTCATCAGTCGAGTTCTTTCCAGCTTTACGTTGATATTCAATGTGCCTCTTACCAACCGGTGATCGCTTCCGGTTTTAACCGCATTGATCACAGAGACATCATTGAATATTTGCTTCTTCGTCGACATGATAAAGTCAATCTCATTTTTTGTAGCACCATCGGGACTGATCCAGGTCCATTTTCGGTTTTCCGACTTTTTGAAGAAGGAATTCATCATAAAGAGTCCTTCTTTCTCCAAAAAGTCGGCTAACATGTGGCCTCTGGAATTCCGATATCCAACACCAAATTGCCCCACCCTCAGCTCACCATCGCCTCGCTTGCCTAATTTCGCGTTGAAGTCCCCCATGACAACGGTATAGTGGGTCTTAGGCGTATGTATTGCTTTAGATATATCCTCATACATAGCCTCGACTTCATCATCAGAGTGTGTCGATGTGGGGGCGTATACCTGTATGACTTTCAGCGAATACCTTTTGGTGATTCTGAGTATAAGGTACGCTACCCGCGACGACACACTCTCGATCATGACCACGTTGTTCACGAGAGACTTGTGGACCATAAACCCGACACCTCCCTGGGACAGTTGGTCGCCCTCCCGGAAATAGAGCAAGTTACCTGATTTTAGGATTATCGAGTCCTCCCCCTCTCTTCGGACTTCAGATAGACCCAAGATGTCCCAGTGTAACCTGCTCAATTCTTCTTCGAGTTCTGCAACCTTCTCGTCGGTCCGCAATGTGCGCGTGTTATAGGTTGCCAGGGCCAGAGGTCGTCGTTGTTGGTAGCTCGACATCTGCCGGGGATTCTTCGCACCCCCTGCCCCACCGTTACCATGGCCGCTACCGGAGCCAGGAATAGCGGGGCCGCCGGGGACTAGGGGCCGGAGCTTATAGTTGTGATTCATCGATTCTTAGGGGGTTTTACCATAGTCGCCACGCTTGGCAGACGGGTTGGCGCCCGCAGTAAGATGAAATAATACACAGAAGGACGCTGCTGCCCATCCTCTGGATTTCATTTCCCTTAGTCGCCTCTTACGACACCCACGGGAAGAGATGGGTCGGTACTATTCTTTTTAGGCCGGCACCGCACAGCAAAGTTGAGTTTATACTATGTGCCATTTAAAAATTTTGAATAATTATTGTTGTTACTTAGCAATTTAAGATTATTGTTACCTGATTCTGTAACTGTGAAAATACGTTAAAACAATATTAATACTACTGATTAAGTTAGTATTGCTAAGACTGATGATGTTTCTAAATGAAGAAAATTATAATAACTTCCGAGAAGAAAGTTTTTATAAGAAAACTATTGTAGGCGAAATTAAACCTTAGTAGTTTAATTCCGCCAAAACCACTCCGTTTGAAATTTGAATTCTTTTTCTTTGGTTTTTGATAATATTATGATTGTTTTTGATTAATCTAAATAATTAATAAATGACCCTTTGGTATAGATACCTTTTTATATTTCCTCATTTAAAATAACAGAGATATTTATTTCATATTTCATTTATTGCATTCAAATGGTATAATATAACAATGGTCTTACATGTAAATAGTCTCACATTTGATACCTTTGTAGGTGTTGCATAAAAGTACTTTAGTACAATTTAAAAAAATAGAATTTAATTTAATATTAGTCACATAGTTAAATAGTACAATTAAAAACATATTATATATATACAAAATGGATTCTAAATAATAATGTCAAAATTTAAGGTTACGAATAGTCATGTTATTACAATAATTAAAATAATAAAAAGTCAAAACAGTGCAAAAACTTTTGAAATGTCACAATATTACAATTAATTCGAGATGTCAATTTTAATTTTTTTCATTAAATAATTCCTCAATCTTATAATATCCACGGTCGATTAAATTATCTTTTAATATTTTATAAAATTTGTCATATTCTGTTTCGGATTTTATTGTTTCCGGTAGCGCGTTGTATATTTTAGTAGCTGAGTAAAATGGACCATTTCGAAATATTTTCATGTTCGACTGCGGTAGTTGCACATTATGATTGTACTTGGATCGTAATTTTCGCGACGGTTGTTTATCTTTTCCCAGAACAAACAAAGAGTTGTTTTTCCGTACGAAAAGTGCACATTCTAAAATGTACAAGGAGGGTAGTGTCAAAATTTTTTGTTTAATAAAATGAGGGCGACAACTGTCTGGTTGCTTTATGTTGACGAGAATACGAATGCATTTTTTTTGCATCACAAACAAGTCATGTGCTTCGGAGCTGGCTCCCCAGAGAACAGTCCCGTATCGTAGCCGCGACTCGGCAAACGCATAATATGATGTTAAGGCTGTCTCGTAATTTGTTACCCTTTTAAGAATGTTTAAAGCGTAAACAAAGCTCGAAAGTTTGGATTTAATGTTAGAAACGTGTGTTTTCCAGTTTAAGTTGGAATCTAAGCACATTCCTAGCAGGGTATGTTCATTAACTTCCTCAATTGTTTCGTTTTCGATTTTGATATTTAGGTTAAGTGGCAATTTTTGATACGGATGAAATTGTATTAATTTGGTCTTTTTTAGGTTTATTTCCAAATCTCGTTCTTCTAACCAGTTCATTATTAAGCTCAAAGTATTTTGAATTATTTCGGAGTGGTTTTCATTTTTTTTAAATTTAAATATTATTGATATGTCATCAGCAAACAAGATACTTTCAACATTTAAAATTTTTGGTAAATTATTAATATAAATTAAAAAAATTATACTTCCGAGCACGGAACCTTGTGGTATATAGATCCATTAATTTCTCGCTGTTCCGATATTTTGGTTTTTATTTCATTTAGCTTGTCGTGGTGGTATTCTATTTGAACGAACTGTTTTCGACTTTGTAGATACGACTTCATCCAATCATACGCTATTCCTCTTATTCCCGATCTATATAATTCCGACAATAATATTTTATGGGAAACGCGATCGTATGCTTTGCTTAAATCTAGCAATAACCCTACAACATTACACTTATTATTGATGTGATTGAGCACTTTCTGTACATAGCTAGAAATAGCGAGCGTAGTTGATTGATTTTTTTCTAAACCCGAATTGATTTGCGTCAAAGACGTTGTATGTTTCAAAGAACGTATACAGTCGATTGTACATAGCCTTTTCAAACACTTTAGATATAGACGACAAGATCGCTATGGGGCGGTAATTACGGGTTAGTAGCATTTGCCCCCATTCTCAAATGCCCCCGTGTCAAACGCCCCCAGTATCATTTGCCCCCGATAAATTTTATTAAGAGAAATACCTACCTGCCTGTACAATCACAAGCACAAGTGTTTGTAATTTTAAATACTTTTCACTTATTTGGACTTATTTTTGTAGGTAATTTTTGTGTTTGTGTAACTTACTCTTCACCTTATTGAAGTGTGGGATATCGGCATCCTTTCCTTTATTTTTTAATTGTAATATACTTTTCTCGTAAATTTTTTGCATAGAGTCAAAATTTACGCACACTTCTTCCTTTACATTATTTAACACAACTTTAACTTCATTTTGGAAAAAGTCTGGCAAACATATCGCACTATGTTTTGTTTGAAACTGCACAGTTTTTGGCATATTTAGTAATTTCACTGCACCGCTGCACTTTTGATGTCTTTTTTTGGAACATGTCCACACTGACGAGTCTTTATTATTTCTGTGAAAATTATAGGTATGCCCAGCATGTAACAATGTCCTTTTTTACCGTTTAATATAATTTTAAAATGATCTATAGGGACCTTCACCCGACATATTGAGATAATACACTAATAGTACCCCTTGTCTTATGGCAACGTGCATTGTAGTCAAGGTACTCACCACCTGACCAAAACAAGTAGACCAATGACTGATAAGAGCGTCCATACAGACCGACGTTGGATTGGTCGAAGTATGCAGAGTCATTCGTGAGAAAAAAAGATAGAATTACTGATAAAACTCTGGACAGGATTTGGCTATTGTTATCAATAACCCGTTTTTGTTCAGGAACTTACGCTCATTGAAAGTGAAGCTAACAAACTACTCAAGTATTGACAAAATAATATTAAAATTATACGCACAGTGAATTTTCTTTTTTATTCGCTACGTAAATGTATCACACTCTAATAATACATAAATTATTAAACGCAGAAGACTGATTAAAAAAAATCTGTTAGCACTTTAGTCCTCGACTGTAAAGCAAATATTTTTTAGGTATTTCTCTTAATAAAATTTATCGGGGGCAAATGATACTGGGGGCGTTTGACACGGGGGCATTTGAGAATGGGGGCAAATGCTACTAACCCGTAATTACTTGGGTCTTGTTTGTTGCCCTTTTTAAAGACTGGTTTTATTATTGCCGTTTTTAGTAAGTCCGGAAATCGACCTTCTTCGAATGATTGATTAACTAAAATGGTTAGGGGGGGACTTAGTTCGGCTACACACGTTTTTAGGAGGGAGGTAGGTATTTCATCGGTGCCGCAGCTTTTCTTATTTTTTAATGCACGGATTATATTAAATATCTCTTTTTCATAAACTGGTCTCAAATACATGGACGTTTCAATCATTGCCGCGGGCGCGAACGGTGTGGTGTGCATGTGCGGGGGCTCGGCTCGTGTTGGCATAGGCGGCCGCCCGCGTGCTGACTCGCTAATACTAATAAAGTAGTTATTAAAAGTGTTTGCTACGGTATGAGGGTCGGTAGTGATTTGGTTTTGTTTAAGTCGTAGTTTGATATTTTCCCGTGATTTTTAGGGTTTTTGTTAGTGACATTGTTTATGATTCTCCACATTGTCCTGTTTTTATTATCTGACCGTGACATTTCTTCTGTGTAATTCATTCTTTTAGATCTATTTACGCTTTTCCTTAATATTTTTGAATACTTTTTATAGTGTTTCCTAAGGATTTTATTGTTTGGCGTTTCATTTAATAGTTTCCTTAATAATCTTTTATGTTTACTCGATCGTTTTAATCCTTTTGTTATCCATTTTTAGGGTTCCGTAACTCAAAAGAAAAAACGGAACCCTTATAGGATCACTTTGTTGTCCGTCTGTCTGTCTGTCTGTCAAGACCCTTTATCTCACGAACGGGTAAAGGTATCAGGTTGAAATTAATACCATATATTAGGATCCATGAACCACACAAGATCTGAAAATTTGAATTTTTTACAACGACGCAATCAAAAGATATCGCATTTTATGTCCTTATCTCCATACATTTATTCAAAAATGCAAAACCTACAGGGTACCGTACTTCCCGTTGACCTAAAATTATGAAATTTGTCAAGAAGCTAGGTCTCACAGTACAAATAATGGAAAAAGTCTGAAATCATTAAATATTACAACTTTTCTCACAACTAATGGTAACCAATTGTGGTGAGCTCCCGTTTCAAGAACATTCATACAAGAGAGGGGTCAAGTTGGATGGTCGTTGAGGCGATTGTTGTTTTAGTTCTATTTAAAAACGGGCACACTTACAAACTTGAAAATTGGTATGTTTATAGTGCATAAGTTATAAAATAATAATAAAATTTGGTCAAGCGCGTGTCGGACTCAAAAAATCTAGCACATTAACTTACTGAAATTTCAACTAATACAATTATGATTATGTGGTGGTACGGAACCCTCAGTGCGCGAGTCCGACTCGCACTTGGCCGGTTTTTATTTTATTTTATAAGGCTTTAGTTTGATTAGTTTTTTAGGTATTGTAGTGTTTAGAACGGTTTTAATTGTGTCATTAAATTCTGTATAATTTTTATTAATATCATTTTTATATATTAATATTTTGTCCCAATTAATTAACTTTAATTGCTCTTTGAATTCATTTATGTTTTTAGTATTATATATCCTTTTCTTTACTGTCCATGTTTTAGTGAATTTTTGTTATTGTAATCAAATTCATAGATCACAGAGCTATGATCCGAGAATCCATTATGTTCTACCGAGGTTTTGTAGTTGCAATTATTTGTGAAAACTAAGTCGATACACGTAGATGACTTAGCAGTAATGCGAGTTGGTTCCCAAATTACGTTTTTGAGATTACAAGTTAACCATTAGGTCTTGTAGATGTTTAACGCTTTTGTTTCTTTTTGACAATACATTAATATTGAAATCTCCGCCGATAATAATATGTTTATTCGTTTTTGTCGCAATTTTTTTTAAAGTATTTTCTATAAATTCATAAAAGCGCTCAATATCGCGGTCAGGCCTATAGACACAGATTAAAATTATATTATGTTTTACAATTTCGATGCAACAACATTCAGCGAAAAATTCTTTTGATAGTTCCGTGATGTCTTCCCGCTCAATGTATTCAATTTCATTACGTAACAGTATAGCTACTCCTCCGTGTTCACGTTCTCGACGACAGAAAGCACTCGCCAAAGTGTAATTTGTAGGCGAATTGAGTTGGTTCGGAGATGAGGTATCCATGTTTCGGATAAACAAAGTACGTCGTGTTTGTTGTCTTCTAAGTAGCACTCAAGGAGGTCCATTTTATTATATAGACTTTGGACGTTCTGGAAAATGATACTAAAGGTTTTGACGAAAGGAATGGGAGTTTAAGTCTCTAGTATGGTTGTTATGTGGTTGTTATGCATATCGGTTTTCCTGGCTCGGGTGGGGTTCCCGTCAATTGTCTTATTCAAGTCATATAGTTTTCCTTCGATATATAACTTATTATCTCTAATAATTGCATGTTTTCCCCTTTTTCTTTCTTCGCGTAATATTTCTAGGAGTTTTTTTCATTCTTTTAATAGATTCTCAGTTAGTTGTTCAGATATCGCTAAACCTGTGTTTTTAAAACTTTTTTTGTTTTGCAGTAGGTATTTAGTCATTCTTTTACTAATTAATTCTATTAAAAGTGGTCGTTTATAGCCGTGTTTTCCCAGCCTCGACAACTTTTCAACGTATCCGGTAAGGTCGACATTCAGGGTGTCGTAAAAAATACGAATTATTCGGTCGTGCAAGTAGTAATCCGTTTCGTTGGGATATTCTTCGAGTCCATAGATAACGATTTTTTTTCTCAATATCGTAATCAATCGATGCGTCGTAGTTTAAGCATGTGTGTTCATTAGGTCCATTAGTTATTTTAATATTTTTTTGCAATTCTTTTATTTCTTCTTGTAATTTTAACCAGTCTTTCTCTAATTTTTAGGGTTCCGATGCCAAAATGGTAAAAAAAAAGGAACCCTTATGGTGCCGCTCTGTCTGTCTGTCTGTCTGTCCGTCTGTCTGTCACACCTCTATATCTCAGCAACCACTTATGCTATCAACCTGAAATTTGGAATAGTTTTAGAATATAGTTGCCCAACTTAATTGCACAAGAAAAAATTTTGAAAAAAGTATGATTATTAATATAAAGGGGGCCAAAATAGGGGGGGCCAAATTTCAAATTGTCGCTACTAGGTCGAGTGGGGTATCATATGAAAGGGCTTTACTTGTACATTTTAAAATATATTTTTGTATTTTTTTAAATTTCTTAGTTTTAAAGTTATGATGAAAAATGTCAAGAAAAATACCATTCCCCCCCCCCTTATCTCCGAAGTTTGAGTAAGGAAAAATCTGAATTAATTACAGTTGACAGAAGTTTATATAAACTTTACAGCAAAAATAAAACGATCTTTCTAAGTTGCACAGTTTTTCAGAAATCTGCAAAAAACCTTTACAAACAAATTTAGTTTTGCGGTCCTGAAAATGGACTTTATTGCTTCCAAAAATACTATAGGTATATCGGAACCCTCGACGCGCGAGTCCGACTCGCACTTGACCGGTTTTTTTTATTTTTTCCTGCAACAGGTCAGTTTCTGTTTTTAATTTCTCGTTTTCTTTCATTAGTTTTTCGTTTTGAGATTTTACCTGCTGTTTGATACTATCTATTGCCGTTCCTATTTTATTCTCGAGTGTTAATTTTAGTGTATCCATTTCCTTCGGTATGAATTGAGTATTATAATACAAATTCTCGTCCAACAATTTTCCGATAGATTGGAGGGTAATTTCATATTTTTTATTTTCTGTTGATGTAGGTGTCATTGTAGCAGTTTTTTGAGTTGCATGGTCTTTTTCTATTGTGTCACCCGGGAAGCTAAGGTCTACGTTAGAGTGCTCATCTATCGACATATTGGTGTAGTTTGAAATATCTTGTGTTTGTGTCCGGATAGGAGTGTTATCATTTCTCAGTCTGCAGGTAAGTCTTGTACAGTCGTGACATTTCAAGTTGCGTTCATAGTCCTGTCTATGACTTATAAACTGTGCTTTCGATATTCCTACACATTCATAGTGAAATTTTGCTTTACAAGCGGTGCATTCTATCAGGTCTCCAATGTCTATTTGCATGTTACAAGCACTACATAGTCTCATTTTGATTCTACTCACTCTTGCAATAGGGTTCACTTTACGTTGCGTCCACGTCGCTGTCAGCTGATCGTGCGTTCCGCTGTTTAACGGTCAGCTGAGATGCCAAACGGATTTTGGTTTGTTTTACACAAATTTTCACTATATATCCCAATCAATTGTCACAATCACTTAGAATATGGCTTGATTGTTATATTTTTCACAATATAGCTTTAAATTTACTTCAAATGACTGAACTATGGAATTTAATATCAGAGCGTCGCGTAAATGCTTGTTACTGTGGCGCGGGGCGCGCGGGGACTCATTAACTCGAACCTTAGGTAGGCTTAATTCGACAGACCTACCTTATATTATTGTACAGTTACATTAAAATCCATTCAGTAGTGTTTACGTGAAAGAGTAACAAACATACATCCATCCATACATGTTTACAAACTTTCGCGTTGATAATATTATAGTAGGAAGTAGGATATGTCCGCCCGCTCACAAAATACTCAAGTTACAAATCAAGAGTCAACAGTCACTAGTCTCATGTCCCAAGCAGTCACAAGTAGCGCCAAGTCCCAAGTAGCCCAAAGTCCCAAGTAGTCCTAAGTCTCAAGCAGTCCCCAAGTCCCAAGACGACCCAAGTCAAGAGTCAATCAACAGTCACAAGTCCCAAGTAGTCCTCAATTTTTGAACAATTTCTTAGTCCTTACTCCTTGACACTACTTGGTTTTTGAAATTTTTTGTGAGCGGTACTAATGGCAGACATATAGGGTGACTTTTAATTAGTTCTTGATAGAAAAAGGTATGAATGTACTCATGATACTGAACAACTTTCCCCAAGGAACATAGGTCGAAATACGAAAATCAAGTTTTGACCTCCCATACAAACTGCATCACCTGATAGCGTGTTTGTATGGAAGGTCAAATTTGGTTTTTCGTATTTCGACCTGTGTTCCTTGGGAAAAGTTGTTCAGTATCACGAGTACCTACATGCATACCTTTTGCTATCAAGAACTAATTAAAAGTCACCCTATATAATGAAGTGGTCAAATCCAGAAATGGGCTCCTTTCGAACTGGCCCAAACAAAAAGCGGTCAAATCCAGAACTGGTCTAATCTAGAATAAGTCATAAGTAATGGTCACGGACCGCCTAAACGTACGCAGAGCGACGAGCCTCCAGTTAATATTAGTCGCTTTCAACGACACCTACGGTACACACGGACGCACGACAGTGGAAACACCTTGACCTTGAGCAGGTCTCTGGTTTCTGGCGTTTGTACTACTGCCTTGCTGCCGTGCGTACCACGAATAAGACAGTTGGATCGAGCGTTATTGCTGAATTCAAGCCTAAACTTTTACAGGTCCAGGTTACCAGGTTAACAAAACCAGCACCACTTTCAAGCCTGTCCTATTTAAGACTTAAATTTTGAGGATAGGCAGGAATCGACCTCAGTGGTGCTATGGACGGTGTTGACCACTTTCCACAGGTGGCCCATCTGCTCATCAACAGCAACATCCGTCATCAGGATGGTGCTGTTCGTTGATGGACAAAGGACTACCTTGAAGTTTTTTTTATGTCATTGCGACTAAAGTTTTGATGGGTTTTGTCAATTGAGCAAACGAGCAGACGGGCGACCTGATGGAAAGTGGTCACCATCATCCGTAGCACCTACTGCACTAGGTATATTTATACGTGGCTGCTAAATTTATGACTAAAAGTGGACAGGTCTGAAAAGGGTGCTGTTTTTTTTAACTGGAAGACATGGACCTGTCTTTCAGGCTCAAATCCATTAGTCACGCAAGAGTTGACCCAACCGTCTTATTTATGGTACCCACGGCAGCACGGTAGTGGAAACAAAACCAGTACAAGCTGAACTAGCGCTACAAACGCGCGAAAACTGCCCAAGGTCAAAGTGTTTCCACTGACGTGCGGCCGTCTGTACCAATCAGTAACTTCGGAAGTGCTAAATCATATACAAATAGATGAGTATGTATTACAGGAGCAAATAGCTCGCGTAGCTCAACTGTGCGAGCGACTAACTCAGACTCAGACAGCCCAGATCGAGCGCGGCGGCGGCGCGGCGGCCAGGCAGACGTCCGTGTCATGCACACAGGTACAGCTCGCGTCAAACAACATGTACCTACTTTTAGTCGAAGTAGCTGGGTTACTTTTACAGTATTAGAGAGAGATTACTTCTGCAGGAGCAAATAGCTCACGTAGCTCCACTATGTAAGCGACAAAGTCAGACAGCTCAGGGTGTCTACCTACTCTCAAATTTTCCATTTAGCGATACGATACTGTTCAAAACATGCAAATTCATAACTTCATCTCTTGAAGATAAAGTAGGATATTAGTTGGATGCTAATCACTGTCAATTTGACAGCCAACTTATATTCTACTCTATTGTCAGTGCACGAAGCAATGAATTCGACTGAATCGAAGTAGTATCGTATCGATTTATCGAAAATTGAGAGTAGACACCCAGATCGAGCGCGGCGGCGGCGCAACAGCCAGGCAGACGTCCGTATCATGTACCCTGATACAGCTCGCGTCAAAAACCTTTTATCTATAATCGAAGCACACTCCGGTAGGACACTACATACAACGAGCGCGAAACAAGAAGATATCAGGCCTGCATGTTCAATACAACTAGACCCGACTGCGAGCACGGGTGGGGCGCAGGGGGAATAGAGGTGAATGCCGCAAGGGGTGAAGAGTGTCCGTTCTGTCCGTTTACTAGGTATCCTAGTCCTACTCCTAGTCCTACTTTATTGTGTGATCGAAGTGTAGCTTTATTAGAATGATAGCAGTACTAAGCCGCGTGAGAGTAGAACGGAGCGATACGTATCTGCTCCAAAATTTTACAGATCGCTCCGTACTGCTGTCATACTGCTGTCACCTTTCGGTCTATTAGGACCAGTTCCGCGAACGTCCATTTCCGCGAACGTCCATTTCCGCGAAAGTCCATTTCTGTGAAAGTCCATTTTTCGTCCAAGTCCGTATTTCAAACTTAAACTTAACCTAACCCCCACCCCTCTTCTACCAACATGAAGAAGGGTTTTGAATAAAATAAATAAAAAATAAAATAGATACTATTTCTTTTTTATCATTTCCTTATATCTAGCATAGATTGGAGCCTGTGTTTGGAGGCTCCATTGTTTTTGAAGATGGTGACTTTAAAATTGGTTTTTTGACGTACCTACTAATGCAAATAAAGTTATGTTTTAACATTTTTTGAAATTCTCCCCTTTTGGGGACCTTCGATTCGAGGGGTTAAGAAACAGGGACTTGAAAATATAAGTTGAAAAATCTTTCACAGAAATGGACTTTCACGGAAATGGACGTTCGTGGAACTGGACCTAATAGACCAAAAGCCCTTAATTATCCTTGCACCTGCAACATCGAAATTTTACGCGCCTGTTGCATAATATATCCCTTGCCCTTAGCCCCGTTTCTAACTAAATTAACGTTAAAATTCGATACAACACAACAATTAATAAATAACATTGATCAGTTTTATTTATTTTTATTTATTTAATATTTCGGTGTCAATCTCTTGTGATCCAGAACATTGTGATACATATTTAAAAAGTCCATCCTCTTATCTCAAGATAGTGCAGCAGAACATCCGCAGCCTACGCTGTAATTTTAATGAGTTGGAGATAATGTTAAATAGGTTTGCTTTTGCCTGTGATATTATAGTTTTGTCGGAGTGCTGGGTGACCGAAGATACTCAATTACCAAGCCTTCAAGGTTATTGTGCTTATAAAACTAATGATAACTATAATCAGAACGATGGAGTCGTACTATACATTAAAAAACAATTAAGGCATACAGTAGATGAGCCTTCTTTTTCAGAAGCTAACTGCCTTACTCTATCACTTGGTAGGGACACCGTTGTGATTGCTTTTTACAGATCTCCATGTTTTCTCAACTTAGATAACTTTTTATTATCTCTCCACAGCTTACTGACTAAGTTGTCATCTTACAAAAATGTCATCATGGTAGGAGATATAAACATCAATATACTTGACTTCAATGTGAATACATCTACATATTTAGATACTTTAGCATATCATGGTTTGTTGCCGGCCTCTGATATTCCTACGAGGTGTGATAACTGCATTGATCATGTCATTCTTAAAACTAAATCTAAAGCTTTCACATTCACACTTACAACTGCATGTACTGATCATAAAGCAGTGCTATTCTGCTTAAAAACCCAAAAAACTCGAATCCCTTATAGAAACAGCGAGTGGCTCAAGTTAAATTTTGATTTATTTAAAGCTGAAATATCGCAATCGAAGTTAGCACACATATACTCTGAAATTGATCTAAACACTGCTACAAATCAACTGATCGCTTTCATATCTCAGGCAATTGTAAACAACTCTCTTGTCATTAAAACACCGCGAAGCAAAATTACAAAAAAACCTTGGATCACTATAGGAGTTCTGCGATGTATCAGAAATCGAGACAGGATGCATATGAAAGTTAGATCGGAACCGAATAATGAAGTGTTCAAAGTTACCTATAAACGCTATAGGAACTTTTGTAACAACTTGATAAAAAAGTTAAAAAGACAATATGACAAGGAACAAATAAATTTGGCTAAAAAAGACACAAAAAGACTTTGGCGCACTATTATTAATGCAACTAATATGGGCTCTCGGAAACCTCCAGCTTCGCAGGAACTTTTGTCTATAGACAACCCACCACAATTAGCCATAGATAACGTAAACTTGTTTTTTGCTGGTATAGGTAAAACCTTAGCAGAACGCATACGTTCATCGGATCCCTCAAGTGATTTTGCCTCTACTATTGTATCACCTTCTGGATCATCTGTTCTCTTGTCGGCCGATTGTAGTGAAGTGGAACTAATAATAAAAAAACTAAAAAACGACTGCTCTCCTGGTTGGGACAGCGTAACACCAATATCACTTAAAACAATCTCTGAAACTATTACGCCAGTGCTAACTGATCTCATAAATCGTTGTCTGCAGGATGGAATTTTTCCTGATGCCCTAAAAAATATATTGTTATCCCTATTCACAAGGCTGGGAGCAGAGACAGTGTCAATAATTACAGGCCAATTTCAATCATCACTACACTTTCTAAAGTATTTGAACGCATCATCAATAATCGTCTCATTAAATATCTCGAAGAAAATCAACTATTAAGTAGCAATCAATACGGATTCAGATTGCGTCGATCAACTGATGATGCTGTTCATAAATACACAGAATTTTTAGTCAAAAAAATGGATGATGGTAATAAGTGTCTGACTATTTTCCTAGATTTAGCAAAAGCTTTTGATACTGTCTCTGTCCCCATACTTGTGAATAAGCTAGAGTCATTCGGCATCAGAGGAACTCAGCTAGCATTACTAACTGATTACCTCACAAATCGTTATCAACGAGTAAAAATAGGAGAATATGTTAGTGAAGAAGTCCCAATAACTTACGGCGTGCCGCAAGGCAGCATCATGGGTCCCACACTTTTCCTGTGCTACATCAACGAATTATGCCAACTAAATCTTACTAACTGTCAAGTTGTTTCTTATGCGGATGACACGACTCTCACGTTTTATGCGGATACCTGGGATGAATTATTTCATCATGCTCAGGCAGGTTTCAATTTGGTTTGTAACTGGCTAGCGGCAAATTCACTAACCTTAAATTCTGACAAAACCAAAGCGATAGTATTTACAATTAGAGATCACCCTGGTATACCAAAGTCCTTTCCCCCGATAGTAGCACATAAATGTGACAAACAGCATAAGAAACAATGTGACAGTATCTGCCCTAAAATTGAGCTGGTAAATAGCGTTAGATATTTGGGAGTCACCGTAGACAGAAAATTATCATTTGAAGCTCACATTCACAATACTTCCCAAAAAGTGCGAAAATTGACATTTATTTTTAAGCAACTACGTTATATTGCTGATCCTAAAATGGTTATTGGTGTTTATCTTGCCCTGGTGCAGTCTGTCTTAACATACTGTATTAGCTCATGGGGTGGAGCTGACAAGACAAAACTTATTGAGTTAGAAAGAGCACAGAGAATGATCCTCAAAGTCTGTCTGTTCAAACCTCGACTTTTTCCAACGGTTGAGCTATACAGTGTGGCAAAGGTTTTAACCGTGCGTCAATTATACATTTTGGCTACAATTATCCGTCAGCACTTAATCTTACCATTTGTACGCCCTTTGATTCCTATCAGAAGACGCTACATGGTTTGCAGTCAAAATTCGGTTAAAACTGCTTTCGCGAATAAATTTTTTACTTTCCGGAGTGCAAAACTATACAATTATATTAATAAGGAAGTAAAAATGTATGGCTGTTGTAGGGCTGAATGTAAAAAATTAGTTACCCAGTGGCTGATTGTACTAAGTTACGAGGAGACGGAAAGTCTCCTTATAATTCAACGTTGAAGCAGGTATGCATTAACATACATACACTCTCATCATACACACCTTCCATTTACTCACCTTCACACATACTTCCACATTTCCTCTCACACAATCTTATACACATTCACTCATTCAATTTCCCCATCTCTCTCCATTGTTTCATTCTTATTGTTTTCTTTTAATTTGTTAGATTAGATTATGTTGAAGTTTTGAATTTCTGGTTTTAATTTCCAAAATTTTTGTATTTTTTTTTTGCTAATATATTTTTTGGTATCTTGTATTACTATATAGATCTTCATGATCCACAAATATGTCCATGATATAATAATTTTGACATTGTGTAGGACGGAGACCTGGAGTCCTAAAATACAGGCTTCGGCTTAGTTTAGGCTCCAGTCTCCCACAAATACTGTGACATTTTTTTATTGTTGTTTTTGTATTATTTTGTGGTGAGAAAATAAACTAAATTTTGATTTGATTTGATTTGAATTATAATTAAGCTACATTATTTCGACGGTAGAACAAAAATAGGCAGGTACACACGGCAGCAAGGACGTAGAAACAAAACTGGTGTAAACTGAATAGTTGAAGATAGATCCACTTTTGTCGAGAAATTGATAATTACTAAACAATTTCTGTGCCAATGTATGCAGACACCCCTAGAGATGATATGTAAAAAGTCCCGGGCGATCCCAGGTGGGAGCAGCTGGAAATGCTGGACTTAGTGTCCCTAACCCAGGTTTTGTTAAATTTCTGGAAAAATTAAAGGATTTAGGATAAAACTGTCTATGACTTAAATAATCTACATTTAATTCTCTACAATTTGGTATCTAATATATTTCAATAAAACGCTTGGTCACAGTAAATATATAAGCTAAAGCAGTATGGAAACTCCTAACAAACGTCCAAAACAGGCGCACTCACACATGCACACACCGCTACAGAAAAATAAGCAGTTTTCGCGCTGAAGTAAGTCGTGCGTGCTAAAACCATAATACAAACAAATAGGTACATAGAGGCTGACTTTTAATTAGTTCTTGATATCAAAAGATATGCTTTTACTCATGATACTGAACAACTTTTCCCAAGGAACATAGGTTGAAATACGAAAAACCAAATTTGACCTCCCATACAAAATGCGCTATCAGTTGATGCAGTTTTATATGGGAGGTCAAAACTTGATTTTCGTATTTCGACCTATGTTCCTTGGGGAAAGTTGTTTAGTATCATGAGTAGAGTACATTCTAGTAAGTGTCTGCCCTTGTGTCATAAAAGGCGACTAAGTGTCTGCCCTTGTGTCATAAAAGGCGACTAAGTGACTTAACCTTCCCGTGTGTCGTGAAAGGCGACTAAGTGACTTCTTAACCTTTCCTTGTGTCGTAAAAGATGACTAAGTGTTTCGATCTGCCCTTAGGTGCTAAAAGGCGACTAAGTGACTTAACATTTCCTTGCGTCGTAAAAGGCGACTAAGGGTTTCGGAAAAATTTGTTTAGTTTTACGGTCCGAAAACATGCTGAAAGGAACTAAGTTGATAAAAGCACCCCAATATTTGAGTTCATCATACTATTCTTATTTCAAATTTCTGGGTTACAACCCTGACGCTCTGACGCAGAATTGTTCTTTTTTCAAAAAAAGGCCCGAGTTTCCATACAAAGATTTCGGACCGCCTTGCTTCGCTGCTTTAGCTTATATATTTACTGTGGCTTGGTTCTTCGAGAATGTAAGTTGAAACTTTTAGTTTTTTCCGTAATGCATTTTTTTTTGTCATTTGCGCTCAAATTATAGCTACGATCATCATGAAATGGTGTATGAGTGAATTTATTCTCGTTTATGTACCTAAATAATGATACCTCATTTACTATCAGAACTGTAGTGATTTCCAATTTATAGCTATCAGCGCATTAGCCTTCGAAGTACAGTGATGAATTTTCATATAATTTAAGTCTATATTTTTTTTTCTTTGATCCTAACTTATATGACATCATATGAAAGGTCTTGGTTAGTGTATTATAAATATGTAATTTTTATTTTTTTTTGTTGCGTGGTTTTGGAGAAATTCAAGAAGAAGCGTGGATGGAAAATAAAAACGTTACACTATTATGGTAAGAAAGACCAAACTTCTACTTTCTTAAAGTAACTATCAATATATACTTGTAGTTTAATTTTCAGGTTTATATATTTAACCACTTCAGAAATAAAGGCTGTTTTTAAAAAAAACGGAGTTTTTTTTAGATCTTCACTTAACGCTACCAGCTATAAACTGGAAACTAATACATACATTTCAGTAAATGAGATACGATTATTTAGGTAAATAAATGAGGTTTGTTTTCCTCATAGACTATTCTATCACTTTAGTCGATTGTCTATAAATTGAGCACATATGAAAGAAAAATGCGTCCCAGAAGAGGTTTGCCTTCACGGAGAGAGAGAAATTACTAAACTATTTCTGTACCAGTGTGTCCGGATATCTCAGGAGATGACCTCGAAAAAAGTCCCAAGAAGTACCAGGTGGGAACAGCTGGAAATGCTGGAAGTAGTTCCTAAATTAATCCCTAACCGCGGTTTTGTTCATTTTCTATAAAAACTATAGGATGTACGATAAAGTCGTAAATGACTAAAATAATTTCCAATAAATTTTCTACAATATGGTAGATATGTCATTTTGATAGGGCTGTTGATTCACGGAAAATATTTACTGAAACTTTTTGAACTTTTCATTTTGCATATTTTTTTCTCATTCGCCCTCAATTTGTAGACAAACGGCTGAAGATGTGTTAAAATAGTCTATGACCAAATTAATCTTCATTTATTTATCCAAAAAACAATACCTCATTTACTATTGGAAACTACTATTAGCAGTTTCCGATTTACAGGTGTTTTTTCTGAAATTTTTCTTGGCATAAGGCATAAGGAAACACAACATGGAGTGTTCTAATTTGTGCGGCTTTTATGCTGGGCATGGATGTAGCAATAGCCCGGGTGAAAACGACGAGGAAGATCCTGACGATGATAGCCAGAGCCCGGGTTCAGGTAGCTTTTCATTAGAATAGAATAAGATTTATTTGCTTCAAACAAATATAAAACTTAATATCAAAATAAGCGATATTTATAAATCTATTCTAATGAGTAGGTAACTAATAATTATCTTGTAGATGATTCGCCAGAAGAGACGGATGAAACTCCTTCTCGTTTAAGACGGAAACTTACATAAGGTAAAAAAAACATGAAAATAAAAAAATAACATTAATCCTTTACGTCTTTTTTTGCACTAAATTAAGCCTCTGCAAACGTCGTTAAGGTAATTTCGAGGCAAATTCTAGAAAAATCACCTTCAAATCGGTAACTACTGCAAGCACAATAGTAAATGAGGTATTGTTTTTTAGGTAAATAAATGAAGATTAATTTGCTCATAGACTATTTTAACACATCTTCAGCCGTTTGTCTACAAATTGAGGGCGAATGAGAAAAAAAATATGCAAAATGATAAGTTCAAAAAGTCTTAGATAATATTTTCCGTGTGTCTATAGCCCTATCAAAATAATATATTTACCATAAAGTAGAGAATTTGATGGAGATTATTTTAGTCATTGACAGTTTTATCCTATATCCTACAGTTTTTACAGAAAATGAACAAAACCGCGATTAGGGTATAATTTACGAACTAATTCCAGAATTTCCTGCTGTTCCCACCTGGGACTTCTTGGGACTTTTTTCCAGGTCATTTCCAGAGTTATCCGGACACACTGGTACTGAAATAGTTTAGTAATTATCAAATTCTCGCTCTCCATACAAGCAAATCGGATCGGTCTTAGACTAGAACCAGTGCAACGCTACAAACGCGTGAAACCAGAGTACCGCACAAGATCAAAGTGTTTCCACCGACGAGTGGCCGTGGGTACGTTACCATCTGCACATCATTGATGATTATGTCATGGTATCCGAGAAATATGACAGGTTTTTGACAGTTAATTTATGGCCCAGACGTCAAGATGCTATCTTATGGATCCAAGTTTTTATGGTTTCGCCATAAGTAGGTACAAGGCGTGATGTTATGTATGTATGTAGGTACTTATATTCATCGTTTTCATCATGTTTTCATCTTACTTTCTTATACGCTGCGCAAACTAACTCTAGCCTGTGCTCTAGCCCTGACAGTAATTTGCTGCGTTTGGGTGACAGGCGGAGAGCCAATGAACGATTAGCGCGCCTCCCTCTACCTGCCGTGCTCACCCCCGCTACTCATTTTTTGAGTTCTGCGCATTAACGGTCAGGGTCAGAGTTAATTTGCGCTCCGTATACTTGTTTAGCTCTTATATTTATGTGTGCTTTGTAGGACTCCAGTGATATATCTTCGAGCAGTCGGTCGAGGAGCACGCGGGATAAGACGCGCAGAGATAAACATCGGGTAATAGTTCTAGGCTCTTCTTAAATCGACTTACAAAAAGCAAAGGTTCATTATTCGACCATATTTTAAGGGTTCTGTAACTCAAAAGAATAACAAACGGAAACCTTATTTTTAGGATCACTTTGCAGTTCATCTGTCTGTCAGTCAAGACCCCGAACAGATAAAGGTATCAAGTTGAAATGAATATCAAACTTTAAAGCCCATAGAACCTTAAACCTGTGAAAATTTCAAACTTTTACGACAACACAATCAAGAGATACGTCCATTTACCCCAAAGAGACATCTTTCTCCATAAATTATGTATGGTCTAAATGCATGATATCAGTTATTCAGAGATCCAAACCAGCTCATTACATGTGATGAGATATAGCGTGGCCTTCAAATATTCCTTCTTTCGCAAAAAACAAAACTTTTACATGGTGCATTATTCTCCACAGACAGACGAATGCAAAACCTACAAGATTATTATGAACAAGCTAGACGAGTTGAACCGACTGTTCGCCGCCCGCGCGCGCTCCACCCCGCCCCCGCGCCGCCCCGCGCCCCCCGCGCCCCCCTCCTCCGGCGGCAGTGTGTCCGTGTCCGACAAGCTGGTGTGCACGGAGGATACACCGGCTGAGAGGCAGAGCAGGGCGCCCCCCAGGAGTGTAAGTGTGTATTGACTCCTCCGGCGGCAGTGTGTCCGTGTCCGACAAGCTGGTGTGCACGGAGGATACACCGGCTGAGAGGCAGAGCAGGGCGCCCCCCAGGAGTGTAAGTGTGTATTGACTCCTCCGGCGGCAGTGTGTCCGTGTCCGACAAGCTGGTGTGCACGGAGGATACACCGGCTGAGAGGCAGAGCAGGGCGCCCCCCAGGAGTGTAAGTGTGTATTGACTCCTCCGGCGGCAGTGTGTCCGTGTCCGACAAGCTGGTGTGCACGGAGGATACACCGGCTGAGAGGCAGAGCAGGGCGCCCCCCAGGAGTGTAAGTGTGTATTGACTCCTCCGGCGGCAGTGTGTCCGTGTCCGACAAGCTGGTGTGCACGGAGGATACACCAGCTGAGAGGCAGAGCAGGGCGCCCCCCAGGAGTGTAAGTGTGTATTGACTCCTCCGGCGGCAGTGTGTCCGTGTCCGACAAGCTGGTGTGCACGGAGGATACACCGGCTGAGAGGCAGAGCAGGGCGCCCCCCAGGAGTGTAAGTGTGTATTGACTCCTCCGGCGGCAGTGTGTCCGTGTCCGACAAGCTGGTGTGCACGGAGGATACACCGGCTGAGAGGCAGAGCAGGGCGCCCCCCAGGAGTGTAAGTGTGTATTGACTCCTCCGGCGGCAGTGTGTCCGTGTCCGACAAGCTGGTGTGCACGGAGGATACACCGGCTGAGAGGCAGAGCAGGGCGCCCCCCAGGAGTGTAAGTGTGTATTGACTCCTCCGGGGTTCTACTTCCCCTCCACATTTTTCCAGCAAAAGTTATAATTCTGCTCCCTGTCCTGTAATGGATATTTCATGGGATGTCATGATGACTACCATGTTTTAAGCGAATGAATGTTTGTAACCTATTCTTGGTTGACAGGTAGCGGCGTCGGTGTATGCAACTAACGTTGAGGTTCGGCCAGTACTCATTTCTCCACGCACTCCACAGTCTACTATAGGACAGTCAGCAATCGTACAACGGGTAAGTGGGTATACGCCGCGCATACTAATTCTAGCCCTGACATTGGAGACGGGTGGAGAGCCAATGAACGATTCGCTCGCCTCCCCCCACTTGCGACGTTTACCCCTGCGACTCATTTTCTGAGTTCTGTCTGTGCATTAACGGTCGTCAACATAACTGTCAACTGTCCCCCCCCCCCCCCCCGAAATGAAGAAAAGAACTCTCTATGAAAATATTGTGAAATTTGCATCTATTTTGGTTCCCGTAGGTAGCGAGAGTAAAAAGTGAAATTCTTTGAGTGGACAGTTATTAAGGCTTATTACGTCGTTCCGTCTAATAATTACTAGATTTATTTTATCCAAGACTAAACCGTATCATCCAAGCCTGACCTAGTGGAGAAGGCGTTAGTAACCTGGACAAAGACCAAGGCCTAGTATAACCCGACACCATACAGAGGTTAGTATGGCTCTCAAACAGCTTAAGAACAACAAGCCATCCAGTAACGATGAAATTATGGTTGAGAACTGTACCTATGGGAAATCCCCTTATAAACCTTTTAAAATGTTTTTTTAATAATTTTGATTGCTTTGAGTCAACGACATGCTTATACTGTGAAAAGTTAAAGACTGTAGCTCCAACCGTTTGGGTGTAAAACCTGTAGGTATACCAGACGACGGACGGACCGACACCTTTGGGTACGGAGCCCTGATAAGAAAAGCTACCTATTAAATTTAAATTAAAAAGTCTTTATTCAGTCAGAAACTACCCATTAGTTACAAATAGTAGGGATCTTCTTTTAAGTAAAAAATACCTGTGTAAGAAGAACCCACTTCCATATCTACAAGTTTTAACAAGAATAGTAAATGACCTTATAGCAATATAATAGTACATTAAAATGCAAGTGCGCTATTTTGGATATTACAGCCGAGGCTCAGAAATTGCAGCCCGAGCCGCAGGCGAGGGCGCAATGGAGCCGAGGGTGTAATTACCAACGCGCACGAGCTTTTTACGACGTTTTTCAACACATTTGCGAATAAGAACAAATCAAATTGGTTACCTTTAAAATACTAAACTTTGCTAACCTTACGTCCACCGCACGTCCACCGGAACATTTTGTCGGCTGCATATGTTCATGATTCCCTTTAATTTTACCAAATTTCAAAATTGTATTTCGTGTATGAGTATTTTAGATGGTTCAGGATCAGTTTTTTATATGTAGCAGTCGACACTATTAGAAATAATTACAATAATAAACACAACAAATATTTTTAAAATGGCGCGCATTCTTTCTTTTTCAGCGGTCACAGATTATACGTCGCGTGAGGAGCCCCTAAAACATTACCATGTTATCTTACACCATCAATCTTTTATCAATTATTAGTCAATCTAGTAACCAAGCTATAAAAAAAAGTAATTGTTACTCGGTACCCAAACATATTTACCTTGAAATAAATTATCAAAAATTGAATATCTTGTTACGTAAATGACAAATTCATTGTTAATTAGTTAATTACTATAAATAATTTCATAAAATCAACATTCATTTATGATATTTTCTCGAAGTCAGCTTGAAAATTTTAGTAACATAATAAGCATAAAAACTCCTTGCTCTTGGCCGATTTAAAAAAAAAAACAAAAATAAAACACTAGTTAAGTAATATTATGACAAAAACACGCGTGTTTAATGAGCTGGATTATGGACCTTAATACCGTGCAAATAGAGCTGTTTTATGAGCAAATGTGTTGAAAAAGAAGTTTTAGTCCTACTGGAGGGAGCTACGTTGTATTTTCTAGTATTATGTTGGCTGGGATCGTACTGTAAAGTTTTATGCAATTTTAGGACAACAAGCAACACATAAAGTTTCCTGATTGAAAGTACGTCACTTAATGCATACAGTGAAGTGGTAGAGTATCTTAGAGGTTTAAAATACATAACTTTTGACAAATATCTCTGAGCTCTTTCCACTTGTATAAATCTCTTCTTATAAGCTCCTCCCCATACTGTAATACAGTACCTATTGAACAACATTGAAGTATAGATATTGTAATTTTCACTCGTCCCGAGATATTTTCCGCACTTGCGATGTATTTATTGTCTTTCAATTTGATATTACTAACAAAAAAATTCGCGCTCGCTGCGCTCGCGTTTACTCGTGACAATACGCAAAGTTTACTGTTGTCTTTTACTTTGGATTATTTTTAACGAGAATTTTCGCGCTCTCTGCGCTCGCGTTTTCATCTGATTCCGTTCCGATTTCCGAACCGCCCCCCTATTTAGACTTTTTATATCTACGTATGCTTGGTAATACGGAACCCTTAGTGCGAAAGTCCCACTCGCACTTGGCCGGCTTTTGGCCATCTAGAGGTGCCATATTTCTAAATACGCCACTGCATCTCTGGGAGGAACCGATGACCAATCGGGTGGTAGAGTGGCCATCACGAACCGGAAGACGTAGCTTGGGCAGGCTGACCGCACAAGGTGGATCGATGTGGTGGAAGTGAATCGCAGGACTTGGTCCTCTTGGAGATATTTAGGGGGAGACTATGTCCAGCAGTAGACGTCATTCAGCTTGAAATTTAACATTGTTTATAGAAGAATAACGTTTTCTGAAAAATCCCTATTTCAAAAATTGTCTCTTAAACCCCCCCCGAAATCAAATCCTGGGTACGCCTATGTACCCTGTGCACGCTATACGTGATCAACATACTCTGAAACGTGTACTGCAGGACGGGAGCTCCCTCCAAAACTCCAGCAACAACGCGCGGTACTTTGGATTTACCATATACACCACGCTTGTAAGCGTTGCGGCTGGCGACCGCTGTTGTTGATAACCGCAGTATGAAAGATAATATACTGCTGCCCATTCTTAGGTTTATAAGCCCTTAGTCGCCTCTTACGACACCCACAGGTAAAGATGAGTTGGTACTATTCTTTGCCGGCACTACATGGACGATAATTATAATTACTTATTGGAAAATAGGGAATGAGAGCGTTTCCCACGGGATTTCAGGTACCTATATGTATAAAGAAATCACCGAGACGTCCTTTCAACAAGCAGTATATTCAAGTAGGTACAGAAGTACTCATCTCAACAGTTAACATGCATATACGTTACAATTATCAAGATATATTTATCAATTATCAAGGTACATATAATTGTCAAGGTATAATTATTTAAGGATACTTATCACACGAATCCTTCGAATTATAACACAAAATGTAAGATTGAGATGTGAATTGTAGCCGCCCCCCCGGCTGACGGAGCGCGGCGTGGGCGGCGGGGGGCGCGCGGTGGTGGCGCGGCTGGCGGCGGCGCGCGCGCACACGCTCGACATCGCGCCCGCCCCCGCCCCCGCCCCCGCCTCCGTCCCCGCCCCGCCACCCGCCGTCACCGTCACCAGGTCGGGCCGGCTCAACGTCGCTACTGACAGGTATGTCATTATAGGCTGAATTATGTCAATCTGCCCATGCAGCTGTATACCAACAACTGACTGTATTAAATCAACTGAATAAAAACCCTCGCTTTGATTTATTCTGTAGCAGCACTCGAACTGTTAAAACACTTTATCATAATCATCATCATAACATCCCATGAAACGTCCACTACAGGACAGGGAGCTCCTTCTACAATTCTAGCTTTTGCTGGAAAAATGTAGGGGATAAGTACCATAGTAACCTCGCTTGTTAGCGTTACGGCTGGCAGCATGGACCGCGGTTGTAGGTGACCGCAGTAAGTAAGATGTTAAATACAAAGGAGGATGCTGCTGCCCATCCTCCAGTTTATAACCATTAGTCGCCTCTTACGACACCCACGGGTATGTAAGGGTTAGTACTATTCTTTGCCGGCACCACACGCGACAAAACAAAACACTTATTAGTAGAGAACCTACTCTTTTAGGTAGTTAAGTACCTAATTGTTTTATGTAACTTCACTTTTTCAGAGACTCGTACGAGTATACCTACTATTTCTGTACATCTGTGATTATCCTACTATCCTATCCTACTTCCTACTAATATTATAAACGCGAAAGTTTGTCAGTATGGATAGATGTTTGTTACTCTTTCACGTAAAAACTACTGAATGGATTTTAATGAAACTTGGCACACATATAAGTTAGGCCCTGGAATAGCAAAACATTTCATTCCCACTGGAAAACGCATTTAATGCGTGTGAAACCGCAGGCGCAAAGCTAGTACTTTTATAATCATGTAGTTAGGCTGTAAGCTCGCCCAAAATAAAATAAAACTTTCAACTTTCCGTGAGAAACATGGTTGAAATACGGACACAACTTTTTGCTCTTCCATACAAAATGCGCAATCAACTAATTCAGTTTCTATGGGAGATCAATTTTTTTTTCATATTTCGACCTACTTATGTTCCTTAGTGAAAGATTCACATCCGTCAGGGTTGGTATACCCTTTTTGTTACACCCTGTATATATGCAGTGTGAATTTTCATTGATTTTGCCCTCAAAGCAGTGATTCCACTGATGAAAAAAAAATCAACTTTGCCGAATAGTAAAATTTTTACTCGAAAATTTTTTTCCGTCTCCATAGTAAATTGGTCACGTCAGTCACGTGAGCGGCTCATTTTGTATGGGAAGGCGAAATATTGTTTAGTGAGCAGAATCACTGGGCTCCAAAAAAGAAACAAAACAAAACCAATGAAAGTTCACGATGTATATGATACTACTTTTTAGTGTTCCGTAGCCAAATGGCAAAAAACGGAACCCTTACACAAATTATTTTTTTGGACCTGATTTCCTTCTGCCCACTTATTAGTGAGGTCAAAAGCAACAACTTTTGTACTACGACTTTGCTAACAACGCACAAAAATTTTTCGACTCTCCATAATAAAGTGGTCCCGTGACCGACCCATTTTGTATGGGAAGTTAAAAAAAAATCGTGCGTTAGCAAAGTCGAAGAACAAAAGTTGTTGTTTTTGACCTCACTAATGAGTGGGCAAAAGGAAATCAGGTCCAAAGAAATAACTCTCGCATAATGTAGTGGGCGACAGCTCAGTAGTGCGGGCGAGTTGTATTGCATTAGGCTTGTGTTGTGAGGAATCCCCACCAGTTGAACATTTGTCCTCGTGGCAGTTCCTGTAGATGTTTCCCCCACTCGGCCTTTGTAACGGATCCCAGCAGTACTTGCGATCAGCAGGGGGAGGTATCCAACATGGCGTTGTAGGATAAAGCGGGCATTACACTAGCTGATCACTAGCTCACGTGTAGTTTAATCATTGTTGGATATTAAAATCTCTTAATGACGTCAGCTAAACAAACAATTTGGCGCCATGGTGGGAAAAAAAGAAGCGACATAAAAACCCACTAACTGCATTTACACGATCCAAACTGAACACTCTAGCTCAAGTAGTGCTCTGCAGATTGGATAATGTAATGCCCGCTTAAAGTCGGCTGCACAGAGTAGTACACTGCCACCGACTTATCTCTTGAGGTGGAGGCGTCGCTGTCATCCATCACATTGTGTTACTTTGGCGTCAGTTGTAGTAGTGGCGTCATTAGTTTTCCATTTGTCCGCCTGAACTGAAATGTCAGTGGATCTGTAAGGCTAAAAGTCACCCGCAAGTCATAACCCGACTTATCCTTAATGCGCTATACTTCCCAGATGAATTTTGCACTTACAGTTTTTCCATTCTGTTTTAGTTTAAGCGACACGGATTTCTCCGGATCACCGCACTGCAAATACGACCTTGACAATCCACTAAAAGTAGGTACCTGCCCAGAATCCAATTTTTCACATTTTACGTATCGCTTTTTCACAAAAATTAAATGTTTGTGGGGTGGAAGGGACAGCTTTCCGGAAACTGAAAGGGCATGATCAGTCAATCATACTGAACAACTTACAGTGAATGATACTTTGGAATAAAACATTATTGGCTGTAAATTTTCCAAATAAAATAAAATAATAATAAAGTGACAGCCAATCAAAGATGGAGAATGCTGAATTTTACAAAGTCAACCGTATCTCGAGAACCAATCATCTGATTTCCTTGTTAGGGTACCGAACTAAAATGGTAAAAACGTAACCCTTATGGTGCGACTTCGTCTGTCTGTCTGTCACACCTGTATATCTCAGCAACCACTCATGCTAGGAATAGTTATAGAATCATCATAACATCCCATGAAACGTCCACTACAGGACAGGGAGCTCCCTCCAGCTTATTCTAGCTTTTGCTGGAAAAATGTGGAGGGAAAGTACCATAAATAAATAAATAAATAAATAAATAAATAAATAAATAAATCTTTATTGTCAGGTGTACACCCATAGACATAGTACAAATAGCAAACAATAAAATAAAATAAATAGGCATTACAAGTTATAAAGTGCTTTATAACTAACAAGTTTCAGGTTATCTAGCACCGTTATTATTTTGGTGCAAGTCAGACCAGTGTTTGAGAAAAGGGCTAGACAAGCTCGCACCAACAGCCATTAATATTGAATTTCGGGTGTTACTAATCCTGTCCCAGAAAGACGCAGCTCGAGCTCTAAGGATGGCGTAGTAGTCAGGGACTCTTGCGTCCGCAAACATACCCTTCGCGCTACAGTACCGCGGCAGTTTCATAAGAATACGAAACGCGTCGTTGTACTGTACCCGCAATCTGTCGAAGGAGTGTTTAGTGTACCGTTTCCATAGCTGGCAAGTATAAAAACATTGACAAAATGCTTTGAATAGCGTACACTTAACCTCCGCCGAGCAGCGTGCAAATCGACGAGCAAGCATGTTGCAGCGTACCGCAAGAGCCCTGCGCTCTCTTTCAATGTCCGCGTCATCACGCAAGTCTTCCCTTAAAATGTGTCCTAGGTATTTGAACTCCTTCACAACCCGAATTGTCGATCCATTCAACACAACTGGCGGTACATACGTCGGACCTCCCTTGTACCTAAAAACTAATAACTCTGTTTTTTTCGTGTTATACACTAAGCCATGTTCTTGCGCAAACTTCTCACAGATGTTAATAAGCTCCCTCATTGCGCTTATTGAGGGGCTGAGCAGCACCATGTCGTCGGCATAGCTCAAATTGTTAACGCACAGGTTACCAATTTGGCAGCCAACGCCAGCACTACTCAGCCTCTCAATAAGATCGTTAATATAAAGGTTGAAGAGGTCCGGCGATGTAAGCCCTCCTTGGCGCACGCCACACTCCAACCTATACTCGCTGGAGTATGCGTCACCCCACCTAACATTATTCGTTTGGTTTTCGTACCAGAACCTCAACAGACTCACTATTTTATTAGATGTCCCGGCTTTGATCAGCTTTTCCCACAGCAGACTATAATTTACTAGATCAAAAGCCCGGCTGAGGTCCAAAAAACGAGGTCCAAAGACCATAGTCACCTCGCTTGTTAGCGTTACGGCTGGCACCATGGACGTAGGTGACCGCAGTAAGTCAGATGTAAGATACAAAGGAGGATGCTGCTACCCATCCTCCAGTAACCCTTAGTCGCCTCTTACGACAACCACGGGTTTGTATGGGTTGGTACTATTCTTTGCCGGCACCACACGGGAGTTTTAGAATATGCTTGCCCAATTTAATTGCAAACGAAAGAATTACAAAAAAAATATTATTATTATTATAAAGGTGGCTTAAATGGGGAGGGCTATATTTTAATATTTTTTTTTAGGTCAAGTGGGGCATTATTATGAAGGGACTTGTTTCTAACTTGCACAGTTTTTTGGAAATCTGTAAAAAACCTATACAAACTAATTTTGTTTTGGAGTTTAGATCCGCTTTGCTACGATGAATGTCAGAGGTGGAATGAATGGCAAAATAGATGAAGTATGTCAGATGATGGATGAAAGGCGTAGGTATAGACGTTCTGTGTAGAAAGGGATGCTGAGATGGTTTGGTCATGTAGAGAGGATGAATGAACGAAGACTGACGAAAGAGATCTACCAGGCGAGAGTGAATGGAAACGTTGGAAGGGGAAGGCCTAGGCGAACGTACCAGGACCAAATTCAGGACGTTCTGAATAAAGGCCAGCTTAAAAGTACCCTAAACCGACGAGCATGTATGAAAGGATTGATGAAAGTACAGGAAGCAAGGGAAGTATGTCAAGATCGTAGCAGGTGGAGGACTGTGGTCTCTGCCTACCCCGACGGGAAAGAGGCGTGATGTTATGTATGTTTATTGATTGCAAAAATATTATAGGTATATCGGAACCCTCGGCGTGCGAGGCCGACTCGCACTTGACCGGTTTTTTTCTTTTATACTGAATGGCAGAGGTTTGCATGTGTGCTTCAAACCATGTCATAGGCACTGTTTCAATTGTGGTTTCAGTAGATTTAACCGTTACTATGTAATTCTACAAGTAATTAAGAGGATACCTCCCTTCCACTAGCGCGCCCCCATCAGTTTGAAAAATATTACTTACTAAATACAAAACTTATCGAAAATCCGGAAAGATTGAAGTAAATGTAGCCTAGTTTATTTAGCACCTATCAATTCTGAAAAATATACTGTAGTTAGTTACAGATACAAAAAGTGCGAAAAACGGCAATTTTTAGCAGTTTTTGTATCTGTAACTACAGTAAACTTTATTTTACAGAGTAAATAGTTTCTAAATAAACAAATGTACCTTTACTTCAATCTGTCTTTCCGGATTTTTTATAAGTTTCGTATTTAGCGAGTAATATTTTTTTAACTGATGGGGGCGCTAGTGGACCGGAGGTGGCCCCTTAAAGAAAAATGTATTTTTTTTATCAGTCTGAGAAGTTATCCACCTGCTTGGTAAGGGCTCGTGTGAAGGCTAGAATATCACCTAACCAGTTTTGTTATTTCCCTAGCTATACTGTCAAGCGAAGCGCCTACAGCATAGGGACAGGGCACACAGCTTGGATTGCGAGGACACGCGAAAACGCACCCATGACAGATCACATGAGCATGTAAGTACAGCCCGCGTTGGGGTGAATTTCCACCAGTGGTTTGCGAGGGAGCGATCATTATCGATTAAAATCGATCTAGCTAGGTCTCATGTCTGGGAAAATTTGTTTTCCCCGAGTTCTTCAGCGCCATCTGTTGGCGGGTAGCATAACTTGCTCACCCGATGATATTTTAATGTTGAGGCGGTTATTTATTATAGAGCGAAGCTCGGTCGCCCAGGTACTATATATATATTTGTAATCGGTTTCTCGAAAACGGCTCTAACGATTTCGACGACATTTTGTATACACGGGTTTTTGGGGGCAAAAAATCGATCTAGCTAGGTCTCATGTCTGGGAAAATTCGTTTTTACGGTCTTTTTAATGTTTCTTAGTGTGTTTTAGTGCATTCAAGAAACTAACAGCGCCATCTGTTGTTGAGTAGCATAGCTTGCTCACCCGATGATATTTTAATCATACAGAGCATAGCTCGGTCGCTTAGATAGGTACTTTTGTTATATATATATTTGTAATCGGTTTCTCGAAAACGGCTCTAACGATTTCGATGAAATTTAGTATGGGTTTTTGGGGGCAAAAATTCGATCTAGCTAGGTCTCATGTCTGGGAAAATTCGTTTTCACCGTCTTTTTTAATATTTCTTAGCGCGTTTTAGTGCGTTCAAGAAACTTACAGCGCCATCTGTTGAGCAGCATAGCTTCCTCACCCGATAATATTAAAAACACACAGAGCATAGCTCGGTCGCCCAGGTACTGTAATTCTAAATACGCAAATCCTCTCAGGGGGTAGTTCTACCCAAGTACTGAACAACTTGTTCTACAACTTTTGGAAATAAAATGTAAAGTTTGATTTTCCATACAAAGAGACCAGATCAGATTATTATTTTGTATGGAGACTCGATTCATTACATTAATTATAGTTTCCAAAAGTTGTAGAACAAAAGTTGTTCAGTTACACGGGTGGAACTACCGAGAGGTTTTGCAATTTAGAATTACACGTTGTACAGGTAGGTAAGTCAAGAACGTCAAGTTTCCACCCACATCCCCTCAACCCCCGCTCCCTCTGACTCATCTAAAGCTCGATGTAGTACCAATTGATGCCGCCAGAGGGCCTATATCCACTTTGTACGAAATGACCCCCCAAACGAAAGTATAGACGTACGTATCTACGTCAATGATGTACACACAGCCGCACGTCAGTAGAAACACTTTTGGACCTTACGGCGTTGTATTAGAGTTGAAAACTTCGGAGAGTGTGCTCAAGAGCTCCACGAGCTTATTCCACCATCTCCCTTCTACCATCGGGAGTCCAGACGCACCGCAGGATATCACCCATACTTGGTTGATATTCCGCACATTCGCACAAAGCGCTTTGAAACATCTTTTATAATGCGCCCAGCTAAAGAGTGGAATTCTCTGCCTGCGTCTGTGTTCCCGAGTTCATATAACCCGAATCCATTTAAGTCGCGAGTGAATAGGCTTCTTCTGGGCAAGCTCGTTCCATCGTCGACGGCGACCTCATTTCTGTCTTCAAGACTTGATCGAGTTCAAGAGTAAGCCCATTGACGATAAAAAAAAAGAAAGAAAAAGTTTCTACCCACGTGCGGTTGACCGTACTAAGCCCCAAATCCCTTTTTTTCGTTTTCAGGCACACTACACCTCATTATGCGGCCGCTGTCACAGTTACTGGCGAACGTTCACATCTCTCGCATCCCAACTATTCTACAAATCAGACACGGAAAAAATTGATGAAGATTACAACTGATATCACGTATTCGCGCTCGGCCAGTCCTACAACTCTACAATTTTTGTAAGCCCTGCTACGCACTATCCAGCTATTCACCAAAAAGGGATGCAGTAGTTGGAAAGAAAGTGATAGCTATACGACTAGTTATTCCTTCGTATAAGTGCATCTCTCTGCTGGACGTGCAGATGGATAGTGCGTAGCAGGCTTTAGATTTTTTTAAGGGGATTAACCCATTGTCAGTCCTTAACGAAACCAAGTTTTGTATCGTCACGTAAAAAACTCAAGAATACAGTGTGTGTGGTGCCTTATCTACCTACGAGAAATATTAATATAGTTCCGCTTAAATACATTATTATTATATAATAAAGTTTCCTTTTATTAGTAGTTTTTAGGGTTCCGTACCTCAAAATAAAAAAAAACCCTTATAGGATCACTTTGTTGTCCGTCTGTCTGTCTATCAAGACCATTTTTCTCACGAACGAGAAGAGATATTAGGTTGAAATTGATAACGAAAATTAAGATCCATGAACCACACAAGATCTGAAAATTTAAATTTTTTACAACGACGCAATCAAAAGATATGGCTTTTTATGTCTTCATCTCCATACATTTATGCAAAAATGCAAAACCTACAGGGTACTTCCCGTTGACCTAAAATTATGAAATTTGGCAAGAAGCTAGGTCTCACAGTACAAATAAAGGGAAAAGTCTAAAATCATTAAATATTTCCATTTTTCTCACAACTAACAATAACCAATTAAGGTGAGCTCCCGTTTCAAGAACTTTTCTATTAAAGAGGGGTCAAGTCGGATGGTCACGGAGTTTTTAAAATCAAAGAGCAAAAGCTTTTAATATATCATATGGTAGATATGTACGGAACCCTTAGGGCGCGAGTCCGACTCGCACTTGGCCGGTTTTTTTTAATACCTACCTTACTACCGTCGTAAAAAAATCTTGGGGGTTGGGTGTTCGTGGTAAATTAAATGATGCCAAAACAATGTAATATGTACCTATGGAAGAGCAGGGCCTCCCATTACAGGTGTATTTACTTTATACAAGGAATGTCTCAGTTGTCTACACTGTTTACCCGTAGTCCCGGTAGATCGACCCATTAAGCTAGTAACTGTGAGAATTGAAATAAAAATATTAAATAATTAATGAAACGTTTTTAACAAATTTTTCAATTATAAGTCAGGAAAATATTACATACAGTATAAAAATCGAAAATCTAAAAATTCGGCTAGCTGAAAGCTATGTCAAAAAGCCCCCCGCGCAATGCCCCCCGCCCAAACGTGCCCATAATACTGGCGGCGTTTCCACGCTGCACTGCTAATGCCAAACGTTGGGCGAGAAAGTACCCTGCACGGGGATCTTCCCCATTCTCCTTGAGCCGCCGACCAACGTCCCTAACTATAGCTTCTTGGCCTCGGAGCCCCATGTGCCCGCCGTCTCAAAAGCCACCGGCACGAAATCGTACGCAGATTCCAGGTTAGCATATTTTATATGCTTAAGGTCAGCAGCGCTCTCAGCCGCCGCGCCAGCTTTATGCTGGCTTTATGAAACGTTTACCTAGTTAAAATGTTACGTTTATGTTTTGGTATAATATCGTTCAAATTACCACGATCACCCCTAGCTTTAAAAGTTGTGGCACTTTCCCGTACTAGATGGCGCTGATGTCGAACACGAAAAATAATGTTTAACTTATTACTAGACTACCGCGTATAAAAAACACCTCCCATGAACTAAAACTGAACAACTACAAAAAATATCATACAAAGAGTTCTATCACGTGTATTGATGCCGTTTCTTAAGGGGCTAATAAGAGCTAAATAGGCTTCACTTGAGCAGGTTTTTAACGAAAACTGATGAATATATGGCCGCGAAAAAAAATTATGTGATAATTAAGCATCTTTCCAAGAATATAGCCGACTCCGAAACACGATTAAATATATTTTGTACGCCATAAAAAAAAATCCAGTTACCTCTGATTTTTGCTTTTAAACCGTTTTTCTTAAGTACCCATTAATCTATGATGCCAAAACTTTTACACATTATCCAATACATTATGCATAGTAATAAAGCTGTTTTATAATTAATATTATGGGTACAGATTTCGAGAAAAATGCAAAAATGAGCGAAATTCGTAAAATAGCGCGAATCCGCTCCGTTCTAGCACGCGCCCTTTGTTAGAAAGGGAGGTAATTCAGCTATTATCAGCCCCTTATATTTTTATCTAGTCGAGTTTAGGCCTGTTATAATTGTGACAAATGAGAAATCTTCCTCTTTATGTCAATGTACAAATACCGAATCAAATACAAAAACAAAGCATGTATGGGGGGGGGGGGGGGGGGGCGAAAGAGCCACACGCTCTCTTTTATATAGTGGAAAGAGCAAATATTACATTTATATAATATCACATTTGTCAACTTAATACATGTAATATGCCCCAAAAAAATCTGTCATATTTCTTGGATACTAAATATCAGTTCTCTGTTGATGTAATATGAACCACACCCTGTATTAGAAAAATGAAAATACAAAACAATAACTTTATTTAAATATTACTTTATTACATCATGAAAATGTTTGGAGGCTGTAACTTTTAGGATTTTAGACACTATTCTGGCAGTGCATGCCCAATCTGAGTTTACGTTACAATATCATACACAGAAAAATGTTTAAACACCTTTACAAAAGCCAAGATCTCTTAGAATTTACAACTTATAAATTAATTAATGAAAATGGAAAATTTTAGATAATTTTGTCACTTCTTCCCAGATTTTTTTATGCCACCGCTAACTAGTGGGCCCTTCTGCTGGGCCTTTTGCTTAGCTTCCTGAAAAAAATTAAGAATATCAGCTTCATTCACTACAGACGAGAAGAAAAGGTCGCAGTGTTGCCAGTGTTGCAAAATATATATTTTTTCTGAATAAAAAAGTTATGCACCTTTAAGTTTTAAGCTACGTAACTATCAAACTGAACTTTTGAAATTAAATAACCCTCCAAATTTAACAACATTTCAAACTGACTACTAACTAGAAAAACATTCAACAAGGTATTATCGAAAAGTGTTGCAATACTAGCAACACTGGCAGCCATTTTGTCCTCTTGTCTCAATCAATAAAATGCAACACATTTACTTTGGCAGGCACATCAGATTTAGTTCCTGCTTTATCCATCTGCTGAAACCCTGATAAATTACCTGCAACGCCTTCTGCTGTTCTTTGAGCTTCTGTTTGAGAGCAAGGTCATCATCGTCAAGCTCCCTGACCTCCTTCTTTGGAGCCTTCAGCGGCTTCTTCTTACCACCTTCGCGCCCAGACATCTATAACATTCACAATTTACTTATATGGGATATTTTAAGCCAGGTTATCTTGATCCAAACTAGGCAAAGCTTTTACTAAGCATATCACGAACTGGATATTAAAAATAAATAACATCAAATAACAAGTACTCAGGTAAATGTTTCATCAAACAGGCTGTGCTTTAGTGGAATGCTGCTGGAGGGGAAGTAAGTATAGGTTGTCACTGTCGCTCTAGGGCCAGCACCAACCCCCTCTCGCAACACACAGCTACCAAGGGAACCTACTTTTTTTTTAATGTTACATGTGCTCAAACGAGCAGGTGGGCCACCTGATGGTAAGTGGACACCACCGCCCATAGCACCCCCTATCTTATTAGTGGCATATTTTGATACTAATAAGACAGCACAGAGCGTTGCTCATTTTAAGAACTATGATGTCTTGTGTGCCTATAATTTCACTGGCTCCCTTACCCGTCAAGCCGAAACACAGCAGTGCAAACACTGCTGCTTCACAGCAGAAATAGGCAAGGAGGTGATACTTCCCCAGACACAGTTATGTGCTATGCAAAGTAAGTTTACTGTTATGGGAGTGAAGGGGTTGGTTACCCTTTGTGGTCCCAATGGCCACAGGCAGTAGGCACCTGGACAGGTCTATACTCAATGGAATTAACAACAACCTTTCAATCATTTCCTCAGTCATACCACCTCAAAAAAGCAGCAGATGTGTGGAATGGTAGGCCAAAAAATGTGATCTACCACCTAAGGTAGAAGTTTAACTAGGGCGTATTTTGAATTGGGTACAAATTAACCCTGACAGCAGGGTAGTTTTATATGACGTCCAAATGTGTGGCTGTCAAAGGGTAAATATTATCCAAAACGGAGCGGCCTCCTGAATTTGAGAAAAAGGAAGTGGTGTCAGAAGTGATAGGCTATTTTTTTGGCCAACCATACATCACAACCTCCTATGAAATTTTGTGCTCTGTACAATACAATACAGACCAGCTTATTTAATAACTTTAATAAACAAAGTGATCAGAATATTGAAATTATTTTAGCACTAGGCGTTAAACAACACATTTTAGACTTGAAAATGTGTCGCTCTGAACAAGTGCTTTGATTCTTTAGATTTATAAATAGCTAGGTACGGTCAACCGCTTGTTGGTAGAATCTTTTTCAACTCTATTACCACGCCATAAGGTCCAAAAGTGTTTCTACCGATGTGTGGCCATGTGTAATATACATAGATGGACACTCATAGAATAAATTGTTTTTTAATTTAACTCTTCCTGTGTTTGGATAAATCTACAAAATAGAAAATCACAAAATTTCACAACCAGAGACAGGATTCCAACCTGTAACTTCTCCATCAGTATCTGCAACGGACTAGTTGAGCTCGTAAAGCAAATGCTTACTAGGTGGCAGCACAAATGCAATGTTGAAATGTGTATAGAGGTCATAAATTTCAGATCAGGCAGGACCATGGTAGCCTAGTTTGTGTCTCCGGTCTCGTCTTAGTCGTCTCCATACAAAATGTTAAAGAACCTTATTGTTATGACAATTTCAAACTATTTCTTGTCAAAAAGGGGTCACGAATCGGTTGGTTCGACTGTACATTCGGCCGCCTGTAGGTAGTAACATTTTGGCCTTGAGCTGGCCTAGGATTTGTAGTCAGTGGGTTTTGTTACCACTTGTCTGGGGCTGTGTGTACAGTAAGAAATATGAAGTTACTTACCACAACACAGTAATTTGATAACTGCAGATAACATCTCTAACAATAACAACAACAATCTAATAGTACTTAACTGCCAAATTGCAAAATAAATGGCGTTTAAAATCTACCTACAACAAAATTTCAATGTATAATTTATATGGACACTAATTAGAAATGCGTGCAAACCTAATTTAATAGCTCTAAATGGGTGTAAGGAAGCGAAAACCATCCAAATTTCAAAGCCAAATGAAAATTTATTGTTATAACCTCTAAAATTTTTACACATACAAATGTGCCCATTTAGACTATTTTCATTAAATTTTAAGAATATCTGGAAAAGGTACTTACTGTGGATTAACTCGGGCGGATTTATTACACGCAGAAATGTAAAATAATCAAATTTTCACAAAAACAAGTACTGCAATTTTTTGACACACAGTCAGTGTTGCCAGTACCTCAGCACAGATTACTCGGGGCACAGACTAAATAGATTTTTTTTGGTTTTATTCTTCCTTTCGGAAAGGCAAAGAGTACAAAGCCCATACAGCCATGTCTGATGTGTTTAATCTTTCTTTTTGCTCCCCTCGTAAAGCGATAGTGAACTTTACGAAGGAAAATGTTCGTGACTTTTTGGGACAACACAAACGGGGCTTAAACACGAGATCACTTGAAATCTTCATCAGCTGCGCACTCCGTAGTAAATTTACTGCATAACACACTATCTTTATTATCCACTAAATCACTAAATGCACAAAAAAACAAAATTTCAATTAAGCAGGCAAACGCCCATGTCGAGTTCCCGCCAAAAAGCCAAACTAAATAGAATATTCGCCCGTGGGATTGTCAATTTTTACTTTCGCAAATTTCGAGATTGAAGATAGACTGCGGGATTGGAAGCCCTACTCTAGATCAAAGAATACACTCGTCTGACGACTCAGTTTAGACCACAGATAATTATTTTTTTCTTTAGATCGAATTTTTTGAGCAAATACCGGAAGACGAAGCGTCGGCAGGCCCCCTAAGGTGGACCGACGACCTGGTCAAGGTCGCGGGAAACCTATGGATGCGAGCAGCGCAGGACCGGTCGTCATGGAGACCTGTAGGGGAGGCCTATGTCCAGCAGTGGACGTCTTTCGGCTGATATGATGAGCAAATAACAGCTAATTTTGCGAGCCAATTTGAAATTTCCTCCCATGACGTTTAAATAGGATGACAACATAATATTTTATTGTGTGTTATTTATTATTTTCATGGAGGCTATTATTTCGATACCACTACGGCGTACAGCGAAAAAAGGTCGTCGATTAAATAGGCAAGACGACTACAATTTAACCTCCTGGGACCATGCGGCCTCGCTTGAGGACATAAACATAAAAAAAATATATCACGTCAAGTCAAACTTCTTTTTAATTTTCGCGCGCATCAAATGTCAGTCTACATTACTACCAACCCAAAAGACATAATTTTGAATGATATACGACCAATCAGGGATCAGTGTGATGTCAACAAGTGAGAACGTGGGTCACAACCATGACACGTGGTAAGTTAATCGACTTGAATCTTATGAAAAACCTAATTATATATTTTTGTGTAGCTTTATTTACTATGTATGTATAATTATTACTTGATATGATAACAGCATGATTTCTGTAATCAAAATTGAAAACATGACTCAAATCTGCGATCAATTTTTATGTTCTTGTGCGAGAACCTCTGGTCTCAGTTTGGTCTTATAAATTTGTACTCGTACGAGAACTTCATATGAAACACCTCCATTTTCTGTATCTTTTCAGCCTTGAAAGACTGTGAGATAGAGAAACACTTAAACCTCGATGAATCCGAAGGTTGCTCTGAAGGTGAAGACGATCTATTTGACGTTAATAGACTGGAGTTTTCGTCTGAAAGCGAGTCTGAAAACAGCGATGTACCCGATAATATATTGGAAATCAATACAGAGTACCTGGATAAAGATCTCTTAAACGAAGAGGGAGGCTATGAACCCCCGGAGTTCCAACCTGAGGAAGATGCCCTTCCAGACAGCCCATGGTTCCCGCCACCGGAAATAAGCACTCCACCACCAAGGAGAGGACGGCCAAGCAGGCGTTCACGAGGGATCTCTCGTGGTAGAAGAGCAACCAGAGGGTGTTCCCAAAGACGTGGGATCTCTCGTGGACAAATGTTGACAAGGGGTAGACCGCGATGTAGGGGTCGCGGCGCCAGAATTCGAGCTCGTGGAATTTCTCGACGATCTTTTAATGAAACTCGAGCGTATTACAAATCGGTAGACTGGAACGGCACAAAATTTTTGAACGATGTGCCAATACAACTTAACCAACCAGCTTATATCTCTCGGGATAGAAGTGATTGGGGTCCCTATGACTACATAAACGATTACGTGGACGACAGCTTATTAAACAACATTGTTCTTCAAACAAACAGGAGTGCCATTTTAAAGACAGGCAAAAGCTTAGGTCTAACACTAAAAGAACTAAAAGTTTTTCTTGGTATAAATTTCGTCATGTCATGTTTAAACTACCCACACATTAGAATGTATTGGTCCAAGAAATGGAGAGTTCCTCTTATCGCTGAAGCCATGGAGAGAGACAGGTTTTTCAAGATTCGTACATCCCTAAAGATTGTTTATGACGATGATATAACTGCTGAAGAACGACTTGCGGATAAAATCTGGAAAGTAAGACCACTTTTTGATCGTGTTTTGGAAGGATGTATGCTGCAAGAACGATCACAGCACATTTGCATAGATGAAATGATGATTCCTTTCACAGGGAGTTGTGGTCTTCGACAATATGTTCCCAACAAACCACATCCAGTAGGACTTAAGATTTTTGTACTAGCAAATCCAAACGGAATTGTATGCGACATGTTTGTATCTCAAGGAGATACAACCTTTTCAAGTGATTTAACTGAAGAATTTATATCAAATGAATGTGCAGTATTGAAGCTTACCGAGTCGCTCGTTCCTGGGCACATATTATACTTTGACAGATATTTTACCTCCCTGAAATTGGTCAAGACCCTTCTCGATCGTGGCTTCTTATCGGCAGGGACACTAATGAAGAACCGAATCCCCAAAGAGGTGTATTTGATGTCAGATGCGGATATGCGACGAGTAGGACGCGGGTGTTGCCACTCAATGTATTCGACAGACGAGATGTTAGCATTAACTAAATGGTTTGACAATAAGCCAGTGATTATGTTATCATCTTGCTACGCGTCTGAAAAAACTGATATGTGCAGAAGGTGGTCAAAAAAGAAAAAGGAATATGAAATGGTGGTGCCCCCAGAAGTTATTAATACAAATATGGGAGGTGTAGACTTAATTGACCGCATGATTGCTGTATGTCCTTCGAGAGCCAGGACGAAGAAGTGGACTATCCGATTTACTTTTCACTGCTTTGATTTGGCTGTTGCTAACTCTTGGCTTCTTTATCGGTCTGACGCCATTACGAAGAATAAACCTGCCAAAGAAATAGAACAACTGCGAACATATAAATTGCGGTTAGGACAAAAGATGATTGAGGAGAACGATGTCAGTTCCGATGAAGACTCCAATGGCGATAATGAGTCTGAAGGAGAGCTGCAGCCTAAGCACAAAAAAAGAAGAGTGGAAATATGTCCTATTCCATCTACTACTCGACGTACTCAGAAAGCTGCCCATCTGCCTATAATGACAGAAAAACAAAGCAGATGCCGTTTAGTCGGTTGCAACAAAAAAGTAGGACTAAATGTTGCAAATGCAACATTTACTTCTGTCTGACCATTAATAGGAATTGTTACTACCAATTTCACACCACAAACGTTTAAAACGTGCTTGATGTTGTTCTTAAGACAAAGTTGATTGATGATCTCTGATTTAATCAAAAACCAAAGAATATATATTTTTTTTCTAATTGTTACTTACTCGTACTTATAAAGAGAAGTTTATGGTTTATTCTTAATTCCTAAAACAAGTGATTTAATTAATAATAATTAGTTAGGTAAGCTAGTAAGTCCATTAGCACAATTTAATTTTGAGACTGATTGACACAAACTCATTAGAAGGTAAAAATAAAAACGTTGATTTATCTATAAATGGAACTTTTATTAAAAACCTCACAGTTTATTAAAAACTTAACCAGGCATTTGTTACTGTCCTGGGTAATGGAAACCATCATTGATACTTATAATTTGTAAGAAAACTACGTTCTCATACGAGTACACAGTCCCCATGTACTCGCACGAGGACATTGTGAAAAACTCCATGGAAAATCGTTAATTTTTTTTTTATTATTTTTCCTTTACTGAAGGACTCCTAATAAATACATTTATTGAAAAAATATATGAATTTTTAGCATTCACTCCTCCCAGGACTCAGGAGGTTAACAAAAGTTTAACTAGTGTACTCAAGACAGTGCTCTAGCTAGACACACTAATATTAAGTATAGTGCTAGACACAGTTATACTTCAGTGCCTGCCTGTGTCTAGCACTATACTTACTAATCTGGGGTGTCTAGCTAGAGCACTGTTTTACATTAATCAATAACATCAGCATTCTTAGATAGTAAAAAATAATATTAAGACATTTACATTAGTTTTATATTTATCACTTTTACTTATACAATGTTTAAGAAATTGGCATAACCCATTGGGGTAACCCCCCTTTATATGTCTGTGGCATAAGAACGGAAAACAAAACACTATACAGCCCTGAAGGATGTAATTTTGCCAATCAAAGTGAATAGCCATAGAATACATTAATGTATTCTATGTGAATAGCTATTACCATAAAAAATTTGAAATACGAAAAAATTACTATTGAGTAGGTACTCAAATGATTTTTAATAATTAGTCCTTGACATCAAAAAATACGCACATATTCGTGTTTACTAATACTACGTTTACATTCAGCCGAAGTGAGCAGGGAATTGGGGAGGGAAGTGGGCAGGACGAGTATGTAAACACGATACTTCTCATGCCACTGCCGCTGCCACTCGCGCTGCCCGGCGCTCCCCAAAAAGGCGGTTTTTTGTGCGGAAGTCAGCTCTGTCGCTCACTTTTCGCCGAGCACCTGGAGGAGAAAGACGTGTGTGTTTTGTTTATCTATCACATAATCTCTACCTAACATTTTTTGTTTTAATAGATTTAATGGAGCCTTAACTTTAAAACCCCTACGAATTCGGATATGCATTATAAATCTGTTAAGAAGGTTGGTAGGTACTTAAAAAGTTCTATTACGATGGATAGATATCATCCACCATCTTCTACGACGACGAATTTTCTTTACTTTTTTTAAACACCGCATATAATTATGTATTGCAAAAAAGACACGGAGCGGCGGCTGAAATTATTTCGATGTCTGCCATCATGGAACGTCCAAAGCGATGTGAGTGGTAGGGCAGTATGTAAACACGCACTTCTCTCGATCCTGCTGCGGCATTATTCAGGGAATTATTGCCGGCAGCGCGAGGAGCAGCGGCAGGGGCTGAATGTAAACCCACTATAACAACTTTCTCAAAGAAACACGAGTAAAAAAACATGATCATGAAGATGAAAATTGTGCCAGTCGTGACTATACGTCACGATCAAAATTGTTTTTTGTTTTTTGACCCACGTTGTTTGTGATCACGAGTACCTATATGCATGCATCTTTTCTTTTCAAGAATTTAATAGATAAAATAGTACATTAAAATGCAAGTGCGCTATTTTGGATATTACAGCCGAGGCTCAGAAATTGCAGCCCGAGCCGCAGGCGAGGGTGTAATGGAGCCGAGGGTGTAATGTCCAACGCGCACGAGCTTTTTACGACGTTTTTCAACACATTTGCGAATAAAAACAAATCAAATTGGTTACCTTTAAAAATACTAAACTTTGCTAACCTTACGTCCACCGCACGTCCACCGGAACATTTTGTCGGCTGCATATGTTCATGTTTTCCTTTAATTTTACCAGTTTTCAAAATTGTATTTAGTGTATGAGTGTTTTAGACGGTTCAGAAACAGTTTTTTATTTGTAGAAGTCGACACTATTACAAATAATTACAATAATAAACACTACAAATATTTGTGAAATGGCGCGCATTATTTCTTTGTCAGCGTTGTTTTGTCCCCAAAACATTACCAACTGTGTTATCTTACACCATCAATCTTTTATCAATTATTAGTCAATCTAGTAACCAAGCCATAAAAAAAGTAACTCACTCGGTACCCAAACATCCTATTCCATGAACCTTGAAATAAATTATCAAAAATTGAATACCTTGTTACGTAAATGACAAATTTATTGTTAATTAGTTAATTAGTTAATTACTATAAACAATTTCATAAAATCAACATTTATTTATGATATTTTCTCGAAGTCAGCTTGTAAATTTTAGTAAAGCTTGCTTCGCTCGGAATAGATACCTTGCTATTTTTTTTTACTATGGGATGACATCTGCCAACATGTCCTAAATGTTTATGTCAAATCATCAATGTTCACAAGGAAATATTCAAAATAACCCGTCAAATCCAAAGAACAAAGCCTTCAACTACCTTGTGACCAATTATTTCTTTAATCCTCCTTCTAATTACCCTTATTTTTCTGTGATAATAAGCATAAAAACTCCTTACTCTTGGCCGATAAAAAAAAAAACAAAAATAAAACACTAGTAAAGTAATCTAATGACAAAAACACGCGTGTTTAATAAGCTGGATTATGGACCTTAATAGAGTGCAAATAGAGCTGTTTTATGAGCAAATGTGTTGAAAAAGTACTTTTTCGTATTTCGACCTATGAAGGTAGTTTAAAACAATCAAATTAACAAAAGTTTTATCAGCACTGCAACATGTGATTGAAAATGTATGCTAAGAAAATATAACATTTAGTGATTCTAGAGTCTCATCTTCCATGTACCTAAATGAAAGATATTTCCCCATTGAACCCTCAGGTTATAGATATTATGGTCATGTGTATGTTCTTCTTCAGTCGGGATCGGGATCGGGATCCCGCACTCGTAATTCCGCATTGTGCGGGACTGGAAAATGACGCGGGATTCCGGAATACCGAGATCCCGTAATACAGGGATTGGAAGCTCTAGTGTAGAATTAGTTTCGGACTATACGTACGATTAAACAAGATAAACTCTAGGTATTTTTTCAGAATAAATTGACAGTAAAAAATATCATTGAATAGGGACGATTTTTTTACAGAAAGGATGAAAGAAATATGAACATAAAAGATAAAATGATAATATCAAAAATTCATCTTAAAGAGCACGACTTTAATAGGGTGTTTTCCGGTACCTTTTGAAAGTCCAACTAGATGGCACTACTAGTTAGCACTGGGAAAATGGAAAAGGTAATTCTGGTACTGGATGGTCAATTCGCAAATACCACAGAGATATTATTATTCTACGGTAAATACCTTTTTCACGTTTAATTTAAATAGGGAGTTTTCCTTGACATCTGTCTGTCCACTACTTTTTTTTAATTGTCAATGGGTGGGACGCTAATCACTGTTCGTAATTTCTTTTTTTTAGACATAGTATATAAGAAATCTTTTTGTAAGAATTTTTTTACAGATATGTAAATGACAGAAGCAATCAAACTGACTTAATCATTTTCATACTGATTAAAGATACATGGTGGCATTATGATGGTTTCTTTTGTTGTTTTTTCCTTGTGCTGATTTGCAGCGCCAATCCAGTGGACTTTTCCAAAGGTGGTTGAAAACACCTTATTCTCAAGCATTTTGGATTGAATTGGTCTTTTTGGATTTTGGTACTAAATACTTATTCTCAAAAAAAAGTAATTACCAACAGTGATAAAAGAACGTAGGCGACAAACGCCAAGAAAAACTCCATAAATTAAAAAAGTTTACTTTTAGTGCCCGTGACAGATAGACTGACACCGACACGAGCAAACAATATTTTCAAAAGTTGCGGATTTTAAGCCTCAATCTTGACGAAAACCATCCCATTTGTTACTACCAGGCAACACTGACCTCAGATTACTATTGGTAAAAAATAAAAAAAAATCTTGATATTAGGGATATTACACTAACGTTGAAGGCCTCTTACATGATCAATCGCAAATATTCGCATTTAATCACTTTTGGGGGCTACTACCCGCTGTCTACTAAAGTACTAACTGATGGGGGCGCAAGTGGACGGCGGTTAGCCTCTTAAGTAGGAATTTAACCAGAGCCAGACAAGTAAAGTGTGTGGAAAATAATGGAGAAACATTTTGAATTTATATTTTCATTTTAATCAATATTCTGTTTAAATTAGAAAAACTTTAATACTTAACGGTGTGTAAGTACACACCAGCCCAACGAAGGACATTCGGCGTTGGCTACCTGCATATTTGTTAGTATTTCCTAATCAAACGATATTATCAAATATACCATATTTATTATTATTACCATATTTTTTGGCAAATAAATAATTATCTTATCTTATCTCTAAGATAAGATAATTATTTATCAGTCATTGGGATCGATTTATGGAATATTTAATAAAATTATGACATAAGTAGGTATAGTCCAAGAAAAATATTTTGAGCCGATGAATGTTATCACTAAACGACTCCCGCACAATAGGGGAATAAAACTACCGACGCCACTCATAGCAAAAAATGTAAGCGCCCTGCGTTGTCTTGATCCTTTGCGGGTATATTGAATACGTAAGACGTTTAGAAGATAAGTTTTCCAGACCGTTAACTCACCCGCCGCCTGTAGTACTCGTACCTAATTCATTTAGGTTCTGAGGATGAATCTCCTACAAGCAGCCGCTTGTAGTAGCTTTTATATAAATAGTGGCTTTTATAAAGGTATGATAATAATGAAGGATGTAAATCTGCCTAAGAAACTGAACAACTTTTCCCAAGGAACATAGGTTGAAATACGGAAAACCAATTCTGACCTCCCAAACAAAATGCGCTATCAGCTGATGCAGTTTCTATGGCAGGTCAAAAATTTATTTTGTTCTATGACCTTTATTCCTAGGGAAAAGTTGTTCATTTTCATAGGCAGATTCACACCCTTTAGTATTATCACACCTTTCCGTAAATAAATATGTATACAAGCACCTTTTTATTTTACTAATATTATACCCATATTACACAAGAACGAAACTTTTATTTGAAGTACAAAACTACAGTAGATATGTACAATAAAGTATCAAGACTAGCCGTTTATACTGTTTAAAATAGGCACGTGTCACGGCTGGATTAGTCGATAAGACGTTAAGCCATATCAGCTCAAATTATATTTCTTCAACTATACTATTTAAATAAAATTATGTGATATAATTATTGCTGGTTTAGGCCTTTTTGAAAAGCCTATGTATAGCAGTTTCGGTTTTGTCTGAGCCAGATTGGATTTAATAGAAAGAGATTGTCAAGCCCGCCTCCACCTCTTTTCGGATTTTTCGGGCTTTCTTTGATTTCAGCACCCGTCCACAACGCAATTCCTTTAAAGTTATTGCCGATTGCTGGCGAACGCCAACGAGTTGTTAAAGAATCGTCCACACAGGATTAACCAACGCCATTGATTCGCATTATTCGAGGTTCGTTGAGCCGATGTGTATTTTAGTACGCACGGCAGCAAGCACGTTGAAACAAAACCGACATAAGCTGAACCAGCGCTCGTTAAAAAATGCCCAAAACCGACCCGCTCAAGGTCAAAGTGTTTCCACCAACGTGCGGCCGTGTGTACGCACCATTAGACTTTATTTAACGGTCGGTATCATTCGTCGTGTTCATCGGATACTCGACGATGGTATCGATGTAAATTGGCATCGCTATATCTATAATGTATTCTTCTGATGATTGTGAACAAGTCGCGTTGTCAGCACCATCATCTGTTGAAAAGAACCAGAAAAACAATTTTAAAAAATCCAGTAAGCTCTGCACAAGATAAAAACATATCTAAGGCCAAATGCAATTTTTTGACTTTTGATGTGTAAAGCAAATGTGAATTTTCTCACACGAGTGAAAGAAAACCCATCAGATCAGACCACATGATGCGAAAAGTTCTAAAAATACGGTCAGCATCTAAGAAGCGAGGACTGTATGAGCACAGCTAAATAAAGCCACGATCACAATTCACACCTAGTTGAATTCAAAGACTAATTCGGCATACATTGCTCGTTGAAGTAAAGATATTGCAATTAACATAACCTAGCCTCCCAGCAATGTATGCCGAGTCTTTGAATTCTGTTAGGTATGATCGTGGCTTAAGAAGGATTTGAACAACGCACAAACTCTTGACGGACCGAGCGTCCTGGCGAAAAAAGGTAGGAGGGCCGACCCCAAATAAAGATTAATAGAAGAAGAAGGAGAGAGTCAATGAAAATCGTTTATCTAGCGGATGTGCTGGCTGGCACTAATAGTATTTTCCGAGTATTAGTGCAGTGAAATTGTTGAAATACCGACACGGAAAGTTCCGCGACCGAAAAATCTGTCAAGTAACCACCACCAGCGGAAATTCCGCCAGATGTGTCATACCTATAAGCGTTGCGAGCGTAATGAGCGGAACTCTCTGCATCGGAAAGATCCACAGGTGTGTCGCTACACTTATTCATGCTTCTGTTCATCTTGACGTTAAGCTTAGTTAGAGATCATTTAGTGGTTTGAAAACTCTGACAACCAGTTGACCACTTGCCTTTTCTGTTATAATATAGGGCCTTCTTATATCAAGAACTAATTAAAAGTCACCCTATATAAGTGAGCAAACAAGCAGGTGATGTATGATAGTAAGTGGTCACCACCGCCCATAGCACCCACTGTCTTAGATTGACACTAACAAGTCAGCGCGTTGCCGACTTTGAGAACTAAGATCTCGTATACCGGCTCCCTTACCCTCCTAACGGAAACACAGCAGTGCAAACACTACTGCTTTACGGCAAAAATAGGCAAGGGGTTGTACTTCCCCAGACGGAGTTGCACTAAAGCCCTACTTCCACCTTGGCAATGATTTATCTAGAATTGGGTCAGGTCAGGTATGTCTAGAACTAGCGGAAGCACAAACATACTAGAACTCCGGAATTCTCTTAAGAGGAGATAAGGACTTCCAGAACAGAAACCTACTTTACATCTCTCATATTCGGTAAGTAGGTCCTTATTACCCCCAAATGGGGCTTGTAGGTGACTAATTAGCGCTCTGGGATAATAATGTAGCTAGAAAAGCCCTAGGGCGGTAAGTAATTGAGTTTTGAAAGAGTGAAGTGTTTTTTTTTTAATTACTTACCGCCCTAGGGCTTTTCTAGCTACATTATTACCCTAGAGCGCTAATTGGTCACCTACAATTTGGTGGTAATAAGGACCTACTTACCTCACAATCGAGATGTAAAGCAGATTAGTTATCTCGGGTGTAAGCATCAATTGCACCCTCGAAGCTGCAATTGATGCCTTACAGCCCTTGGCTACTAATCTACTATTACTGACCTGCAGCGTCATCATCGTCTCCACATCCGGCTTCGGTACTTGATGGTAATGATTGATTTACATTGTTACTGTTGTCAGTGACTGGTGCTTGATCGTCTGTGAAAAACGCGATTATACAGGTTACAAAATAACTTTGTCCGTGACCGTTAATGCGCAGAAGTCAAAAAATGAGTCACGGGCAAGGGTCGCGGGGGTGAGCGCGGCTCCCCCCAGGGGGCGAGCGAATCGTTCATTGGCTCTCCGCCTGCCACCCATGCGCGGAAAATAACCGTCATGGACAAACTTTTTCTGAACGGGCTGTAACACTGTTTTAGTATTCGATGACTTTATTTTACGCTTAACCGCCTTTGTGATATTGGTTTGATAAAGCGTTCGGCTTTCGACCCAAAGGTTCTGGGTTTGATTCCCGGTGGGAACACTATCGAAAAGAAATCAGTTTATGAGGCAGACACGGTTAATACATTGCAGATTTAATCACAATGATTGTTCGATTGATCCGTTGGCGGGTTGGTAGTGTGCCTGCCTTCTACACCGTGGATCGTGTGTTCGATCCCCGCCCAGTCACGCTTTTTTGATGGCTGCATAAGATAAGCGCAGTCAAATGTGTCAAGCTCGACTTGCTCTCGACTGTACAAGGCGGTGTACGTTAAAACTGTAAAATGTTTATTACACACTAAATATCCCTGGTTGGCGGCCGCAAGTTTAAACGGCCCATACAAAGCCCTGCCTGTAGGGCCCTGCTTGCAGTGCCACTGCCAATCGTACTTGGTGTGGGCATGCAGGGCCGACAAAATCGCCGTTACATCGGCCCTGCAAGACCACACACGGTACGATTGGCAGTACGCACTGCAAGCAGGGCCTTGCAGGCAGGGCTTTGTATGGGCCGTTTTAACGTGGATACGTCTATGTAGGTAGGTACAGTCAAGAGTACGTCAATGTCCCACACACGTCCACTCACCCCCCCTCCACTCATTCATGACATGACTCATCCAAAAGCTCGATGTAGTACTAATTATTGCCGCCAGAGGGCCTATATCCACTTTACATGAAATGACCCCCCAAACGAAAGCACATATCCACGTCAAAATAGGGAACATGCATAAATTTTTTTTAGTCACATTTATTAACAAAATATGAAAATACTGTAATAGACATGACAAAAAGCGAGATTAAAACTTAAATCGGCTAAGAAATATGGCTAATATAAGCATTTACAACTACTAATTAGAGACATCCGACATGAATAGTGACGTCACAATGCACTACGGCCGTATAAACTCCATATTAAATTTCGTTTTGCTAGAAAGAGACAGAAACAAATCTTCGATGGCTTATATGACCTAAGAAGTCTGTGTACGATCACCGTACATTTCTGTAGGGCAAAGTCTAGGCGGGCGGCGCAGTCGCTCGTGTAACCTAAATTTTACCATTTTTGCTGAATTTACGGCGCCGCGCCGGCCGCCGGACTCAACCAAAAATCTAGCACAGTCTCGAATAGTAGCCTCAACATTTACAACGTATTTTAATATTTTATATAATTTTCTATAATTTTGATAATTTTTTACAATAAACTTTTTAATATTATTTTCGAACATTTTTTAACATTCAAATCCACATACAACCCTCCAAGGCTGCTTGTAGTCTCGGTTACCGTCGCGCACTACAAGCAATAAATGTAAAGGGTCGCTACCCTTACAGTCTGAAATAAACAATTTTTTTTTTATATCTTTTTTAATATTATAGTTACTCGAAAAATAGTTTTACGAGACTGTTAATTACATGAATGAGCATAAATTCTATAAATACAAAAAATTCGCGCATGTTCCCTATTAGTAAATCGAAGAAGACATACCTACCTTCGGTAGGTGCACACAGTACCATTGCAAACAAACTTAAAACTAGAAAAGAAATCAATAATTTCATATTATTTTATTTTAATACTGTATCTGTACAGTTTGAACAGAGAACGGACAGTACTATAAGTAAAATGAACGTATGATCACTATGTAACGGCTATTTTAAATAGTAAAGACAATATGTACAGGCAGACTACAAAAAACGTGTGCTTTCTATTTGGCGATTCCCGGTGGGGAGTGGGGATACTGTCAAACAAAGTTCACTTTGTGTAACTTCCCTAGTTTGGTTAGGACCACGGAGGTAGTTAGGACATTGCAGGATGAATCATCTGATTGTCCGAAAAGTAAAATGATTTCGTGCTTCCGAAAGCACGTTAAGCTATTGGTCTCGGCTATGTCAGACCTTGGGCATCTCAACAATTCTGACACGATATGGTGATAACGAGGGTTCCAGGAAAAGTAGGTACTCTCCGCAAGGAATTATTCCTGCGTGAAAGAACGTATTAAGAGGCTACTCGCAGTCCAGTCCAGTCGCACCCCCATCAGTAAAAAAATATTACTCGCTTTGTATAATTTGAAAATTTGGTTAGACATATTGGTGGAAGTACATAGTTATAATCCCTAGCGAGGAAGTCCGAAGCTGATCGTTAATGCGCGTATCATGATAGCTTACCGTCTGTCGCTCTCACGTCGGAGTTCTGCGCCGCGGGTATTTATTTGCATCTGGAGAATTAACAAACTTATCTTATCTTATTAGCCATTTCTGTCCCACTGCTGGGCAAAGGCCTCCCTCCGTTCCTTCCACTGGTCTCTACTCTGAGCCTCTTGTTGCCAATCTTTACAGAAAGCGTCGAGTTCATCGCGCCATCTGCGCCGTGGTCGGTCTCGACGCCGTCTGTTACTTGGCGGTTGCCAGATAGTTGTGGTCTTGGCCCAGAGCTCCAGCGGCATGCGACTTACGTGACCAGCCCAGTCCCACTTTAGCTTGGCGGTTGCGTGGGTCACATCGGCAATTTGTGTTTTTGAGCGTATTGTGCTGTTCCTGACCCTATCGCTCAGTTTTTTTTTTGTTAACAAACATGACACTTAAAATTAGTAATACATATCATATCTTATTTCTTTGGTATTGCACCAAAGTTTGCGTAAATAAACTGTGGTGTGGTAATTGTAAAATCTATCAACTCTATAAAATATAATATACCTACTGCAGTTTTTGTAGGTATATAATTATGACACAATATAATTTGAGAATTTTATTTGCATATCTATTTCGACAAATCTTCCTTGCAATAATACTCCATGTTTTTAATTGTTTCGTGTTTCCGGTAACCTACTATGGCTACTATGGTATTTTTATCGCCAGCTGTACCTACAGTAAAGTGAGGAATCGCTACCCATTATTTACGAAAAGTTATTACAAGCAATTATTTTTAATTTACTGCAGTTTTAGTTAAATGGGAATCAATAACGTCTATTATGAGATGTAAATTCGAAGGATGTTTCTGAATGGGTATATTTTTGGAAATATTAAAAAACATATTATTTAACTTTTTTATTGTAAGCGCTCGTGGCCGAGGGGTCACACTTCGAACAGTAGACGCATTCCGAAATGCGCTAACAGCGTGCTTGTGTCTATTATGTCGGTCCGAATTGACTAAAAGAGCACTCGCGTGTTCTCCGCCTTACGTCATTGATGACATCATTGTTTGTGCTTTAGTTAAATAGGTGGAGCGGTGAGCGTTAATTACAAAATCGATTTGACACATCTAAAATCCCTCTCATTTGCAGCCGGCTGATGTTTATCACGTTTTATTTTTCGATGAGTTTCTCACTAATGGAAATAAGAGGGATTTTGGCGCACATTTTCGAGTGAATAGCTCAAGCTTTGATAAACAAAATAAAAACAAACCTGACTTTTTGACTGACTTGTGACCGCCCTGATCCATTCCAAATTAACTAGAGCCACTAAAGCAGTGTTAGCTCTCTGTTAGCGTGCAAAATCAATTTGGACCGTCCGGTCCGTGTACGCTTTTAGCAGTGTTTGCTCAATTCGGAACACGGGGATTGAGGATGGGCGAATGTTGAGACCCAGATTCCTTCCCTCTCGCTTCATTACTAAGAAAACTGAAACATAGAAATACTGGTTCTGTGCTGCGCTATCTGCATCTCAGCTTACGCCCATCCTGAATTGCGCAAAATTTACACACCAGACTGACCAGAGGCCCTACCGCCGAACTCAATCGTTATCGATTTCGATGAAATTTACTGTACAGGGGTTTTTGGGGGCAAAAAATCGATACAGCTAGGTCTCATGTCTAGGAAAATTCGTTTTACCGTCTTTTTTAATATTTCTTAGCGCGTTCAAGAAAACTTACAGCGCCATCTGTTGTTGAGTAGCGTAGCTTGCTCACCCGATAATATTTTCAGGTTGAGGCGGCTATTATAGAGCGAAGCTCGGTCGCCCAGGTACTATACATAATATGATATCCCACTTGCCCCCGACTTTCCGGGCTTCATTTACAATAATAATAAAAAATATTTTTTCTTTCGGTTGTAATAAAGTTGGGCAAGCATATTTTAAAAGTTAAAGTTGCTGAGATAAATAAGTGTGACAGACAAACGAAGTCACATCATAAGGGTACTGTTTCTCTAAAAATTTGGTCTCCAGAATAAGCTGATAAAGGGTCTTATACAAACTATATATATAGACGTTGAAAGAAAAATATTCCTTTTCATTGGAAACATTTTTATTTAAAAAATAAGCTTACCTGGCAACCAATAATTTGAAAGATGTACTAAAGTCGTATTCGTATGTAGGTATAGTCAAAAGCGCGTCAAGCTTGACACCCTGAACTTTGCACCGCGCTTATCTTGACTGTACCAGCTTTGATGAGATTCAAAAACGAAAACAATAAACAATACAACCCATATGAAAAATAAATCGAATACAATATCAGTGTAGGAAAGTAAGTGAATTAGAATGATTGCAAATGAAAATGGCGTCAAGTGCGTCGTTTCGCCCGAGTTCCATCCGAGACGCCTTCGCCGGATCGGGAGAAACGCCACCTTTTAAAAACCTACATTTTGAATTCAGTGTTTCACCCACAAGTATTTTTATGAGAAGCAATTTATTTGTTCAGACATAAGCTTTGTGCAGCAAAATGTCTTTTTTCAGCAGTAAGTACCTAAGTAATAAATGGTACAGCCGCACTGCACTTACTTTCTCGCAATACTCAAGGAAAATTATCAACCGCAAACTTAAATTTGTAATGCCCTACACATAGTATGGAAATACAAACTTTTATTTACGTTTTACCAAAAAAATGTTCGAATGAAATATACAGATCCATTCAGAATTCAAATTGTCAAACATCAAAACAAACACAAAGATTTCGAGTAAATCACATGTTTAACTTTTGGTAGTACTGGAACACCCTTTATATGAATTTTCAAAGATCAATAGATACTACCGTAGGATACTTGCATGGAGATTTTTTAAATTTCCCAACACATGTTCCTTATGGATTATTGTTCAGTTTAGTCTACTGAGCAAGCCCTTTCAGTTTTTGGTACACCCTGTGTACTAAATTTTATTCAAAAAATCATAAAGAATATCCAGTCAGGTAGACAACCAATCCATGAGTAATATTATAGAAAATTTTAATAAACTCGATAGAACCAATTTTGGGTAAATCACATATTTACGATTTGCTGGTACAGGAACACCCCTTATATGAAATTACACAGATCATTTGATACTGGCGCAAGATATCTTACATGGAGATGCTTGGTCATGCAAAGTTTCATCAAGATTCTATGAGCCGTTTTTGAGAAAATTACAATTTATCATTTTCGTTGTATGACAGCTACCCTCAAAATGAGAGCCAGCCAGAAACCACTTAGAACCCTTCGATGGATTTGCATAAAACTTCTAAATTCCAAATATGGTGTCAATCGGACCATTCGTTTAGCCGCTAGGCCAAAGCGTGACGGACAGACCGACCGACCGACGGACCGACGTACCGACCGACCGACGGACGGACATTTTTGGGAGACTTGTTTTTTATGATGTATAAGTGATATAGAACAAATTTTTGAGAAAATTAGAAAAACTTTTTTTTTCACGAATACAATACCTTTCTCGCTCCGCTCGAAAGTAAAAAATAATTAAATGAGCAGCAGGATAACACAATTGCGCAATGGATCCTGGACAATGAGCTATCTTTTAACTGATTGCGAATGTATTTTATCGACAAATTTGCAGTTCTAAAGTGGATGGAGTTCATAGGACTGTTAGGCTGCGACCACAATGCCAGAAGCGAATTAATCCTAACTCACGATTTGCTGGTCAGCACAAGTAACTATTCTGCTGCACAAATAATATTTTTTGCTGCTTATTTAATTATTTTGCTGCTCAAATAGTAATTTTTCGACTCGAATATTTATTTTACGGAACAAGTGTTGCTACTCCTCTTTTATTTGTTGCTGATAATTTTTTTTGCAGCAAACCATTCATACCAGGCCACTCAGAAAGTATTGCGAAAAATAGTTTTTATATATGGGAGACTGGCCGGTCAGAATCTTTTTCGAAAATATGATTACTTGTAAGTAAAAATATGTGTGTTCCATTTTCAAAATTTCCCTCTACATTTTTTGCGAGCCAATTCAAAGTATCGTGTCTTACTGAAAAATGGATCTGCGCCGGGAACATTTTAGAGCTATGATTTTTTACGATTTCAAGTGTCGCCTGAAACCGGATGAATCGTTCGATAGACTTCAAATGGCATTTATGGATGAAGGCCCCTCCAAGGCAACCGTGTATCGTTGGTATAACGAATTTAGGCGCGGTCGACCAACCTTGGGGGATGAAGAAAGAAGCGGTCGCCCTTTGACGGCTATTACGGAAGAAAACGTGCTAGCAGTGAAAAATTTAATCCAAGATAATAGGCGAATTACATATCAGGAGATTCAGCACATATTAAAGATTGGATCGGGAAGCGTTCACGAGATTCTACACGGGCATCTTCGCGTGAGGAGGATAGTATCGCGCTGGGTGCCGCACTACCTCACCGACGCTCAGAAGCAGGCCCGGGTGGAATGGTGCCGTGATATGCTGAACAAATTTGAAGCAGGCTCGTCTCGGCGTGTTTACGACATCGTAACAGGTGATGAGTCCTGGATTTATCAATACGATCCAGAAACCAAGCGCCAGTCGACAGTTTGGGTGTTTCAAAATGAACCAACGCCTACCAAAGTGAAGCGATCTCGAAGCGGGGGGAAGATTTTGATCGCCAGCTTTTTTAATTTGACTGGCCACTTGGCCTCAATTCCCTTACGAGATCAAAGAAGCATCAACGCCGAATGGTATACTACCAAATGTTTACCAGAAGTTTTTTCTGTTGTGAGCAACAAGCGACCAAACACAGGGCTCCGCGGACTACTGCTCCACCACGACAATGCGCCTGCACACACCGCGCTCAAAACGAGGGACTTCCTGGACAGCACACCAGTCAAACTCCTGGGTCACCCTCCTTACAGCCCTGATCTAGCACCGTGTGACTTCTTTTTATTTCCAAAAATAAAAAATCAGCTCAAGGGGATACAATTTTCGTCGCCGGAAGATGCGCTGGCTGCGTTCGAGCAGGCTGTAAACGAGGTGTCTACGGCGGACTGGAAAAAGTGTTTTGAAAACTGGTTCAGACGCATGAATCTTTGTATAGAGGCTGGTGGAGAGTACTTTGAAAAGATTTAATAAAAATATATGTACCTGTAGAACAATTTTTTTTAGTGTCGCAAATATTTCTGAGTGTCCCACGTATGTGCTCGTTATTTGCTTCACAAAACTTGAATATTCAACTCTAGTATCCTACAACTGGTGTCATTCTACCTGAGTCTTCAGAATATTTAAATATTAAGTAGGTACATTAAAATACTAAGTTAATATAAGTGCACAAGTTATCACAATCATTGATTTTATATTATAATATAGTGTGAATTTGTATTGGTTTCGCTCTGAAAGCCCAGTGATTCTACTCATGAAAACAAGCAACTTTCCCAAAGAAAAAAATTTTTTAATAAAAAAAAATTCGCCTTTCCATACAAAATGAGTCGATCACGTGAGCACTTTACTGTAAAAAAGCAAAAAAATTTTTCGAGTAATTTTTTTTTTGTTTTCGGAAATGTTGCTTGTTTTCATGAGTAGGTAGAATCACTTGACTTTGGGAGCGAAACCAATACAAATTGACGCTGTACGAGTATACAAGGTGTATATCAACTCTGAAGGATGTGGTTCTGCATATTTGTTCACAGGGTTCTTGCCCATGAAACTGAACAAATTTCCCCAAGGATCGAAATACAAAAAATTTTGACCCCCCATACAAAATGCGCTATCAGCTGATTCAGTTTCTATGGGAGGTCAACCATTTTTTTTTTCATATTTCGACCTATTTTCCTCAGGGAAAGTCGTTCAGCTTCATAGGCAGATACACATCCTTTTTGTTACAACCTGTAGAAACATAGCTTCGGGCGAAACGCCCCATTTAAAACGTAGGATTTTTAAAAGGTGGCGTTTCCCCCGATCGGGCGACCTCGTTTCGGGCGAAACGACGCCCTGCTCTTGGCAGCGTCGATTCTATTTAAGACTAAGAGTTATCAGTCGGCAGCCATAACTCATCGCACATCAAACTAATAAAGGGCTAAAACGTACAAAAAATACTCGCTATAATAACTTTCTAAACGAGTCAGCTACATTAAGTTTTATATTTTCTGCAAGGAGATTGTCAGTTTTTGCTTGTGATTTACTATTCATTAAAGCTCAAGTCAAACAGAGGCGGTATGATTGCGAAAGCGGTCCTCCGGGGCGGTTTGGCGGGAACAAAATACCGCGCCGCGACCGCTTTTCAATGTGACAGGGTGCATAAGAACTCATACTTTACAAAAAATACCGGCCCCGGAACGCTACCGCTACCGCCTCTGTGTGACGCGGGCTTAAGAGGTACGCACGGCAGCAAAGAAGTGTAAATAAAACCACTATAAGTTGAACTAGCGCTCTAAAACCAATAGAGCAGCTCAAGGTCAAAGTGTTTCCATTGACGTGCGCCCGTGTGTACCAAAATAAACAGTGTTGCCTTGCCTAGTCAGTACCAACATAAACCAAGTTTGGTTTTAGATCTTGCAAAAAAATATATATTTTGCAGATTGCACAAAACCTGCCAAGTTCCGCCCAGGTAATCCTGAAACATACTTCTTTAAAATGCATTTACTTACATTTGTCGTTATTTGGTATGCAATGACGCAGGGTAGCCAACTGCCAGCTCTTAGTCTAATAGGGTCGTCGCCACCGTTTCCAATTCATTTCTTTACATATCTACATTACTTTCGATGCATTGATACCAAGTATAAAGACACAATTTTACTTAACATACCTATTATTAAGGGCTCCCGCACACGACCGAGAATCGGTGGGCGATTATCGGCCGGGACAAGGACGGAAGATTCAGGTGCTAACACGTCAGAGCGGGATGCCGATATAAAATCGGTCACCGATTCTCGGTCGTGTGCGGGAGCCCTAAACATTGACAACCTACTGAGCAAGGAACTAATGTACCGTAGGATGGGGCTATTCAAGATTCACGGGGCTTCTATAGACGGCCCAAATTATAAGTTTTATCGATTTCTACTTCCGGCTAGAATATTATTAGAAAACTGAATTTTGTTTCACTCAATACCTACTATCTTTGATGTCAAAATGACGTGTTAGGTTTTGACGTTATATTCCAGCGGGAAGTGCAGTAGAACTACTGATGAAAAATATATTCAAAATTATAAGATTTTACATACCGTCCTTTCTGTTAGATCCTACAAAATTTAAAAGTGAGCGGGTATTGTGTGTAAGTAAAAAATGTATGGTTTTTAGTGGTTTTAACTGTGTACTACAGTAAAGAAATAACCAAATAATAATTATTATACTAACAATAATTATACTTTAAAAATAAATAATAATTATACTTTATTAGAGTTTTACGTGTTTTTTTGAGGTGGGGCTATTGGAGACAGCATTTTGGGGTTATTTTGGACACAACGTTCGGAAACCTTGTACGTGTTATTTTTTTATTTATAGTTGTTTCAGTTTATGTATGTATTATTGTTGTGTTTATGTTTAAGTTTTATGAAATTGCAATTTTGTAAAACTGTAATTTTGATTTAGTGAAATATAAATGGTTGCAAACATCAAAAATAATTGTTTTTTATGATTTCCAACACCTGTGAACCGTTATAAATAGTAAAATTAACACCTAGAATGATAAGACTTGATTTTGGAAAAATATTCAAAAAAACACAATAATTATATTTTTTATTATATTTTTAAATTATATTTTTTGATATATTTTTTTAATCTTTTAACTTAGGCAGTTTCCGAACGTTGCCTTTATGTATTCCAAATATCGCTAAGATGGCGCAATTTGGATTTACAACGGTTTTACGGCAAATTCTCAAATTGGCTATTTGAGACAGCTACAAAAAAAATTATATACAGCTTGTCTTGAGACCTAGATAGGAAACCATTAATATTAACTATAGATCTACAAGTTTTGTCGAAAAAAGATATAAATGGATCGCATCTCTATCAGAAAGTTCTCAGTGGCTGTTTTTCTGCCAAAATCGTCTCGAATAGCTCCATTTTACGGTATTATAATATAATACAGCCATTATTTAGGCATTGTCAGTCAAGCGAGTAGTTCTTGACTAATCTTGTCAGAGCTTGTTTTCATAGTCTCTGAAATGGTTGCCTTTTGACATACTAAAAATGCTACATTTTGTACTGAATACCATAAGCATTAAGGAAGGGGCCGTAGAGGAAAAATAAAAAGAAAATAATCACCCTAAAACTTAAGAAATAAAACACTAGGTACAGCCCGCAGCACAAAAGAATGATGCGGACCATTAATGTGCTGAACCAAAAATATAAATAATGTTCAGCATCATACTTTCCTTTTTCTTGCAGATTCTTGTGATCATAATGCTTGTAATTCAAATCGAAATTTTTTTATTCGCACAAAAAAAATAAAGCTAACACTTTGAAAATTAAGTCAAAGCTGCTGGTAGCTTATGTTAATGACGTCTTATAATGAATAAGACGTCACAAAAACAAAAAACAACAACAAAACAAAAATTTTTCAGTTAAGGTTATGATTTTGTTTACAAAACACTTCTCTTTGGTGAACTCTGGTATCATTCCTGAAAAAATGTGTGTTTCGATATAATTGAGTTATCTTAAAATTTTCCATACAAAAAGGCAATTGCATGGGTAAAGACCAATTTAATATTATGATTTAGGTACCTAATTATTAGTCAAGAGCAGCTAAAGCCTGATACTTGCAGTGCAACAAATAATTAGTCAAGCTTAACATGCTCTTGTCTCTACTTTATGCTTTCTTTTTAAACTACCTACAATCTCTTATGGGATTTTGCTTTTTTACCTACTGATACAAATACTTATGCTACATTGCTTGTTATGTTATAACCCTTCTCCACCTACACACAGAAAATCCTTCTGGCATTGGTCTAAGAGGGTTATTACGTGCATTAAACATCAAAGCCAGAATTTCCGAATCGGTGAGTAAAGTTGTTATTAGGGTTGGATATTTTGCTAACTGATTGGGGCTCAATGTCAGGAACCTGATGTGACGCACTACTTTTCTCATTAGGCTCTTGCATCTCATGTCTTGTTCCTGAGCATGTTTGTTTGAGGAATTCTGACTATTATGGTGTGGAACTAAATTATTTTTTTCATATTCTTTATTTTTTTTGTGAATGTCCGAATCAATTTCTTCAATAACTGGAGTCACATCACCTTCAGGGTTTTGATTCTCATTCATATTTTCATCTAATTGGCTTGTGAAGAAACCATTGTTTTTAAGAGCATCAGCATATTGTTCAGCTGCTTTGAGCAAATCTAGCTCATTAGTTATATTGAGACTCTTCATTTTGAATATTTTTTCCACAGTCTCTAAGGATGCATCAGCAAAACTTTTGTGATTTAAAACAAGGACAGTTTCTGTTTTAAATATAAGCATGCATTTTGTAATAAGATTTTCATCACTGACTGTCCTAGCAAATTCAAAAATTTTGCAGGCCACTTCAGGAGTAATGTTACTTAATAAGTACTCCGAGCACACAGCCAGTAAGTTGTTTAGCAGATACTTTTGGGCACTATAGTAGAGTTTAATAGCAATGTTTATTGAGTTCAGTTCAATATTGTCTGTGTATATGTATTCCATCATCTTTTGAAATGCATCAGGATGTATATCTGGAATTGGGATGGGGTAGTTACCCTCAGCCATTGGGCCATAAAACATACCTTCAAAAACTGGTGATGCCATCGCAAGAATCAGCTTATGAGCTTTAATGGTAATTTGGTGAGGATGCTGCCCCACCACAAACGAGCAATCAGACCATTCTTTTGTTTTCAAAATGTGAGATTCCCTGTGCTTTATCCCTCCACAATCAAGCCGCCAATCTTCACAGCCAGAGTGTTTTTTTAGTTTCTTAAACAGAGGCTCAGCAGAAACGTCAACTTCAAGAGTAATTGAATCACTATTGATATATCCTTTATTCAGTTTTAGAACTTCATCCAATTGCATGAATTCTGTAAAACCATATTCGTTTTCCTCACTAGAGAACAAGCGCTGGAATGTCCTAACAAACGGTTGGGTGTCGGATTTATACGAAAGGAGCCTTAACTCGGCCTCTGCGAAGCAAGACCAGCTTGAAGACGTGCTCTCTCCATTGCACTTAAGGTAAAAGCTCAGTGACTTTTCCCATTGCCTCACCTTCATCTTCCACGGTAGATTTTGCACGTAACAAGGGGGTGATAGAACGTAAACATCGGTACCCTCTAGCCTACTGAAGTTGTGAATCGTAAATCGAAATGTCGCTTCTGAGCATGCCTTATCAACCTCCATTGCGGTATTTGAGGGAAGTTATTCGTTTATCCACGTTTTATACTGTTAGCACTTCGAGCAACTGACGTTTCAGTAGAATTTATTTACTCTATGGATAGAATACCCCCCGAGGCCACATTTAAACTCTTGCGTTTACTTTTTATTTACGTTCCAAAACACTCCCGGGACCAAAACAACCGTGGGAAGGAGACGTTTAAAACGTGCAAAACTCCCTCCCTCCCTCCAAACGTGCAAAACGTCACGTTTTGCACGTTTGGAGTGAGTTCCAAAACGGCAATAATTACCCTTTGACAGCAGTCTGTCTCGACGACGACACCGATGGACGTCATATAGCGCTTAGATTACCTGAGGAGAGCGGACAGAACCCGGTACACGTTGCCACCCTTGTTGGTAGAAAGCTTGGCGTGACAATTGAGGAGCGCGACGTGATCAGCGCAGTACGTGTAGGCACGCGCCGGGACTACGCGAGCGTGGCTGCCGGTCGAAGCGTGGTAGAGGAGAGTGCGGGGGCGGGGGCACCGCGCCTGCTGGTGGTGCGCCTGCAGCGCCGAGCTCTACGCGACGACCTTCTGCAAGCCGCCCGCGTACGCCGCGACACTGACACCGCGGGACTCGACCTACCCGGCCCTGCACGCCGCTTCTATGTTAACGAGCGCTTGACCAAAACTAACAGGCAGCTATTCAAGCTAGCTAGGGAGGAGAAAAAGAGACTGGATTGGAAGTTCGCTTGGACTAGGAATGGATCTATCCTTGTTCGCCGGGACCACGGTGCACCTATCGCACGTATACGTACAGAAGAGGACTTGTTAAAGGTTTTTGGTTCGATTAACGTTAGCGATAAGTAGCCTCTATGTGTTTTTTTCTGGAATGTTTTTTGTCGTTATGTTTCAACGTTTTAGTTTTAGAACTAGTTTCCTATATGTTTGTAACAGAGTTCTATTACAAATGTGCCATATTATTTCATTAGTAAGCTTCTGTAATGTTAAGATAAAATCTAATGCACTCAAGGTTTTTCATCTAAGGAAGGATATTCCAACGATTTTATACACCGATGTATTCAAACTAATAGATAGGCGTCATGTATCTCATTACAGGTTATTTTTGTCTCATAATAAGTTTGTATACATTTTTATATCATTTGTTATTCAATTCATCAAAAGTAAATATCTATCTATAGGATTTTTAAATCCTGGTTCTCTAAGCACGAAACACGAAGAGTTTATAGTGGCAATGGAGCGTCACTCGGTAGATGTAATGGCAATTAATGAGACCTGGTTGAGGACGGGCGAGGAGGCGCGCGCGCCTTTGGTACCCGGCTACCGGCTACGACACACACCGCGCGTGCCAAGTGCTGCCGGGGGACGTGGACGTGGCGGAGGCGTTGGTTTCTTCCTTAAACGCGGTATCAACGCGCGCCTCATCGGTCATCCTTTAACTCCAGGGATAGAACAGATGTGGCTTACTTTGAATGTTAATGGTATAAAATTAGTAATTGGCACGGCATATCGTCCACCTTGGCAGAATGTTGACATCTTTTTTGATGCCCTTACGGATACAATTTCGTCTTTACCACCATATGACAATTTGATTGTAATAGGTGACTTCAATATAAATATTTTAGAGCCTCATGCTTCGGACACAAAGAAACTTACAGATTTTTTAAACTCTGTAAGCCTATTGCAATATATCACTACTCCAACTCACTTCTCTAATAGCAGTGAAACACTCATAGACGTTATCTGCACAAACATGCAACCCTTAAATGTAAATGTCGACTATATACCCGATTTAAGCAGTCACGCTTTTCTTACATGTAATTTCCGTATCAAAAAAGAAAGACCTCTTCCAAGATGGATCATTTACCGACCATTAAAGGATATCGACCTAGAAGAATTTAAAAATGATGTTAACTCAGTAAATTGGGACGGTATTATTTGTGAGAATGTTGACAAAATGGTAAATGATTATGGCTTTGAAATGATAAGGATTTTTGATAAACACGCCCCTTTCAAAAAAATTATAATAAAAGAACATTCTTATCCTTGGATAACATACAACATTAAGGAAATAATGAAAATACGCGATAAAGCCCAATCCCGCCATCTTAGAACCGAAAACGATGTCCATAAAAAATATTACAAGGACTTAAAAAGTGTTGTTAATACGGCTCTGTTCACTGAAAAAACTGTATATTTCAAAAACCATATCAATAGTCACATACGTGATCCTCGCACCTTGTAGAAGAACATTAAACGGAACGTAGCAAACTTTAAGAACACGTCTACAGAACTTCCTTCACATTTTAATGATCCTGATTTAATAAATACTCACTTTCTCACCTTACCTGGCAATAGCGACACAAACTGTTCCTATACATCTTCCTTTGATTCTCATAAATTTAACTCCGCTACATTTAAAATTTTACCCGTAAATACAATTGATGTCTATAAAATAATTAAATCTTTCTCCACAAATGCCACTGGCATCGACGACATTTCTATGGAAATGGTTTTACTAACTTTGCCTCAGACACTTAACTTAATAACATCGATAGTCAACACCTCCATCAAGACTGAAACTTTCCCAACTCAATGGAAAACAGCAATAGTATTACCAATTCCTAAGTGTAGTAATCCTAATAGTTTAAAAGATCTTCGGCCAATAAGTATTTTGCCATTCATATCTAAGGTTATTGAGAAGGTTATTAGTATTCAACTCGCAGCATATCTGGAAAATAATAATATTCTACCTCAAAAACAATCGGGCTTCCGCAGAAGTCACAGTACAGCTACTGCGTTGTTAGACGTGGTAGATGACATTTTAGCTTCACGAGACGATGGAAAAGGTACTATCTTGACACTCTTAGACTTCTCACGAGCTTTTGATACGATCAATACGAACCTTTTGTTAACAAAGTGCTCATTTTATGGCTTTGACCACTCTTCAAAAAAATGGATTACTAGTTATCTTAAGGGTCGCTCCCAAATGGTAAAGCTTCAAAACATAGATGGTTCTTACTCATTTTCTAGTACTTTGCCTGTGACCCGTGGTGTACCTCAAGGCTCAATTCTTGGTCCCATACTTTTTCTTTTATATTGTACTGATTTAGTAAAAAATATCGTAAATTGCAAGTATCATTTATATGCTGACGACTTACAACTTTATATTTCTGTTACACCTAATAATATGTCTTCTTCAATTACTGGCTTAAAACAAGATCTAGATCGGATAGTCAGCTGGTCCTCTGATAACAGTCTCGTTTTAAATCCAGATAAGTCAAAATTTCTTATTTCCGGGTCCAAACATCAAATTAATTGTATTAAAGCGCATAATCCCACTGATCAAATTTCAGGTACTGCCATAGAACAAGTTAATGAATGTCGGAATCTTGGCTTACTGTTAGACGGAAGATTAACTTTTGAGAACCATGTTGCACAAACCGTCCGAAATTGTTTCTATAGATTATCTGTTCTATATCGTGTTCGAAATTACATTGACACTGACTTACGTATCAAACTTTGTGATTCACTTATTCTCTCAAAGTTAAATTATGTGGACACAGTTTTCGGAGACTGTTTGCTTGCACGTTCTAAAAAACTAATTCAGCGTATACAGAACGCCTGTGTACGTTTCTGTTTTCCAATTCCACGAAGAGCTCACATCTCCCCATACATAAATAAGCATGGTTTACTTAATATGTCATCGCGTCGCACTCTTCATTTTTCCACTCTTCTCTTTGGAATAATCAAAACTTGCAAACCTGTTTATCTCTTTGATAAACTTGTCTTTTCTGACCGCCATATTCGTTTTGCAACACGACTAATCTGTCCTCGTTATAAAACTACTGCATTTCGTGGTAGTTTCCGTTATGCTGCCACGAAATGTTGGAATAATTTACCTCCACCGTTAAGGAATATCAAATCGATTTCATCATTTAAAAATAGTCTAAAATTATTATTATTAACCGAACAAAAGAAGCTTTAAAAATGGTATGTGCAGTCGTTTTAAATAAATATAAAATTAATATAACTTCTTTCTATGGGCACTTTATTGTATCATTCATGTATGCTTTTGCTCCTCAATTGTTAGAAATACCTATTAGATTTCTATGATATTTATAGAGATATTTCATGAAACTATACAGAAGTAGAACTATGTAAGAATTTAATAATGTTTTCAAATAGCTTGGTTAAATTGTAGTCTTACCTTGTAAGTATTGTAACTATTGTAAGGTAAAATGTATGTTGCTACACCTACCTTTCAGGGGTCACGGAAGACCAGCGCTACAGCAGCGCAAGGTGCTGTAGCATACGCTGAGTGGCTACCTTTTTTAGTACTGTTTTACTAAAATAAAAATTTTTCTTTCTTTCTTTCTTTCTTTAGATTATGAATAACGGCTATAGCGCTATCCTGCTATCAGAGTAATTTTTACCCGATTCGGAACGCAACCTTAATACGAAGACCCGAAATTGGCAAATAAATGCAAAAAATTGTGTAGTCTGGATTAATATTTTTAGGGTTCCGATACCAAAATGGTAAAAAAAAGGAATCCTTATGGTGCGACTTTGTCTGTCTGTCACACCTGTATATCTCGGCAACCACTCACGCTATCGACTTGAAATTTGGAATAGTTGTATAATATGGTTGCCCAACTAAATTTCACATGAAAGAATATAAAAAAAATTATGATTATTGATGTAAAGGGGGCCCAAATAGGGGGGGGGGGGGCAAATTTTAAAGTGTTTCTATTAAGTTGAGTGGGGTATCGTATTAAAGGGCTTTACTTATACATTATAAAATATATTTTTGTAGTTTTTTACGACTCTTAGTTTTCAAGTTATGATGAAAAATGACAAAAAAAAATACCATTCCCCCCGCCTTATCTCCGAACTTTGTGCTAGGAAAAATCTGAATTAATTACAGTCGATAGACATTTATGTAAATATTACAGCAAAAATAAAACGATCTTTCTAAGTTGCACAGTTTTTTAGAAATCTGAAAAAAACCTTTACAAACAATAGTTTTGCGGTCCTAAAATACTAAAGGTATATCGGAACCCTCAGCGCGCGAGTCCGACTCGCACTTGACCGGTTTTTTCCAAGTGGAAGGGAAGACATTAGCCTCCAGAGAAAAAATTATAATGTGTGTGACAAGAGGTGTAATAGCTCCCAGTATAGGTGTAAGCATGTCGAGACTCAGATCATCGCTACCCACTGCCTTAGTGGATATTGAAAGGATACTCTTCTTGACGTCGTCCTCAGCACAGATCATATAATAAAATAAAATAAAAATAAAATAAAATAAAATCAGTTTATTTCGGATTCGAATCCATATTTGGTTAGTACAACTTATAAAACTATGTTAGTATATATTTTAAATAACATAAATTAAAGTCAGAATAAAAATAAATAAAATCATAGCAAAATTACATCAAAATAAAAAATACATTAAAATTACAATTACTAATACTAGTAAACTAGTCCTCAGTGATCAGTTGAAACGAAAATGGAGTACTGTCAGGTAGAATAAGGTTCGAAAGGTAGGAGAGAGAAGAGAATTTAGCAATGTCACTAAGGGAGTTGAAAAATTTATATTTAAATCATTGACATCCATGGTACGATAATTTGAAATTTTGCCCCCCCTATTTAGGCCCCCTTGACATTAATAATCATAATTTTTTCTTAATTTTTTTACATGCAATTAAGTTGGACAACCATATTCTAACACTACTTCAAATTTCAAGTCGATAGCATGAGTGGTTGCTGATGTATACAGGTGTGACAGACAGACAGACAGACAGAGCGGCACCATAAGGGTTCCTTTTTTAACCATTTTGGTATCGGAACCCTAAAAAGGCTTTTGTTATGCCACTGCCTAAAGTTTCTACCCCAACATCCCTGTCTCAATATCGTCCCATTTTCATCCTACCGGTACTTTCGAAGGTTCTCAAAATTGTCGTTCATAAGCAACTTTACTCCTATCTCATATCCAACAATCTCCTCTGTCCTTTTCAGTCCGGTTTCCGTCCTTCTCATAGCACGGTTAGTGCGTTGCTGATTGTTACGGAGGATATCCGTTACGCTATGGACAATACTAAGTTTACCATTATTACTCTTCTGGACTTCAGCAACGCATTTAACTCTGTTGATTTTGATATACTACTCGGTTCCCTCCGCTCTCTTCACATTGCTCCTCCAGTGGTCGAGTGGTTCCGTTCCTATCTTCAGGGACGCCAGCAATGTGTCAGGACCGATGACTTGTCCTCGGACTGGTTGGACCTAATTGCTGGCGTACCACAAGGCGGTGTACTCTCTCCTTTATCTCACGAACGGGTAAAGATATCAGGTTGAAATTAATACCATATATTAGGATCCACGAACCACACAAGATCTGAAAATTTAATTTTTTTACAAAGACACAATCAAAAGATATGGCATTTTATGTCCTCATCTTCATACATTTATTCAAAAATGCAAAACCTACAGGGTACTTCCCGTTGACCTAAAATTATGAAATTTGGCAAGAAGCTAGGTCTCACAGTACAAATAATGGGAAAAGTCTGAAATCATTAAATATTACAACTTTTCTCACAACTAATGGTAACCAATTGTGGTGAGCTAACGTTTCAAGAACATTCATATAAGAGAGGGGTCAAGTTGGATGGTCGCTGAGGCGATTTTTGTTTTAGTTCTTTTTAAAAACGGGAACACTTACAAACTTGAAAATTGGTATGTTTATAGTGCATAAGCTATAAAATAACAACAAATAATAAAATTTGGTCAAGCGCGTGTCGGACTCAAAAAATCTAGCACATTAACTTACTGAAATTTCAACTAATACAATTATGTTTATGTGGTGGTACGGAACCCTCAGTGCGCGAGTCCGACTCGCACTTGGCCGGTTTTTTGACGTGTACGGTTGCCAGTTATCGTTTTTTATTAATTCAGTAAAATCAACGCGACCCCGGGTTTTACGGCCTAGCTCGGTATTTATAATTTGCCACATGCACTTTTTTTTATTCGAATGATTTTCAATTTTAGAATTATAGTAGTCAGCTCGCTTATTTTTCAATTCAATAGAATATTTTATGTTTAATTCTTCCGCTATTTTATTTAGATTAGGGTTTTGTGGGTATTTATTTTTAAGATAGTTAAGATCGAACACAAGTAGTTTTAAGTTAACTAACTCTTCGTTTAACCATGGCGTACTGCAGATTTTATTAACAATTTTACGTTTAGGTCAGCAAATATTTAGTTTATTTATCAAAATATTTACAATTGATGTTGCAAGTTCTTGGCAGTCCGGGGACTTTTCAGTGACCTGATGCCAGTCTATGGAGCATAGAGCATTATTGTAATTTTCAATATTTGTTTGAGTAATTGCTCGCCGATACACTGTCGGTGGTAGTTGTGCATGCATAGTGTAAACCCACACTAGGTTTGGACGTTTTGAGACGACACACAGTCACCAAGAATGTTGGTATATATGTTATAGTCAAAGTCCGATACACAGTCTCTTCGCGGAAGGACTGGTTTATCCTAGGTTTGGCCAAAGCCATCAGGCAATCCCCGAAATACATTTCAATTTCGCCCTTTGCCTGAAGTATTTTTAGTCAAACCCAGGCGCTCCTAACTTTTCAGTCAAACGTCGAAGGTAAATTATTCTGTTTCGGTTTTGGCCTAGTCAATCCTAGAAGCGACTGCAAAACTCGGTCAAACGTTGATCTGAACATGTTTAAACAGGTTCATAATGTCTCTTTAGGTTAGGTTAGGTTATACTTTATTGCACATCGTACAAAAGGCGGGCCTAATGCCACACGGCATTCTCTCAAAGCATCTCAAATATAAAAGTGAAAATCACGTAAGCTGACCAATCAGGTGTCAGAACTGGCAGAGTTAAGCGGTTCTTAAGACTTGAAAGCTGCTTAAATGATAAAATGCTTCCAAATATACGAAGATAAGACACTTCATACCTATATCGGAGTTTGACTCGTCAAACCCCGATTTAATAAAATTGTGTTTTGACGTTTGCCTGACCAAATTAGTCTCTCCCAGGTTTGACGAAAATTGTTTAGTCAAAGGCCGAAAATTTACATTTGTTTGAAATGAAATGAAATGAAATGAAATAATGAAATGAAATAATTTATTTGCATTAAATGTAGTACATAAGTTGATGTCATCCGGATAATTTGTCTCAGACATTTAGATGTATTATGAAAAAAAAAAAAAAAAATCATGCAAATGTCAAATGTTGCATTAAATTTAAATGTCAATACAAAAAATTACATTAAATTAAAAAAGAAGATATATTATTATTATTTAAATTCGTAAAATTCCTTAAAAGTATAAAAACAATTTTGACACAGCCAGTTGTACAATCTTTTCTTAAATATTATAAATGGTAAATTTTTAAATGTCTCAGGTATATGATTATAAATTCTAACTAACATTCTAGGACAATTTCTATCGTATAACGTTGTTTTTCCTTGTGACATAACAAGTCTGTTTGGATATCTTGTATTAAAATTTATTACATCTTTATTCTGGTTAAACAGATCTTGGTGATTTTTAACAAAACAAGCTGCTTCGAAAACGTATAAAGAAGGTAAAGTAAGGAGATTCAATTTTTTAAAAAGTGGACGACACGAGTCAAGTGGAGCAGCATTGCATTGCATTTGGGCTTTGACTAAGTCATTCAGTCTGACCTGAGGATTGACCAGTCCAACCTAGAAGCGCCGGAGCTTCGGAGTTTGCCTATAACATATACATGATCGAGCAGTGACTGCTTGTCACCCTCAGAACGAGTAGCCGATTCAACGTGTTGTTGAAAACCTTTGACTACCAAGATATCCTCTAACTGTCATTTACTCGGCTTGTTTTCAAATAGATCTATATTAATGTCTCCTGTGATAATTGCGTCGCAACATTCGTCGTTTATATTTGTCAAAAGTTTTTCGAAAAGGCTCAAATATTGTTTATCATTTGTCAGATTTGAGTGGTAAATACCGATTACTAGGAGTTTCTCTTTTAGTAGCTGTACAGCACAAATATCAAATACTTGTTCAACGGAGAGATTACAGTAGTCAGGTCTATTAATAACTTGTATACATACCTTTTTTCACGTATATGCAACTACCGCCGTGTTCTATTGAAGGTCTACAGCTAAAAGATATTAAATCAAAATTACTTAAAGTGACAGATGGAATTTGACTGTCACGAAGCCAATGCTCGCTTAATACTAATACTTCACATTTAATGTCATTCTTAAGTAGCATCTCTAATTTTTAGGGTTCCTTACCTCAAAAGAAAAAAACGGAACCCTTATAGGATCACTTTGTTGTCCGTCTGTCTGTCTGTCAAGACCCTTTATCTCACGAACGGGTAAAGGTATCAGGTTGAAATTAATACCATATATTAGGATCCATGAACCACACAAGATCTGAAAATTTGAATTTTTTACAACGACGCAATCAAAAGATATGGCATTTTATGTCCTCATCTCCATACATTTATTCAAAAATGCAAAATCTACAGGGTACTTCCCGTTGACCTAAAATTATGAAATTTGGCAAGAAGCTAGGTCTCACAGTACAAATAATGGGAAAAGTCTAAAATCATTAAATATTACAACTTTTCTCACAACTAATGGTAACCAATTGTGGTGAGCTCCCGTTTCAAGAGCATTCATATAAGAGAGGGGTCAAGTTGGATGGTCGCTGAGGCGATTTTTGGTTTAGTTCTATTTAAAAACGGGAACACTTACAGACTTGAAAATTGGTATGTTTATAGTGCATAAGCTATAAAATAACAACAAATAATGAAATTTGGTCAAGCGCGTGTCGGACTCAAAAAATCTAGCACTTTAACTTACTGAAATTTCAACTAATACAATTATGTTTATGTGGTGCTACGGAACCCTCAGTGTGCGAGTCCGACTCGCACTTGGCCGGTTTTTTTTGGTTTTAGAGTTAATGCATCTGATATTTCGAAGAACGATAGTGAGAGTGTTATTTATCGCTGGAGTCCCGCGCGGTGGTCGAAGTGCGGGGGGGGCGCACGGCTAAACGGTAGTGTTTATATCCTCTTTGCGCACGGCCTGCGCGCCCGGCGCTGTGACGACGTCGGCGGACATGAAGTGTTTGAACTTACTCTCAGGGACTGATACAACAAATGACGAGTAGTGTTCATGTTTTAATTTCAGTTTTAGTGCGGTGTAATCGGCGTCGCCGTTAGTAGAGCTCTTCTTACGCATGTACGATACAATCGCTTCGGGTGGTGTAGGGCTTGAGGAAACATACGTGGATTTTCCGTGTTCTCTCAACCGATTGAAAGATATCGTCAGATGAGCCATTGCCAGTGATAACGACTCGACGGTTCTTTCGTTGTCGGCGCTTTCTGCCTCCGGCTACCTGCCATTGTGATGGATTCTCGTCGTTGTCGTCGTGTGAGCTTGCTTTAGGTACTTTGTAATGCGTGAAGGTCAACAGCGGAGTGTCTGACGTGACCGGCGGTGGGCTAACCTTATTACGTCTGCAATGTCCATTGGAACCAGATACAGCAGCTGAAAATGTTGGTGACGGTGATTTACCCCTCTTGTGCTGGTCAATAATGGTATTTTGTGAATCGTCGGATGAAGTGAAAAATGTGTCAAGTACTTGTGGCCCAGAGTTATTAAGTGCCGTGCTGGTTACCCGTAGTATCGGTGTTATTCTATTAGACAGCAATCCAGTAGCTGGTGTGGGTGACGGAGGTACTGAGGCTGAGGTCATCTTCTGTGCTACAGGTAGGTGGTATTTTAGAAGGAGCTCATGTATTTCTGTCATTTTATCAGTTTGTGTTATAATAGTCTCCTGTTGACTCATAATTATCTCAGTATTGGAATCGATTTTAGCTTCTAAGACAACAATTGTCGTTTCCAATTTCGTAATAACCGCCACTAACTTGTCGATCGCCGTATTTCTAGGTGGGGCCATTTTTCCAGAATTTTTTCCAACACACCACAGTTGACACAGACACAAGGATAGCTTATAGAAATAAGCTCACCTTTGTAAACAAATTTAGAGTAACAATTTTATGTTATTTGTGCACAATAAAGAATATATATAAAATTATCACAATTAAATAGCCTTTTCCTACGTTGTTATTCGTGCAGGTTTTACACATATGAGCAAAAACCTGAAAAAAGGGACCTTCTACCCCCCATACACCCTCAGCTCGCCCCGCACACCCAAGGATTTTTGATATCTTCATCTAGTTATATCAAGGAATAACTGTAGCAATTTTCAAAACTACACAAATTATTTCCGCTGATTTAATTAATTTTCTCAGGTTACTAACGATTTCGATGAAATTTGGTACACAGGGGTTTTTGGGGGCAAAAAATCGATCTAGCTAGGTCTCATGTCTGGAAAATTTTGTTTTCACCGTGTTTTTTAATATTTCTTAGCGCGTTTTAGTGCGTTCAAGAAACTTACAGCGCCATCTGTTGTTGAGTAGCATAGCTTGCTCACCCGATGATACTTTAAACATACAGAGCATAGCTCGGTCGCCCAGGTACTATGACATAATATCTCTTGATAAGCTAATTAATCAAAGTATTTTGTTCTTTCAATAACTATAAAGACCTCGAAATGAATAAGTAAGATGAAAATTGAAAAGTTGTTTAATTTTTGCTACTTAAATATCTACAAATATTTATAAAAAGTAATACTAATATTCCACTTTCTGTCATAAGTGCAACCCAACGTCCTAAAAAAAGGACAGTTTTTCGTGTTTTCTTAATGCTGTTAGTGATAAGAAGTATCATACAAAAATATGGAACCTGTATCTTATCATTAAATCATTCTTTTTGCACATGAAAGGTCTGGGCCTGAACGATGTTTTCTAAAATTAGGACATCGGGCCGCTATTACAACGAGTCTAAAATACCTGTGGGCCTTACGAGGTTATGTCTAGTTAACATTAATAATCTCAATCCGGCGCTGGGCCCAGTATATACGCTGTATAGCGTTTTAATGAAACAGTGAACATAATTTTAAAATGTCACTTGGACTATGAAACTGAACAACTTTTCCAAAAGAACTTCGTCGAAATCCGAAAAAAAAAATGTAACTCCTATAGAACTAACTAACTAGTTACTTACATTTTTATGGGAGGCTTCATGGGAGGTAACTTTTTATCATATTTCGACCTATGTCCCTGGGGGATAGTCGTTCAGTTTCATTGGTAGAGCAACAACCCGAGAGGTTTGCAGACATATAACAAACAGCCTGTATTTTTGGATTTAAAAAACTGGTTTGGTTATAGTTGACGATATATTATTTAGCCCGATTAGGCTTGGCGTCTTATCTATCAGAAAACAATACAGCGTGAATTTTTATTCGTTTTGATCCCGATTCATGATTCTACTCGAATGCAAATTTACCGAAGAAAAAATTTTTTTACACGAAAAAAATTTTTCGCCTTCCCATACAAAATGAGTCGATCACGTGACCACTGTACTATGAGAAGACGAAAAAAATTTTTCGAGTAAAAAAATTGTTTTCTTCGGTAAAGTTTCATCGTGTGTTGATCAATTAACGTCAGCACTTACCCTACTAATTAATCAATCGTTTGAACAGGAAATCTTTCCAGAAAGACTCAAGATTGCAAAAATAATACCTAAACATAAAAAAGGCGGAGTTAAAGAAGACACAAGTCATTATAGGCCGATTGCGCTTTTGCCCGTTTTTTCAAAAATATTTGAAAAAGCAATGGCAAAACGTATTTACAACTTTATTGAAAAATATAGATTATTAAATAAAAATCAGTTTGGTTTTCGTAAACAGCGGTCTACTACGCAAGCAATCACTAAATATATTCAAGAGGCATTAAACTATATACAAAATAAATACTATGTCGTTAGTATATTGCTTGACATGACTAAAGCGTACGATAAAGTTTCACAGGCCCTGGGCCCAGGCGAACCCAGAACTAGGCTAGCCTTGTCCTGGCATGCGGGCTCTGCCAGGATGGACCGTAACCCCTTGCTACTCGTGGGAACGCAATGTTTATGAAAAAAAAATAAAAACTTAAAAGGCGGCGGTGTGGTTCGCAACCCATCACGTCACGTTCCTCCCGGGGGCGAAAAGCGGGCTACGGAGAGCCGCTTTGCTACGATGAATGTCAGAGGTGGAATGAATGGCAAAATAGATGAAGTATGTCAGATGATGGATGAAAGGCGTATAGACGTTCTCTGTGTAAATGAGACTAAACGGAAAGGTTGTGACACCACAGAACACGGCCCTTACACAGCGTACTGGTCTGGTGTTCCCAGTACCAGCAGAGGCTGTCAGGGAGTCGGTGTCATACTTTCCGGAAGAATGGTAGAGTGCGTGAAAGAAGTCGAGTGTGTGAGCCCAAGACTCATCTGGGTCAGACTGAAAGTCGGACTGACCCGAATTTTTGTTCTAGGTGCATATGCACCAACGAATATTGGTTCGCGAAAGTCCCTGAAAGCCAAGAAAGAAACAGATGAGTTTTGGGAAAATATGAGAGACACGTTAGAGAAATGTGATCAGAATGAACGAGTTATCATGCTAGGTGATTTTAATGGATGGGTGACGGTTATGAAAGAAGAAAGGAAGAAAGCGTGACGGTTATGAAAGAGTTGTTGGTAAGTTTGGTGATGAACGTGTGAATGATAATGGAATAAGTTTGCTTGAGATATGTTTGGAATGGAGTCTTTTTGTGGCAAACACTATGTTTGACCACAAAAGGATCCATATGTATACAAGAGAGGAGGGTAATGCGAGAAGTATGATCGATTTTGTAGTTGTGGATGAAAGATTGAGAAAAAGAGTTCTGGACGCTCGCGCATATCGTGGAGCCGCCATCGACACAGACCACCACCTGGTTGTGACCCGAATTGGTGGTCTATTTAACCGGTGGCGGCATAGACCACAAGAGCAGACGAGCGTTCTAGAACGTATCAAAGTAGAGAGATTGCAAGAGGAGGATGTCAGAAAAGAATACTTGAAAGGCTTGAGTGAAAGATTTGAGAACCTGGATGAAGTAAATGATATTGAACGTTTGTGGAATGAATTTAAAGATGGAGTAGTAGGTATAGCTGTCAATGTTTGTGGGGTGTCAAAAAGGAGAAAGTGTGGAAAGAAGAAGAATATGTGGATGGATAAAAGTGTACAGGCAGCTGTTTGTGAGAAGAAGAAAGCATGGTCAGATTGGTTAGCAGTAAAAGCTAACCAAAGAATGCAGAGGGCAACAAGTGATGACGTAAGTGTAGCAAGAAAGGTATATAAAAGAGCGAAAGGTATTGTTAAGGAAGTTGTTGAGAGAAAGAAAGAGGAGTGTAAGGATGAGTTTGACAGAAGGCTTACTGAAGATTTCCAGTCCAACCAAAAGTTTTTCTGGAAATCCATACGGACAGCCCGAGGAAAGTTTGGAACATCGGAGCTGAGTAAAATCAGAAGCCAGGATGGAAGTATTATAAAAGGTGAAGAATGTGTTCTGAGGAGGTGGAAGGAATATTTTGAAAGTCTGTTTGAGAGAGAAAAAGCAGAGGCCAGCGAACCTAGGTCTTCTGTGGAAATGAATGAGAATGAAGAGGAGAATTGTGTAAGTGAGATAAGTATGGATGAGATTATGAAAGCGATGAAAAGTATGAAATCAGGTAAAGCAGCTGGGTATGATAGAGTGTCGGTCGAGATGTTGAAGGCTGGGCGAGGCATTGTGGCTAGTCAGTTGTACCGCCTTTTCAACTTGTGTTGGACGAATGGCCAAGTACCAGGTGACTGGTGCAAGGCTGTGATTGTGCCGCTGTACAAGGGAAAAGGGTCACAACAGGACTGCAAAAATCATCGCGGGATAAGCCTTCTCAGTGTCGTCGGCAAACTGTATGCAAAGGTTTTGATTGAAAGAGTGATGAAAGATACTGACGATAAAATATGGGATGTACAAGCGGGATTTAGAAAGGGAATGGGATGTACAGATCAGGTCTTTTCCTTGCGGTGCATAGCTGAAAAGTTTTTGGCTAAAAACCAAAAAGTCTACTGCGCGTTCGTGGATTTGGAAAAGGCCTATGACCGAGTGGTGAGGAATGAATTGTGGTCAGCATTGTCTATGTATGGGGTAAACGGTCATTTGATTCAAGCACTGAAATCTCTCTATGAGGATTCCAGTGCTTGTGTCAGAATAAACGGGGCGTACACTGAATGGTTTAGCATCGAAAAAGGTGTTAGGCAGGGATGTGTAGCGTCACCTTGGCTGTTTAACCTGTTCATGGATAATTGTTTGATTGATCTGAAAGAGAGTATGTGTGGACTGAGAATGAATGAGTTACTCATCAAATGTCTTCTCTACGCTGATGACTAAGTTGTACTTGCGTCATCTGCTGACGAGTTGCAGGAGATGGTAACAATGATGAATGTGGCTTTGGACAGGAAAAGAATGAAAGTAAATGTAAGCAAGACTAAAGTAATGGTACTTGAAAGAGAAGAATGTATGACAGAGTGTACTATATTAATAGATGGAGAACAAGTCGAACAAGTGAAGGAGTTTGTGTATCTGGGCTCAAAGTTTACGAGAGATGGAAAGTGTGAAAGTGATATTGAAAGAAGAGTGAATGCTGGAAACATGGTGAATGGTGCCCTGCACGCCTTTATGAGGAGTCAGAAGGTGTCTCACAAGGCTCGTTTGGCTGTTCATGGGGGAGTTTTGGTACCAACACTGATGTATGGCAGTGAAAGCTGGGTATGGCAGAAGAAGCATGAAAGTAGAATTAATGCAGTGGAAATGAGAGCGCTAAGGAGTATGATTGGTGTTAAATTGAGTGACAGGATTAGAAATAGTGTGATAAGAGAACGGTGCGGCGTAAAAGAAGACGTAGTGACCAAAATCGAGAAAGGGATGCTGAGATGGTTTGGTCATGTAGAGAGGATGAATGAACGAAGATTGACGAAAGAGATCTACCAGGCGAGAGTGAATGGAAACGTTGGAAGGGGAAGGCCTAGGCGAACGTACCAGGACCAAATTCAGGACGTTCTGAATAAAGGCCAGGTTAAAAGTACCCTAAACCGACGAGCATGTATGAAAGGATTGATGAAAGTACAGGAAGCAAGGGAAGTATGTCAAGATCGTAGCAGGTGGAGGACTGTGGTCTCTGCCTACCCCAACGGGAAAGAGGCGTGATGTTATGTATGTATGTATGTATAAAGTTTCTCACCAAATCCTATTATCGAAACTATACAACATCGGGATTCGAGGTAGGGCACACGGGTGCTTTAGGTCTTACTTAAAAAACCGTAAACAGTATGTAGAACTCGAATATTTCGATCCAGGTAAGAACATGATAAAAGCAGTACAATCTGAAATAAAATGTACAAACTGGTCGATACCCCAAGGAAGTGTAGTTGGATGTATTTTATTTATTATTTACGTAAATGAATTACCAAACATACAAAATTCACCGTGCATTATGTTTGCAGATGATGTATCATTATTATTTGGATGTAGGGATGACCACGATAGTAGGGAAAACGTTGTAAAAAGCTTTATGGATGTCAAAAATTGGTTAGTAAATCACAATTTAGAAATTAATTTGAAAAAAACTAAACTTATTCAACTTAGACCTAGACAAAAATCAAAATTAGATGTTAGTACTGTTATAAACAAGCTAAATATAGAAGAAGTAAGCGAGTTCAATTTATTAGGCATTACAATAGATACTCATGTAACTTGGGAGCAACATGTTCAAAAAATAAAATCAAAACTCTCTAAATTTACGTATGCGCTGTCGACCCTTAAAACGAACACTCACCTTGAAGCGTCACGAGCTGCATACTACGCGTATGCCTACGCATGGATGAAGTACGGGGTTTTGTTGTGGGGAGACAGTGTACACTCGCATGAAATTTTCGTTTTACAGAAGAAATGTATCAGAATCCTCTTTAACATAAAGCCAAGGGAAAGCTGTAAACCATTTTTTATACAACATAAATTACTACCGTTGCCCTGTATATTTATATTGGAAGCCACCTTATTTGTCCGGAAAAACATAAATGAATTCAAATTTTGTACGAGTGCCAGAAGAAGTAACACACTGGTTCTGCCACATATAACTATGCATATGGGAAAAACTGGTCCGCACTATAAAGCTGCAACAATATATAATAAAATGCCCGAAATTATTAAAGCAGAACCTAAAGACAAACCTTTCTACAATAAAGTAAAAAACCCTTTGTTGAATAAGTGTTATTACACAGTAAATGAGTTCCTCCATGATCCAATCTAGTCATTCGTAATCGAAAACTAATCATTAATCTAATTTATAAATTCCTTATTATCAATTTTATTATTTACACAATGATATTTACAATGTTACCTATTTAATTTTAATTTTGATGCTTTATTATGTTGACAATTTAATTTAATTTTAATTCTATATTATTATTGACAATTTAATTTCTTCTGACAATTTGACAATTTAATTGACAATTCGATGTAATGTAATTTAATTTAATTTTTTTTAATGTCTCTTACTGCATGCCTCACAATATGCGATGCCCTAATATAGGGTTCATGTACTAACTGCTACAATTATTTAAGAACTTTAAGCTGTACAATGTAAGCATGAATAAATGAAATGAAATAAAGTTTCATGAGTAGAATCACTGGGCTTCGGGATCAAAACGAATAAAAATTCACGCTGTATTGTTTTCTGATAGATAAAGACGCCAAACCTGCCTGCTTAGCACGCTGCAGTTGTCAGTTTATCTAGGCCCATAGATTAAAGACTTTTATCTACTCTCATATCGTTAATCCTCAATAATGCGTTCAAACATTGTAGGTTAACATCTTCATAATGTCAATCTGTGGTTAGAAACACTCCAAGCAGCACTTTTTTATCTGTGGGAGTGTATTATGAAGTATTGAATTTATTAACAGTCATCGCGGGAGACCTATTAAATATTTTTTTCATTTTTATAGGCGCGCCATTGACAGCTTGATACGTTTGTAGTCTGTGGCTGCAAGGAGGTTTTATTGCAATAACGGAAAACTCTGCAAACAAAAGTTGTATTTACATATTTTTATTAATTTTGTAATGAAATAAGTGATAAGATTGTTTACGATTTGCCTTCGAGTGTTTTTAAAGCAGCTATAGGAACTTCGCTTAGCAGTTATCACCGGGAAAAAAGAAAAACATTGAGATTTGTTTTTGAACACATTATTTTAGGATTTACGATATGAGAGTAGATAAATTTGTGTATGCAACTCCACATAATTAGGTATAAAACACTCGTGTCTTCTATTATGGAACTTGGCTCGCTACGCTCGCCTGCGTCCCTTAAACCGACACTCGAGTTTTATAACCCTCATTATGTACCGTTGCATAAACTACTATAAGCATGCTTACGTTTTTTAACATCCGAGCTGTGCGACACATTTTGAAAGACAAGGACGGCTACATGTATTAGTGTATAAAGCTATCTCTGTCTAAAATATCAAAATCTTAATTTTTGGATTTGCTAAACATTTTCCTCCACTGACATTTCTTCGCGCTTGGAGTTGGTAGATTAGATGGCATAATTCCTCAAATAAAGTGACATTTCTCCGAGATATATTTTCTTTCGGGCAGCGTGCTAAGCGGGCTGATCGGATAATATATCGTCAACTATAACCCATTTACTTATATATAAGTACTAGCCCATTGGCTCGTTACAATGTCCCCAATTCGTTGGTCCGAAATCTGACGTTTAGGACCAACAAATGTCAGTCGTTGTCAGTCATATTGTCAACATTGGATGCAAATAAACTTACCAACAAAATGCTGTTTTTAGTTGAAGAAACAATATACTCTTATTATTATTATTGTTATTTCTTATTATTGTTTTTGACTATAATCCAATTAATGAAACTGAAAAACCAGGCCTAAATCACATATAAACAGTAAAAAGTTTGTTTTGTTTTTTCCCGCCATATTATTTCCGTTCCGTGTATTTAGTACCGACCGAAGTACTACACAACGTAGTTCACGCGATTTTTCACAGATGGCGCTATTTTTTCTTGTATGGGGAAATTTTGAACCGCTTGTTCCCAAGACCCTATCTTGACTATATAAATCTATGCTATAACCAGTTTTCTTAATCCAAAAATACAGGCTGTTTGTTATATGTCTGCAAACCTCTCGGGTCGGGCCAAATAACATTTCGTCAACTATGTCACCGGAAAATGATAAGTAAGTTGATCAACTATCGAAAAATCATACACTCATAGGAAATTCGTAGATAGGTCCGATACGTAAGGCAACTACGAGTACAACCTAACCAATCCCGAACGGGATCTGGGTTCTCATTCGACTAAAAGCGAATTCAGTAGCTATACCTATGTTATGATTTTTCAAAAGTTTATCAACTTACGATTCCGTATTATTTTCCGGTGACTTATATAAGCCTATGTTTTATTTTCACTTTTAAATTCTAAAGTTGGTACAATTCTTAATGGATGCTAATTCATCCAACGAATATTCTACTCTATTGTCAGTGAACGAAGTTATGAATTCGACTGTATCGAAATAGTATCGTATCGATATATCAAAAATTGAGGTTTGAAAAACCAGGTTAACAAGCCTTGCCCATGCGCAGCTAAATCGCCTCAAAACACGGCCTCAAAATAACCAGAGCTGTTGAAGTCAAATAACCAGACCTATACAGTCAAGTGGTCATCAAGTTATTACTCCTATCTTTGGTTTTAGCGACTACTTACACATCACTTGAGTTGCAACTATCACTTGAGTATAAAGAATATCTACTTACTTGGTTTAATTTCAAGAATTTGGTAGTAAACTTTGCTTTCGAAATTGAAACAAAATAAAAATATGATAAACTTAACACTTAAGATGAAAAATAAGAAGTACTCTAGAAGTAGGTAGTACAAAAAACAAGGAACTTCGTTCCAAAAATATCACTAAAGTACTTACGTTACAAATGATAATACGACTAACCGCCAGTTGCTCAAAGCGTCTATAAAGTTAAAATTAGAGATGGACCGACTATACACCGACTAGTCGGTAAAACCGACTATTCGGCATATTTTATAGTCGGTTACTAGTCGGCGTCTAATCGGTAAAAACTGCGCCGATTATTTGGCAGTAAAGGTACTAAATAAAAATACAGGATCTGAATATTTATTATGTTCTGTCCTTAGCCATGACATACTCGTAAGCTGTGCATCACTATCATCGTTGCTTAAGGAATCTTTAAAACTTCTAGTAAAAATTGTAACATCATTGTTAATATATTTTGCGGCTCAAAAAAACTGCAGATTATATCTGGGATCAAGTACGAAATAAGGATGATCAGTACTGCCGACTAGTCGGCCGACTATCCGGCAATTTCAAAATTGACTAGTCGGCTGATCGGAAAACCCCATAGTCGGCCCATCGCTAGTTAAAATTCCTTTAAGTTTGCTAACTCATTTTGTTGAAAAAAAAGTGACATCAATGAATTTAAAGGGGCTTTAACTTTAAAGACGCTTCGTGCAACTGGCCATAAGCCTACATAATAGACTTGCAACCGCAATCATATAAAGTGCTTAGTAGCTGTATAGTTTCAAGTTTATTTATTTCTTAACAATAAAATTGTGTCGAAAATATCTTACAATAATCATAATATTTTCGACACAATTTTATTTTATAAACTAATTTCACACTGTTTTGATTTAGTTTTGCACAGCCACTGGGAACCACTGTGAAGTTAGCCATAGACTAGTAACCGCATAGCAAGGCCATCGTAATAACACACTCCGGACACTACGAGTACATACAACGAGCGCGAATTTGAAATTGGAAGGTCGCGTAGGCTGCATGTTCAGTACAAAAGACCCTCAGAAGCACCACGAGAATCTCGCGGGCGGGTGCGCGCGGGGGTGCGGGGTGGATTGCAAGGGGGGCGGAGAGTGTCCGTTCTGCATGATAGTACTATTATTTTATTCTGTGGTAACAGGTTCGTTGTGACAGCTGTCAACGAATATTTACCACCCGCAAAGAAAAATGAACCCTGTGCGTTGGTGTTAAGGAACCTTCAAAACGGACTTCTTACGTTGGCCCTACTTTACAGTCAAAATTATATCTTTTGGGGAAAAGATCGGCAGGGAGTTTTGTTATTGTATAAAAGTATTTCAAGTTTACTTATTTGTAACAAGGAAGTTGATTTTATCGATTCATTTACTACAGAAGTAATTAATGTAATTAATAACAATTAAGTACGGACATTGTAGCTGTGTTATTTCCCTTATTTTTTGTTGGATTTTTAAGTATTTTTTTTTATCGTCAATGGGCTTACTCTTGACCTCGATCTAGTCTTGAAGACAGAGATGAGGTCGACGATGGAACGAGCTTGCCAATAAGGAGCCTATTCACTCGCGACTTGAATAGATTCGGGTTATATGAAGTCGGGAACAGAGACGCAGGCAGAGAATTCCACTCTTTAGCTGTGCGCATTATAAAAGATGTTTCGAAGCGCTTTGTGCGAATGTGCGGAATATCAACCAAGTATGGGTGATATCCTGCGGTGCGTCTGGACTCCCGATGGTAGAAGGGAGATGGTGGAATAAGCTCGTCATTCATGACAAAACGAGCAGGTATGGCTTACCTAAAGGCCTGGCCCAAGAAAGTATGTCTCAAGTGCCCGTAATTTCCCTGGCTCCCTTACCCTTCGAACCGAAACACAGCAATGCTACTTTACGTCAGTAATAGGAAAGGGGGTTGTACTCTCCCAGACGGACTTTGCACAAAAGCCCTTCCACTTTCGAATTTGATTCAAAACTTTAATAATCTACCAACACAGGGTGTATGAGACAGGTTGACAAAAACTGAAAGGGCATGATTAGTCAATAAAACTGAACAACTTCTAACGTAATAAAAATCAGCCTCTCCATAGAAACTGTCCAATAGATCCAATAGATCATCATAAAGGGTAATACACACCGAAGCCGCCGACACAACCCGGCGGCCTATATAAAAAGAATCATGTCGGCAACATTTACCCGCGCGTGTTGCCCGCCGACATCGCACGCAAGCGCTCAGTTGCCCGGAGACACTCGAACTGTAGTGACGTGCTAGTATCGCAAAATAAGTTCCTCATGTCGAGCCGCGGACATGTCGCCGACAAAGTTTTCCGCCTTGCAATGATTGAAGTCGCCAACAGAGCCCGCCGACAAAATGTTGCCAACATTATGTCGGCGGGTCGGCGACTTTGGTGTATCCCATGAAATGTTCACTACAGGACAGGGAGCTCCCTTCAGAATTCTAGCTTTTGCTGGAAAAATGTGGAGGGGAAGTACCATAGTCACCTCGCTTGTCAGCGTTACGGCTGGCACCATGGACCGCGGTTGTAGGTGACTGCAGTAAGTAAGATGGTATGATACACAGGAGGATGCTGCTACACATCCTCCAGTTTATAACCCTTAGTCGCCTCTTACGACACCCACGGTTATGTATGGGATGGTAATATTCTTTGTCGGCACTATACGGGACAATATGCCAATAGATGGTAAGTCTAAATCTTATGTTAAAGGAAGACTTAAGAAACAGTCTATAGACACTTGTTGGCTTATATAAATTATCACACAAGGTCTTATTAAATATTTAAAATATCGAAATAAAGTCTTCCACACATAATTTTCTATTTTTGATATCTAATTCGATCATAATAACTCTGCGATTCCAGAGTAGTGGGTGTTAAAAATTTGTTTTAAATTACGAGTTTATACTTGTGTGCTTTTAATAAGACCTTATTAGTACCCTGCATAGTTAATCTATTCGTTGCACCCTGTATTACGAGCATACAACGTTTTACGTCCTACCCCTGCCTTTACCTGACCCTAAGACGTTATCTTTAGGTCGCAACCTCCCCCTACCCCTTCCAACTTGACAATCATAAGCTTGACCTTGAAACCACATATGGTCAGGTTGACCCCGCTCTACACAAATCGGACCCCAATCAAAGACAACCTGACCCCTTTGTGGTATTTGACTCATGATTTCACTTAACTGACCCTGCGGATGACCTTGCATGGGTTCCCTTAGATAGCCGCTTGGATGACCTTGAATGACCTCACTTAGATGTCCTTGGAAGACCTCGCTTGGATGACTTTGGAAGACCTCGCTTGGATGACCTTGGAAGACCTCGCTTGGATGACGTTGGAAGACCTCGATTGAATGACCTTGGATTATCTCGCTTGGATGGCATTTGATGACCTCGCTAGGATGACCTTGAAATACCTCGCTTGGGTGACTCTGGAAGACCTCGTTTGGGTGATCTTGAATTAGCTCGCTAGGGTGGCCTTGTATTAACTCGCTTGGATGACCTAAAACAATCGATAGTCATAGTTTCAATGCAGGAAACAAGGACAAAACTAATCAACCAAAATGTAAACTAGCTGAAGCCTGAACATTGTGTTGTGCATTAACACGCTACGTACTTAAGGTTGTAAACATAATGAAATATACAACATTCGGTACGTGTTATTTTCTGTTATCTTCTGCACTCGCACATAAAGAGACAGTTTGCCGGTATCGACTTTTCTAGTTGTCTGGACTGGGCCTTGATGACGTTTCTCCCATCACCACTGACGGCTCTACTGACCGATTCACCTGTTTTTCATGTTGATTGACCCTGTTTAGTCGGTACCCAATTTGTACTGACCTGACCGGTCTTTATTGTAAAATTAACATAAAAAGAATTCAAGAGATTTCTTCCAGTCTACCTAAGGTCGTGACAGAAAATGTTCATTTAGCGGGTCACAAAAGTGCATTGAGAATTGTAAAAAGAAAATATAACATATTTCCACTCGAAGGATATAATAGAATTAAAAGCCTGTTCAAAGCCTTGAGGATATATCAATCAATCAATCAATTTTGTTTATTCAGGCAACAGACCCATACAAAAATAAGAATAATAAATACAAATAGGTAAAATCTAAATCTAGTGTTAAATCTAGATATGGTAAGGTAAGGTATCTAGTATGTACCTACATATTACCATACACATACATAGTACCTACGCTCATTTTTAGGGTTCCGTACCTCAAAAGAAAAAAACGGAACCCTTATAGGATCACTTTGTTGTCCGTCTGTCTGTCTGTCTGTCTGTCTGTCTGTCTGTCTGTCTGTCTGTCTGTCAAGACCCTTTATCTCACGAACGGGTAAAGGTATCAGATTGAAATTAATACCATATATTAGGATCCATGAACCACACAAGATCTGAAAATTTAAATTTTTTACAGCGACGCAATCAAAAGATATGGCATTTTATGTCCTCATCTCCATACATTTATTCAAAAATGAAAAACCTACAGGGTACTTCCCGTTGACCTAAAATTATGAAATTTGACAAGAAGCTAGGTCTCACAGTACAAATAATGGGAAAAGTCTGAAATCATTAAATATTACAACTTTTCTCACAACTAATGGTAACCAATTGTGGTGAGCTCCCGTTTCAAGAACATTCATATAAGAGAGGGGTCAAGTTGGATGGTTGTTGAGGCGATTTTTGTTTTAGTTCTATTTAAAAACGGGAACACTTACAAACTTGAAAATTGGTATGTTTATAGGGCATAGGCTATAAAATAACAACACATAATAAAATTTGGTCAAGCGCGTGTCGGACTCAAAAAATCTAGCACATTAACTTACTGAAATTTCAACTAATACAATTATGTTTATGTGGTGGTACGGAACCCTCAGTGCGCGAGTCCGACTCGCACTTGGCCGGTTTTTTTTGTTCGGGTTTCGGTGCACGCTAAGCCAGTGTTCAAATATTGGGCCCGACATGTCCTGACATACCGCCCGAAGAATTGAGATGCCAGATGACCGCAATCTATCCCAAAAGCAAGATATGCGGTTTCTCACAACCGCAAAGAAATCAGGCACTCTCGCCTCAGCCAACATACTCGACGCGCTGCAAAAGCGTGGCAGACGCATAAGGATGCGGAACGCGTCATTGTACTGCACCCTTATGATGCTTATCGATTTCCGTTTATATTTCACCCACAGTTGACAGGTGTAAAGACATTGGCAGTAAGTCTTAAATAACAATGTCTTTACATCTGCACTGCAATTAGCAAATCTACGCGCGAGCATGTTGCACCGAATCGAGAGTGCCCGCCTTTCCCGCTCAATATCGCAGTCATCCTTCAAGTCATATGTCAGAACATGTCCAAGGTATTTGAAACGCTGCACAACCCGTACCTTCTCACCATTCAAAAATACCCCATATATGAAAGCCCGATCATGATTAGCCGCAGGGGCGGAATAAAAAACTGATCTGTCATAAACTGACCTTGGTTGACCTCTTGTGAACGACCTTGAACTCGGTATAACGTGTCATCGTTAGGGTTGTTCATGTGAGAGCCAGCCAGAAAAGTGTCCGAGAAAATGGGTTGTGTCAACCCTACGTCACGAGTAGGATATTCCTCGTAGCTGAAGTCATATTGCGTTTGGAATGTAGAGTGACCAGACATTCGGGAGCGCTAGAAAGAAAAACTTTAAGGTAACAAAAGAAGAAATCCTGAAAGGTGCCAATGAGACAGTTCACTTAAATGTTTATCTTCTATTATATAATGTACTAGCTGTGCCCGCGGCTTCGCCCGCGTGATATTCAGACAATGTGCAGTCTCTCCCCCTCCCCCTCCCTCACCCTCTCCCACTCCCTCTCTCTCTACCTCCATCCCACTTTCTCCTTCTCCCTATCCCTGCCCCTAACCCTACTCCTATCCCTATCCTTAACGCCGTCTTAACCGCTATCCCTATCCTTATATAAACATAGAAACGACACCCATATTGATTTCTAGACATTTTAACCCTATCGCACCCCAACCCCATCCCCAGGGGATGATGGCATTTCACGTCCACCACCTTTGATTTCAAAATTGTTGTAGTTTTCGTAATCAGCGATCCGATAAACCATAAAAACGACACCCATATTGATTTTTAGACATATCAACCCTATCGCACCCCAACCCCATCCCCGGGGGATGATGGTATTTCACGTCCACCACATTGGATTTCAAAATTGTTTTAGTTTTCGTAATCAGCCACCCGATAAACCATACAAATGATACCCATATTGGTTTTTAGACTTTTTCACCCCATTTCCCTCTTTAAGGGGTTGAATTTGGGGTGGAATTTCAATAATTATAATAGTAATGTATGTTCCACAGAAGTACAACCCTAATGTCTAAATAATAAATTTAGTGGATATTATTTTGAAATGAAGGAGTTTCAACTTCATCCCCCTTTTCACCCCTTAGGGTGTAGAATTTTTAAAAACCCCGTGACATGTAAAACTTAATTTTCAGCCTTCAGTCTAAGTACAAATTTTGAAGATCCTAACTTAAAAACTGACGGACTTTCATACCTTTTTTCACCCCCTTAGAGGATGAATTTTGGAAAATTCTAAAACACGTACTTTTTAAATTTTTTACCAACAGCTTAAATACAAATTTCTATAATTCTACCTTTAAAACTGAAAGACTTATTGACCAACATACGAAAAAAAATCATCCCCCTTTTCTTAAAGGGTGATTTTTAAAAAGTGCTTAAACACGTGTTTCTTTATTTTTTACCAGAAGCTTAAATTCTAATTTGTGTGAATCTAGCTCAAGAAACAAAGGACTTTCATACAAACTTTCATCCCTTATTTCACCCCCTTAAGAGATGAATTTTCTAAAATTCTTTCTTAGTGGGTGGTTTTGACGCTTATAGAACCTGTGTACAAAATTTCAGATCTGTATCTATAGCGGTTACGGCTCGGCGTTGATGAATCAGTCAGTCAGTCAGTCAGGACATGCTCTTTTATATATTTAGATAGATAGGGTGTAAGGAACAGGTTTCAAACTGAAAGGGCGTGATTACGATTAGTCAACGTAACTGAACAACATTCAGTAAATTCACCGTTCATTATTTTGCCTAGATATACAACGTATTAACGGAATAAGCGAAAGTGAGAAAATAGTTTGTCAGAATCGAGAGTAGAATCAATTTCACGGGTTTTTGATAGGAGTATTTTTTAAAATTTTATTATTTAAATTTTTGCCGCTTCTATTCAAAATATTTCTGTGGATACGCGCGCTGGCGACCGGGCGCCGCGCGATTTCGAGCGGTGAGGAGGGGAGTAGAGTGAGCGTGGCGGTCGCGGACTAGAACAACGAAGGAACTAGAACAATGATGAAACTTTAAAATAACAATATCTAGAAAAAAAAAAGTTTTTTTAAGATTTTCTTTACCGGAATGGATTTATTTAATAAAAGTCAGTTGGGGTGTATAAGGGTTTCGCTTATTAAATTAACAAGTTGTATACAAGCAGTGGCGTGCACTCCATAAAGACAAAAAGACACTGCCTACCCTACCTACTCTAACAAAACAATCGGATTTTATTTGGATACCTTGTCACATTGTATTTATTTATTAGTGGTATTTACTACCTACTATCATTGAAAGCATAGGTTGAAAGAAACATTCTAAAAACTTAAATTAGCTCCACCTGTCGAGTATCAGTGGTATCATCGCCTCGGTAAGTACCTGTGGTATGCACATTCCACATCGCATTATTCCGCTGCACTAGCGCCGCTACGCGCCTAACGGCAAAGACACATACTATTCCTGTCTAAATGTTTGCATGTGTGCCGACGTGGTTATGCGAATGCACTATGTGTGCGTTCTTATAAATACATGGCACACAATGATACAATTAACGCACACAATCGCACAGGGTAGGCAATGTCTCACTTTGGCCGAAAGTTACCGGAGTCTTACGTAACAATTTTAAAAAGTGACATTATAAAGACCATTATTATTACCTTTTATTATTATTATTTTCTTCGTGCTTATGTACCTATGTATTTGAATGATAAATTTTATTTATTTTTTATACTGAGTCGTCATTGTTTGTTTTGTTTTGATTTGTTTTGGCGATAGTAGGCAAATAAATATAAGATTTGAGAAAACAGAAAACGGAAAATTTCGAACCCCATTTTTAAATTAAACACACAAACCAATACGTATTAGTATTTTGGTAAGTAATAGCATCGAAAATTTTTTGCCTACCCTGTCTAAAATCTCTGTGCACGCCACTGTATACAAGGCGTAACAGAAAGGGTACGTCGACCTTGAAGGATGTGATTCTGCCCATGAAACTGAACAACTTACCCTAAGGAACATAGGTCGAAATACGAAAAAAAAATTTTTACCCCCCAATAGAAACTGAACCGCATTTTGCATGAGACGTCAAATTTTTTTTACATAATTCGACCTGTGTTCTTTAGGGACAGTACAGGCACAGTAAATATATAAGCTAAAGCAGTATGGAAACTCGAACCTTTTTTTGAAAAAAGAACTATTCTGCGTCGGAGCGTCAGGGTTGTAACCCAGATGTTTTGAAATAAGAATAGTATGATGAACTCAAATATTGGGGTGCTTCTATCAACTTAGTTCCTTTCAGCATGTTTTCGGACCGTAAAACTAAACAAATTTTTCCGAAACCCTTAGTCGCCTTTTACGACACAAGGAAAGGTTAAGAAGTCACTTAGTCGCCTTTTACGACACACGGGAAGGTTAAGTCACTTAGTCGTGTTTTATGACACAAGGACAGATAAAGACACTTAGTCGCCTTTTATGACACAAGGGCAGATGAGGACACTTAGTCGCCTTTTATCACGCAAGGGCAGATTAAGATACTTAGTCGCCTTTTATCGCACAAGGACAGGGACATACTTATAGGAACTCTGTACCTATTTGTTTGTATTATGGTTTTACTCGTAGCACCCACGACTTACTTCAGCGCGAAAACTGCTTATTTTCCTGTAGCGGTGTGCGCATGTGTAAGTGTGCCAGTTTTGGACGTTTGTTAGGAGTTTCCATACTGCTTTAGCTTATATATTTACTGTGGTACAGGGTTGTCTCACATCCTTCATGGTTGATATGGCCTTACTGTTACACCCTTTAAATGAATCCTACTATTTTTCAGACTGCAAACCCTTTTATCTCAAACCCAATAGGATCAGTACAAATTAGTCTTTAAGAAAATGAATATCTATAGGGTGACTTTTAATTAGTTCTTGATAGTCAAAGATACGCATGTACTCATGATACTGAACAACTTTTCCCAAGGAACATAGGTCGAAATACGAAAAACCAAATTTGACCTCTCATACAAAACGCGCTATCAGCTGAATAAGTTTCTATGGGAGGTCAAAATTGATTTTCGTTTTTCGACCTATGTTCCTTGGGGAAAGTTGTTCAGTATCATGAGTACATTCATACCTTTTTCTATCAAGAACTAATTAAAAGTCACCCTATATAGGCGGAGGTTTGTTACAGGTACAACAATATTTGTTAGTGTCAGGCAACGAAGCAGTTGACCCCAACATAATTCTCTCAGGCAGATTTCATTTGACAGGATGATAAAGTATCATGAACTAAATGTAAATTTCAAAATACCCAAAAAAAAATTACAAAATAATTTTTTCATACATTTTTTGTAATTTTTGCATGGAAAAATTAAAAGTACCGATTTTCTATTGGATTTTTTTATAGAAGGCTTGTCTCATACTCGTATAGTGTAATACCCCAGCAAAGTTTCATCGACTGAGGATTTAATGCGGGGGTCTTCATACAACGATCCGCTTCGTTGCCTAGACTAATTTAGCTTTTTAGCTTATTGATATGATGATAAAGCTGCTGTAAACATTCCTAACATGAATAAATAAAAGTTTCAAGAAATGAAAAAAATAAAAATATTGGCCTCTATACAAACTGTTCAATAAAGTGTGCAAATGTATGGAGGCGATTTTTTTAATAATTTCCTGAATATTTTATTTTAGAAAGTTGTTCAGTTACGTTGACTGATCATGCCTATTTTTACCAACAACCGCGGTCCATGGTGCCACCCGTAACGCTAACAAGCGTGGTGACTACGGTACTTCCCCTTTAAATTGTACCACGCGTTTTTTTTTGCTGGAATTCTGGAGGGAGTTCCCTGTCCTGCAGTGGAAGTTTCATAGGATGTTATAATAATGATGAACCCTATACAGAAGTCATGTTAGAACGACCCTACTCATCATCATCATCATGACATCCCATGAAACGTCCACTACAGGACAGGGAGCTCCCACCAAAATTCCAGTTTTTACTGAAACAATGTGGACGGGAAGTACCATAGTCACTACTCTTGTTAGTGTTACGGCTGGCCCCATGGACCACGGTTGTTGGTGACCGCAGAATGATAAGATGATACGATACAACGAAGGATGCTGCTGCCCATCCTCTAGTTCATTAACCCTTAATCGCCTCTTACGACACCTACGGGTTGAGATGGGTTGGTACTATTCTTTGCCGGCACCACACGGGGCACGGGGGTAGGGTTACAGCATGTACGTACCTGATGCCGCTCGAACTCTCCCTTGATGCGCTCCCTGGCGCGCAGCTCATGTACGTACCTGATGCCGCTCGAACTCTCCCTTGATGCGCTCCCTGGCGCGCAGCTCATGTACGTACCTGATGCCGCTCGAACTCTCCCTTGATGCGCTCCCTGGCGCGCAGCTCATGTACGTACCTGATGCCGCTCGAACTCTCCCTTGATGCGCTCCCTGGCGCGCAGCTCATGTACGTACCTGATGCCGCTCGAACTCTCCCTTGATGCGCTCCCTGGCGCGCAGCTCATGTACGTACCTGATGCCGCTCGAACTCTCCCTTGATGCGCTCCCTGGCGCGCAGCTCATGTACGTACCTGATGCCGCTCGAACTCTCCCTTGATGCGCTCCCTGGCGCGCAGCTCATGTACGTACCTGATGCCGCTCGAACTCTCCCTTGATGCGCTCCCTGGCGCGCAGCTCATGTACGTACCTGATGCCGCTCGAACTCTCCCTTGATGCGCTCCCTGGCGCGCAGCTCATGTACGTACCTGATGCCGCTCGAACTCTCCCTTGATGCGCTCCCTGGCGCGCAGCTCATGTACGTACCTGATGCCGCTCGAACTCTCCCTTGATGCGCTCCCTGGCGCGCAGCTCATGTACGTACCTGATGCCGCTCGAACTCTCCCTTGATGCGCTCCCTGGCGCGCAGCTCATGTACGTACCTGATGCCGCTCGAACTCTCCCTTGATGCGCTCCCTGGCGCGCAGCTCATGTACGTACCTGATGCCGCTCGAACTCTCCCTTGATGCGCTCCCTGGCGCGCAGCTCATGTACGTACCTGATGCCGCTCGAACTCTCCCTTGATGCGCTCCCTGGCGCGCAGCTCATGTACGTACCTGATGCCGCTCGAACTCTCCCTTGATGCGCTCCCTGGCGCGCAGCTCATGTACGTACCTGATGCCGCTCGAACTCTCCCTTGATGCGCTCCCTGGCGCGCAGCTCATGTACGTACCTGATGCCGCTCGAACTCTCCCTTGATGCGCTCCCTGGCGCGCAGCTCATGTACGTACCTGATGCCGCTCGAACTCTCCCTTGATGCGCTCCCTGGCGCGCAGCTCATGTACGTACCTGATGCCGCTCGAACTCTCCCTTGATGCGCTCCCTGGCGCGCAGCTCATGTACGTACCTGATGCCGCTCGAACTCTCCCTTGATGCGCTCCCTGGCGCGCAGCTCATGTACGTACCTGATGCCGCTCGAACTCTCCCTTGATGCGCTCCCTGGCGCGCAGCTCATGTACGTACCTGATGCCGCTCGAACTCTCCCTTGATGCGCTCCCTGGCGCGCAGCTCATGTACGTACCTGATGCCGCTCGAACTCTCCCTTGATGCGCTCCCTGGCGCGCAGCTCATGTACGTACCTGATGCCGCTCGAACTCTCCCTTGATGCGCTCCCTGGCGCGCAGCTCATGTACGTACCTGATGCCGCTCGAACTCTCCCTTGATGCGCTCCCTGGCGCGCAGCTCATGTACGTACCTGATGCCGCTCGAACTCTCCCTTGATGCGCTCCCTGGCGCGCAGCTCATGTACGTACCTGATGCCGCTCGAACTCTCCCTTGATGCGCTCCCTGGCGCGCAGCTCATGTACGTACCTGATGCCGCTCGAACTCTCCCTTGATGCGCTCCCTGGCGCGCAGCTCATGTACGTACCTGATGCCGCTCGAACTCTCCCTTGATGCGCTCCCTGGCGCGCAGCTCATGTACGTACCTGATGCCGCTCGAACTCTCCCTTGATGCGCTCCCTGGCGCGCAGCTCATGTACGTACCTGATGCCGCTCGAACTCTCCCTTGATGCGCTCCCTGGCGCGCAGCTCATGTACGTACCTGATGCCGCTCGAACTCTCCCTTGATGCGCTCCCTGGCGCGCAGCTCGGCCTGGACGCGCGTCAGGGCGCGCATGTACGAGCGGCACTTATCGACCAGAGCCGCCTCCGGTAACGAGTCTAAGCTTGATGCTATATTTTCAAGCGAATCTGTAAATTATGAAGATTCCTATGTTATAACATTAAACGAGCAATATTTGTATGCTACACTATTAAACGAGCAATATTTGTATTATATTTGTAATCGGTTTCTCGAAAACGGTTCTAACGATTTCGATGAAATTTTACCATACGGGGGTTTTGGGGGCGAAAAATCGATCTAGCTAGGTCTCATATCTGGGAAAATTCGTTTTGTCCGTTTTTGAGCATTTTGTATATTCCGCGTTTTAGACAGAAACTTACAGTGTTATCTGTTGGCGAGTAGAATAGCTTGCCCACCCGATGTTATTATGAGAGCAGGACGGAGCGATGCGTATCTCTGTCGCTCCAATATCTTTCACATCGCTCCATCCTGCAACAACGTAGCTGTCATTTTAAACATGCTACATTATATCGACTGCACACTGCAGGTTATTTTAGCTCGCCTGAGGGCCTTCTCGTTTTTAGGGTTCCGTACCCAAAGGGTGAAAAACGGGACCTCATGCCACAGATGTCCGTCTGTGAGCGGGCTGTATCTTATGCACCTTAATGGGTAGACAGTGGAAATTTTAATAAATTATGTACTTCTGTTGCCAAGTAGGTACGTTATGTATAACAAGTACTAAAAATAAGAAAATTGAGGGCTCCCCTACTAAAAACGTCGTTTTATTCGTGTAACCCGTCTTTTATTTATATAACCCTAACACAGGTCGAAATACGAAATACCAAGTTTGACCTCCCATTCAAAATGCGCTATCAGCTGATGCAGTTTCTATCGGAGGTCAAAATTGTTTGTTCTATGACCTACGTTCTTTGGGAAAAGTTGTTCAGTTTCATGGACAGATTCACACCCTTTAGTATTATCGCACTTTTCCGTTACACGCTGTATAAGGGACCTCGCGCACTAGCGGTTACGACCACGGCCAGTGGCCGCATTAACCAGAAGCCATATGAACGTCCGCGCACTCAGCCGCAACGGCCAACTTAGTAAATCTGGTCGTTGGCCGTGGTCGTGGCCGGCTAGTGCGCGAGATCCCTAAGGGGATGGTCAGGTCTTTTTATGATTGGTTCGTGGTGTTACCTAGTTGCGGCTGCATTTCGATCTCGGTGGAGTGAGGGACGCAATGTGCCTCTCGTAGGAAATGTTCTTCGGTTAAGCTGAACGATAGCACCCTTGATGATAACACGTCGCCACCCTCCTAAAATGTCATTTAAAAAATGCGATACATACAAAAAAGTAGCAACTGCAAAGTTTGTAATACCAAAGTCAATGACAAAGAGGTATGGTGCTCTGATAGTCCCGCAAAAAACAACATTGTATAAAACGACTCTTAAGGGCCTGTCCGCACAATGTCCGCGAATTTTTATCGCGCGATTTTTTTCTCGCAATTCTGAAACACATTGAATATCCGCACTGGCGGTAAAAAAATCGCGATTTCTTTCTATGTCAAGCGCGGGACATAATTTGCGCGAATAAATATCGCGCGGGAATAATTCGCTGTGCGGGACAGGCCCTTATAGGGATCCTAGTCACTACTATTATGTGTCTGTTTTTTTTTTAAATATCTAAATCTAAATAAGTATATAAAATTGCTTGTCCTGACTGACTGATTTATCAACGCCGAGCCGTAACCGCCATAGCTACAGAGCTGAAATTTTGTACTGTAACGGAACTAGCTTCATCCGTACAATTTCACTCAAAACTTTAGTAGATCTTAAAATAATTTACAATACTAAAAGATACTGAACTTTGAATTAATATTTTCGTAATTTATTTGATCTACGGAACTCTAAAACTTCTTCAAATATTAAAAAGGTTGAATATGTATTGGAAGTGAGCAAAACAAAGAGTTTTATAGTTGTTTGTAATGCTGAGTCGTGATTGGATGGAGGAGTTTGTGCAGATTTGAATTTTATTTAAATATTTTGGAACAAGGAAGCGTCAGTTTTTCTATGCGAGCAGAATGGAGGAGTAATTTTAGTGAAAAGTCAAAATTTCCAAATGTAAATTTGGAAAAGTGAAAGTTCAGGAGCAGCAGCAGAGAAAGAAGATTTTTACGAAAAACACAATAAGCTAAGTATTTTAGGGTGATTTGCCTCTCAGTTAGATAAAATAGGCTCAAATCTCGTTTTAGGATTCTAAAGATTTCATTCAAGGGTTTCCATTGAAAATGGCTTTTGCAAAGGAGTTTTATTTCAATGTTTTATTTTTTTGTGTTACCTTTTAGCAGGACAAACAGAGCTCTGGAGGTCTGAACGGATTTTGTGAGAAATATTAAATATAACCATATATTCAAGAGATGGCAAGGCATCTTAAAATCTTAGTTTAATTTTTCTTTAAACTTTACAGGAGGTGCATGCAATGAGATTTACCTGAAATTTGTCTAGTAAGTGATTCAATCCTAAGAATATGGAGAGTATCAAAATCTACTCAAATTGCTGATTAGTTCTCTTCACCTCAGTTCGTCTATGAGAACCTAGGATGAACAGGAACAGACTGGTAAAGTAGCCTTTGTTCATATTTGTACTTTCTTTTTCACCCGAACCGATAAGTAAGTATATGACAACTTTCCCAAGATTGGTATGAAACTTAGATTGTTTACATCATATATTATGTACTTAAACTTGGTCAAACTTCTCTAAGTTTTTGTTTAATACAATCAATTTTCCAACATAGGAAAGATTAAAAAACAATAATTTTAAAGTTAAAATTTACAAATAAATTAACTTTTCTGATGATTTATTTTAGAGTAAAGTTTTATTGGTTCAAAATGTTACTACAGTAAGGAGATATCAAACATTCAAAACTACAAATTGTTTATTCTTTTACTAAGACTACAAGCTTAAATAAATAGCTGATAATCTATGAAATTGTTTGAGAAAATACAATCTCAGTATATTTGTGATATACCATATGGAGTCATTATATACACAAAAACAGTTATATGTATCATCTAGTACATAGTATCAAAGAAAATTATTGATTCAATATAAAAACAGATTGAACTAAAAGGACTAGAAAAATATCAGTCTCTTTCATTGTCAAAGTTAAGTTGAAGAAAAATGTAATAAGATAAATTACAGTTTTAGAGAAGTTTGATTGGTTCTATTATGAATTATGTTTGTTATTTTGTTTTTGCTTGCTTTCATACATTCAACTGAGTAAATAACTAAAACATGGGTTTGGTATAAAAAAATAATCTCTAGGGAATGATTTTATAAAATAATAAGTGATTTAATACTCAATATTCTACTTCAATTTAAAATCTACTTATTTGCTTTTATTCAACGGAGAAATAATTTAAAACATTGACTAGAAATATTCAGGTACTAATTTATTTTTAGGGATTTATATTTATTTTAGGATAACATATTTATTTTATTACGGTTCTCACTTAGAATTTCTGGGTTGCTACTTTAGTGTGGGGTATCATCCTAGACGATTACTCTAAAGGCCACTAAACAGTTTAAAATGGACTCAATAAATTTTAGGTTTTAGGTAGATCAGAACACTAGCGCTAGGAAATATTAGATCATAGTTAAATTATATATTTTTCTTGGATCAATTAGACTTAGTTAGGATTTTAGTTAATACTTAATTCAGTTATACATTTCAGGTTCTTCATAATCTTTTAAACTTACATACTTTTTTTTTAATTGGATAGAATATAGTTAGCTTAGGTTAAGTAGGTTGTTACAGTACACAGGTTTATTGCACTTCAAAACCATCCACTAAGGAAGGATTTTCCAAAACTCATCCCTTAAGGGGGTGAAATAAGGGATGAAAGTTTGTATGAAAGACCTTTATTTGAATTTAAGCTTCCGGTAAAAAATAAAGAAATAGGTGTTTAAGCATTAATTAAAAATCACCTTTCAAGGGGTTGAATAAGGGGATGGTTTTTGACTCGCGCGCCGAGGGTTCCGATATACCTATAGTATTTTTGGAAGCAATAAAGTCCATTTTCAGGACCGCAAAACTAAATTTGTTTGTAAAGGTTTTTTGCAGATTTTTTAAAAACTGTGCAACTTAGATCGTTTTATTTTTGCTGTAACGTTTACATAAGCTTCTGTCAACTGTAATTAATTCAGATTTTTCCTTTTACTAACTTCGGAGAAAAGGGGGAGGGAATGGTGTTTTTTTTGACATTTTTCATCATAACTTGAAAACTAAGAGACGTAAAAAAATACAAAAATATATTTTAGAATGTACAAGTAAAGCCCTTTCATATGATACCCCACTCGACCTAGTAGCGACAATTTGAAATTTGATCCCCCCTTTTTTTCATGTGCAATTAAATTGGACATCTATATTCTAAAACTATTCCAAATTTCAGGTCAATAGCATGAGTGGTTGCTGAGATATAGAGGTATGACAGACAGACAGACAGACGGACAGACAGAGCGGCACCATAAGGGTTCCTTTTTTTACCATTTTGGTATCGGAACGGAACCCTTATAGGATCTGTCAGTCTGTCTGTCTGTCAAGACCCTTTTTCTCACGAACGAGAAGAGGTATCAGGTTGAAATTGATAACGAATATTAAAGTCCATAAACCACACAAGATCTGAAAATTTCAATTGTATACAAAGACGCAATCAAAAGATATGGCTTTTTATGTCCTCATCTCCATACATTTATGCAAAAAAGCAAAACCTACAGGGTACTTCCCGTTGACCTAAAATTATGAAATTTGGCAAGAAGCTAGTTCTCACAGTACAAATAAATGGAAAAGGCTAAAATCATAAAATATTTCAATTTTGGATGGTCGCGGAGTTTTTAAAATCAAAGAGCAAAAGCTTTTAGTATATCATATGGTAGATAAGTACGGAACCCTTAGGGCGCGAGTCCGACTCGCACTTGGCCGGTTTTTTATAGGTAGAATTATGAAAAATTTGTTTTAAGCTCTCCGTAAAAAATAAAAAAGTACGTGTTTTAGAATTTCTCAAAATTCATCCCCTAAGGGGGTGAAATAAGGGATGAAAATTTGTATGAAAGTTCTTTGTTTCTTGAGTAAGATTCACACAAATTTGACTTTGAGCTTTTGGTAAAAAATAAAGCAACACATGTTTAAGCATTTCTTAAAAATTTCAAGGGTGTGAAAAAGGGGATGATTTTTGTTCCGTATGTTGGTCTATAAGTCTTTCATTTTTATAGGATGAATTATAGAAATTTGGTTTTGAGATCTTGGTAAAAAATAAAAAAGTACGTTTTAGAATTTTTAAAAATTCATCCCATCCATCCCCTTGGGGGGTGAAATAAGAGATGAAAGTATGTATGAAAGTATGTATGAAAGTCCGTCAGTTTTGAAGTAAGGATCTTCAAAATTTGTATTTAGACTGACGACTAAAAATTAAGTTTTACGTGTTTCAAAGTTTTTGAAAATTCTACACCCTAAGGGGTGAAAAGGGGGATGAAGTTGAAAATCCTTCATTTTCAAAGTAAAATCCACTAAATTATTATTTAGGCAATAGGGTTGTAATTCTGTGGAACGCACATCACTGTTATTGAAATTCCACCCCAAATTCAACCCCTAAAAGAGGGAAATGGGTTTAAAAAGTCTAAAAACCCATATGGGTATCGTTTGTATGGTTTATCGGGTCGCTGATTACGAAAACTTAAATAATTTTGAAATCCAACGTGGTGGACGTGAAATACCATCATCCCCTGGGGATGGGTTTGGGGTGCGATAGGGTAAAAATGTCTAAAAATCAAAATGGGTGTCGTTTGTATGGTTTATCGGGTCGCTGATTAGGAGAACTACAACAATTTTGAAATCCAACGTGGTGGACGTGAAATACCATCATCCCCTGGGGATGGGTTTGGGGTGCGATAGGGTAAAAATGTCTAAAAATCAATATGGGTGTCGTTTCTATGTTTATATAAGGATAGGGATATCGGTTAAGATGGCGTTAGGGATAGTGAGAGGGAGAAGGAGAGGGAGGGGGATACGGAGGTGGAGGGGGATGTTGAGAGGGAGGGGGAGAGGAAGATACTGCACATTTTCTGAATTTCACGCGAGCGAAGCCGCGGGCACAGCTCGTTTTTTATAATAACTCAATGACCCTATCTCTATTTATGCGCCAAGTATCCTTCCTTTTGTTAAGTTCCTTACATTTGAGTTTCTGTTGCGAATTACTTTCCAGATTAATAATCATCGCCACCTAGTTTCAGTGAGTTTTAAGCTTTTCCGGGATACCATTTTTACTTAACCACACGTGCCCTTGGGTGGTACCCAAACTTTTTTTGCAGTAGAAATCTAGCGTTTTGGCCAAAATGCGCATAAACTGACTTCCTAACCAGCCCTATCCGATATCCCGGATGCCGGATACCAGATGCCATACACAAAGGTTGTTTAGGGCTTGCATTCTGAGAAATAAAACTTGGGAGCTAGGTTTCTTGAAGCGCTCGTGAAAATTTCATTAGGTTGCTCTGCAGTGTGTGACGCACCTCCACATACATGTGCTATATTGTAAGAACGCATGTACTCTTATTTAGTAGTCAACATACGAATATTTTGAGAGACAGTCGTTTCCTTTGTGCCGCTCCCGACAGCCACCTTACAGCTCGATAGGTTGCTTAACTGGTATTGGGTACTACCGATACCCAACGACAATCTAGAGTGAGTTTCAAAACGTTAACAACAACCCTTTGACAGCAGTCTGTCTCGACCACACCTATGGACGTCATATACCGCTATCCCAGGGGTGGAAACTGATTCCATAGCTAAAAATACTGATTTTACTGACTCGAACACTCTGAAAAACTGACTATTTACTGACCTTCCATCGGTCAATTTAGCATCAAAATATGTATGTGATACTAAAGCAACTTAATACTTCGGGAACAAGCTATGAGCATCAGTGTAGCAGTAGGAAGGCACAGCTTAAGGCTTAGCGCTAGGGCCCCTTCACTACCTTACGTACTTAAAAGATATGACGAACCTAATAAACACATGCGTTTACCAGTTCACCGAAAATTCTTACCCATTATTTAGCCCTATCACCCATTAGCAGTCTGGCCAACGATCCAAGAGTCAGACTAACCCTACACCATACCAATGATATCCCGGACATCAGCTTGTACGAGATTAGTATGGCTCTCAACAGCTTAGAAACAACAAGGTACCCCCGGGCACTCATATAATCACTCAATTCTATCATACTCGGGAAAACGCCACAGGCATGGCACAGAAGTGTGGTGGTGTTCTTCTTTAAAAGGGTGATAAGACCCTGCTGAAGATTACAGACCCATCTCACTTCTTAGGCATGTCTATAAGCTGTTCTCGAGAGTCATTACGAAACGTCTCGCGCGCAGGCTCGACGACTTCCAGCCTCCCGAACAAGCCGGTTTCCCTAAAGGCTTCAGTAAAATAGACCATACGCTACGGTAAGTTATACTGAAGACCGAAGTGTATAACCAGCCACTTTGCCTAGCGTTTTTGGACTATGAGAAGGTCTTCGCTTCGATCGAGAGCGAGACATGTGCTGTGCTAAGATCTCTCCACAGGAGCCAAGACGGCTATCGGTACATAGGAGGGTTGAAGGATCTGTACAAAAACGCCACTTTGTCAGTTCGTCTTCAGGGCCAGGACTCGAAACCTATCCAATTGCAGCGAGGAGTGAGACAGCGAGACGTAATATCTCGTAAACTATTCACCGCTGCATTGGAAGATGTCTTCACTCTCCTAGACTGGAAAGGACTTGGCATTAATAACAATGGCGAGTACATGACACACCTTCGATTTGTCGTAATGGCTGAGATCCTGGAGATCTCGGCACGATGCTCAATAACCTCAGTAGTTTTTCACAACAAGTGGGTCTTAAAATGAACATGGCTAAGACGAAAATTAGCCCTTGTTGTACCCACTCCACTCAAAGTTGGAGACTCTACGCTCGAAGTTGTCGATGAATACGTATACCTGGGACAAACAGTCCGGCTGGGTAAATACAATTAGAGAAAGAGGTAACTCGTCGTATCCGACTCGGATGGGCAGCGTTCGGGAAGCTTCGCAATATCTTCACGTCCAAAATACCGCAGTGTCTCAAGACGAAAGTCTTTGACCAGTTTGTGTTGCCAGTGATGACACATGGCACCGAGACGTGGCCGCTCACGAGGGGCCTTATCAGGAACCTCAAAGTCACCCAAAAGGCTATGGAAGGGGTTATGCTTCGAGTCTCTCTACGGGATCGAATCAGAAATGAGGAGATCCGCAGAAGAAAGAAAGTAATTGACATAGCCCTTAGAATTGCCAAACTGAAATGGCAGTGGGCAGGGCACACCGCAAGAAGAACCGATGGCCGATAGGGCGTAAAAGTTCTAGAGTTGCAACCACGTACGGGTAGACGAAGCGTTGGCAAGCCCCCTACAAGGTGGACCGACGATCTGGTGGCGGTCGCGGGAAGACGCTGGATGTGAGCAGCGCAGGATCGGTCGTCATGGAGATCTTAAGGGGAGGCCTATGTCCAGCTGTGGACGTCCGGCTGATATGATGATGATGACTTGAATTAAGTTCACATTGTTGGTTAAGTGGTCTGATGAAGTCAGATAAGTGCTTAACACAGGTTAAAACGAGTCCGTTCAATCTGGCTCCTACTTTTCAAGGTACAACCGTACCGGTTACCGACAGCTTTGAGGTTCTTGGCATGAAGTTATGTGCAAAGAACTTTGGCGCCAACATTGAGTCAAAAGCCCGAACTGCGGAAAAAAAGCTGGGTATCCTCAAAAAAGTTAAGCGTTACTTCACACCTGGCTGGACAGCTTCTAGTTTTATATAAAGCACAAGTCCGATCCTGCATGGAGAACTAGCTGCACTTAACTCGATAGATCGCAGAGCCAAGAAGCTCGTTGGTAATAAGATGGTGAAAACCCAGTTTCACAGTGTGACCCACCGTCAGAAAGTTGCATGTCTGTCGGTCTTTTACAGTCTTCTTGTCCCGTGTGGTGCCGGCAAAGAATAGTACCAACCCATACATACCCGTGGGTGTCGTAAGAGGCGACTAAGGGTTAAATGGAGGATGGGCAGCCGCATCCTCCTTTGTATCTAACATCTTACTTACTGCGGTCACCTACAACCGCGGTCCATGGTGCCAGCCGTAACGCTAACAAGCGAGGTGACTACTTCCCCTCCACATTTTTCCAGCAAAAGCTAGAATTCTGGAGGGAGCTCCCTGTCCTGTAGTGGACGTTCATGGGATGTTATGATGACTGCGGAGAGTGTGTCCAAGAGCTCCATGAGCTTATCCTACCGCCCCCCTTCTACTGAGCTAGATCGAGGTCAAGAGTAAGCCCATCAACTATTTAAAAAAATATGTGCGAGGGAAAGACCCGAAAATCTTAACAATTGAAAAAACAAGACTTGTAATGAAATGAACAAAAACCACATGTTTTCACCAAATTTTACAGAAAATTTAACACTTTGATGAAGGAAAGATAATACCCCTGGTCTCAGATCCTCAAAATACTGACTTTACTGACAGCTTTTCGAAAAAACTGACTTTTACTGACCTTCGTCAAAAAAACTGACTTTTACTGACTTTACTGACCATTTTCCACCCCTGCTATCCTGCTGTCAGGGTTATTTTTACCCGATTCGGAATGCAACCCTACTTAAACAATTTTTTTTGGCATTACATGTGAGTGGAGTAAGGCCATCGTAATAGGTCCATTTTGACAGCTGTCAAACGTATGAACAATTACGACCTGCAAAGAAAAATGAACCCTGTGTGTTGGTGATAAGAAAACGTCAAAACGGACTTCTTACATTAGCCCTACTTTTAGTAGGAGATTGTTAGTCCTTTCTATTAGTCTATGCTTTTGTTTTACCTTATTTTGCAGCACGCCGTCAGGTTGAGCGCCGTCTGGTACATCTGGAGCCGTATCCTGGACCACATTCAGTTGCTCCAGCTCATGCATAACATCTGACAACAAAATACAAAGTGTCAAAAGCGGGTTCACTATCTGTTTTACCACTCCAACAAAATGAAAAGAAAAAAATATGTCCCATAAGTACAAAATGCTGATCCAGTTACTGATACAGAACCCACCAATCTTACCACACAGTTTTGAATTCCATTCGTGGTGAGATACTTGAGACAATTTGGCTGGTCAAATTAGAGCTTCAGTTTAGAGATGTCACTAATTAGTTATTCGCAATTTCAATTTTGGCCACCACTAAGCGACAACGACTAACGACACGCAAATTAATTAAAATCCTTCATAAATTAATATGTAACACCTACATGGCTACATATTAATGTGGGTGTTGTAAGACGTGAATAAGGGATTATGAATGGGCAGCAGCGGTCACCAACAATAGTTAGTTAGGGTGCTGGCTGCAATTTGGGTATATGATTTGCTCATGATTCATATTCTACAAAGTAGAAAATCGCAAAATTTCACAACCACAGGCAGGATTCGAACCTGCTTCTTCTGCGTAAGTACGCGTACTGCGTAAGTACAGCAAAAATGCTTGCTAGGTGGCAGCACAAACGCAACGTTGGAATGCGTATAGAGGTCGCTAAATTTCACAACATCGGGCAGGACCACAGTAGCCTAGTTGGTAAAGCGTCTGCGGTACTTATGCAGAAGACGCAGGTTCGAATCCTGCCTGTGGTTGTGAAATTTTGCGATTTTCTACTTTGTAGATTTATCCGAACACAGGAAGTGTTAAAATAAAAATCATTTTCATGATTCATATTCATAGGGATGATAGATCAGCTCAATACATGGTCCTTACAAGTTTTTCTGTGCGTCGCGTCGCTGCGTTTTTGAGTTAAAGCAAAAAAAATTAAAATAAGATACTAAATATTGTTTTTTTTTTGTCTGCCTTTGTGGCTCCTGTTTGAAATACTTCTGAAGATGTAGAAAATCGAAGAGGCAGACATGCAGGGCTCTGCATTATCACAGGACGAAGTAGTGAATTTTTGCATTTTGAAGCGCTGTAACTTTACAATGCAGGGCTATTAGGGTAGCAGACTATTTTTCTGGGTTTTTTATTCATTGTATTTAATCAGATAGTCATAGTCTGCCAGGTGTACGTTTCATTGTCAAATTTCAAAACAGTTAAAACTTATTTCCTCAAAAACGCAGGGGTGTGGATGTCCGCCAATATTTTTTGTATCTTTTAGAGGATGCTCCTTATCATCAGTCAAAGAGGCAGACATGAGCAAATCATATAGAAATTTGTCCTTCATCACCCTTACTAAGTGGTCACCAACCGCACTTACAAGCGTGGTGACTATTGTAAATCTCCTGTAAAGTACCTGGCTTTTTTGCTGGAGTTTTGGAGGGAGCTTGCTATACTGCAGTGGACATTTCATGGGTTGTTATGTTATACACTGGACAAAAGAAAAATTCAATCTGCATGTCTGTATAATTAAAAAATGTACAAACCTTCAGACCAAACAGTTTTAGAAAACATTCTATGATTCAGCCAGACCTGAGATTCTCTAGGCCAGCATGGCTCACCGCCTTCAAACCCAAACTTATGTGTTTCAGGCAATGTGCACTGATAATCTTCCAGCCCGATTTCAGGCGCAGACCAGGGTATGTTTTGAGCCATATCCAAAACCTGTGTCTCCTTCCAATCACCGCAGTTGTCAGACATTGGTTCTGGCGGTGTAAGTGCTCTCGGATTATCTTGTGCTGATGTAAAATCTGGTATTTCTGGTGTAAATTCTGGTCTATCTGGTGTAAAATCAGGTCTGTCTGGTGTAAAACCATCAGGGTTTTTCCCAAGTCTCTCTGAAGCTATGTCAGACTTTTGGGAATCAGTTTTTGGGGTTTTCGGTGAAACAGGTGGTGTCAAGAAATTTTTATCTAAAAATATAAGAAAATAATAATATTTTAATAATTTAAAAAAAGTAATATCATAAAATATTAATATTCTAAAAATATAATTTAATCTTTTCCTGAACATCATAATCTAGATCCTATCAAGGCCAGAGTGAACAGACTTTTCTTTTTTTTTTTTCTTTTTCTTCAGCCCCATCGTTACTTACCACCAGGAGAGATCAGGGTGAAATGCTCACCCATTAACACAAAAAATCTGAGCTTTTAATAGATACCTCCGCATTCTACACTGCATGCAGTTTCAATCCCCACCCATGGGTAACACTTATGTGCTGAATAATATACCTAGTGTAAAACTTAAGGTCCTTACCATCACTCTCCATAAAAGCCTCATTGAGGACAGATTTTTCCATATTTTCAGCTGGCTCCACATCATAAGTCTTATTCAACTTGTTTTTCGAAGACTTGGTTTGTCGTAGCTTACTAGAAAACATAACATAAAACTTATTTTAAATAGTTGTTGCCTGCAACTTCATATGTGTGGAATTCAGGAAACAGTAGCCTATGTCCTTCCCCATGTTTCAAACTAGGTATTTACATACAAAATTTTATTAACATTGCTTCCCCAACAAGAAATGAATAACATTGCTTCATATTGTATTTATATTTGTGGGTTATTTGCCTGAATGAAAAACTATTATTATTATTATATTATTATAAAATTTAATAGAGACAGAGTTGTACCAATAAAAACTTAAATAAGTACTTAATTACTATGTGATGAATAACATTTTGTAATATTAGATATTAGTAGGTATTTAATAAAGGCATAATGAGGTCGATTCTAGCATGGCTGCTAAATTTATGATTAAAATTTGACAGGTCTAAAAGTGATGCTGTCTTTTTTCAGCCTATATGCAGTAACAAAGATAGCAAACATTTTTAGACCTGCCAAATTATAGCCTTAAATTTAGTGGCCATGCTAGAATCGCCCCCAATATTCTGATATGTTGATTGACCCAAACGACAATTTTGCTATTGGGCAGAATCGTGGTACGGAGCTAACTTCAGAGCAGTCCGATCCGATCGTCTATTAGTACTTTAAGACTATACTGTTTGAAGTGCATAATCTATCTAAATATAAAAATGAATTGCTATATGTCAGATGGAGCAGCAGGTACTTGAGAAGGGCTTGGCCGATTCTTTTTCGTTGTATACCTACATTATTTTCAACACAATATTTGCATGGAAAGAAAACTGAAAAGTTTCCCAGAAAAGGATTATGCCTAAAAGCAGGCCAAAACTCAATCAATGCTTATTCATATGCCAAAATGAATGGTCTGAATCATGTGTCTCTTGATTTTACCATCTTAAGCCCTGTGAGAAAGGGAAATAAAATTTATTTATTTGTTTTTCCGGCCAACCAAAATTGGTAACTTTCAACTGTATTTCGGCGACGATTTGGTCAAGACGCATGTTTAGCCTAACTTCCATAGGATTTTGAGCACGGTTCTTTAGAAATTGAGATTAACTGAAAGTGTTTCCCGTGCGAAGCCAGGGCGGGCCGCTAGTGAAATAAGAAAATTAAATATTTATAATAATACATACTCGAGTTTATCATTTGCAGTGTCTTTTCTATCCTTTTTGTGAACTTCACTACACAACTTCCAGTTTTTCTGCTTGCGATAAAACTCAAGTTTAAATAAACCACCTAGGTCAGCCTTCGTCTTTTTACATTCCCCAGACATCTTTAGATGTAAGAGTGCACCAAAAATAAGAACATCCAATCGAATTTGCCCAATTGCACATTAAAAATTACTGCAATAAACAAAATTTTTTCGTCTTTGCCGGCATGTCGGTAGACGCATAAAGTTTCATTCATGAATGTCAACTGCGCTTATAATTTCATTCAAGTGTATTTGAATATCATCCTGAAAAGAGAAAAAATATTAATAATGTGTACAGCTTTTATCTTACTCTCACATAACACTAATGTTTTTAACTGATGCAACGAAGCGAACATGGATTGATTGATCGTCTCATAGGGGCTAAAAAAATATATTGATCGTTTTCTGCGATGACGTGGTGTATCCGAACACAAACTGATGACGTTCGTTCTGTCAACCTGTCTGATCTGACATTTCACAAAACAATTTTTTTTATTGCGAACTGTGCGAAAAGGTGGTCGCGATGTCGACGAATTTAAATTTATTAATAGTTGTAGCGATAGTGTTTTTTGTGCGAGCCGATAGCCAGGCAGTGCATAAACGTTTTGAATACAAATATTCCTTCAAACCTCCGTACCTAGCGCAAAAAGATGGTTCTGTTCCCTTTTTTGAGTACGGTGGAAGTAAGTGAAATTTTTGGTTAATATTCTGTGTTCAACGCCTTGGTTTACTTTTTAACTGGTGTAAGATTTGTCTAACTTCCATCTGAGTGTAAGAAATTGAAGCTTTAAGTTATAAAAGCTGAAAAATCGAGTGAAGTTCAGTTGTTGTTACGGTTTTTCGACTCTACAAACGACACGTCAGTGGTATCTGTCAAGTGTGAAAGGGACGATGTAATAGCGATCTACATGAGTGGAAAAGAGGTGAAAGAAAGTTGTCACGATTGTTTTTTTGGGTTCCACGACGGCAATGGATAAAAAATGTGCTAACTGTGAAAAATTTATTCATTACAATTTTACAGCGTTTGCGAATGTTTCGCTGTTTCTTATTAAATTGATTATGCGTTAAAAACCACGCTCTAGTCATATACTTGTTGCATATTTTATGAATTACTAACATTATTTTAAGAATATTATTTTTGTGCTGAACCAATTATTATAGAAATCATTAAAAAAGGTGCACTGCAGTAAACATTAGTGAAGTATTTATGATTTAACTAATTACCATTTAAACATTTGTTAATTAGATGGTAATTTTTAACAATTATTATACCTACTTTACCAAAGTGCAACTTTGAGGGAAATCTAAGGGGTGTTTTGAATTGGGTAGAAATTACTTCGACAGCAGGATAGCTTTAAATGACATCAATTTGCATGGTCGACACCGATTGCTGGCAAAAGATAATTATTACACAAAATATTTTTTTTTTATTATTATACCAAATTATATATGAACTATGTAAATTCAAAAAGTTTATTTCATTACATCATGCTTTGCCTATTAGATAGGCATGCAAAATATACAATTGGACCATTTGCTATAGCTGCTATAGTCTGACCGCAACCACTGTACCGTGCCTTAGAGAAGGAAAGAGCAAGAACTATACCCCTTCCAATAATTTATTTTCTCGATGACAGTGAGTAAAAAAGATATGATAAAAGTGAGTAGGAAAAAGATAGATCAAACAGACTTGACTCCTGTCAAAAAGAAAATAAATGCTTGAAAGTCCCCCCCCCCCAGTGTTGCTGCTTGCATACCTAAGCCACGGTACAGGGGTTGCAGTCAGACTATAGGCAAAGGATGACAGACGGCTGACTGACTGGCAGATGTTTCTGGAATACTTGTTTTTTAAGATGTATAGTATCAAATTTTACTATGACACTTTCCTTGCTAGGGCCCAAAGTAAAAATTATTTACACAAGGTTTCAAGATTTGTGCCAGTAGGTGCATATACAAAGCTAAATGAAAGAGTTCACCTTACCTTATCAACAATGAGAAAAATTGTTTTGAAATAATTATGTCATGGGTAGCTAATTCTATTCCGATTCACTTTCTTACTAGTCAAAGATAAAGTCTAAAATTGAATAAAATGACATAGTGTTGTTTAAAGTTTACTTTATGCTGTTATGCTAAATGTTGTATTTGAATGATTTTGCGGTCTTGATTTGAAAATTTCATATCAGCGTCTTCAAAAAGATACCTACTTAGCTTTAGTATATTTTTCGCATTATGATTTTGTTAAGACAAAGCAATAGGGAATATGCTTAATTTTTTTTTAGTTTATTAAAGATGACAAAAAGTTAAATTTAAATTTATATCGGCTAAGAAATACGGCCGATATAAGCATTTAAAACTAATAAATGTGTGCCGATTAGACGGAGAGATCTGACATGGACAGTGATATCACATGTCACTATGGCCATATAAACTAAAAGTGTTGAATTTAGTTTTTCTAGGAAGAAGCAGAAACAAATCTTCAATGGATTATAGCTTTTTTAATTTCATAGTTATTTGAAAAATCGTATTACTTAAACTGTTTATTACATAAATGAGGATTTTTCTTTTCAAATAAAAAAAATCATGCATATTCCATATTGGCCTTGCATATTCCATATTTAGCTAATTGTGTACTCCATTATTGCGACACCCTCAACAGGGTTATTGTACTAGCACTTATACATAAATTTAAGATCCTTTCACTGTACAATATGCAAATAAATATGAATATGGCAGACAATATGCTACAAACAGCTTTAAATAATGGGATATAATGTAATTTGCTCAAAGTAGATTCAGATAGAATAAGATGGCTTTTGTACCTTTACAGGGGGCAATGGGCATATACTAAGAAAATAGTAAAAAAAATATATATTAAAGAGTTAAAAATATTCAGATATTTAATCACAAAAAATAATATTTGATCCTGGGAATAGGATATTTTAATTTCTCTTTAGTACTGAACCATAAAAATGAAGAAAAACAATACCTCTAGTAATCTATAAGCAGGCATGTGTTTTAATTTGGGTAACCCTGTAAGCAGGATAGCTTTATATGACATCCATATGTGTGGTTGAGACAGACAGACTGCTATCAAAGGATAATTAATACCCACTCTAATCTGTGCCACTAGCTACTGTCCACACCTTCGCTTGCATGGTTTTTGTACTTTAGATGTGCAGGTTTATGAAACATAATTTTAAAAAAGTACCTTTGGGGGATTATTTTGTATTGATTGTATGATACATACAATCACACATGTTTCATCTTTTCTTTTTATTAGCAGCTCAAATCATTATTTTTATGTATCTTTTGTCAAAACTAAAGGACTTTCATACAAACTTTCATCCCCTCTTTCAATCCTTTCTTATTGGATGGTTTTAACATGCAATAAATGTACAAAATTTCACATCTGTAGCTATAGCAGTTACGGCTCGGCGTTAATTAATCAGTCAGACAGTCAGGACTGGTTTTAGATTTTGGTACCCAGCCTTAATAGTATTTTTTTTGGTCATTACAGTAATAACTTATCAAACAGGCAGATAGTATTACACATTGGTGTAGCCTGCCTCTGTACTGTAGTAATGTTGATAAAGTTTAATAGCTACTGTAAATTAAATATTATTGCTGATAACAACCCACCATAAAGATTTGGTTTTATTGATAAAAATACATGTACAATACTTAAGTATGTAATTAATTTTATTTATTGTTATTTTTTTTTTATTAGAGCTCATAATGTATTGTATTAGCATAGATTTGTTACATAGTATTTTTTTAAATGTTTGATATAGAGGGTGTAAGGGGCGATGAACCGAAAACTGAAAGGGCGTGCTCAGTCAACGAAACTAAACAAACTTTCCTAAAGACACATTTTTTGGAAATTTAAAAAATTTTTACCTCAATACAAATTTCTCACTTTGATTGAACTCTTTGTACGGAATGGTCATAAATATCTATCATTTCCCAAAAATGATACATTAGGAAAAATACCGGCCAAGTGCGAGTAGGAATCGCGCACCGAGGGTTTCGTACCACTAAGGTAAAAATACCGTCTTAGTTCGTTTTTACCTTACTGGTTGGTACGCGTACGCGTCCCTACGCGCAGTCGCGCGAGTCCGACTCGCACTTGACCAGCTTTTACTCTATATCTCGCTATTACCAATTTTCTCGCATGTTAGTTTTCGCGAAATAGCTAAATAAACGGTCAAGTGCGAGTCGGACTCGCGCGCCGAGTGTTCCGATATACCTATAGTATTATGGAAGAAATACAGTTTATATTAGAAACATAGCCGATATGTTTCTCAGAGCTAAACTCAATCTACACGTGAAAACCGCGAGAAAATCTGTTCAGTAGTTTCAAAGATTATCGAAAACATATGGACAGTCAAAAATTTAAAACAATATATTTTTGTATTTTGCTAGTCCTTCCTATTGCCTACACTCATTTCTTGACAAATTTATCAAAAGTACAGACTCACAGTTTCTACTGTTTTATTATATCAAATCAAATCAAATATCTTTATTTGCGTGAAACATGGTAAGAGGGTCTTATTACATAGTTTCCAGCATGCTCTACCTATAGACTAAGGCGTGCAAATATGGTACATTTATGACTAAATTACAATAACTAGATTAATATACTAATTTAAAAACAAGACTAGATTAGGATTATGGAATAATAATTACATGCATGTCATAATATTAGAATAATGTCAATAAAAATGAATTTCAGGATAATAATAAAATAATTTACAGCACAATAATCGACTCATTCAAATATTCATTGATGTCATAATAACATTTGTCCCTAAAGAAATTCCGTACCTTTTTTTTAAAAAGTAAAGTAGTCAGTTGCTTGAAAATGTCTGGCAGATGGTTGTAAATTTTTACGGCCATACAATAAACATTTCGTGTAAAGACCGTTAGCTTTGCTTTTGCACGCAAAGAGTATATTTGTATTGCGATCTTACATTATTCCCATCTTTATATTTCTGGAATAAATATAAATGTTTGTGCACAAATACGCACACCTCAAACATATAAAGGCTTGGAAGAGGGATAATATATTTTTCTTAAAAACAGGTTTACAGCTGTCTAAAGACCCCATTCCATACACTGCTCGCAGACATTTTTTTTGCACTCTAAAAGCCCGAATAGCCTCAACCGAATTTCCCCATAAAATTAAAATATGTATAGCTTATTTATTTTTATATTTATATTATTTATTAATTTGTGACAGATAAGCCGTGTGATGTTACGTTATGAATTTATGATATTATTATCTATACGGTTAACCAAGAATTTCTGTTTTGTGTGCTCCAAATTATAGGTAATTATTATTATTAACTATCTGGTGCCCGCGACTTCGTTTGCGCAGGTTAATAAATTGTAACCTATGTGTTATTCTGATGTATAAGCTATATTATTGTAAATTATCATTAAAATCCATCCAGTAGTTTTTACGTGAAAGAGTAACAAACATACATCCATACATACTTACAAACTTTCGCGTTTATAATATTAGTAAGATAGGATAGGATGTTTTTTTTTATCTGTAGGTTGCTACCCGTGAGTTGGATGCCGTTCTGAAGCAGCAGGATGGCTGTCCGTCGGACAGGAGTAAGGTCACGTCTTCGAGTCCTACCTGGAAGACGAGACCTTGCTCCTGTCGGACTCAGCCAGGGCCGGCGAGATTCCTCACCTCATCTAGTGGAAACGTAGGGTCGAAGAAACCTAGACGACTATGATTATGTATTTGTATCTTGGGCTAGTCTAGTTTTTATGCTTTTCCAAGTCATTCCTTCCTGCTTTCCATCAAGTTCTTTTTTGTGGTTCCGTACCTCAAAATAATAAAAAGCAACCCTTATAGGATCAAATTGTTGTCCGTCTGTCTGTCTGCCTGTCGAAATCCTTTTTCTCACGAATGGCTAAAGGTATCGAGTTGAACTAATATCAAATATTAAAATCTATGGACCCTTGAAGGTGGGATAATTTCAACTTCTATAATAACACATAAGATACGGCCGGTTAAATCCGCTTCGCTATACATTTATGCACCAAACCAAAACTACAGGGTACTTCCCGTTGACCTAGAATCATGAAATTTATCAAGAACCTAGGCCTCATAGGATAACCAAAGGGAAATATCTAAAATAAAAATATTACAACTTTCCTTACAACCAATTCTAATCAATTAAGGTGAACTCTCAAGTAAATTCTTATTAAAGAGGGGTCAGGTTGGCCTGCACGCGGAGTTTTTGAAATCAAAAGTAAAAGCTTGTAGTCTCATATCGTGGACAGGAATTGAACCCTTAGTCCGAATCGCACTTGGCCGTTTTTTTTAATTGTTAATGAGCCGTAACCCCGATCTAGCCCTGAAGACAGAAATGAGGTCGAAGATGGAACGAGCTTGCTCAGAAGAAGCCTCTTCACTCGCGACTTGAATAGATTCGGGTTATAGAAACACGCGTAGATAGACACGGGCAGAGAATTCTGTTCAATGGTTTGGAAGTGAAAGAGTTACAAACATCCATCTCACCTTTATTTATGCTGTTGTATTGTTTCCACAGATGCGATAGCCAGCGGCGAGAGCGTGCGCCTAGCGCCATCTTTAAGAAGTCAGAAGGGTGCGATATGGACGAAGACACCAATCAACTTCGATTGGTGGGAGGTCGACGTCATGTTCAAAGTGACCGGCAGAGGGCGTATCGGAGCAGACGGGCTGGTAAGGTCATTGCACAGAAAAATAAAAGTACTTAGAAGGAGGATTAAATAAATAATTCGTCACTAGGTGGTGTAGGCATTTTTCTATGGATTTGACAGGTTATTTTGAATATTTTATATGGTTCATCGATGATGAGGTTGTGACATGTTGGCAGATATTATCCCCTACTAAAATAAATTAGCAAGGTATCTATTCCGAGCAAAGCAAGGAGGTCCGAAATCTTTGGGTCATTGACATCTCTGATAGCTCACATAATTAGAGACTACTGGCAATCTTCTACAAGAAATCTTAAGATTGCAATACCTGGATGAGCATAAAACAAGATACTGCGGAATTATAAATAAATATTATGGGACAATTCTTACAAAGTCAACTGATCCCAAACTAGGCAAAGCCTGTAGGGTACCATAGACTGATAAGCATATTCCTACATAAGAAGATAAATAACACCCAGACACATAACAAACACTTGTCTTCATCACACAAACGTTTGCCCAGGGCGGGGATCGAACCGCAGCCCACGACGTAAAAGGCAGGGTTACTACCAACGACCCAGGTAGTCTAAGGGCCGGGGCCGGGTGTCATTCTTATATCTTAACACAAAATTTTCATAACCACAGGCAGGATGCGAACCTGCGTCTTCTCCAAAGTACCGGAGGTGCCTTAACCAACTAGGCGACCGTCCTGCCTGCCTGATGTCTTGACAAATGCAACGTCGCCACAATATCAGGCAGGACCGCAGTATACTAGTTGGATAAGGCATCTCTGGTACTGGTGGCAATTGGAAACAAAACCAGATAAGCTGGACCAGGGCTACGCTACAAACGCTTGAAACCAGACCCGCTCAAGGTCAAAGTGTCTCCACCGACGTGCGGCCGTGTGTACTAACGGAAAAGACGCAGGTTGGAATCCTGCCTGTGGTTGTGAAATTTAGCGATTTTCTACTTTGTAGAATATAGTACAGAAGAATATATTAGTACGAATTAAAAGGATACTCATCTCCGCACCAATTCCAATACCTCCCCTCTCCCGCTTGTAGCGTGGCCATAGTTGGGGTCCGTTGTTATTTTTTTGAAGTGAAAACTTCTTTAGCGGCGCTTGGCACTTTTTTATATGGGTAAAAAATGTTAAACTCATGTCAGATGGCACGTCTGATGTTTAAGTTTTGAAGTGAAAACTTCTTTAGTGTTGCGTCAGATCTGACGAAGATTGTCTATATGTAATATAAATTGTCATGTTTGTCTACGATAGCGCAATAAATGAATGTTGTATGTACTTTTATACTGATAAATAAAACAATTCATGCGAAATTCTAATGAACTAATATTTATTGAACGTAAAAAGTTCAACAACAGATGGCGCCACTAGGTAACTAAAACGGCCTATCGAGCTGTATTTCAAATTTAGCGACTTTCGTAAGAAATTCCCACCTGATTACCTAAAATAATATATGTGTCAGGGGTCCGCCACCATACGCGTCCTTTTGATGCGTGGTTATTATAGGAATTTTTGAAAACGCGTAGAGGTGGGTCGTTTTCGTTTTTCGGAATACCGAAACTAGCTATCGTTATAGTAGCCGATAGCGGCTTTTGAAACTATTTATTTTAATAACTAGTTATTTTTGAATATCGCTTAGCGTTCGAAAAACGGGTATCAGAATAACCGAAATGCGTGTTGGTTATTTTTATGAAATACGTGATTTAGTTACATTAGGAATACTTTCAGATTTTTGACTGTAGCTTTAAACAAATATCGAAATCAAATTAACTTCGCGCTGTAATCAAGCTTCGTTCGTTCACGCGTTGAGTCGCGCGATCTCAATGGTATTCGGTTTTCAGAAATAACTAGTTTCGCTCGATAGATAGTTTTCGCAATAGCCAATAACGTAATGAAGCTATTGCACCAATAACTAGTTATCAAAACTATTTACGTTATTTAACGCCCACCTCTAAAAACGCGCCCAATCGCACCTTTTTGTGCGTTTGTGACGCGTTGTTTGTTTGACTTACTACAAGTGGAACGAACTACTGTTTTGGATTTCTACTAGACAATTTTTTTGCTCTAATGCGAGGGACGTATTTCCGGTGCTGGGGCCAATTTTTAAAAGTCATAAGGTGATTTTCGAGATTTTTAAAATTAAAGAAAACCACAATAAACTCAAATTTTTATGATGATAATTTTAAAACCGAACATTATTTTATGATTAACAAATATCGATCCTTACTTTTGAGGAGTTTAACAGGGTTTTAATTTTAAAAATCTCGAAAATCACCCGGTGACTTTAGATAGATAGATAGATAAAACGTTTATTTGGGAACGGTACAATTATTTGACTAAACTGTAACTTTTTAACATATACAAATAAAACTAGTTTGCAGTACAGATTTTCAGGACTTACATTATATTTACCGCACCCAAAGAAAGGCCCTAACTCAGCAATATGCCGTGATTCGTTTAGCGAGCCACGACGCTGTTATTCTGTTAGTACCTTAAGTGTGTGTACGCGCTCAGGTGGAGATACTTATGTAAAAGCAGTAATATAAAGCAATAATATTTTTATCAAAGTAACAAAATGATAAATATATAGATTTGATCGGTTAAACAGTAGGTAGGTAACTTATATGAGAGAGGAAAAAATAAATAAATATTAATTAAGAGGATTCATGATAATATATTTATGAATGATAGATGATATTATGCTTGCGCTTAAACAGCTCAACACTCTTCTGACCTTGTTCCCAGACGTCGATTTATTTGCGGATTCCTTGGCAAAGCTTCGGACCAAATGCTTAGGCTTTGCTGAGAAAACTTAAGTATAATTTAGTCTAAGAATATTTGTATTTGTGTTTAGCTTTTACAACGCCTTGGTTTTATTACTGTTATGTTGTAAAAATGTCATGATTAATAAATAAATAAATAAAATAAATTATAAACAGGTTCCATGCAAGTACAGCCTTGCAAGTAGTAACTAAAACTTCAAGAAGACTAACTGTCCCAAAAACTTTCTCGTAGGTTCTATCATGTAAATATTATTTAATTGTAAGCGGTATAGGTACCTAATGTAAGTAGTACAGTCAAGTGCATATCAAACATCATACTTATAATATAACTAAAGTGTCGCAACGTAAAAGTAATATTACAATGCTTGACATGCAGTCAACTGTATGTTAATAATGATAGAATTATAGGTGTTGTAAAAAATAAAATAAGTAAGTACGGTCAACTGCAGGTCAGTGGAAATATTCGTAACTCTATTACCATGCCATAAAGTCCAAGTGTTTCCACCGAATTAATGAATGTATGTGTGACTGATTTGTCTGCAGAATCTCATTTACATACATACTTTCAAGAATTGGCCCCATGATCGTTAAGAGGTTATTTAGGTGAAGTTTACTCAGTACATTTGAATTTCCCTGTTTCGCAGGCGTTCTGGTACACATCCCAGCGTGGCGACTACCAAGGCGAGGTGTTCGGCTCGTCGGACCGGTGGACCGGTCTCGGTCTGATATTCGACTCGTTCGATAATGACAATAAGCACAACAACCCTTACATCATGGCCGTACTCAACGACGGCACCAAGGTCTTCGATCATAAGAGGTAACGGGGCAAATCCTACTAATATTATAAACGCGAATGTTTGTAAGTATGGATGGATGTTTGTTACTCTTTCAAGTAAAAACTGTACCTGTTCGACCGAGCTTCGCTCTATAATAGCTACCTCAACATTATCATCGGGTGAGCAAGCTATGCTACTAGCCAACAGATGGCGCTGTAGTTTTCTGTCTAAAACACGGTATTTTTTTTAATGCTTAAAAACACGGGGAAAACGAATTTTCCCAGATATGAGACCTAGCTAGATCGATTTTTTGCCCCCGAAAACCCCCGTATGGTAAATTTCATCGAAATCGTTGGAGCCGTTTTCGAAAAACCGATTACAAATATATATTATATACTATTTGTATGGCATTTGGGCAAGCACCCGCACTATATATATCGGTGAAGAGGTTGTTTTGGTTTTCATTCTAGTGTAGTAGGTGGACGGGGAAACGCGGAGGAAACTCCAGTGGGTAAACGGGTCGTGCCTCGGCATTACAAACTTAAGTTTGCAGTTGATACTTTTTACTCTAACATCGCATTATATCGTCCGTGTGGTGCCGGCAAAGAATAGTACTAACCCTTCCCTACACGTGGGTCTGGTAAGAGGCGACTAAGGCCTTATGAACTGGAGGATGGGCAGCAGCATGTTTCTGTGTATCGTCCCATTTTACATACTGCGTTCACCAACAACAGCGGTCGCCACCCGCAACGCTTACAGCCGTTGTGACTATGATAAATACCACGCTGGAGTTCTAGAGGGAGCTCCCTGTCCTGTAGTGGATGTTTCATGGGATGTTATGAGTACTCTAATATTGCGAGAAAGTAAGTGCAGAGTTTCTGAACAGGTGTTTTTTCCGTATTACAGTGATGGTTCGCAGCAGCTGCTCTCTGGGTGTCTGCGCGATTTCCGCAACAAGCCGTTCCCGACTCGCGCCCGGATAGAGTACTACATGAATACCCTCACCGTCTACTTCCATAACGGTACGAGTTTCTCCTCTTCTTTAAGTAATGTAGAATAAGATTTTATTCCTTTTAAATACACATATACACACTCAATCACACAAATATACACACACATACACACACACACATATACAGGGTGTAAGGGACGGTGTACCGAAAACTGAAAGGGCGTGCTCAGTCAGCGAAACTGAACAACGCTGCCAAAGAAAAATTTTTGGGAAATGAAAATAATCGTTGACCGTTCCATACAAACTGTTCGATCAGAGTGAGCAATTTGTATGGAGAGGTCAACCATTTTTTTCATTTCCCAAAAATTTTTCTTTGGGAAAGTTGTTCAGTTTCATTGACTGAGCACGCCCATTCGGTTTACGGTACACCGTCCCTTACACCCTGTATACATACATACATACACACACATGCATTCACACACACACATATATACACACACATATATACATACACACACACATGCATACACAAACACATATATACACACACATACATACATACACACACATACACACACACACACGTACATTTTTCTAAGCCTAGATGAAATAATTGACTCTCAGTAATATTTTTGTTTATCCTGTATTGTTTCTTAATACCAAAAAGTCTGGTGGAATTGATACTACAGTTAACTTTTATAGTTCACAAGAAACCTGTGTACAAAATTTCAGATCTGTATCTATAGCGGTTACGGCTCGGCGTTGATGAATCAGTCAAGTCAGGACAAGCTGTTTTATGTATTTAGATGTATTCGTTTGGGAAGAGCGGTGCCTCCTAACACAGGCGGAAAGTTTAATAGGAGACACCTGCCCCTATTGTCAAAAAAATTATGTTGATTGCAAATATTTATTTTTTATTCCATTTTTATTTATTTATTATCTCACGTTATCGCTTAAGTAGTATTTGCCACGACATTAGAAGGTCAACCAATAAAACGATTTTTAACAACGCTGATTCTGATCTCAAACAATTTTTATGCGACCTTGAAAATGACACACTGGCTACTTTTTACTGTGGAAAGTAAATTCATCATATCCTGGATTGTAGCCGGGTCTACCGACATAACGTGTCTTACGAAGCACGAAATCATTTAACTTATCGGGCAATCAGGTGATTCATTTTGCAATGACCTAGCATAACTGGGGCAGTCACAGAATGGTGCAAATTTTTGCGGCATTTCGTTTTATGTGTTATTATTTTAGAAATAGTTTTTTTTAATAAGTATTTCTTTTCCTTAGGAATGACGAACAACGAAGCCGACTACGAACTTTGCTTCCGCGCTGAGAACGTGATCCTTCCCAAGGGAGGTTACTTCGGACTGTCCGCTGCCACAGGAGGGTTGGCTGACGACCACGACGTGATACATCTACTCACCACCAGCTTGCACTCGCAACAACAGCAGCAACAACAACAAGGTAACGACAACATCAATCTTGTATTTGTTAGGCAACAACAAGGTAACGACAACATCAATCTTGTATTTATGAGGCAACAAAAAGGTAACGACAACATCAATCTTGTATTTATTAGGCAACAACAAGTAAACAGCGACAACAACCTTGTTGCTTATTACGTACCTATCTACCAGCGGTCATCGATCGCGTCGGCAACGTGACACGCTGGCATGTGTTGCAGCGTCAGCATTCTTCCCTCAGAGCTCACTTTCGGACTTAGCGAACCTCGCATAGGTCGCATTCAAAATTTCTAATATTAATAATGTTAATTAAGTAATTTTAAAACTATATTATACCAACTGCAAGTACTCCGAGTTTGATTTCCCACTGGAGCCACCCTCTTATCATAATTGGCGCAGTCTTTGGAGTTGTAGAGTCAGTGTCGATCGTCGAACTTCGTCTACAACTTTGAACCTACCACGTGTGGCCTGCAAGCTGGATAAGAAGTCATCAGGAACCCTATCCAAACATCGATAGAACAAGGCTCCGATCGGATACCATGCAGCTGTTATTGTAAGTACTCATACTCTTATTGGTTGTTATTCCCAACTTCTCGTGCCCCACCCGCTCCCTTGGTTTTCTCGCCTGCCCTTCCAGCTTAGGTGTTAAGGCCCCTCTTGGTTTATCGCCCGCTGTCTGGGCCTAGGCTTACAACTTAAGGCTTAAGGCCTAGGGCTTAGGCGTTCCCGCCCGCCCTCCCGGCATTCCCGCCCGCCCTCCCGGCGTTCCCGCCCACCTGTATATATTAACCTTTCAAGATTTTTCATCCGAACGCACGACGATTTAGGTATAATTCTAGTAGTGATAGGTTAAGTAATTTGCGTTTCCAACGTCGCATCGAGCAGCGTGACGCATTTAGGAATATTAAGCTAGAACCCATAGTAGAATTAGAAGAGGAACATTTACTGACCACTAGGGAAAAATTTGATGAAGTTCATAAGTAATTAAGAAATGGTCCCAAATTCGACGGTAAAATTTTAATAAGATTTTTAAATTTGTGCGTTAAATGTACACTCAAGAAGAGTTAAATGTCATATACCTACAGAACAAAAATATAGGTAGAAACGTGCCCGCGTCCGTCGCCTTTGATAGAAATATGACTCCCTTTACGACACCGCTTAGCGGCCCACATTACACCAATAGTGGTGCATTCTCATTTCTACCACAAGTACCTAACACGAAACACCAATTTATTCCCCATCTTATAATTCATTTCCCTAAAGAGCTATGACTCAAATGACACTGCTTCCACCCCCGCCAATGCAACCCCTATATAACCAACGACTGCCATTCACTCCCTTAAATGAACTTCATAATTAGCTAGGTACCTGCACCGAACAAGCTTTACGAGCTTTACCCAGGTCAAACATGACAACCGGTTTTGAGATTATACCTCGCCAAATCAAAAAGCAGACAGACAGCGTAATCAACCACAACCCATGTGTGGTGTGAGTCACCCCGTTGCTAGAACTTTACCACCGACATCGATCAGACATGACCGGCGCACCCAAAGGAATACTTTACCAACGAACACAGAAAAACAAAACGTAATTTTAAAAATCTGAACGCGGCCTGGCAAAAACTTGCACCTCGTTATAACCCTGATAAAGTAATCGATAACCATTCCATACATATTTAAAGAAATCGTGGCCCCGTTGCAAAATTACGATTAAAGTGACTTCTGAGAAATAAATAAAATAACTGAATTTTTACAGGTACTTACCTACTGATATTACCTTCCGGGGCAAAAGCCCAAGAAATACGCCTCTATAACCTTTGAAACTGCTATCAAAATTTTAAACAAAATGAACAAAGTATCTCTGAACTTTTTTTTTCCAAACATCTTACTTTATACAAGGAAATGACCATTCAGCAATCAAAAATTTTAACTGACCTTAAAAGCAACCAAGAAAATTAGGGATGGCTCTTGCAAACGTCATCAATGTGACGTCATCCGACAATGAGCGAATTATGCAGGTTGCCTATTTTGCACAGTTTTTCGTAATACTTAGCGAAAAAGTGCAAGAATTTACAGGTAAAACAGATAGACTCGAAAACATCCAGGCTTTTAGTCGTTCTCAAGCCATGCATCATTCAGTATTATCTGTAGATCAGTTCTGTTACGTAAAATTCTAATAAAATTAAAAAAAAAACTACTATCAGGCTGACAAATTTTGTAGGAAATAGATCCGTTATCGTGCTTTCTAAGTTTCCCATTATCCTGACAAAATCCTTTGATCTTAAATTATGCCCAACTCCTATACTATAACCTAGTTACCCTCCCACCCTACCACTTTATAGCAACCAACTCCCAAGAGTATGTCTACATAGAGGCAGAATGCCCGAAGGTGCCTGCATGGTACTTAAGCGAACAGAGAATTGGACATCAGATTCGCACTCAACGCGACTGTATAAATCGGCTAATATATCAACAAGAAATCCATGAAACTTGCAAGCAAACGTCTGCCGTTCTATCAAAGGAAGCTTTGACAGAGTTAGACAGTCAAAAATTGCACTCGCCATCATCTACCTAATTGAAAGAAGAAAGAAAATTACAATACTGGAAACACGTGAATCCCCTACACAGATCGAATTACAGACAATACGACAGAATACATCTCCGGAGGAAAAAGCCGCGACATTTGCCGTAGACTTGACCAAATAGTCGCTCTTCTTCGGGGGGAGGTATTACGTACCTATCTACCAGCAGCGGTCATCGATCGCGTCGGCAACGTGACACGCTGGCATGTGTTGCAGCGTCAGCATTCTTCCCTCAGAGCTCACTTTCGGACTTAGCGAACCTCGCATCGGTCGCATTCAAAATTTCTAATATTAATAATGTTAATTAAGTAATTTTAAAACCATATTATACCGACTGCAAGTACTCCGAGTTTGATTTCCCACTGTAGCCACCCTCTTATCATAATTTGCTACTTAACAACAACAAGGTAACGACAACATCAATCTTGTATTTATTAGGCAACAACAAGTAAACAGCGACAACAACCTTGTTGCTACTTAACAACAACAAGGTAACGACAACATCAATCTTGTATTTATTAGACAACAACAAGTTAACAGCGACAACAACCTTTTGTTACCTAACAATAACATCAACAAGGTTACAACAACAAGTTTACAGCGACAACAACAAGTTAAGTAGCAATAAAATCAATCTTGTAGTTACTTAGGTACCAGCAACAGGTTAGCAACAACAAGTCCACAAAAACCTTGTTGTAACCTAACAACACTCTTGTTGCTGCCTAACAACACCCTTGTTGCTTCTTAACAACACTCTTGTTGCTACCTAAAAACAACAAAACAGTTCACTCAACTTCACTCAAGTACTGCATATTATACAGATGGTACTCCCAGTGTGTGCCGGGTCCCGTGTGGTGCCGGCAAAGAATAGTACCAACCCATACATACCCGTGGGTGTCGTAAGAGGCGACTAAGGGTTAACTGGAGGATGGGCAGCAGCATCCTCCTTTGTATCTTACATCTTACTTACTGCGGTCACCCACAACCGCGGTCCATGGTGCCAGCCGTAACGCTAACAAGCGAGGTGACTATGGTACTTCCCCTCCACATTTTTCCAGCAAAAGCTAGAATTCTGGAGGGAGCTCCCTGTCCTGTAGTGGACGTTCATGGGATGTTATGATGATGATGACTCCCAGTGTGTAGTATCTGTGTACAGATGCTCCGTCAACACGCGCCTTTTCAATTAGTACTTACTAAATACTCCGTAGAGAGACAGATGAAGAGCGTTAGATGTCTTACAATTGTGAACTCTATTACAATGTAGTGTATTCCTTTGTCTGTTTGTCGTACAACAAGACTTTTACAGACAAGTTTTACGAGACAAAAACGTAACTTGATATGAATGCCAGCAGGTCAGAGCCATGCGTGGGAGCACTACTTAGCGATACGTGTCTCTGTCGCTCCAATATCTTACGCATCGCTCCGTCCTGCTCTCACACTGCTGTCATTCTAACCAAGCTACATTATTCCGACAGAAAACAATGCAATAGGTATAGTCAAGAGCACATCAAGCTTGACACCTTGGACTTTGTACCGTTCTTATTTCAATAGACGTACGGGCTAGAGTCGCGCTGCGAGTGTCAAGCTTGACTTGTCGTTGACTGTACAAGACGTTTAGACACTCCAATTTTTTTAAAGGTACCATGAGCACAGACGAGCAAGCGAAACTATCAGCAGAGTACGCGGAATACCAGAAGAAGTTGGACCAACAGAAGGAAGACTACAGGAAAGAGCATCCTGATGAGGTACGGGCTTTTTATTAGTAATTATAAATTACATAAGGTCCTAATGAAATAGTGAACATAATTTTAGTATGTTACTCAGACCATCAAACAGGTCGAATGACGAATATAAATTTTTGACCTCCCGTAGAAACTTCATCAGCTGATAACGCATTTTGTATTAGAGGTCAAATTTGGTTTTTCGTATTTCGACCTATGTTTCTTGATTCAGATAATTTTATTCAATGTAGATTCTTTACAGAATACTTATTGAATGTCATGCAGAATACAAGCAAATAGAGCGAGTTCACACCTTTCCAGGTCGTGTTATGGCAGCGTAAAAGAAACTGCAAGAAACCATTGCAGCATGGCGAGAAAAGTTGATCAGTTTCATGCTAAAATTATGTTCACTATTTCTATTACTAGTTACCCGCGACTTCGTCCGTGTGTGTATCGAAAGGCATAAAGAAAATACATTTTCCCATGACTATTTTCGTATGTTCCCTGAACCAAATTAATGTTTTTCTGGATTAGTCTACAACCCCGTCAAATTTCAGAAAATTTTATTCAGCGGGCGTGAAAGAGTAACAAATATCCAAACATACTTTCACCTTTATAATATTAGTCGCTATCGAAATTTCCGGATAAGTTTGACGACAAGTCGGCAGTGCCTATCATCCTGATTTCCTACTTGATCACAGATATAAATTGTGTTATTTTTTGAGCTTGATAATGCATGAACAAAGAGCCTAGCTCTTAAAGTGAATAAGAAGAATGCATTATCAGTGAAGTCACAATTTTTACAAGAAGTTTTAAAGTTTCCTTCATGCACAGCTAAGAACAATACATAGTGAAAAATCTGATCGTTTATTGACGTGGATACGTCTATGCGATCGTTTGGGGGATCGTTTCGTGCTAAGTGGATATAGGCCCTCTGGTGGCAATAATTAGTACTACATCGAGCTTTGCTTTAGTCAGTGTGTGATAGGAAAGGGGTGAGTGAACATGAGTGGAAAGTTAACGTGCTCTTGGCTGTACCTATATACATAGATGAATCCACGTAAAACTTACAGCCTTATCAAGGATATAGCCAATCAGGGATTTAAGTGTATATTTTAGTAACATCGGAATAACGTCTTTGAACAGTAAGAAAATGGACTTAGGGAACTCATCAACATAAAGTGTTGGTTGTAAGATCAATGACCGACCTCGCAATATCTGGTGCCAGAGTTCTTGAACTGCCAAAGGCCTCTGAGTAGCCGAGACCTCACACCGTTGTCGCGTTTTTTTGGTTCTTTTTTTATTTAAATTGTTCACATATGTTTACAGCGAAATGTAGGTATTTTGCCAATTACAGAATAGATTCGACAAGATCCGATGAATAGGTTTGGTACTCAAAATTAAGGGTGTGTTCGGATTAAAAGCAGCCTCGGTCGCAACACCTACGCAGTTGCCGACCCTACTGTTTTAAAATGATTTTATTTTAACACTTCCTGTATTCGGATACTTCTACAAAAAAAAACCGCAAAATTTCACATCCACAGGCAGGATTCGAACCTGCTTCTTCTCCGTCAGTACCGGAGACGCTTTTTCGAACAACGAAACGAAGAAATATATCTCATTTAAAAACACAATAAAAGTCACAAAATGTATGATTTTACTAACCTTACAATTCCTAGGAATTCGTTAAATATAGAAAAATGTTAAACCTAACGCTAATTGTATTTACTTATCAATAAAGTATACAGGGTGAAATTGAAAACATTCTACAAATCTCAAATCTGAAAATTTAGCAAATGTTTTCAAATTCACCCGGTATATGCAGGTTTTTTATATCATCATAACATCCCATGAAACGTCCACTACAGGACAGGGAGCTCCCTCCAGAATTCTAGCTTTTTCTGGAAAATGTGGAGGGGAAGTACCATAGTCACCTCGCTTGTTAGCGTTACGGCTGGCACCATGGACCGCGGTTGTAGGTGACCGCAGTAAGTAAGATGTAAGACACAGGAGGATACTGCTGCCCATCCTCCAGTTAACCCTTAGTCGCTTCTTAGGATACCCACGGGTATGTATGGGTTGGTACTATTCTTTGCCGGCACCACACGAGACGTTATTTATATGAAAAAGTAAAATTGTTCATAATTTATCATTTTACTGTTTTCTATTATGTTTTAAATGTGGATTAGATAGTTTAGTTCGTTTTAAAATCTTTTATGATGTTTTTTGTAGGTGCGCGACAAGGACGGCGAATTCGAAGATTGGTTCGAGTCAGACGGTCAGCGCGAGTTGAGACAGATATTCCAGGGACAGGGACAGATACAGGCCACACTCCGGGACCTCAACAAGAAGATCGATGAGGTAATTCCGTCTAAGACAAAACATTGCGTCTGTAGTGTGTAATAGAGACACAACATTGCGTCCAAGACACGACTGTACCGTATGACACACAACATTGCATTCAAGACGCAACATTGCGTCTAAGATTCGACATTATGTCTAAATTACAACATTGCGTCTGAGACATAGCTTTACCGTTTGACACATAACATTGCATTCAAGACGCTACATTGCGTCTAAGATTCGACATTACAGTCTAAGACATAACTTTACCGTTTGACACACAACATTGCATTCAAGACGCAACATTGCGTCTAAGATTCGACATTACGTCTAAAATACAACATTGCGTCTGAGACATACTTTACCGTTTGACTCACAACATTGCATTCAAGACGCAACATTGCGTCTAAGATTCGACATTACGTCTAAAATACAACATTGCGTCTGAGACATACTTTACCGTTTGACACACAACATTGCATTCAAGACGCAACATTGCGTCTAAGATTCGACATTACGTCTAAAATACAACATTGCGTCTGAGACATGACTTTACCGTTTGACACACAACATTGCATTCAAGACGCAACATTGCGTCTAAGATTCGACATTACGTCTAAAATACAACATTGCGTCTCAGACATGACTTTACCGTTTGACACACAACATTGCATTCAAGACGCAACATTGCGTCTAAGATTCGACATTACGTCTAAAATACAACATTGCGTCTCAGACATGACTTTACCGTTTGACACACAACATTGCATTCAAGAAGCAACATTGCGTCTAAGATTCGACATTACGTCTAAAATACAACATTGCGTCTGAGACATGACTTTACCGTTTGACACACAACATTGAATTCAAGACGCAACATTGCGTCTAAGATTCGACATTACGTCTAAAATACAACATTGCGTCTGAGACATACTTTACCGTTTGACACACAACATTGCATTCAAGACGCAACTTTGCGTCTAAGATTTGACGTTACGTCTAAAATACAACATTGCGTCTGGGACATACTTTACCGTTTGACTCACAACATTGCATTCAAGACGCAACATTGCGTCTAAGATTCGACATTACGTCTAAAATACATACTTAAGTCTAAGACCCTGTCCAGAAAGGGCGAATTCGCCGCGATTTAGTCGCGCGTGTTTCGCGCGTTCAACTGGACGCAAACAAGGCGCTCCTAGTATCTCGACTCGCGCGAGCCTCGCGCTAGCCGAGAAAATTCGCGCGATGCTTGTGGACGCAATGTATTGACACCCAGTACCTCGCCGACGCGCGTAGAAACTCGCGCGTAACAATTCGCGGCGAATTCGCCCTTTCTGGACAGGGTCTAAGATTCGACATTACGTCTAAAATACAACATGGCGTCTGAGACATAACTTCACCGTTTGACACACAACATTGCATTCAAGACGCAACTTTGCGTCTAAGATTCGAAATTACGTCTTAAATACAACATTGCTTCTGAGACATAACTTTACCGTTTGACACACAACATTGTATTCAACATTGCGTCTAAAACACAACATTGACGATTGTTCAAATCAGACGGTCAGTGCGAGTTGAGACAGATACAAGCAACGCTCCAAGACCTCAACAACACGATCGATGAGGTGAAAGCGAGCTAACATTGCGCCTGAGATACATCATTGCGACTACTATACAATATTATGTCTAAAACACAGCATTGCGTATGAGCTACAACATTGCGTCTGAGATACAACGTTACGTCTCAGACACAACATTGCGACTAAAACACAACGTAACGTCTTAAACACAACATTGTTGCCAAGACACAATATTGCTCCGAGACACAACATTGCGGACGATATACAACATTGTGTCTGAATCACAACATTGCGACAAAAACACAACAATCCGGCCAAGACACAACATAGTGTCTGAGACACAACATTGATGCTGATTCTTTTTTGTTGTGTTTGCAATTTTCAGGACCATATTTGTATGGAAAGAAACATTGGGAAAAAATTCAGAAAGTTAAAAAAAAGCCGGGAAAAACCAAACGTGCTTTTTATGACATTTTCGGGCCTCTAGTAAATAAATAATAATGCGGTAATTCAGTAGTATGTGTGTGTAATTGCAGGTTATCGGCAAACAGATGAACTCCCTATCGATGCTGTCAGCGGTGTACAGTCACGCGCAGGGCCAGCCCATACAGCCCGCGCAGCCCGGACAGCCGCCCGCGCAAGTAAGGCTTCACGATCGTTACAATCCATAAATAGTCCACTGACTTGGAAAACTTGGATAGCGTGATTCAGGGCGCCAGAATGGTAAAAAAACTTCGATAGCGCGATTCAGGACGTCAGAATCTTTATACAACTTCGATAGCGTGTTCCAAGGTGGCAGAATCGAAAACAACTTCGATAGTGGGATTCAGGACGCCAGAATCTTTATACAACTTCGATAGCGAGATTCGAGGCACCAGAATCGTAAAAAAACTTCGATAGTGGGATTCAGGACGCCAGAATCTTTATACGACTTCGATAGCGTGATTCTAGGCGCCAGAATCGTAAAACAACTTCGATAGTGCGATTCCAAACTCCAGAATATTTATACAATTTCGTAGCGTGATTCAGGGCGCCAGAATCATAAAACAACCCAACGATCCGAAACGGCGTAGACTCGCTCTATTTGCATTGTATTCTGCATGACATTCAATAAGTATTCTGTAAAGAATCTACATTGAATAAAATTATCTGAATCTGAATCAACTTCTGTAGCATGATTCAGGGTGCCAGAATCGTAAAACAACTTCGATAGTGCGATTCAGGGTGCCAGAACCTTTATGCAACTTGGATAGCTCGGTTCAAGACGCCAGGATCTTTACACTACTTTGATAGCGTGATTCAGGGCGCCAGAATCTTTATACAACTTCGATAGCGTGATTCAGGGCGCCAGAATCTTTATACAACTTCGATAGCGTGATTCAGGGCGCCAGAATCATTATACAACTTCGATAGCTTCAGGACTCTAGCTTTTCGAGTGGTGTTAGGCGAATAACGATGATGACTTTCAGATGCTGAATCGTACCTAGGTTATCCTGTGCTTTGGACCTTACATAGTCCCATAGGGATGAATGAATGAATGAATGAATGAATGAATGAATTAATTAATTCTTTATTGCACACATAAACATAAGAACACACAAAGAATAACACTTAAGGTTATAGTGGGCAAAGGCGGTCTTATCGCTGAGAGCGATCTCTACCAGACAACCTTTGTATAGAGGAAAAGACATACATAAATAATCACAGCAGGTAGTGTACCAATAAAAAATTGCATACAAAAAACACACATATATATATATATAAAATAAATACAAAAATATAAACAAATAAATATAAATATATATAACTATAGTGTTGCGAATACATGTATACTCAGTTGCAAACAGAAGAGGAACGACTTAGGAGATAATTATGCAGTTTTGTTTTGAAAATAGCAAGCGACTCGGAGTGACGAACTTCAGAGGGCAAATTATTCCACAGTTGAGCAGATTTTAAAGCAAAAGACTCCTTGTAGTAGCCCGACCGTGTTAATGTAGCCCGCAAAATGTCTCACATCTCTAGATTTCTTACTTTTTTATTCGGAGGTAGGCGCCGAATCGGAACTTATTATTGAAAGAAATAATCTTTACAAAAGAAATGCCAAGAATGGTTCTTTTATATGGGGTGACTTTTAATTAGTTATTGATAGAAAAAGGTATGAATGTACTCATGATACTGAACAACTTTCCCCAAGGAACATAGGTCGAAATACGAAAATCAAGTTTTGACCTCCCATACAACCTGCATCAGCTGATAGCGCATTTTGTATGGGAGGTCAAATTTGGTTTTTCTTATTTCGACCTATGTTCCTTGGGGAAAGTTGTTCAGTATCATGAGTACATGCATATCTTTTGCTATCAAGAACTAATTAAAAGTCACCCTTTATGATAGTAACAATTACCTAATAAATTTGGTTCTTCCGGTACTATGACATGACTTTTCTTGCAGTTGGCAGGAGGTATTCCCGTCGGTCGACACGAGTGGGACGCTCTAGCGGCCAACAATCAGCTGTTGATTAACACCGTCGCCGAACTAAAGTAAGTAATTGTTTTCATCCCATCTATTCGAAAATCGCTGAACGGTTCGTCAATAAAGGCGAACAAAATAGCTGTTTTTTGCTAGAGACTTTCGTAGCGGGTAAAAATGGGATTTAAAATTCGAATTTGAATTTAGGTCCACCATAGGGATATTTTAGGTCAACCATAGAACTCGAACCAATATATTGTATGAAAAATGATACTGGCTGGTTGCACTATTAAAATTATTATGAATATAAAAAAAGAAATATACTTGAAATGTAAACAAGACTACCAACCAAAGAGGTTCTGTTCCTAGTCGATACAAAAATGTCAATAAAATTTTCAGTGGTTACAAAAATACTTAATATGATTTTTAGTATTCTTTCATCAAGTAATAATATTGTAATGGTATTTTTTGTTTAAAATTAATGACGAGTGTGACTTAATGAGCCTCTTATTCTTTTCTCTTAGAGGGAGATGAAAAGTAGAGTGTATTACGCGGCAGCAAAAATATTTTTACCTTGGGCGACCTATTGAATCCCTTGCTACGTTCAGGATTCTACTTTAGAATCCCTCGCCATGCTCGGGATTCTATTCAAGAATCCTTCACTTCACTCTGGATTCAAAATATTATAATATTATTTTACAGCCTTGTGATACAATCTACTATACCAGGCCACTCAGAAAGTATTGCGAAAAATAGTTTTTATATATGGGAGACTGGCCGGTCAGAATCTTTTTCGAAAATATGATTACTTGTAAGTAAAAATATGTGTGTTCCATTTTCAAAATTTCCCTCCACATTTTTTGCGAGCCAATTCAAAGTATCGTGTCTTACTGAAAAATGGATCTGCGCCGGGAACATTTTAGAGCTATGATTTTTTACGATTTCAAGTGTCGCCTGAAACCGGATGAATCGTTCGATAGACTTCAAATGGCATTTATGGATGAAGGCCCCTCCAAGGCAACCGTGTATCGTTGGTATAACGAATTTAGGCGCGGTCGACCAACCTTGGGGGATGAAGAAAGAAGCGGTCGCCCTTTGACGGCTATTACGGAAGAAAACGTGCTAGCAGTGAAAAATTTAATCCAAGATAATAGGCGAATTACATATCAGGAGATTCAGCACATATTAAAGATTGGATCGGGAAGCGTTCACGAGATTCTACACGGGCATCTTCGCGTGAGGAGGATAGTATCGCGCTGGGTGCCGCACTACCTCACCGACGCTCAGAAGCAGGCCCGGGTGGAATGGTGCCGTGATATGCTGAACAAATTTGAAGCAGGCTCGTCTCGGCGTGTTTACGACATCGTAACAGGTGATGAGTCCTGGATTTATCAATACGATCCAGAAACCAAGCGCCAGTCGACAGTTTGGGTGTTTCAAAATGAACCAACGCCTACCAAAGTGAAGCGATCTCGAAGCGGGGGGAAGATTTTGATCGCCAGCTTTTTTAATTTGACTGGCCACTTGGCCTCAATTCCCTTACGAGATCAAAGAAGCATCAACGCCGAATGGTATACTACCAAATGTTTACCAGAAGTTTTTTCTGTTGTGAGCAACAAGCGACCAAACACAGGGCTCCGCGGACTACTGCTCCACCACGACAATGCGCCTGCACACACCGCGCTCAAAACGAGGGACTTCCTGGACAGCACACCAGTCAAACTCCTGGGTCACCCTCCTTACAGCCCTGATCTAGCACCGTGTGACTTCTTTTTATTTCCAAAAATAAAAAATCAGCTCAAGGGGATACAATTTTCGTCGCCGGAAGATGCGCTGGCTGCGTTCGAGCAGGCTGTAAACGAGGTGTCTACGGCGGACTGGAAAAAGTGTTTTGAAAACTGGTTCAGACGCATGAATCTTTGTATAGAGGCTGGTGGAGAGTACTTTGAAAAGATTTAATAAAAATATATGTACCTGTAGAACAATTTTTTTTAGTGTCGCAAATATTTCTGAGTGTCCCACGTATTTACACCTCACTATCTCGGATAGAGTTGTTTTATCGTTCGAAATCTATAATATACTATGTATATATAAAAAAATCGGTTTCTCAAAAACGGCTCTAACGAATTTGATAAAATTTACTATACGGGGATTTTCGGGAAAAAAATTGATCTAAATCAATACAGCTCCAGTATGCTTTGATTAAGATTAAGCTTGGTCGCTCAGTTAATTGAATTAGCTTTCTTGCGTGGTGTATTAAACCGGATATCGAGTAGTCTTTTGAATAAATCAATTAAATTATTTATAACTATTGAGTTGTTATTCGGTAAAACCTTATAGATACATACATACATACATAACATCACGCCTTGTTCCCGTCGTGGAGAACTGTGGTCTCTGCCTACCCCAACGCGTCGGGGTAGGCAGAGACCACAGTTCTCCACCTGCTACGATCTTGACATACTTCCCTTGCTTCCTGAACCTTCATCAATCCTTTCATACATGCTCGTCGGTTTAGGGTACTTTTAACCTGGCCTTTATTCAGAACGACCTGAATTTGGTCCTGGTACGTTCGCCGAGGCCTTCCCCTTCCAACGTTTCCATTCACTCTCGCCTTGTGGATCTCTTTCGTCGATCTTCCTTCATTCATCCTCTCTACATGACCAAACCATCTCAGCATCCCTTTCTCAGTCACTACGTCTTCTTTTACGCCACAACGTTCTCTTATCACACTATTTCTAATCCTGTCAGTTTCACACCAATCATACTCCTCAACGCTCTCATTTCTACTGCATTAGTTCTACTTTCATGCTTTTTCTGCCATACCCAGCTTTCACTGCCGTACATCAGTGTTGGTACTAAAACGCCTCTATGAACAGCCAGACACTAATTTGTAATTTTGGTAAAGTTGTGACTCGATCTTCATGACATCCCATGAAACGTCCACTACAAGACAGGGAGATCTAGCGTGTCAGCTAAAATGCGTGATACAGTAAGGAGGCGACGTAACATTGTACCCACTTTTGTTAGCGTTGCACCATGGACTGCGCTTGTTGGTGACCGCACTATAAGGGACAGCCTTCCGAAAACTGAAAGGGTATGATCAGTCAACATAACTGAACAACTTTCAACGAATGAAACTTTCAGGAAATGAAAAAAAAATCGGCCTCTCCATACAAACTTTCCAATCAAGTTTGCAATTTTGTATGGACTGGTCGATTTTTTTTCATTTCCTGAAAGTTTTATTCGCTGAAAGTTGTTCAGTTACGTTGACTGATCATGCCCTTACAGTATTCGGAAGGCTGTCCCTTATCCCTTTATAGGTCAGTGGTCGCTTAAGAGACCACTAAAAAGTTTGTAAAATGGACTTAATTGTTTATTTCACAATATACTGACTCACCACTACTGAGCTTTTAAGGTAAAAAAAAAAATTGTAAATAGAGTTCAGTTTCCAAACTCTTTACCTGGGTGTCTGCCCTATAAAGGGTTATACCCTGTATAAGGTGGTATACAAGAAGAACGCTGCTTCCCATCCTCCAGTTCATAATCTCTTACGTCACCTACGGGTAGAGATAGGTTGCGATGGGAGACGACACACACGAGAGTGTGAAACTTGTGACTACTAATTTGTAACCAATGACCTGGTATTGTGTTTCACAGGGGCTTCATTATAGAAGTGGCGCGCAAGTCAGACTCTCTCCTAGCGGGCACCGGCGCGGGCGCAGCGGGGGCTGCTTCTCCCCAGCTGGTGACGGAAGTGCGGGACTCGCTGCACCAGCTCAAACAGACCGTGGTTGGAGTGGCACAGAGGTAAGCTAGCAGGTCAAGAAGGCGACTAAGTGACTCAGTCTGCTCTTATACAGAAGAAGACGTCTATCCATTAGTTGCAAAAAGCCTCTTTGAAATAAAAGCTCCTTTAAATCTATTGCGCACTCTTTTTGACAACTGATCCTGTACTATTAAACGAGCAATATTTGTATATATATATATATATAATAGGTCTTTACCTATGAAATTGCCGAAATTTTCTTACATATTAATGAGATCATAATTCCTATAATTCTAATGCAATTTTTTTCATTTGTCTTATATTTGAAAGTTGACTTCAAGGTTATCAATTTACGCATAAAATAAAGTTTTTATTTTTAGTTTGATATATAAAATTAAAGGTTCGAAAGTTGTTCGTCTTAAAGGTCGTCCGATTTCATCATTAGATTTGTTATATATTTTTTCAGATAATATTTTTCGAAAATTAAATTTAAGCTTCTGTTAGCTTAATGTCTTCCCAATAATGCTTAAAAAAAATGAAAAAAATTGGATTTATAATTCCTAAGAAAAATGCAAAAATGTTAGTACTGAAAATTGAGTTTACCTAAAATTCGCCATACAAAACGGCAATTTCATAGGTAAAGACCTAATATATTTGTAATCGGTTTCTCGAAAACTGCTCTAACGATTTCGATGAAATTTAGTGTACAGGGGTTTTTGAGGGCAGAAAATCGATCTAGCTAGGTCTCATGTCTGGGAAAATTCATTTCCACCGTCTTTTTAAATATTTCTTAGCGCGTTTTATTGCGTTCAAGACACTTAAGCGCCATCTATTGTTGAGTAGCATAGCTTGCTCACCCGATGATATTTTAATCATACCATGGATCATACAGAGCATAGCTCGGTCGCCCAGGTACTTATTAACTCAAATTCAAATCTTCTCAATTAGTAGAAACTCAATTCTTTTTTCAAGTACCGCCTAAGTCACCGTGGTATATAAGGTACAGAGGTTTTATAATAGAAATAGCGCGCAAGTCAAACTCGCTAAATCAGCTTAAAGAGACTATAGTTGGAGTAGCTGAGAGATGAGTTTGCGGGTCAAGAAGGCAGCTAAGTGACTTAATCTGCCTTCATACGAAAGATGACGACTAAAGTTTAAATAATGTAGCTGGATACGGAGCAATACGTATCTCTCTGCTCCTGCTCTGCTGTCCGTCTTGCTCTCACAATTCTGTCATTCTTATCAAGCTACATTTTCCACTCTAGGCTAAAGAAAACTTCTTGAAAAGACATCCGATCATTTACTACAACGCCATCTCTATGTTTACCGGGAACTAATCTTCAGTATTCGATCAAGAAACTGGATAAAGTTCGCGAGAAAGTTTTCAAAATAATTCTTTTTACATTCAGTCTCGATCCGGAGGTTCTGCGTTCGATTCCCGGTGGGGACACTATCACGCAAAAATCCCTTTGTGCAACCTCCCAGTTTGGATAGGACATAGCAGAATGAATCACCATCACGTTAAGCCGTTGGTCCCTATCTACGGATGTAGTCGTTAATGAGCCATGTCAGAGGCCTTTGGCGGCTCAACAACTCTGACACCAGGGTTTGTGAGGTCGGGCATCGACCTTGGCACCCACACGATATGATAGATAGATAGATAGATAAACACTTTATTGCACACTAAAAAACAAATTCAAATAACAATAATTAATTACATAAAGTGAGCAAAAGCGGCCTTATCGCTGTAAGCGATCTCTTCCAGACAACCTTTGGGAATAGGAATCCATCAAAGATAAACGAGTAGGAAGTGCAGTGTAAAAAGATAAGAATAATGATATACTAAACCTAATGTTAAGAGTACATAAGAAACATCGAATAATTAAATAATACATACATTAACAATATATAAATATATATACATATATAATAACATACATATACGTAAATATATAACACTAAATACATACTACATACATATTATAAATAGATCAATATTTATAAATCTACTTGCAAACCGTTTGAGAAAGGAGATGCTTGTGTACTTTAAGTTTAAATGTATTAATCGTTTTGGAGTGACGAATGTCCTGTGGCAAAGCATTCCACAAGTAAGTGTCCTTAACTGTAAATGAGTCCTTGTAATATCCCGACCGAGTGAACGGCGCCCTTAAGACGTCCAGTTTACAAGCTTGTTTGCCAAATACTATTTATGTCGTTTTCTTCGCAGGATATCAGCTCAGCCGCAAGTGGTAACTCAAGCGGCGTCGTGCCCCGACCCCGGCTGCGTGTCTCTGACCGGCCTACTAGTGGTGGTCGCGCTACAGCTCTCTGCCATGCTAGCATACGCTATGTACAAGTAAGTGTACTGCCTACATTAGGTTTACTATAGGTCTTTAGATTTCGGACCTTCTTGTTTCTCTCGGAATAGATACCGTGCTAATTTATTTTACTATGGGATGACATCTGCCAGCATGTCACATCTCCTTTGTTATGCAATATCACATGATCATTATGAAATATTCAAAGTAACCCTACCAAATTAATAGAACGATGCCTTCATTGCATTTACAAAGATAAAAGGATTATGTAATTTGTTGTTACTTTACATCACGCATTCCTAAGTTGTAACGAATTATTTCTTTAATCTTATTTCTATGATCCTTATTTTTCGAGGGTTTTTCCGATCAGCCGATTAGTCGGTTTTGAAATTGCCGGATAGTCGGCCGACTAGACATGTTTTGTTTGTTGTGGATTTTTTAAAGTTTCTCTTCTTATATTGCACCATAATTTTCCCGTCATTTACTGTCTTTGATAAAATAAAACAATTCATAACAGTTGATTGTTGAATAGGTAAACTTTTTATTTATATGTATACTTTTCAGAAGCAGGTTAACCTAACCTAAACAAGGTTAGGTTGGGCTAGTAATAACAGAGGATCGGCAATTTTGTCTTCTTCCGGATTTTTAATAAAAACCTCATTTTATCAAAAACCTGTGCTTGTTTCCATGTATATGAGGGGTTTTTATGTACGAGTAGGGGCACGGCACCCTACATTATTTTAATTTAAATGCCTCTGTTTCCCTTCACTGGCCTCTTAAGCCTCCAATTGCCAGTATTTACAAAAAGCGCCGCATTCGTCGCTCCTTCTAGCCTCAATTGTTGCCACATGTTTTAACAACTTTTTTTCTTTTACAGAGAAAGGAAAGAAGCTCAAGCTAAGAAGTTCTTCTAAATGAGAGTGTGAGTGAAAGGGAAGCGACTGAGCCGACTAAAGAGATTTTTTAATTTAAAAACCTAAATGGGGCTTGCTAAGTAAACTTCTTAAAAAGGTATACGTCATACAAAATAACTCTGGCTAGTCGCGAGGGTCAGCGCGGCAGGTGGGGGAGGCGAGCGAGTCGTTCATTGGCTCTCCGCCTGTCTCCCATGCACAGAAAATAACCGTCAGAGCCAAACTTATCATGCGCATGCACGCTAAAACTATGTTTTTTCTGATAGTTTATGTATAAATAACTAATTCGTCCGTCTCAAAAATGCAGTGAATCACCGCTGTCCGCCGCTGTTAGCAACGCTACATAACCAATCAGGTCGCTCAAAATTATAAAGTCAAGTTCACAGTGACGAATTGAAGACAGACCTTCGAACGAAGCGGTTGTGTCCTTTGTGTGTTACGTAAAAAATTAAAAAATAAAATATAATTTTAACTCCACTGTGAATACACCTTTACTCTGCAGTTGTACTGATGTTTGGTTCTGAGTTCTTCAGCCCTAATCCTATTCTATTAAACGAGCAATATTTGTATATATGTATAATATTTGTAATCGGTTTCTCGAAAACGGCTCTAACGATTTCGATGAAATTTACCATACGGGGGTTTTCGGGGGCGAAAAATCGATCTAGCTAGGTCTCATGTCTGGGAAATTCGTATTCCCCGAGTTTTTGAGCATTTTTTAAATACCGTAACCTACAGCGCCATCTGTTGGCGGGTGGCATAGCTTACTCACCCGATGATATTTTAATGTTGAGGCGGCTATTATAGAGCGAAGCTCGGTCGCCCAGGTACTAAATAAATAAAAAAAGATAAAATGTGGCCACCTTTGTAGGAAGTTTACTTAACCCATTCTGGTATATTACTTAGATTATGGTAGATACAGCAACACACCTGGCAAGCTCGTTCCATCGTCGACCTCATCTCTGCCCTCAGGGCTAGATCGAGGTCAAGAGTAAGCTCATTGACAATAAATAAAAAACCAACCATTGAATAAAAACGCAGACATTAAAATTTTTCAAAATGGATTATGTCGTACGTTATGGTAAAACAAATCGATTTCATTAAACTCCCATTTTTTTCGTATATTTCAAGGCTTACTACTTTATTTTGCAGCGATGACACTAAACCAGAATATAGTTGACGGAAAGAATAACATTGTTGTACAAACTTGTTTTTTGATTGTGTTGGTAAGCGTTGGAATAAACAAATAAATGGGTATACATTCCTGTTTTTTTTTTACATTAACTTGCGTTATAGACACTCCATTTGCGTTGTCTGTCATTCAATAAGTATTCTGCAAAGAATGCACGTTGAATAAAATAGTGTCCGTCTCCCCAGCAACCCATGCGAGATATGGCCAAGTGGCATACACCAAAATTTAGTGGAAATTGGTTCATTCCATCAGTAAAGTGTCAGATTCAGTGCATCAAAACTGATGACACTACGAGCTGAAAACTTTGGGTGGCTGTAGAGACGTCTCGTCAGCCAGCCCATTCTATACAGGGAAAACTACGAAGATTACATAAAAGCAAAATAGTTCCACATTTACTGCATGTCTAGTGCAATTGATTGTAAAAAAGCCGAATCGAAAATGTCCATATGGTAGGAGCCCTTCATCAATAATTATGGGTGGCTGGAGAGACGTTTTCCCAGCCAGCCCATGTGATATCTCGGAACATATAGTAGGTAGGAAGATAAAACAAAGCTTAATATTTACTACCTACTCGGAACAGTAGGTAGCAAATATTTCAAAATCCTAGCTCCACTAACTTTTGAGATATTTGTATTTTTTCATGGGCTTGCTGGGGAGACGTCTCGCCAGCAAGCCCATGCTGTAACTCAAAAAGTACTGCACGTAGAATGCTGAGCGATATACCAATTGAGAGTGCATATTTGATGCAATAAGCACCAAGAAAAGTGAGTCCCTAGGTCTTACGGTTTCGGTGCTAGAAACAAATATCATTTTCCCGCCGAAAATTTTGAATGCATGATGTGAAGTGCGACGTTGCCGTTCTGTGCAACTCTACATGTTGCTGTTAGAGCATTCGAAAATCAATCTTGTATCCTTATAGTTAAAAGGTACTGTAGACGCACGTGTAGATTATTTGTAATTTGAGAATAGTTCGGGAGACGGTGTACTTAGTAAAAGACTGATTGGTTATCAAGAAGTTTTTATTTATTTGTGGACGACATGTTAAGATCGAAAGAGATAATATGTATTTTAGCTCACGTGAAGACTAACTGGTGCCTCAATCTCTTTTTAGCAACCGTGACAACTGTATTCTAGGAGGAGATGTAGGTTTAATGGTCTCAGTAACAAACTAAAATTTTTAAAGTATTCTTAAATTGTTCTGTAATTAATAAGTTAAGAAAACTGATTTATTAAATATATACGTGAGCCAAAATACATATTATGTCTTTTGTTCTTCACATGTTGTCCACAAATAAATAAAAACTTCTTGTTAACCAATCAGCCTTTTAAGTACACCGTCTCCCGAACTATTCTCAAATTACAAATAATCTACACGTGCGGACCTCTTAACTATTAGGACACAAGATTGATTTTTGAATGCTCTAACAGCAACATGTAGAATTGCACAGAATGGCAACATTGCACTTCACATCATGCATTCCAAATTTTCAGCGGGAAAATGACTTTTGTTTCTAGCACCGAAACCGTAAGACCTAGGGACTCACTTTTCTTGGTGCTTATTGCATCAAATATGCACTCTCTATTGGTATATCGCTCAGCATTCTACGTGCAGTACTTTTTGAGTTACAGCATGGGCTTGCTGGCGAGACGTCTCCCCAGCAAGCCCATGAAAAAATACAAATATCTCAAAAGTTAGTGGAGCTAGGATTTTGAAATATTTGCTACCTACTGTTCCGAGTAGGTAGTAAATATTAAGCTTTGTTTCATCTTCCTACCTACTATATGTTCCGAGATATCACATGGGCTGGCTGGGAAAACGTCTCTCCAGCCACCCATAATTATTGATGAAGTGCTCCTACCATATGGACATTTTCGATTCGGCTTTTTTACAATCAATTGCACTAGACATGCAGTAAATGTGGAACTATTTTGCTTTTATGTAATCTTCGTAGTTTTCCCTGTATAGAATGGGCTGGCTGACGAGACGTCTCTACAGCCACCCAAAGTTTTCACCTCGTAGTGTCATCAGTTTTGATGCACTGAATCTGACACTTTACTGATGGAATGAACCAATTTCCACTAAATTTTGGTGTATGCCACTTGGCCATATCTCGCATGGGTTGCTGGGGAGACGGACACAATAAAATAATCTGAATATACATCCATTTTGAGCAGTTATAATGCCTGTTTTTTTTTTCAATGGTCTTTTTACATGTTGAGTTGCAGAAAGGCGTTTTAAAGTTAATTCTTCTTGAAATGTATTTGTGTCACTTTTTGTCAATAAAACAAAAAAGGTCAACAGGAGGCATAATGTGACATTACTGTTAAACTTCTGGTATTGTATGGGGTGAAAAGGAACAGATTTCCAAAAACTGAAAGTGCGTAATCAGTCAACATAACTGAACATGTTTCAATGATTGAAATGTGGTATATAGGGTTACTTTTAATTAGTTCTTGATAGAAAAAGGTATGAATGTACTCATGATACTGAACAACTTTCCCCAAGGTTGGTAGGTCGAAATACGAAAATCAAGTTTTGACCTTCCATAGAAACTGCATCAGCTGATAGTGCATTTTGTAAGGGAGGTCAAATTTGGTTTTTCGTATTTCGACCTGTGTTCCTTGGGAAAAGTTGTTCAGTATCATGAGTACATGCATATCTTTTGCTATCAAGAACTAATTAAAAGTCACCCTATATGTATTTAAGTATATGTATACCTAGTAAGCAAGTCTATGTATTAATATAGCTGACAGTCAATAAATTATATCAGTTCCTAACGTTCTGTCTCCGACAACGGTTTCACTTGCTTCCCAGTAGGGCCAACCCTTATGTGGCGACCCTGCCATATTTGGCAGTGCGTTCGGGTGTCGTTGTCGCCGCGACAGTAGTCATTTTATAATCAACTTGATATTTTTTTTCGGAAAGTTTACAATTTTGTATGGAGTTGGAGATGCTGTGTGATTTATTAATTTCCTGAAAGATTCATTCATTGTTAATTTTCGTTCACTGATCATGCCCGTTCAGTTTTCGGAAAACTGTTCCTTAGTCTAGCGACACACCTGCAGAAATTCTGCGTCGGCACGATCCGCGACGGATCTTTCCGTCACATCTGACATATTAGAGCGGAATTTCCGCGTCGGAACTCAGCGCAAGGTCATATAATATATCACTTGTGACATTTGCTTTGTGATTGCGAACCGTTCCAATGCGAAAATTCCGGTCTAGTGTGCAATAATTGACGGAGAGATCTTTTGCGGATTGTTCCGACGCGGAATTTTTGGTTGAATTGTCGTAATCCCATACATATACATTATTTTATTTTCGATTCACGTTAATATGAGAAAATGAATTGATCGACACAACATTATTGAATGAACTTTATTTTTTTTTGGCTTTCAAATGGAAATATTTTAGCATCTTGTAAATATCCATATATTTATTCATCTTAAGCCAGATATGCACTTTACATCTTGCATGTCCCGCAAAGAGAGATGCAGCTATGGGAAAGAAAGAAAAAGTGGAGAAAGAGAAAGCTATAAGCATAGGGATAGCTTTCTCTTTCTTTCACACTGCTGTATCCCTCTCTGATGGACGTGTGGCAGTATGGGCTCTGTTGCCTTTGCCCTGATTTTAAAAAGCAACCACTTCCCTTTGGGACTTTGTTTATAGCACAGAGCTTGTCCTTGTTTTACCGTCTTATGTCAAGCACGCTATTTTATCTCAGCTTATGTAAATATTATAGCTATAATTGATTCAGTAATACACGCCGGTGAAATCTACATCATCTAGTTGTTATTTATTTATGTCGCCGTATCGGCGACTAAAATGGTGACTCCTTCGTTGAAATTTGAAAAAACAGTTGCGTTTAGCTGACGCCATTTTAAAATGATTCTTCATTGAAAAAAAATAATTTATTTCGGCGAGCGTCGTTGGCGCGGTGGTGCGAGGCAAAATTCCGCGCTGCCTTTTCATCCAGCAAGCTTACTTTTAAATCGGGGCGCCCAAGCACCGTCGTCGGAGCAAACGATCACCGTGCAAGTCTGGCTTAAGGCATAATAATAATTCTTAATAATTTTGAATGAGATTTGTTAAGATCAAATTGGTCTTCCTAAGCGTGTTCTCAAATGGTTGTAAACTTACTTATGAGCAAATCTAGAAACTAATTGGCGAGTGTATTATGGACAAAAATGTATGGTGACCCGTTTTGGCGAGAATTTTCAGAGAATCGAATTGAATTCCTTGAAACTTAGCCAATTAATGGTCATTAAGTTATTAAAAAAAATATAAAAAAAAAATCTTTTATTTTCGAAAAACTTTTTTTATTTTCGTAACATATCGATTCTCGTATGGGAGAATGTAACTTAATCATAGCCTATCTATCCTATCCTTCCTACTAATATTATAAACGTGAAAGTTTGTTTCGATCTTTGTTACTCTTTCACGTGAAAACTACTGAATGGATTTTAATGAAACTTTACAATAATAAATACACACAATTCAAGACGTTCTGAATAAAGGCCAGGTTAAAAGTACCCTAAACCGACGAGCATGTATGAAAGGATTGATGAAGGTTCAGGAAGCAAGGGAAGTATGTCAAGATCGTAGCAGGTGGAGAACTGTGGTCTCTGCCTACCCCAACGGGAACAAGGCGTGATGTTATGTATGTATGTATGTACAATAATATAGCTTATGCATCAGAATAACACATAACCTGCGCAGACGAAGTCGCGCACCAGCTAGTCGAAAATAAAAGCAGAGAGGTGACAGTATTTTTTTGAATTCTATGAAAAACTGTGACTATGTTCTATTCTGCCAAACGGGAATTGATATATTACGAAAATAAAACAAGATTAACTGCTTTGTGTGTTCGAAAATATTTTATGTTTTATATATTAACTTAATTACCCTATCTCTATTTATAGGCCAGTTTCGAGATTCCTTAGGGCTCCCGCACACGACTGAGAATCGGTGGGCGATTATCGGCCAGAACAAGGAGGGAAGATGCAGGTGATAACACGTCAGAGCGGGATGCCGACAAAAAATCGGTCACCGATTCTCGGTCGTGTGCGGGAGCCCTTACACTTGGGTTTCTGTTGCGAATTCGTTTGAAAGCTGTCTCTAGGACGCCATCTTGTTTCTAGTGTTGCTCTCGTGTGGTTGAAGTTTATTTATAGTTTTGAAAAGTCGCAAAAGTTAAAGTATTTTAAAATAAAGGAACTTTTAAAAAAAGTTATTTGTAAGAACGTTAGTCGGCGTCGCACAGAATGTTTTTTTTTACCAGAATGTGTGAAATGAACTGTGTACATAATATTTATATTTGTCCTAGTAAATTTATTATTTGTCACAAATATGTGTTTACTTTTTCACTTGAAAATTTTAAAGACAAAAATTTTGCTTTCGGTTAAAGTAATCGAAGTGTCGTTTTTTGGGTTCCGATACCAAAATGGTAAAAAAAAGGAACCCTTATGGTGCCGCTCTGTCTGTCTGTCTGTCACACCTCTATATCTCAGCAACCACTCATGCTATCGACCTAAAATTTGGAATAGTTTTAGAATATAGTTGCCTAACTTAATTGCACATGAAAGAACATAAAAAAATTATGATTATTGATGTAAAGGGGGCCCAAATAGGGGGGGGGGGGCAAATTTCAAATTGTTGCTACTAGGTTGAGTCCCCACTCGAGTCGTAAAAAAGTACAAAAATATATTTTAGAATGTGCAAGTAAGTACTTTTTTACGACTCTTAGTTTTCAAGTTATGATGAAAAATGTCAAAAAAAAATACCATTTCCCCCCCCCCCTTATCTCCGAAGTTTGTGGTAGGAAAAATCATAATTAATTACAGTCGATAGACATTTATGTAAATATTACAGCAAAAATAAAACGATCTTTCTAAGTTGCACAGTTTTTTAGAAATCTGCAAATAACCTTTACAAACAAATTTAGTTATGCGGTCCTAAAAATGGACTTTATTGCTTCCAAAAATACTAAAGGTATATCGGAACCCTTGGCGCGCGAGTTCGACTCGCACTTGACCGGTTTTTTTTTTTACTTTTTAGGGTTCTGTACCGAAAGGGTACACACATACAGGTGCCTACGTCGTCTGCCTGTCTGACTTAGGACTGTATCTTTTAAAATGTAAATAATATTGCGGATTACATATCACAACACGTATGTTTGAGATATATCGTAAAACCTTTACACGAAAAATTTGGTACAGTAGCGCTTTATCTACAATCGAAATAAAATAATACAGCTTGTTTAGAATGAAAGCAGGACGGAGCGATGCGTGAGATATTGGAGCGACAGAGACACGTATAGCTCCGTCCGATGCGTAAGATATTGGAGCGACCAAGGAGTTAGTATAGTTTATTATACATATACATATTTTTGATAAAAATTGTGACAGGCACAGTGTCAACATAAGAAACAAGAATCAACTTGCTTCTCATGTCAGCCGTATTCACAAAATTAGTAAAACATATAAAGGTCAATGTATACGCTTCTATAATAAGGTACCTACTGATATTGAAAGTTTACCGTTAGATAAATTCAAAACTGTAATCAAGCAGAAATTATGTAAGAAGGGTATTATAAAATATCAGAAAAATCCATGGGATTAGACTACGGTTCTAACAGGCTAATTCAAAATTAAAACTGACCTATGTATGTTGTATATCAACCTTGTACATTCAAACATATTTAAAAGAGCGCGTGGGTTTTTTATTGTCGCTTCTTTTTTTTCCCACAATGGCGCCACATTGTTTGTGAAGCGATGTAGTTTAGCTGACGTCATTAAGAGATTTTAATATCCAACAATGAATAAACGATTTTGATTTGATTTATTAGAGGGATTTTAAAAAGTTGAATTTGAAACCAGTATCTATCCTTGTTTCACAAATGTTTGTAGTGATTTGAAGAAAGAGAGGATCATAGGAACACAGCTACTTCCCTTTTTCCAGAATGTCGCCACTTTTACTATATTGCATTATGTAGTGCTCTAGGGATGTGTTGTGAAATATTTCCTTGTATATGCTTCGAAATGCTTAAATGGCTATTGCAGCTGGGAACAACACACACCATTTTTTGTTAAGTATGCTTCACTTCTGTTTTTTTAGATTATTTTTAAACAATTAAAGCAAAATACACAATTTATAAATGATCACCAGCTGGTGATCACGCAACTGTCAGTCTATCGAATGGTGGCCCGCGGACTTCAAGACGACGTTGTCAAAATAGTGTTATCTTTTTTCCAACGGGCAGTTGTAATTTAGACTAGAAAGGGATGTAAATAAGGTTTTTAGCTCAACTTTTTAAAATCCCTCTAACAAACTATACTAACTCCTTGGGAGCGACAGACACGTATCGCTCCGTCTTTCTCTCACGCATAGCTGTGTCCTACTGTCATTCTACTCAAGCTATATTATTGCAACTGTAAGTAGCTATTAATACAAATATTGTGTTACGGTACGGAACACTGGGTGCATGAGTCCAATTCGCAACACCGGATTTTTTAAAATCAAGATAAATTAAAAATTTAGAAAATAGCATGTTTTGAAAAAAAAACAATATATTACAAATTACTCCTTATTTATTTCTTGTCACTAATTACAATCTATATTGCGGTTTTTTATTAAATAATATTTGAACATGTCACTTAAATACATAAAAGGCATGTGTCATGTCATACATTATTATTTAAATTAACAATAAATAAATTATTAATAATACTTTAAATTGTATTCCGTACTAGGTTATGCAATTATGAACCTAATAAGTTTAAATAAAAATAAATACTATTTTTACTTCGAATATACGACGCACAAAATAACTGTGGCCCTGTCATTGATGCGCAGAAGAAAAAAATGGTCCATTTTTGCACATTTTTGACTTCTGCGCATCAATGACAGGGCCAGTTATTTTGTGCGTCGTATACCAGTGATTCTAATAATGAAAATAGGCAATCTGTACCGGAAAAAATTACGATATCCCATCCAAAATGGGTCGATCACGGGACCAAATACCCCGATACTCTAATGGGTAAACTGTTGAAACTTATTTATTAATTAAATTTAAGAAAATTTACAGTGATTTATATTTTACAAAAAAAAAATATGATGAAATTTTTTTTTTCTGATATTTTCTCTTCTTCGGGAAAGTTCCTTAATTTCATTAGTAGAATCACTGGACTGGGCTACGAGAGTAAAGCCAATAAAAATCATTTTGTAACTAAATGCGTAGCTTTATAGCTATCGAACTATAAGGGTGCTTTTCCACTTAAGCGGAAGCACAAAAGAAGGTATAGTTGACGAAATATTATTTGGCCCGGTTTGGCTGACAAACGTCTCATCTACCTGAGGACAAAAGAAGTGCGGTCGAGGCGCGTGCCAGTCTTAAAAGCTCACATTTTTGCTACGAGAGGCGTCGGTAGTTTTATTACCATTTTTGTACGGGATTGGTTTAGTTATAACAATCATCGGGCCAAATAATAATAACAGACGGGCACCCCCCGCCCCCTGTATGTAACCCCCCTCCCCCGCTGGTGGCGTGTACTGCTGGGTCCCGTTACAAGGGCCGAGGGGGCAACATCTAGTGGAGGGAGGGAAACTCCAAATCAGATTTTAGTTTTGCATTTAGATTTCATGCACTGATCATGGTACCTAAGACAAGTTTATAGTGTAATTTTTTTATAACCTCGGAATTTTAGGAGGTGGCCCATCAAACTGAACAAATTTTCCAAGGAACATGGGTCGAGAAACGAAAAACAAATTTATTACATCCTATAGATACAAACTGCATCAGCTGATAGCACATTTTTTTATCTTTTATTTTATTTGACAAGTGAGCAAACGAGCAGGTGGGCCACCTGATGAAAAGTGGTCACCATCGCCCATGGAGGTCGAAATTTCTTTTTGGTGTTCCGGCCTATGTTCCTTGGGAAAAGTTGTTCAGTTTCATGGACAGAACCCACTCATCATAAATAAGACTGCCCGCACACGACCGAGAATCGGTGACCGATTTTTCTGTCGGCATCCTGCTCTGACGTGTGTATCGCAAGAATCTTCCGTTCTTTTCCTGGCCGATAATCGGTCACCGATTCTCGGTCGTATGCGGGCAGCCTAAACAGCAACTACCACTCGGCTATAAGCGCTTCCACGCCTCCCTAAACGCCTCACATAATAAATGGATGTCTTCAAAAAGCTGTCACTGACGTATAAAGGGTATATTAAAGAAATTTAAAAAACTATACGTTGCAGTCCAGCAGATGTCGCGCTTCGGATGTGGTTTAGATCAGCAAGAGAGTAGATGTGATAGTGCCCTGGAATAGAAAAAGTATAATTAAGACGATTATAACCCTCAAATTGCAAAAATGAGCTGACTTTGAAAACTTCTCCCAAACGGATGGTCCAATCGTTACAAAAAAATATACATGAGTTAATCAATATGATAAACAATAATTTTTGAGTAGATTATTTTTATTATAACTGTTACTTTTGCCAGAAAAAAATCTTCTAACTCCTCTTATTTTACGCAAAAATATCCTATTGCTTCGAAGGCTCCTAAATGAATTTTGATGCTTCTTCCACCCAAAAATTCTGAATTTTACGGTTTCTGAAATTTAAGTAAAAAATTTGAAAAAATAATTATTAATGTGCTATAAAATCAATAAAAACCCCTTTTTTATGGGTGAGAGTCTCAACGTTGGTCGTAACAGCCACGTTGAAGAGCACTGTTATATGAACGCTATTGACGTGTCAATAAAGTCGATATTTGCATTGACGAACGCGTAGCTTCTAATTTGAGGGCTGTAATCACCTTAAGAGACGTAGTTCACTCAGCAGCAAGTAGGCTGAGTTGCGTAACTTTAGTAAAAGCAAGAATTAAGGATTTCTAGACCAACAAATCGACAAAAAATCATCCCTTATTTCACCCCCTTGGCGGATTATTCTTCCTCAGTTTAAAAAAAAAGATTTAAGTAATTTCCTAAGGGAAAGTAATTTCCTATTATTATTAGCATAAATATGAATTCCTTATTTGATTTTATCCTAGCTTAAGATACAGCTAATGCACCGAAAGTATTACAGTATAAATTCCTATCAAAAACCAAAAATTCCTATCAAAAATAGTACTTTCGGTGCATTTCCTGTATATTTGTATTAATCAGCGAAAAATTTTACTAAAAATAGCAGTATACACTCGTTTTTCAATAGCATTTTATATCCTGCATAAGAATGCGAGTAATTTGCATTTAGTATATAAAACGGATCGCCTTAAGCTAGGGTTGCCAAGTTGCGTGTGTTTGGGACAAGTTGTTCTAAAAACTTGTCTACAGGGGGATAGGGATAGGGACAGGTACCTGGCGCCGCCCTCGCTGGCCCAGTGCACGCTCCCGGCGGCGGCGAGCAGCCCCCACACGTAGGGGGTGAAGAACTCCTCGGGGCGCTCCTCCTCCACGTAGCGGAACTTCAGCTCGGGGAACTTCTGCAGACGACACAAGGTTCGCAAATACAGGCTGTGGAAACAGTACGATGGTCCTTCTACGAGTAAGGGGTGATTCTACGTCACTAATAGTGTAAAAAAAATATAAAAAGTACAATTTTTTGATCTTTCTAAGTGATTTTACATCACTAAATAGATTGTAAAAAAATTCAAGATAGTACCTACTTTTTCATATTTAATTTTATATTCTATTTTGGGTGATCATGAAATTTGATTTTCCTTCGAACCACATAACAGTAATTTATTGAAATGGATAGGTACAGGGTGTGCGGTGGCAGAATCCGGATTTTAAATTTAAATAACAATGAAACGACAAATCCCATTCACTTATAAAACTAAGTTTTATAAAGAGGAAAGACGCGGGTTTTATTTTTTAAATATTATTTCGTCCAAATGTTGACCGTCACGTCGGACACACTCTTGAAATTTGACTTCAGCATTCCGAGCAACTCGCTGGAGAACTGACGGTAGGTTACCTTTAACTTCGCGAACGATATTTTCTTTTAATGCTGAGATGGTCGCTGGATCAGTTTCATAAACCTTACTCTTGAGGTATCCCCATAGAAAAAAAATCCATGGAAGTGAGATCCGGCGACCTTGGTGGCCAGGGGATATCACCGTTGCGGCTTATCAGCTTGTTAGGGAAAAAATCGCGAAGAAGCATCATAGTCTCCCCAGCACTATGAGGCGTGGCACCGTCTTGCTGAAATCACGTGTGCGAACTGAAGGTAGGGTGTGCACTTAATGTTGGCAGAAAATAATCGTTGAGCATGCGTCGGTAAGCAACACCGTCCACAGTAATTGCTTGTCTATAAAAATTTAAAAAAAAAACGGGTTCCTATTATTCCTCTGCTTGATAAAGCACACCAAACTGTAACTTTGGGACTGTGAAGTTGCTGTTGGTGTTTTAAACGTGGATTCTGTCCTTTAGGTGACCAATAACGACAATTCTGCTTATTTACACATCCATTTAAATGGAAGTGGGCTTCATCCATCCAAAAGATAGTGTTTACCATGCGAAATCTTGATAACATGGTCTCGCAGAAATTTTTACGCAAGTTTTGATCGTTAGGCGTAAGCGCTTGCACCATTTGAATTTTAAAGGGGTGGAAATGAAGATCCTTTTTCAATATTTCGTGCACAATTTTTTTTGGAAGCCCTAGGGCAGCCGGTTCGGGGAAAAGATCGGCAGGGACGGAGTTCCACTCCTTAGCTGTGCGCATTAAGAATCAAAGCGCTTTGTGCGAATACGTGGTCGCCGACATAGGGGTTGAGTGGAACCCCAACCCTCGTGTAGTCCCCTATGAAGGAGGATGGTGGTACCAGGTCGTGCAATTCAAACGCTCACTCCCAAAATGTATTCTATAGAATACCGTCAATTAAGTCACTGGACTACACGGTTTTTTTAAAAAGGTCCTACCACCTAAAAAGGACTTGCAATATGGCAAGCGTACCTGGCCAATTTTATTAGGAACCAAAAATAATTTTGCTTACAAGTAAAAAGTTGTTAAATAAAAGTAATTCGATTTAATAAATAGAGCACCCGAGACGTTTGAAGAGATAGACCAAACTATGCTAATTTTAATGTACAATCACAGCCCTTCCCGAAGGAAAAACATTTTACTCGACTAAAATCTTTCGACTTTCCACACAAAATGAGTCGATTACTTAACCACAGTATGAAGAATCGCAAATTGATTTTTAGAGTAATATTTTAAATAAAATATTTCGTCTAACCTTTAACCTGTCACTGGACCACTGTTCGGCGCCTTTTTTAATAACAGCCAATACTTCTGTAACCCCTAAATCGCCGCCCGCGTGCTCTTGCATTCTTTGCAGACGTGTTGAGAAATAACCTATTACCTGTAAAAGACGAAAAGATAATTCATACGGATTTACATAGCTGGGACGGTTAAGTTTGTGTTTGCCTCTTATCCAGGAGCGCGTACTCCGTGTAATATGTCCTAAATCATCATCATAACATCCCATGAAACGTCAACTGCAGGACAGGAAAGCTTCTCCCAGAATTCGAGCAAAATTTGTGGTACAATTTAAGAGGGATGTACAATAGTCAACACACTTGTTAGCGTTGCGACTGCCTCTTGTGTAATAGCGCGTACACTAAATTCAGATTGTTTTTAAGCTGATGCGTCAGGCACGAGTTAATTATGACCCATTTTTATCGGTAATTCCAACGCTTACCAACACATTTGTCAAAAGCAATCGGCTAAAGCTATCAGAAAAAACAAATGTGTAACAATGTTGTTCTTTCCGTCGAATATACTGTTTTTAGCGTCATGGCTGCAAAATAGATGGGTAAGTGTTGGAATAAACGAAAAAACCGGCCAAGTGCGAGTCGGACTCGCGCACTGAGGGTTCCGTACCACCACATAAACATAATTGTATTAGTTGAAATTTCAGTAAGTTAATGTGCTAGATTTTTGAGTCCGACACGCGCTTGACCAAATTTTATTATTTGTTGTTATTTTATAGCCTATGCCCTATAAAAATACCAATTTTCAAGTTTATAAGTGTTCCCGTTTTTAAATAGAACTAAAACAAAAATCGCCTCAGCAACCATCCAACTTGACCCCTCTCTTATATGAATGTTCTTGAAACGGGAGCTCACCACAATTGGTTACCATTAGTTGTGAGAAAAGTTGTAATATTTAATGATTTCAGACTTTTCCCATTATTTGTACTGTGAGACCTAGGTTCTTGCCAAATTTCATAATTTTAGGTCAACGGGAAGTACCCTGTAGGTTTTTCATTTTTGAATAAATGTATGGAGATGAGGACATAAAATGCCATATCTTTTGATTGCGTCGTTGTAAAAAATTGAAATTTTCAGATCTTGTGTGGTTCATGCATCCTAATATATGGTATTAATTTCAACCTGATAACCTTACCCGTTCGTGAGATAAAGGGTCTTGACAGACAGACAGACAGACGGACAACAAAGTGATCCTATAAGGGTTGCGTTTTTTTCTTTTGAGGTACGGAACCCTAAAAATGGATCAGTTCGTATCTATTCTGCGTGGCGATATGGTGGAGGTGCTGGGATAATACCACTAATCCTATATTTTATTATAATACAGATCCTATATTAACTACATCGCCTTAGATTAAAATTATAATTAACGTTATATACGATTGATCTTACCATTTCTATATTCTGCGTAATAGGGTGATTGTGATGCTGTTGAAATAGCTGCCTTTTGTGTAATAACGCGTACACAAGATTCAGGTTGTTCTGAAGCTGATGCGTCAGGCACGAGTTTATTATCTCCAGTAGCATTCTGAGAACTTCGTCTAGCACTGATATATGGTCCATCTGGAAATTATCAGACAAACATTATTATTTATTTATTGTATGGCGTTGTTCTCTACTTAAAAATTAAATAATATATTAGATTTTAAATATGTCACTGTGTCCTTTGTATGTAAGTGATAGTAGGTCGTCCTCATTTCCGTAAAAATTGTGTAACATGTGTGTGTTTACCTGGCTGTTTATAAATGTTTAAATGTACTTTCCGGTGTGCAACTGTGTGTTTAGATGTGTAACTGCGTTTTGAGATGTGCAACTGTGTGTTTAGATGTGTAACTGCGTTTTGAGATGTCTAACTGTGTTGAACTGTTTTTAGACGTGTTATTGTGTTTTAGTCGTGCAAGTTTTAAGATATCTTATTGAGATGATCTTAAAGACGAGTGATTGTGTTTTTAGATGTGTAACTGTGTTCTTAATGTCTCTTTGTGTTTGAAGATGAGTAACTGTGTTTTGACGACTGTGTCTTTAGACCTGTAACTGTGTTTTAAGTCGTGTCACTGTGTTTTAAGATGTGGAACTATTTTACAGGTGTGTAATTGTATTTTCAGATGTCTAATCGTGTTCTGAGATGCGTAACTAAGTGATCTAATTGTGATTTTAAATATGTATTTGTGTTTAAGATGTGTAATTGTGTTTTAGATGTGCTTTTAGATAAATGTGTTTTTAGATCTTTTATTGTGTTTTTTAGACGTTATTTGGAGTGTAAACTTACAATTTCCTCAGTTTTCTCCTGGGCCTGGTGCGGTAGTTGCAAGGTGTTGATGTCGGTGCCTTCTATCTCGCTACAGAGCCGCGCTCTCCGCTTGGTGAGCGTCTCCAGTAGCGATATCAACCTTTGTGTTACATGTGTGTGTTTACCTGGTTGTTTATAAATTTGCCATTGTGGTTTTAAATGAATTATTGTATTTAGATGATTAAATGTTTTTTTAGATGTGTAACTGTGTTGTTAGATGTTATACTGTGTTTTTAAACACCTGTGTTTATAGTGTGTAACTATGTACATGGTGTGTAAGCGTGTTTTAAGATGAATAACTGTATTTTAAGATGAGTACCTGTGTTTAACGTGTGTGAGAAACTCAGATCAGTGCTTGTGAAGTTTCACCACCTGAGCTTCGTCGCAGACAGGGCTACGCTGTATATGTTATACTATGGACTTGCCGACTCCATACTATCCTACGGACTAAGTAGCTATGGCCGCACTTTCAAAACATATTTGGACAAGGTGAAATCACTACAAATTAGATTTATGAAAAAGTTAGTGGATAAACGGGTTAAAGAAAATTGTAGGTCAAACTACGAAGCTTTGTTTATTAAGTGTGAAATGCTGCCGGTCCATGAGAAGGTATTGTTGTTAATAGCCCTAGAAGGTTTTGGAGATAATGAGTACAAAAATCCAATTGGTGACCGTTATTTACCTAGATTAGTTAAGAAAAATGAGTTTAAAGTGCCTGGAGTATGTAACTACTATGGTCAAAGAACAAGAAAATATCTCATACCTAAGATCTTTAATGATATACCTAAAGAAATAAAGGAGACTTGTTTAAGTAGGGCGACCTTCAAGTACAAAGTAAAAAGATATCTACTAGAAAAAGTTAGTCTGATAAGGTTATAATAGTGCATGTTTCATAAATAAATAATATGATAATAACTTGTTACCTGGCAATATATTTGTTAATTTTTTATTATTATAATGTTGTTATATGTATGTATACCTAAACATAATTAGAGGGAGCTGTATACTGCCTACAAACTGCTGTGCGGTTTGGCAGAATATAATGAATATGTATTACTGAATGTTTTGGTAAATAAAAGATTTATTTATTTATTATTTTTTATTTATTTAGATGTCTAATTGTGGTTTCACATGTGAAATTGTGTTTTGATAATGAGTAACGGTGTGTTGAGACGAATAACTGTGTCTTTAGACGTTTAATTGTATCTCAAGACGTGTAATTATGTTTTTAGATGTGAATCGGTTTTTTGAATGTGTTGTTTGGAGTGTAAACTTACAATTTCCTCAGTTTTCTCCTCGGCCTGGTGCGGTAGTTGCAAGGTGTTGATGTCGGTGCCTTCTATCTCGCTACAGAGCCGCGCTCTCCGCTTGGTGAGCGTCTCCAGTAGCGATATCAACCTCTGCGCTACGTAGGGGTGTAGGTTTCGGAATTCACCTAGGAAGAAAGAAATGTGTAACTGTTTAATTTAAATTTAATTAAAATGGAACTAAAAAAGATGTTAGTAGAGTCGATTCTAGCGTGGCTGTTAGATTCAAGGCTAAAATATGACAGGTCTGAAAGTTTTATTATCTAATATCGCTTTTTGACCATTAATATTTTAGCCTTAAAATTAGCTGCCACACTAGAATTATCCCCAATTTACAAGTATTCTCGATGGACCTTTCAGTAAAAGTGCTTTGTAAAACGATAGTCTGTGTTTTTTTGTTAAAAACGTGTACCTCATGTAATTGGAAATACTTTTTTCATAGATAGATAGATGAATACTTTATTGTCACACACAGAACACATTAACAATAAAAGGGGACTCTTAAACTCTCTCTCTCTTCTTTCTTTCTTAATGGCAAAATGTTTATTATAAAACGATAGTCTAAGAATTTTTCTGTGTGTGTATTGTATATATTCTTTATTGCACAAATTACATAAAATTGTAGTCAACTTAAAATTTGTTTACAAAGGTGAGCTTATCTCTATAAGAGATCTCTTCCAGACAACCTAGCTGGTGTGAATGAATGACATGAAAAGGGGCACAGGAATGTGCATTTAGAAGTGTGAAATGAGAATAAAAAAAATACATATGCATGGTAACATTAAAAACGTGGTGTTCTTTCGTGATCTCTTTTTTACCTAAAATATGTCACGTTACTCACAGCTCATGTTAGCGATGGCGGCCAAACAGTTTGTATGTAGATATTTATCTCGAACCCTCACCATGTTGTATTGAAGCGCTCGTACTACCACTAACACCTAAAAACAATTAACAAATTAATTTTTACAACTCTGTAACAACTTTTATGGACTCTTAATTATTGTATCCTTTTTTGTGCAAAACCTTTGAAACAATACATTAATAAACAACAAAATAATATTCATAAATGCAATTTTATTAATAGAAATACAGTAGAATTTTTTTTGAGTCCAACTCGCACTTGGACAGTCTTCATATTTTTTATTACGCTACAGTTTATGCACCACAATCATTTTGTTAGACCTAAAACAAAACAACCGGTTAAGTGCGAGTCGGACTCGCGCGCCGAGGGTTCCGATATACCTATAGTATTTTTGGAAGCAATAAATTTCATATTTAGGACAGCAAAACTAAATTTGTTTGTAAAGTTTTTTTGCAGATTTCAAAAAAACGGTGCTATATAGAGATCGTTTATTTTTTTCTGTAATATTTACATAAACGTCTATCGACGATAATTAATTCCGATTTTTCCTTTAGCAAACTTCGGAGATAAGGGGCATTTTTTTTGTCATTTTTCATCATAACTTGAAAGCTGAGTCATAAAAAAATATATTTTAGAATGCACAAATAAAACCCTTTCATATGATACCCTAATCTACCTATATAGTTTATGCAACGAAGCGGATCGTTAAGACCCCCGCATTAAATCCTCAGTCGATGAAACTTAGCTGGGGTATTACACTACACGAGACAAACCTTCTATAAAAAAATCCAAAAAAATCGGTACTTTTAATTTTTCCATACAACAATTACAAAAAATGTATGAAAATTTTTTTTTTTATATATTTTGAATGTACATTTAATTCATGATTCTTTATCATCGTGTCAAATAAAATCTGCCTGAGAAATTTATGTTGTGCCTACACTAATAGAAACATGGTACGATACACACAAGCATGCTCTGGTTCATACTCTCTTAGTCGCCTCTTATGACACCCACGGGTAGAGATGGGTTGGTACTATTCTTTGTCGACACGGGGCAAACAACTTGAACAATAATCGCGTGGTAGGGGAAGCTTTGCTCACATAAATTTGTATGTAAAATCGACTCTGCGCCGCCAAGGTCATTGTTCAAGTAGTTTGCCCACACTTACCATCAAACCACCGAGCGAGATCTCCGATATGGTCCTCTCAGTATACCAAGTGAGGTTCTTGAGCATAATCTGATGCACATTCTTTATTAGGTGGTCGTCTTCCGTCAATATTAATAACACTATCAGCGACATGTAAATGTGGTGTGAGTTCGAATCCGGGGCGTTGTATAACACTTGGAGGATTGGGACTATCTGTAGACAAACATATTTAAAAAATTACCTGGTTGTGAATAATTTCCGTCAGGAAATCCATAGACTAAAATCCATACTCGCGCAATCGGTTTTTTAACGTAATCTTTTCAAGTTACTCTTATCCCATCCCTAGCGCGAGACCGGTCCTTACAAATCTGGCACACTCAGTTTTTCTTTTCTTAATTTGGGCAAGTCAACATTACATGATATAATTTACGAACTAAATTGTGTTTGGTAATCATGCAACCAGCAACGCAATCCACGAATTACTATATTGAAAGTTCCACTCGTTCGTCGTCTAATCAACAGTAGTAAACGAACGCGCGCGACGCATCCTTGCCGCGTCGCCCTCTTATACCTCCCCTCCTACCCAGACAAACTTTTACATACCCTCCCATCCAGACAGACCTTTACATACCCTCCCATCCAGACAAACCTTTACATACCCTCCTATCTAGACAGACTCTTACATATCCTCACATCCAGACTGACCTTTACACACCCTCACATCCAGACAGACTTTTACACATCTTCCCATCTAAACAGACTTTTACGTACCCTCTTATACCAACAGACCTTTACATACCCTCCCAGACATACCTTTACATACCCTCCTACCCAAACAAACAGACCTTTACATATCCTCCCATCCAGACAGACCTTTACATACCCTCCCATCCAGACAAACCTTTATTACATACCCTCCTATCTAGACAGACTCTTACATATCCTCACATCCAGACTGACCTTTACACACCCTCACATCCAGACAGACTTTTACACATTTTCCCATCTAAACAGACTTTTACGTACCCTCTTATACCAACAGACCTTTACATACCCTCCCAGACATACCTTTACATACCCTCCCAGACATACCTTTACATACCCTCCTACCCAAACAAACAGACCTTTACATATCCTCCCATCCAGACAGACCTTTACATACCCTCCCATCCAGACAAACCTTCATTACATACCCTCCTATCTAGACAGACTCTTACATATCCTCACATCCAGACTGACCTTTACACACCCTCACATCCAGACAGACTTTTACACATCTTCCCATCTAAACAGACTTTTACGTACCCTCTTATACCAACAGACCTTTACATACCCTCCCAGACATACCTTTACATACCCTCCCAGACATACCTTTACATACCCTCCTACCCAAACAAACAGACCTTTACATATCCTCCCATCCGACATTTACATACCCTCTCCAGATAGACCTGTACATACGCTTTCATCCATCCATGACTTACCAAGTGTTCAATGTGGTCAACATTGCTGACGTACTGTTTGTATGATTTGCACGAATGTAGCATCAGGTAGAGAAGTAGCGTAGAATGTTCACAACCGGCCGTCGCGCATAGTGCTTTGTGTAACTATAACATAAACAAATAGTTATTTGTTATGCAAGGCAGCAAAAGGTTTATTTGGCGCGAGTGCCTCGTATTGAAACCTGAGCAAGCGAAGGATTCTAGGATTGAACCACGAGAGAAGCGAGTGGTTCAAAAGAAGAATCCTGAGCGTGGCGAAGGTTTCAAGGCACGAGACGCAAAATAACTTTGCTGCCGAGCGAAACACAAAATTTTTCACCTCATTAAAGCGAGGAAATGTTAACATAATGCAAGAAAAGGTTACGTTTTAACCTAAGGGCATAATACCTACATAATGGTACTGACGGCAGCAAGCAAGTGGAAACATAACCAGTATAACCTGAACCAGCGCTTCGCTACAAACCTCCGTAACCAGAGACCAGCTCAAGGTCAAAGAGTTTTCACTAGACAATACTAGACATTAAAAAGGAAATCACTATAATTAAATTATTATTATTTTTGGGACTGTTGTGCTTATGTTCATACTCTACCTATAAACTACTTGATCAATTTGCAGAACAAGGTTCATTTTCATGGGATTTCAAAGTGGAGACAGTGGACAGGCAGTGGCAGGCAAATCTATTTTGTGTTGCGTTGATTTGAAGTCAAAGGGCGAGTCCATTAATCTGGGCAAGAGAATAAAAAAAAAGGCGATCGAATTTTAAATTTACTTTTCATTATCAGCCAGTATCTTACCCACCAGGCATTCACTATTCATAATACTATTTGTTTCTTTCCTATAGCTGCATCCCTCTTTCTCATCTTGAAAACGATAGTGCGTGGCTGGTTTTACAAGCGGCCAGTACTGCAGCATACTACAAAATAATAAGTACATCGCGTTCGAATTTCAAAAACCTTTTGCCCGCTAGGGGCCAAAAATCGCTTTTGGCCGCAGAATTTAACCGACAAAACAAATGTTTCCGAGCTTTGGAGGTGAAAACAATATTATAACACTCTCTTATAAACACAAATAAAAAAAACAAGAAAGATAAAAAAATCTGGCCATAAGCGAGTCGGACTCGCACAACGACTAGGTTTGTGTAGGCAATTTTTGCTCGATTTTTGTTTTTAGCTCTATCGTAACAAAAGGAACACTTAATAGTGAAAATTGGTGTGTTTATAGTGTAACAAATAATAAAAACTGGTCAAGTGCGTGTCGGACTCGCGCGAATTTGATACACTTCTGCGTGACTGCGCGTCCATAAATAAGACGTTATTTTACCTTAGTGACTCGCACTTGGCCGGTTTTTTTTAAGTGAAAACTTCTTTAGCGGCGCTTGGCACTTTTTTTAGATGGGTTAAAATTTTAAACTCGCGTCAGATGTCGCGTCAGATCTGTAGCTTGATCGAAAAAGCGTCAACTATCAACCGTATTGTTATTGCAATACGGGTTTTTATTCAGTGACATCAAAGAAGTACGCGAGCAATGGCGCGATTGATCCTTACAAAAAGCATAATATTAAAAAATGCAAGTTTTAGTAAGGCACTCCCGGAGTGCAACCTGTCCTTTTTACTTTCGAGCGGAGCGAGAAAGGTATTGTATTCGTGAAAAAAAAAGATTTTCTAATTTTCTCAAAAATGTGTTTTATATCACTTATACAACATAAAAAACAAGTCTCCGAAAAATGTCCGTCCGTCGGTCGGTCGGTCCGTCGGTCGGTCTGTCCGTCACGCTTTGGCCTAGCGGCTAAACGAATGGTCCGATTGACACCATATTTGGAATTTAAGAGTTTTATGCAAATCCATCGAAGGGTTTTGAGTGGTTTCCTGCTGGCTCTCATTTTGAGGGTAGCTGTCATACAACGAAAATGAAAAATTTTAATTTTCGCAAAAACGGCTCATAAAATCTTGATGAAACTTTGCATGACCAAGCGTCTCTATTTAAGGTATTTGCGGCAGTATCAATTGGTCTCTAGAAATTCATATAAGGGGTGTTCCCTTACTACTAAAATTTAAAAATGTGATTAACTCAAAATCGGTTTAGTTGAGCTTATTTTGATGTTCTACAATTTGGATTCTAAATTGGTTTTCTACCTGACTGCATATTTAATTAAACCATTTTTACATAAATCTAGTTGGTATAGGTAAGTTTGTATTTTCATATTATTTGTATGGAATTACAAACTTAAGTTTGCAGTTGGTATTTATTTGCTCATTACTATCCGCAGCCTTTGTAATATAGTAGTTAGAGCATTCGGCTCTTGATCCGGAGGTTCTGGGTTCGACTCCCGGCGGGGACACTGTTGAATGATGACTCTCGTATATCGCGAGAAAGTAAGTGCAGTGCTGCTGTACCATTTATTTTTATTTTCGTTTATATGTACAGAAGTACGGAACCCTAGTAATAATGTAATGCAACTCACGGCTGCCATGTCTATCCGCGGCGGCGATATTTCCGCTCCCGTTTCGTCCGTCTCTTTTTGTGGTGACGTTGTAGTTGTATCTGAAATTTATAATAATACTTAAAAACAAAAAACCCGACTGCGTAACTGAAAAGAGGAAAAAGAGCCCGTTGGACTGGCCTGTTGGTGTCGTTGGTAGTGAGTCTGCCTTTCACGCCGTGCGACGCGGGTTCGATCCCCGCCCAGGGCAAACATTCGTGTGATGAACACGAGTGTTTGTTCTGTGTCTGGCTGTTATTTATTTATTTATGTATGTATATCACTATCATCAGTCTTTGATACCCATTGTAAGTTTGGGATCACATTACCTTGTGTGATCTACCCGTGTGGTGCCGGCAATTAATAGTACCAACCCATCTCGACCCGTAGGTATGAACCGGAGGATGGGCAGCAGCATCTTTCTGTGTATCGTACCATCTTATATATTGCGGTCACTAACAACAGCGGTCGCCAGCCGCAACGCTTACAAACGTGGTGACTATGGTAAATCCCTTCCTTCAGAAGTAAGTTTCCTGGAGTTCCGGAGGGAGCTCCCTGTCCTGCAGTTGACATTTTATGGGAGTGTCCGTCTCCCCAGCAACCCGTGCGAGATATGGCCAAGTGGCATACACCAAAATTTAGTGGAAATTGGTTCATTCCATCAGTAAAGTGTCAGATTCAGTGCATCAAAACTGATGACACTACGAGGTGAAAACTTTGGGTGGCTGTAGAGACGTCTCGTCAGCCAGCCCATTCTATACAGGGAAAACTACGAAGATTACATAAAAGCAAAATAGTTCCACATTTACTGCATGTCTAGTGCAATTGATTGTAAAAAAGCCGAATCGAAAATATCCATATGATAGGAGCACTTCATCAATAATTATGGGTGGCTGGAGAGACGTTTTCCCAGCCAGCCCATGTGATATCTCGGAACATATAGTAGGTAGGAAGATGAAACAAAGCTTAATATTTACTACCTACTCGGAACAGTAGGTAGCAAATATTTCAAAATCCTAGCTCCACTAACTTTTGAGATATTTGTATTTTTTCATGGGCTTGCTGGGGAGACGTCTCGCCAGCAAGCCCATGCTGTAACTCAAAAAGTACTGCACGTAGAATGCTGAACGATATACCAATAGAGAGTGCATATTTGATGCAATAAGCACCAAGAAAAGTGAGTCCCTAGGTCTTACGGTTTCGGTGCTAGAAACAAATATCATTTTCCCGCTGAAAATTTTGAATGCATGATGTGAAGTGCGACGTTGCCGTTCTGTGCAACTCTACATGTTGCTGTTAGAGCATTCAAAAATCAATCTTGTATCCTTATAGTTAAAAGGTACTGTAGACGCACGTGTAGATTATTTGTAATTTGAGAATAGTTCGGGAGACGGTGTACTTAGTAAAAGACTGATTGGTTATCAAGAAGTTTTTATTTATTTGTGGACGACATGTTAAGAACGAAAGAGATAATATGTATTTTAGCTCACGTGAAGACTAACTGGTGCCTCAATCTCTTTTTAGCAACCGTGACAACTGTATTCTAGGAGGAGATGTAGGTTTAATGGTCTCAGTAACAAACTAAAATTTTTAAAGTATTCTTAAATTGTCCTGTAATTAATAAGTTAAGAAAACTGATTTATTAAATAAATACGTGAGCCAAAATACATGTTATGTCTTTTGTTCTTCACATGTTGTCCACAAATAAATAAAAACTTTTTGTTAACCAATCAGCCTTTTAAGTACACCGTCTCCCGAACTATTCTCAAATTACAAATAATCTACACGTGCGTCTACAGGACCTCTTAACTATAAGGACACAAGATTGATTTTTGAATGCTCTAACAGCAACATGTAGAATTGCACAGAACGGCAACGTTGCACTTCACATCATGCATTCCAAATTTTCAGCGGGAAAATGATTTTTGTTTCTAGCATCGAAACCATAAGACCTAAGGACTCACTTTTCTTGGTGCTTATTGCATCAAATATGCACTCTCTATTGGTATATCGTTCAGCATTCTACGTGCAGTACTTTTTGAGTTACAGCATGGGCTTGCTGGCGAGACGTCTCCCCAGCAAGCCCATGAAAAAATACAAATATCTCAAAAGTTAGTGGAGCTAGGATTTTGAAATATTTGCTACCTACTGTTCCGAGTAGGTAGTAAATATTAAGCTTTGTTTCATCTTCCTACCTACTATATGTTCCGAGATATCACATGGGCTGGCTGGGAAAACGTCTCTCCAGCCACCCATAATTATTGATGAAGTGCTCCTATCATATGGATATTTTCGATTCGGCTTTTTTACAATCAATTGCACTAGACATGCAGTAAATGTGGAACTATTTTGCTTTTATGTAATCTTCGTAGTTTTCCCTGTAAAGAATGGGCTGGCTGACGAGACGTCTCTACAGCCACCCAAAGTTTTCACCTCGTAGTGTCATCAGTTTTGATGCACTGAATCTGACACTTTACTGATGGAATGAACCAATTTCCACTAAATTTTGGTGTATGCCACTTGGCCATATCTCGCACGGGTTGCTGGGGAGACGGACACTTTATGGGATGTTATGACATGATGACCTTGTATGAATTTTCACCCAAAAATAAAAAATAAGCTAGGGTCTTAGGATTTGGTTCACTTGAATTTTATAAGATAACGCAGGTGGGCACACAATTCAAGTTATCCAAATCCTGTGATCCATCAAAAAAAATTAATTTCCCAAAAAGGTTCTTTGAGAAAGTTGTTTAGTTTCGTTGACTGAGCACGCCCGTTTTTCGGTACACCGCCCAATACACCCTGTGTGATGAGTTAAGTATACCTTTGTGTGTGGCGCTGTGCAAAGCCGCCCGGTACAGCCGATGCGTCATGCAGTGGTTGGCCAGCGCTAGCAGCAGAAGGCACGACTGGTTGGCTACAGGGTGCTCGCTCTTCAGCCGCGACAACAGCTCGTGGCGGTCTGCAGGGGGCGTGCTGTATATAGAGGGCCGCGTCGCCGTGGAAAACGTCAGCATGGACCAGAGGCCAGCTGTCAAAACCAAATACAACGTCAATTTTGATTGATTTGGCTCCTTAAGGCGATCCGTTTTCCATACTAAATTCAAATGACACGCATTCTTATGCGGGTAAAATGTTGTTGAAAAACGAGTGTATACTGCTAATTTTAGTAAAATTTTTTGCTGAAGTACAGCTAATGCACCGAAAGTACTAGTTTTTGTTAGAAATTTTTGTTTCAATATTACAATTGTGGGTGTGCGATCTATACTGTAGTACTTTTGGTGCATTAGCTGTATCTTTGTATTAATCAGCGAAAAATTTAACTAAAAATAGCAGTATTCACTCAACAGCATTTTATGTCCCACATAAGAATGCAAGTCATTTCAATTTAGTATGGAAAACGGATCACCTTAAGCCTCGTGATTCTACGAATATAAACAAGTAAAAACTTTTATTGGTGGTAGGGCTTTTTTGCAAAGTGCGTCTGGGGCATTACCACCCCTTACCTTTTTTCTGCCGTAAAGCAGCAATGTTTGCACTGCCGTGTTTCGGTTTGTAGAGTATGGGAGCCAGTGAAATTACCGGCACATGAGATATACCATTTTAGTTCTCAGGGTGGGTAATGCACTTCGCTGTCTTATTAGTGTCAAATTATGTCACTAATAAGACAGTGGGTGTCATGGGCGTTGGTGACCACTTACAATCAGGTGGCCCACTTGCTCGTTTGGCCACTTGTGACTTAAAAAAAATACAAGTAACTTTCCACACCAAATCGAATTTATTGATTAAATTTTGTCTACAGTCAAGTTTCTTTCCAGAGCGGAATCTTCCTGACACAGGCACTCTGATGCTTAAAAGGAAACTCCACACAATTTTTGTATGAAAACTTACTAAGCAATAAACATTTTTGTATTTTTGTATTCATGAGTAGAATCACTGGGTTTCGGGAGCAAAATTAAAGAAATATTTTAAAAAATTAAGTTATAAAAAAACACAAACAGAGAAAGGTAAAGAAAGACAAACTTGTATTAAAGAAAGGAAAACAGCTGACTTTTATACGAAAAAACCGGTCAAGTGCGAGTCGGACTCGCGCGCCGAGGGTTCCGATATATCTATTGTATTTTTGGAAGCAATAAAGTCCATTTGTAGGACGTCAAAACTAAATTTGTTTGTAAAGGTTTGTTGCCGATTTCTAAAAAACTAACTTCGGAGATAATGAATAAAAATAAATAGTGGAATGGTACTTTTTGACATTTTTCATCATAACTTGAAAACTAAGAGTCGTACAAAAATATATTTTAGAATGTGCAAGTAAAGCCCTTTCATATGATACCCCACTCGACCTAGTAACGACCATTTGAAATTTCGTCCTTTTTTGGGCTTATTTGGGCCCCCTTTCCATCAATGATCATATTTTTTGTTTAATTCTTTCACGTGCAATTAAATTGGGTGAGTGGTTGCTGAGATATACAGGTGTGACAGACAGTCGGACAGACAAAGTCGCACCATAAGGGTTCCTTTATTTACCATTTTGGTATCGAAACCCTAAAAAGAAGCAGAACTTATACCGTCTTACTACAAAAAAGATAGACATCTGTTGAACACTTGATTAAAAAAATCGTACCAAATAACTATCTGTCTATGTCAGTTGATGCGCAGAAGTCAAAAATGACTTTGACTTGACTTCTGCGCATCAACTGACATAGCCACTTATTTTGGGCGCATTTTTTTAATCAAGTGTTCAACAGATATCTAACTTTTTTGTAGTAAGACCCGAAACATTTTTCCCTTTTCTGCTAGCCGCCTTTTATAAAATAAGGCACACCGCGTGCCTTCGTAACTCAAGGTAAACCTACCTTACAGTCGAAAAAATGTAGCTCGTTTAGAATACCAGCGGTGTGAGAGTAGGACGGAGGGACGCGTAAGATATTGGAGCGACAGAGACACGTATCACGCCGTCCTGCTCTCACGCAAGCTACATTATTTAGATTGTGGAGGATGTTTTCTATCTCTTTCGGTGACACACTTAGCACAAGTCTGTAACTTATTTCATAGTCTAAGAAAAAGAGTTTCCGAAGACAGTTACAGAATGAAGTTTTAATTTAGCTACTCAAGACTTTTTACTTACAAGCGAAATTCGAAAGCCAAAAATCTGCAACATGCCGTGTGTCTATGTTAGGGCAATTTTTTACAAAAGCTGTACTAGGTACCTAGCTGAGCGATAAAGCGATAAGCTTTATAGTAAAAAAAAAACTCGTATCATAACCGATACCACTGAAAATCAGTCATAAATTCTTTTAGTTAAATATTTTTCTTAGATTTTGACTGTCTCGTTGGCTTGGTTGATAGTGAGGCTGCCTTTTAAACCGTGGGTCGCGGGTTCGATTCCCGCACACAACAAACATTTGTGCGAGTGTTTGTTCTGTGTTTGGGTGGTACTAAAAACATTTACCAGACAAGAAACTTGGGGACTTTAGCTAAAACAGACCAGCCTGATATCTGGGGAAGGTCTCCTGAACACCCGGTTCCGGGTTAGAAGTTCTCACATAGTTTTTCTGGTCCATAGTCACCTACCTTTATATGTATGTATATCAATGTCTGCTACTGTGCCTAGTTTGGGTTAGATGAACTTGTGTGAATTGTGCCTCAATATTTACTGGCTTAGATTTCCTTTAATGAAAGATGGCCTTTCGGTGGAATTCGACAGGGAATCCCCCTATTCGGGTCGAGGGTCAACAGGGCACCTAAGCCTACTGTGCCTGTGTCGTCTTAGTTGAATTTCTCCAAGGAAACTTGGTCAAAAGACGAAAATAAAATACCAGCCACTCATACAAATTTGCTTAACAGCTGATGCAATTTCCAAGGCCAATCGATATATTTTTTCTCCGTATTTCAACCTGTCTCTTGGGAAAAGTTGTTCAGTTTTCTTCTCTGCCAAGAGCTCCATTAGCTTATTCCGCCATCCCTCTTCTACCATCGGGCGGGACGCACCGCAGGATATCACCAACACTTGGTTGATATTCCATACATTCGCACTAAGCGCTTCGCTAGAATCTTTGATGATGCGCACGAAGAGCTCGTTCCCACTTGTCCGGTGTCGGATCTGTTTAATAATCGGAGGTTCCAGTGGCAGAGCATTTTATATGAAGCTATTCACACTTGTCGGAAACCGATTTTGTGTCGGCGCCGACAAGAAATGTCGTGTGTTTTGTCAGCCCTCATCCAGAAGAAAGTCGTGTCGGATTAACGCTCACATATGATCGCATATGGCGCTGTTCAAATCGGAATACGATATCCGACATAGTGGGAACAGAGGCGCCGACACCCGATTAAAATCGGAATCCGATATCCGACATAGTGGGAACGAGCTCTGGAATTTTCTTCCGCGTCTGTGGATCCCGAGTTCATATAACCCGAATCTTATCAAGTCTCGATTGAATATTTTATTTATTTGGAACAAATAACAGCAGTGTACAAAGGCTTACTTTAAGAATAAGTTATACAAAGAGACTTAAGTCTATACACAGCCAACTACAATGTTCACAGATTATGTAAAAGAAGTAGGTCGAAAGCAGATAAAAACTCACTTAATTTAAAAAGTAGAATGCTAGTTCACAAATCTTGTAGCTCTTTCAATACCAAGTTCCTAAATCTGTGAGGCGTTGTTGAGAATGTGTCAATATGCATAAATCTATCATTGTAGGTTGTTACTATCCGGCGCATAGGAGAACGCAATCCAGAATAGGCTATCTGGGCTAGCTCGTTCTATAGATGACCTCATCTCTGTCTTCAGACTAGGTCGAGGTAAAGAGTAAGGCCAAGATTGTTGAGTTGAGCAACGTCTTAACTAGGAGGGGTGCTAGAAGGCGGCTAAGTGACTCACTGGCTATATCAATGAGCACGCTGCCACTATGAGCTACGGTGTCGAACATCTGTAGCGGCGCGACCACCATATTTGACAGATTGTTGAGTAATATCTTAACTTAACTAGGAGGGGTGTTAAGTCCTAGAAGGCGGCTGAGTGACTCACTGGCTATATCAATGAGCACGCTGCCACTAAGAGCTCCAGTGCCGAACATCTGTAGCGGCGCGACCTCCATATTTGACAGATTGTTGAGTAATGTCTTAACTAGGAGTGGTGCTAAGTGATAAAAGGCGGCTAAGTGACTCACTGGCTATATCAATGAGCACGCTGCCACTATGAGCTCCAGTGCCGAACATCTGTAGCGGCGCGACCACCATATTTGACAGATTGTTGAGTAATGTCTTAACTAGGAGTGGTGCTAAGTGATAAAAGGCGGCTAAGTGACTCACTGGCTATATCAATGAGCACGCTGCCACTATGAGCTCCAGTGCCGAACATCTGTAGCGGCGCGACCTCCATATTTGACAGATTGTTGAGTAATGTCTTAACTAGGAGTGGTGCTAAGTGATAAAAGGCGGCTAAGTGACTCACTGGCTATATCAATGAGCACGCTGCCACTATGAGCTCCAGTGCCGAACATCTGTAGCGGCGCGACCTCCATATTTGACAGATTGTTGAGTAATGTCTTAACTAGGAGTGGTGCTAAGTGATAAAAGGCGGCTAAGTGACTCACTGGCTATATCAATGAGCACGCTGCCACTAAGAGCTCCAGTGCCGAACATCTGTAGCGGCGCGACCACCATATTTGACAGATTGTTGAGTAATGTCTTAACTAGGAGTGGTGCTAAGTGATAAAAGGCGGCTAAGTGACTCACTGGCTATATCAATGAGCACGCTGCCACTATGAGCTCCGGTGCCGAACATCTGTAGCGGCGCGACCACCATATTTGACAGATTGTTGAGTAATGTCTTAACTAGGAGGGGAGCGTGCATCGTATATCGGCCTTGATACAGAGTCCTGCAAAAAATTCACAACATTTATTTGTAATTGACTATATTTGTAATCGGTTTCTCGAAAACGGCTCTAAAAATTTCTATGAAATTTACCATACGGGTGTTTTCAGGGTCGAAAAATCGATCTAGCTAGGTCTCATATCCGGGGAAATTAATTTTCCCCGTAAGTACTCTTTAAATACCGCGGTTTAGACAAAAAGCTACAGCGCCATCTGTTGGCAGGTAGCATAGCTTGCTCATCCGATGAGATTCTAATGTTGATGCGGCTATTATAGAGCGAAGCTCGGTCGCCGTACTAAATAAATATGAATATTTACCTGAATATAAGCGAAGTCTCAATAAGCCTGGTCTGACCGTGTACCCCAGCGAACATATACACCGACATTAGCACCAACAAAGTGTTTATACATTCCAAATGTAGATAATACGTGTTATCCCTGAAACAATCACATTAAATACAATGTCGAAAACTAAATAAAACAAAACTAAACAAGTGACCTACAAAATCGAACAAATAAAACATGAGGAGGAAATCTCAACTCGAAATATTATTGAAATGTCACTCAGAGAATAGAGAGGTATGCAAAATATTTTGGAAATATTTAAGAACTCACTGAAAATATGTACAATCAAGAGCATTTCAAATGGCGGCGATGTGATTCGCAACACATCACGTCCCGTTCCTCGCGGGGGCGAAAAGCGGACTACGGAGAGCCGCTTTGCTACGATGAATGTCAGAGGTGGAATGAATGGCAAAATAGATTAAGTTTGTCAGACGATGGATGAAAGGCGTATAGACGTACTGTGTGTGAATGAGGCTAAACGGAAAGGTTGTGACACCACAGAACATGGCCCTTACACAGCGTACTGGTCTGGTGTTCCCAGTACCAGCAGAGGCTGTCAGGGAGTCGGTGTCATACTTTCCGAAAGAATGGTAGAGTGCGTGAAAGTAGTCGAGTGTGTGAGCCCAAGACTCATCTGGGTCAGGCTAAAAATCGGACTGACTCGAATCTTCGTTCTGGGTGCATATGCACCTACGGATGTGGGTTCGCGAAGGTCTCCAAATGCCCAAAAAGAGATAGATGAGTTTTGGGAAAATATGAGAGATACGTTAGGGAAATGTGAACAGAATGAACGAGTTATCATGCTAGGTGATTTTAATGGATGGGTAGGAAGAAAGCGTGACGGTTATGAAAGAGTTGTTGGTAAGTTTGGTGATGAACGTGTGAATGAAAATGGTGTAAGTCTGCTTGAGATATGTTTGGAATGGAATCTTTTTATGGCAAACACTATGTTTGACCACAAAATCCATAGGATCCATATGTATACAAGAGAGGAGGGTGATGCGAGAAGTATGATCGATTTTGTAGTTGTGGATGAAAGATTGAGGAAAAGGGTTCTGGACGCTCGCGCATATCGCGGAGTCGGCATCGACACAGACCACCACCTGGTTGTAACCCGAATTGGTGGTCTATTTAATCGGTGGCGGCATAAAGCACAAGAGCAGACGAGCGTTTTGGAACGAATTAAAGTGGAGAGATTGCAAGAGGAGGATGTCAGAAGTGAATACTTGAAAGGCTTGAGTGAAAGATTTGAGAACCTAGATAAAGTGAATGATATTGAATGCTTGTGAAATGAATTTAAAGATGGATTAGTAGGAGTAGCTGTCAATGTTTGTGGGGTGTCGAAAAGGAGAAATGGTGGAAAGAAGAAGAATGTGTGGATGGATAAAAGTGTACAGGCAGCTGTTTGTGAAAAGAAAAAAGCATGGTTAGATTGCTTAGCTGTAAAAGCTAATCAAAGAATGCAGAAGGCCACAAGTGATGATGTTAGTGTAGCACGAAAGGAATATAAAAGAGTGAAAGGTATTGTGAAGGATGTTGTTGAGAGAAAGAAAGAGGAGTGTAAAGATGAGTTTGACAGAAGGCTTTCTGAAGATTTCCAGTCAAACCAAAAGTTTTTCTGGAAATCCATACGGACAGCCCGAGGAAAGTTTGGAACATCGGAGCTGAGTAAAATCAGAAGCCAGGATGGAAGTATTATAAAAGGTGAAGAATGTGTGCTGAAGAGATGGAAGGAATATTTTGAAAGTTTGTTTGAGAGAGAAGCAGAGGCTAGCGTACCGAGGTCTTCTGTGGAAATGCATGACAATGAATATGAGAGTAATGCAAGTGAGATAAGTATGAGCTTATGAGACTTTCACAAAAGCTTTACCACCTCCTAATAAAACCTTTTAAAATTATCTCAAAAAGGGTTTTGAGGCCCTAAAATTTCTACTAATATTTTTTTGGGTTTGTTGCAAGGGCTGTCTTTAATGCGTTTACTTTGTAATATGTTTTGCAAAATCGTAAGTACTTTTTAAAAATTAATATATTGTTATTATTTGCTCTGACTTTCATTTTTAGGCCACCGGCTTTGGCCGATGACTTATATTAAAAGCACCAAATTAAATATTTTAATTTTGTGCTACTACAATATTAAAAAATATCTGATATGTCGACTTACGTGACCGGCACATCAATGATGATTCCAATGAGTGCGTCGACTAGCATCTCCACCCGACTCTCACTGCAGCCCCGCGGGGAGTTCGCTCTTATCGGGGTCTCGCCATCCTCGGGCGTCGTCGACTGTGAGGGCTGAATATACATTATTAGTTTTTTCTACTTCCATTTGTTAAAGTTCGAAATACGAAACCGGAAACAGTATCACAAACATTGCCATTCCGACAACAGTTGCGTAATATTTATAAATGCAACTGTCTACAATACGGTAATATAATTTTTTCACCTTTTTGTTAGGTTTGGCAACAAAATTACGTTAATACTATGTTGTATTGGATGCCATCGGCTAATATCCTAGTTTCCAAACCATAAAGGACAACTTCAAAAAAGAATTCATGCACTTATGCACTGAACCCCCCCATACACAGTATTATATGATGGCTGGCCGAGAGGAATTCGCGCCATTCGCGCTTATTTAATCTGTGAATAAAATAACTTTAAATTTATAATTTAACGATAAACATCTTGATTTCCATTCAAAATTTGTAAATATGAGTAAAATCTCTTTGGTATCAAAATATTAGTGTAACTAAGTTACACTAATATTTTGTCAAGTAGTTATTATTTAAGTTTCAAAAAAGACTATATATTCTGTATTCGAAACCAGTTTCGGAAACAGAATTATTTTTCTTTATTGGAAACCAGGTTTCGAAAAAAGAAAAATTATTCTGTTTCCGAAACTGGTTTCGAACGTTCAGTTTCAAAAGTGGCCGAAGCGAAATATTCACGCCGACCGAAATAATTAACGCAGCATACGAAACTCAAGAGGACTTTATTGCCAAAAAAGTGGAGGTGTTCTAGTGCTGTACAACTACGACAAAAGTATACAAAGGGTACGTTATTTTCCTAATTATTTTTATGCTCGTAGAAAAAGTAATGTATGCGACTAATTGCAAACTAGTCATTGTAACATTCGTGCTGTCAAGCACAAGCTCACATGTTATAATGACTATCTTTACCTGATAGTGGCATAAACTACTATTTTATCAGCCCGGATATTTAAACATGTGATTCTCAGGGGTGGAAACTGATTCTATGGCTAAAAATACTGATTTTACTGACTAAAACACTCTGAAATACTGACTATTTACTGACCATCTACTGACCTAATCTCTAGAATAATGACCTTCCGTCGGTCAATTTAGCGTCGAAATACGCGTATATCTATGTGTGACTGGAGCTACATAATTATTTCGACGGAAATATTCAGATTAAATTCGGGAACAAGCTATCAGCAGTGCAGTAGCTAGGGAAGGAAGGCACAGCCTAAAGCCTCGATCACACCTAGCTTTCAAAGACTAATTCGGTATAGATTGCTCGTTGAAATAAGGATATTGCAATTAACATAACCAAGCCTCTCAAAAATGTATGCCGAATTAGTCTTTGAATTCAGTTAGGTGTGATCGTGGCTTTAGGCTAAGTGCTTCCCCCTTCACTATCTCACATACGTAAAAAATAATTATGACGAACCTAATAAACACCTGCGTTAACCAGATCACCGACGATTCTTGCCTATTTGTTAGCCTTACGGTAGGGCTAGGGGTAGGGCCCCTACTTACTTCAATTAAAAACAAGAGTTCACATTGTTGGTCAAGTGGTCCCATGATGTTGGATTAGTGCTAAACCCTCTAAAAATTAACGTTAAGTCAAAACAGAATGCAGACGCAACTTCACCTCGTCCTCCTACGAGTCATTATTCATAACCATTAATGTATACATTCAAATGCTAAGGATTGTGCTTATAAGCATTTCCAGTTAGGGATTACACAATACAAAACGGGACAGAAATAATGGGCGAGGGAAAGACTCAAAAATCTTAATAATTGGAAAAATATCATTTCATTTATTCATTAACAATATAAAATTGTGTACGAAATTACAATAAATATAATAATCAATCGAGATGGACAAAAACTACAAGATTTCACCTCAATTTGCAATAAATATTCCACTTTTCTGAAAGAAGGATGATGCCCTCAAAATACTGACATTACTGACCAATTTTCGAAAAAACTGACTTTTACTGACTTTACTGACCATTTTCCACCCCTGGATTCTGCCCATGACACTGAAAGTAGGTCGAAATAAGAAAAAATACCGGTCAAGTGCGAGTTGGACTCGCGCGCCGAGGGTTCTGATATATCTATAGTATTTTTGCAAGCAATGAAGTCCATTTTTAGGACCGCAAAACTAAATTTGTTTGTAAAGGTTTTTTGCAGATTTCTAAAAAACGTTTTTTTTTTGCTGTAATGTTTACAGAAACTTCTGTCGACTGTAATTAATTCAAATTTTTCCTTTCACAAACTTCGGAGATAAGGGGGGGGGGGGGGGGGGGAATGGTATTTTTTTTGTCATTTTTCATCATAACTTGAGTACTAAGAGTTGTAAAAAATACAAAAATATATTTTAGAATGTACGAGTAAAGCCCTTTCGATACTTCACTCGACTAACGACAATTTGAAATTTTGCCCCCCTATCTGGGCCGCCTCCTTTACATTAATAGTCATAATTTTTTTTTAATTCTATCATATGAAATTAAGTTGGGCAACTATATTATAAAACTATCCCAAATTTCAAGACGATAGCATGGATGGTTGCTGAGATATACACGTGTGAGAGACAGACAGAGAAAGTCGCACCATAAGGGTTCCTTTTATTACCATTTTGGTATCGGAACCCTAAAAATATTTTCGACCTACCATACTGAATGTGCCGTTTTTTTTCTTTGTAGGCTCCTGTTGTTAGCCCTAATGGCGTCACAACCCAGAAAATGTGCCGTCAGCTGATGCAGTTTGTATGAGAAGTCGGAAAATATGTTAAATATTTTAGAGTTCCGATACCAAAATGGTAAAAACGGAACCCTTATGGTGCGACTTCGTCTGTCTGACAGTCTATCACACCTGTTTCTACTTTCGCTTGGAAAAATCTGAATTAATTATAGTCGATAAAGGTTTATATAAGTATAACAGCAAAAATAAACTGACCTTTTTAAGTTGCACAGTTTTTGAGAAATCTGCAAACAACCTTTACAAACAAATTTAGTTTTGCGGTCCTAAAACTGGACTTTATTGCTTCCAAAAATACCATAAGTATATCGGACCGTTTTTTCTTTTTAATTTAGTGGCCGTACAGGTATGGACCCTAGTGTCAGTTATACTCACAGTGTTATTGTCCATGGGTCCATTAGCCCTCCTTCCAGCTTGTATGTCCAAATGCCGGCACAGTTCGTATTCTGGCACCATCTCCACGAGGTATTTAGTCACTGCTCGTATCACGAACAAAGCGTTGAACGTCTGCCATGCCAGCATTACACTGAAAATAGATACAGCATTACAAAAATCAATTTGAACAACTTTTTCCAAAGAACACCTTGTATATCGAAATACGAGAAAAAAATTCATAGAAACAGGTCATGAAGAGATCTTTTTTATTATTTCAGCCTTCTTCCTTGGAAAGTTTTTCCTTCTTCATACAAATTGCTCACTCTGATCCAACAATTTGTATGGAGGTCAAACATTTTTTTTTTGTTGACTGTTCTTACACCCAGTATACCATAGTCACCACGTTTTTAAGCGTTGCGGCTGGCTACCGCTGTTTTTAGTGACCGCAGTATGTAAGATGGTACAATATGCTGCTGTCTATCCTCCAGTTCATAAGACCATCATTTTCTCTTACGACACCCACGGGTAGAAATGGGTTGTACTATTCTTTGCCGGCACCACACGGGTCAATTTGATATGTAGATAAATTTTAACAGACTCTTACTTGTCGCTGTTGGGCGTAGCCAAGAGTTCAGTCGCTCTGGTAATGAACACCTGAACTAACGATCCCAGGTTGCCGGTCTGTAGGTTGTTTTGCAGAAACTTTTGTAGCAGTGCCTCTGTGCTCGCATCAAACATTAACTGTTCTTCGCTGTGAAAAAGGAAAAAAGTTTTTGGAAATGTTTGTTTTGTTGTAATAAAGTAACAATCGGCTGACTCAAAAAACATATCATTCATATTCAATGTTAATTAATGTCGCGCATGTTTTTACAGAAAGAGCTTTTAAAACAGACCTGATCGTCGGTAACCCTACCTTATCATATACCCAAAAAAGCAAGCAACCTAGGGTGGTTTAGAATAAAAAAAACCGGTCAAGTGCGAGTCGGACTCGCGCGCCGAGGGTTCCGATATACCTATAGTATTTTTGGAAGCAATAAAGTCCATTTTCAGGACCGCAAAACTAAATTTGTTTGTAAAGGTTTTTTGCAGATTTCTGAAAAACTGTGCAACTTAGAAAGATCGTTTTATTTTTGCTGTAAAGTTTACATAAACCTTTGTCAACTGTAATTAATTCAGATTTTCCCTTACTCAAACTTCGGAGATAAGGGGGGGGAAATGGTATTTTTTTTGACATTTTTCATCATAACTTGAAAACTAAGAAACTTAAAAAAATATATTTTAAAATGTACAAGTAAAGCCCTTTCATATGATACCCCACTCGACCTAGTAGCGACAATTTGAAATTTGGCCCCCCCTATTTTGGCCCCCTTTACATTAATAATCATACTTTTTTCAAAAAATTTTCATGTGCAATTAAGTTGGGCAACTATATTCTAAAACTATTCCAAATTTCAGCTCGATAGCGTAAGTGGTTGCTGAGATATAGAGGTGTGACAGACAGACAGACAGACAGACAGACAGAGCGGCACCATAAGGGTTCCTTTTTTTTACCATTTTGGTATCGGAACCCTAACAAGTGAAACAAAACGGCGGCCTAGGTATGTACAGTCCGCAAAAAATTGTTTACAAATTCAAATATTAATTTAATTCAGTCAATAGACCCAATTTGGCGCGTGCGTGCCTCTTAAGCATGCGAGCCGTCCGCATTTAGTTATTTCCTACAAATTTCATTAATAGTTCTCCTGCCTTGCTTGCCATCCGCGTCAGGCAAGCGGATGGCAAATAAAATGATCAAATGTGGACGTCACGCATATTTTTTTCAATTTCAATTATTTAATAGATCCGCTCGCGGAGGGAAATCTGCGTGACTGAAGAAGCCTCATTTGCTCGCGCTTAGATACCATAATGCCGCGCGATAAATGCGCTCGGGCGTGTTCGACCGCGGCAAAAGTGATGCCATAAAGGGGTTAGGACTGTCCTAGCCGAAACAAAATGTATGTTCCAAGATGTATGTGTAGTAAGTCGCGATGTAAAGCTCGCTGGATTCACACCAGACGATCTATTGCGCTCCAATCAGGCGCGGCAGGGAGGCCATCCAAATGTGTGGTTAGTGTGGACGCGCCGCGCCCGATCAGTGTTCCGGGTTATCCAGTGCGGGGCTAGATTCCGTAAGCGGTGTTCGACAATCGTGTTTCAAATTTGGATCGCCAGTGTGGACCCAGCAATTTTTACGTTACGCCGGCCCACAAAGCACCATGTTTGGGCGAGGCAACCAAGTTCATTTCGATACTGTATCTGTATGATTAGTAGTATCACATGTACTTGATGAGGTAAAGAGACAAACAACTTTTGTGTGACAGGTTACACCCAGGCAGCCTTTTATGTTTATGTTCACTATTTAGTACGCGATGAGGAAGGGTTGCCAACTGTCAGCTCTTAACTCTATGTGGAGTGTGTGCCTATAAGGGAAGAGCGAAAAAAAATTATTTATTAATTCTTATTCTGCATTATCAATCAACGATGTCTTATTTTAGTCTTTTTGCAAAATTTTAACTAAGTTTATATGTTGAGGTAGCTCATAAGGTTCTTAAAAAAAGTTAATATTTTAGTTTTTTGTTTTAAAATCCTTCTTGAGATGGTAATGGTGAAATATGGTGATTTATTACGTGTTTACACATTCAAACCGGTATATCATTAATTACTATTAAATTCTCAATATTTAGGGTTCAAAAGGGTGAAAACGGGACCCTGTTTGTCTGACTATCCGTCGGTCTGTCTGTCTCTCAGCATGCTATCTCAAAAACAGTAATAGGTAGACAGACAGCTTAAATTTTCACACTTATGTTTCGGCGTTTTTTGTTTTAACTCTATCGTAAAACGGGAACATTCACAAACGTGAAAATTTGTATGTTTATAGTGCATAAGAGAATAACAACAAATAATAAAAACTTGTAAAGTGCGTGTCGGACTCGCGCGAATTCAATAACCTTCTACGTAACTGCGCGTCCTTACTAAGACGGTATTTTTACCTGAGTAGTACGGAACCCTCGGTGCACGAGTCCGACTCACACTTGGCCGGTTTTTATTTTTCAATCCCCTTTTTTATGCTGTGTACTGTTACTGTGAACATTTAGCTGGAGTATAGAAATAAAGTACTGTCGTGCATGGTACAGTCAATAGCACATCAAGCTTGACACATTGTACTTTGTAGCATTAATATTTCAATAGACGTATGGGCTACAGTCGCACTGCGAGTGTCAAGCTTGACTTGTCGTTGACTGTACATGTCCAGTGACATGTTTATTTAGTGCAATTTAAGTTGTTTTATTAACTTCCTAATAACCTGGTCTTGAGGTGCTTTTCTTTTGAGTGTAAAAAGTTGAGTGGGCTTCAGCCTTCATTATTCTTCTTACTAAAGATCCATATTCAATCCAGACTTGATATGCAATCTTAGGATTAGTAAAGAGCTGCAATTTCATGGATTATTGATTGATAATGACGGCACAGGAATAATAAAGCTTTAAAAAATATACTTTTGCTCCACTCTAGTGCCCGTCGTTAGGAGAATAAAATCGACTTACGCTGAAGCAGGAGGTGTGATGTTGAATGCTAGTAGTTGGTTCCAGAATGGTTCATTAGGGCAGATCACCTCGCTTGAGCAAAACTTGGTCAATAGCTCGTTGTTCGTCAGATCTGTGTAACGACTTATTGCCACACCCATGGTTAAGCTGGAAAAGATAGTTCCAATTTGATACGTATCTAAAACAAATACCTTGTGGTTACCAAAGTTAATAAATAATGTTATTCGACCACAAGTAATTAGCTGATTAAGTTTGTACTTTAATCTAAATTGATAAGGTTCAATTTTTGAGCGAGTAGGTATGTAACGTTGTTAACTGTAACAAATTTGCTTCTGGCACTTGTCACTTATTAAACAATTATTATAGTTTTAATTAAAATGATAGAAGTAAAATTGAAAGTGTATATTTTTTGCAGTTTTAAAAAAGTACACACTAAGACAATTGTTAATCAAATCTTAACCTCCAAATCAAAAGGGACCTTATGGGAGCACGGACTTTCAACCTTTAAAATAGCTCTATAACAGGGTTTCTCAAAGTGGGGTACGCAAACCCCTAGGGGTTCGTGATTCTCCAGTAGGGGGTTCGCGGCAAGATTTAAGAAACAGCAATTCACTTGATGCTTTGTTAGAATAAAGATTAAACATTTTCAAAATTTTTCCTAAAATGACTGAACTTGTGACAAGAAACAGGCCCCATCACTGAAAGATAATTTCTTTTTGGCACTTACAATTCATTGAAATGAACACCTTGTTTTCTTCAACAGCCAATTTTACTGTTTTCTTTAGGGTGGTTTGGGGGTTCACTATCAGCTGAAAACTTTAACAGGGGTATGTGGAGCCATAAGTTTGAGAAAGCCTGCTCTATAAGGTCGAAAATACATGCCGCCATAAAGACACTTTTGACTTGGAATGCCACAAATAACCATAAACATACCCATGTTTTTAACACTTTATGCATTTTAAATTTGGGTTATTTGTTTACAAAACATTGTATTCTTTAGTGGAATGGATTATAGTTAGAAATATCCCCAATTTTAATACTTTTACATTCATAATTTAAGTTATATTGTAAACATCATATTCTGTGTGAAACATTCAAAAAGAAGAGATTAATCGAGTTTTGGTTCAAAAGAAATGGTACTTACACACACACATACATATTTTTCATACATTCATTACTCAGATAATTTGGAGATGGGTTTATTAGGGTTGTGAGATAACTCCTAAATTTCTTATTTATTCCTTAAGAGTAATATTATATCTCTTGTGAGCAATTTCACAAGGAATCCATCAATACGAGCCAGATTACACACATGAAAGAAAATTTGTTGTAGGTCCTAAATTACAACAAAATCCGAAAAAGTACAATCTTGAATCGTTGTTGCCATAGTAACGATGCGGAACTTTCATAGATCTCTTCTTATGGGCCTTGATTTAGGCAAGAATTGCAAATTATAAGATGTGAAAACAATGAAACGACAATGATAAATAAGAAACCGCTGGTAATTTTTAATTAAAATACGTGTATAAGTCTGCTGAGAAGAAAGAAATGCAGAAGTATGTGACTTACTCTTGTTAGTTTTTGATATTTGATCTATATTATTGTAAACAAAGTAATTTTTGTAGCAATTTCACCGTATTTTTAATATTTTTATTGAGTTTTCTCAGTGCTGACAGCCAGCCACGAAACGAAACCCAAAATGTCATTGATGTCACTTTGACATTTCTTATAGCTGCGTTCAGATAATCGGTTTCTGTACACACGAGCGATTACATGTACATATTATTTATTTCTGCTTCCGTGGTCTAGTGTGGCCCATTCTCGATTAGGAGGTTCTAGGTTCGATTCCCGGGTGGGGACACTGTCAAACAAAGATCCCTTTGAGCGACCTCCCTAGTTTGGTTAGATTGCAGGATGAATCACCTGATTGTTCGAAAAATTAGAACTATTTACGGATGTAGTTCTTAATGTAATGAGCTATCGCTGTGTTCCAAATTGTACAAACGATGTTAAAAGCGTATACAGTACTGACGGACGGTCCAAATTGATTTTGCACGCTCACAAAGCTATCACTGCTGTAATGGCTCTAGTCAATTTGGAATGGATTTAAGCGCGCTCACGTGTTCATCTGTCAAAATGTCAGTTTTGTTTTTATTTCCTTTAACAAAACCTAAGCTTATCCCTGAAAAATGTGCGCCAAATCCACTCTCATTTCCATTAGAGACAAATTCATTAAAATCAAAATTTGAGAAACATCAGCTGGCTGCAAATGTGTGGGATTTTATATGTGTCAAATCGATTTTGACATTAGCGCTTTCAATGCTCCACCTATTTGACTAAAGCACTGATAGCAGAAACGATGACGTCATCAATGACGTAAGGCGGTGAACGAGCGAGTGCTTTAAACGCCCCATACAAAGCCCTGCCTGCAGGGCCCTGCTTGCAGTGCGCACTGCCAATCGTACCGTGTGTGGTGTTGCAGGGCCGATGTAACGGCCATTTTGTCGGCCCTGCATGCCCACACAAACTGTGCGTTCCATTTTGCGCTAACAGACTGCTTTAGAGCACTGTGAGCGCGCTTAAGTCGGTCCAAATTGACCTAAAGCGTGCTCTAAAGCACTCGCTCGTTCACCGCCTTACGTCATTGATGACGTCATCGTTTCTGCTATCAGTGCTTTAGTCAAATAGGTGGAGCAGTGAAAGCGCTAATGTCAAAATCGATTTGACACATATAAAATCCCACACATTTGCAGCCAGCTGACGTTTCTCAAGTTTTAATTTTAATGAGTTTGTCTCTAATGAAAATGAGAGTGGATTTGGTGCACATTTTTGAGGGATTAGCTTAGGCTTTGTTAAAGAAAATAAAAACAAAACTGACATTTTGACAGATGAACACGTGAGCGTGCTTAAATCCATTCCAAATTGACTAGAGCCATGAAAGCAGTGATAGCTTTGTGAGCGTGCAAAATCAATTTGGACCGTCCAAAATCAATTTGGACCGTCCGTCAGCACTGTATACGCTTTTAGCAGCGTTTGTACAATTTGGAACACAGCGAAAGTACGATTGGCAGTGGCACTGCAAGCAGGGCCCTGCAGGCAGGGCTTTGTATGGGGCTCTTTAGAGCACGCTTTTGGTCAATTTGGACCGACTTAAGCGCGCTCACAGTGCTCTAAAGCAGTCTGTTTGGCCAAATTGGAACGCACAGTATGTCAGAGACCTTTGGCGGCTCGACACCTGGGTTTGTGAGGTTGGCTTTGCAAACCTTGATGATGATCTCAAAGCGAAACAAAAATCGACATTACTTTTGTTCTAATGGCTAGTCATTATTGTTTGTTTCTTCAGTTAGACGTACACAGGGTGTTAGGCGCATGGACCAACAGAATTTTTAGGGACATTTTATTTTCATAAGGAGCATTTGACCCAAAAGTAAATAAAAAAAAAAAAAAAGAGCCACGCCATTAAGTTATTATTTATGACGAAAGTTATCGTCAATCAAACAAAGGTGAGATTTGGGGTGATAAAAAATAAATCGTAACTCTTTGATCCTCATGACTCCAACTTCCTCCCAAAAAAATCTCTCAGTCCATGCGCCTAACACCCTGTAAAACAAACTGTACACACCAATTTATTTTAATATAATTTAATTACTACAGGTTTATATCATACAACAATCCTTACATCAGCAAGAAACTTAAAAATAATAATCAGTCTTATTATAAGATAGTAAACATTTTCTTCCTTTTCAACTAGCCACACACAATTTTTACGAGCTAAGCTCAGAAGGCCTAACTCGCTTACGCCGTTAAATATCAAACCGTTCGAATGCCAATGCCTTTCCTTCCTCTTCGTACTCTTCTTTTGTCATGCATAAGGAATAGAATTCTGGATCTCGAAACAACTTCTTGCCACCTTCCCAAGCATATGTTAGCGGGTTCTCTGCTAAAGTGACATTGACATCATAGTGGTCTAATGCTAAAGACCGAACTTCATTAAAAACCCTATCCCTAAACCCAGGGAATAATGTGTTTCCACCATACAAAACAATGTTTTCATGTAAATTTTCGATGTTCTCTTCTGGGCATGCATTTAATGAGTGCATAATGGCTTCTGGTATACCCATCTGTTGGATTCCTACATCAGAGGGATGGAAGAGAAGTTCAGGGATAGTAAACCGTTCATTGTTCATCCGTAACGTTTGTTGTTCTAAATCTTCACTTGGTTTGACAATGTCACGTAAATATCCTCTTCGGATTGTTGTGTAGTCTGGAAGAACATAGTCACGGACTATTGTGTTGCTAGACCCTGTAAAAAATATGGATATTATGTTCTTATGTAACAATGTCTATAAAATTAAGGCTGATCTCAAACAGAGATTTCTTTCAGAAATTATAGAAAATATTGCTCACAAAAAAAAGATTTCAAAGTTGTTTTTTGTTTATCTTCTATTTTTATGGCAAAGACAAGCAAGAGATGTGATGTGGCAGTCTTTATCACAATAAAAAAAACTACAACTTTTTCTTAAGAAAGGCTAAATAAATAAATACCTTTGTTTTTTGCGATCTCCATGTCAGCCATAAAATCTTGAGATACAAAACAGGAGTCCTCTTTAACTTGATTAATTACATAAGTTTCATCCATCACATTGAGTTGCCTGTATGAAAGGATCTCTTTTAAATGATTGGTTAATACCTTTCCACCAATATCTATTCTTCTTATGCCTTCCCGGTACTTCTTTCCTTTGATATATGGAACTATATAAGTATAACTATAGCCGGAATCAACTACTATAGTGCAATCATTACCATGAGTACTCCTATAATTGTATTCAGCTAAATCTGTGGCATTAATACGTAATAAAGACTGACATTCATATTCCTCAAAGAAAATCTCTGTCATCGCTTCTTGTATAGATGCAAAGTTGAATATAGGCTCCGTAATTATGAGAGGGGTTTCATTAAAGTTGACTGGACAGCATTCTTTACTAAACATGTAGTCCCAGACGGTTTTTTGTGTATCCCAGTTGATGAGGAACCCTTTTTGAAACGGCAGGATGTAGAATAAGCCGGAAGCGTCTCGGCATTCGTCTATCTGCGAGCCGACGAATGGGCGACGTCTTTCGGACTTCGCTTTCATGATGCAGTTGGGTACTACCTTTGGTTCCATAGAAGAAAACCCAACCTTTGCAGTATAAGCGCCGTTATCCAGGATATAACAAGATGTTTCAGTCATTTTGGCCACTGAGGTTAACGGCAACGCATAAAATCTAAATAATTTATCTTTGAAGGCCAGCCAGTAAAGGCCTCCGAAACAAGTAGTTTTATTCTTAGAATATTCTACAGAAAAATCACGTAAATATATTTTGAAAAAGAGAAAAAAGGAGTGAAAACTGGAACGAAAACAAACGAAGAGAAACGTCAACCGGACATAAACCACGCCGTGTTCCAAAATGTACAAACGCTGCTAAAAGCATATACTCGTACAGTACTGACCAAGGAGGTTTTAGTAGCAGCTCTTGCTGCTAAAGAGGGAGCTATTAGCGTAGCACTTTCTTGCGAGGGACCTCCATACTAAAATGTATGGAATTTTTTTCAAATCCTAAAAACGTAAAATTTTTATCTTTTTCTCTGAGAAATATGTGACATGGGACTAATAAATGCTACTAACACAGTTTTTCTGGTGAAAACACTTTCCATTCAGGAAAAAAACGGTGTTAAAAATCACGCATAAAATGGCAATTACGGAATATTTACACTTCCGTTCTTAGTATTAATGATCAATTCACAAGTGAAAAACGATATATTTTCACTTTCGCAAACAAAGTTTATACTAAAACATTAGATTTTTAAAGATATCTTGATTTTTGTAAAACTTTTTTGTAAACTGAGTTTTTTGACCGACTAGCATGGGCGACAGTGAGACGCTTCACGCTACACTAGCTCATACAGAATATGCATATGGCGGACTCAATATTTTTTTACTCTGAGGTACTGACGGACGGTCCAAATTCATTTTGCACACTCACAAAGCTATCACTGCTTTAGTGGCTCTAATCAATTTGGAACGGATTAAAGCGCGCTCACGTGTTCATCTGTCAAAAAGTCAGTTTTGGTTTTATTGTCTTTAACAAAGCTTGAGCTAATCCCTCAAAAATGGGCTCCAAATCCACCCTCATTTCCATTGAGTCAAAACAAAAACCTGAAAAACGTCAGCTGGCTGCAAATGTGTGGGATTTTATATGTGTCAAATCGATTTTGACATTAGCGCTTTCACTGCTCCACCTATTTGACTAAAGCACTGATCTGATTGCAGAAACGATGACGTCATCAATGACGTGTAAGGTTCAATAAATTTTAAAGAAAGAAATTTTATGTCACGAATACCCTTATCAACATTATTTGTAACTGTGTATGATTTTCCTTATTTTTGTTCGTTTAGTAAATCAAAAAGTAGGTCTATTGACTTTTCCGTTTTGCTCAGGCAATTGCAACTAATTTCACATCAGTGTTGGGAAGGGGCTGAGAAATGGTGGGAGGTAGAGCATTACGTTTGGTCAGTTGAGTCAGTCGTGGTTGGTAACTCGAAGTGTATAGTCGTGCTGAAAAGAATAAAAGTGTTCTCAAGTTAGTAGTTGTTTTAATATTCTTTACAGACGTAAGGCGGTGAACGAGCGAGTGCTTTAGAGCATGCTTTTGGTCAATTTGGACCGACATACACTACGGTTTGTTTCTTGAATTCAACGCACACATCACATTCATTTAATATAGTCGGTTTATTTCTATATGCGTGCATTCGTCGAATACGATCGAATACAGTTTTGAACCAGACTAGAGCGCGCTTATGTCAATGTCACTGAGAAAAATTTAAATTTTGATTTTGTTTTGCGTTTTAAGAAATTATTGAGAGATAATGATTACTAAAAACCCCAAAAAAAGTTGAAAAAAATCTCTCGAAAACGAGATTGATGACAAATGTCTTATAAATTTGACGTTTCGCACAAGCTGCACTACCTCATTTTCGTATGCATTGATAGCGCGCTAAAGTGACGTCACTGATGACGTCACGTCGCTTAAACGAGTGAATACGATCAAGTTTTGAACCGACTATTAGCGCGCTAAAACCGCACACAAAGCTCATGAGCAGGTTTTAAACCGTAGTGTTAAGCACGCTCACAGTGCTCTAAAGCAGTCTGTTAGCGCAAATTGGAACGCACGTCAACTCACTTTATGTTGCCAGACAATATTTAAGGAAACTACCAAATGTTTGCATATTGCCAGATTACAAAATAAATTGTACAGCAACCTATACTAACGAAAATTTTAAATTTTGACTCCCTTTTTGGACCCCCTTTACAATAATAATAATATTTTTATTATTATTTATACATTTGCAATAAAGTTGGACAATTATATTCTAAAACTATTCCAAATTTCAAGTCGATAGCATGAGTGGTTGCTGAAAACGTAAAGTGTGGGTACTAGATAAGTACTATACCGTGTGACATACAGTCAGACAGACAGACGAAGTCGCACCAAAAGGGTTACATTTTTATTGTATTTTGGTTCTAAACCCTATAAGGGGGGGTATGGTATATTTTTTGTCATTTTTAGGGTTCCGATACCAAAATTGTAAAAAAAAGGAACCCTCATGGTGCGACGGGTGCGACTTTGTCTGTCTGTCACGTCACACCTCTATATCTCAGCAACCACTCATGCTATCGACTTGTAATTTGGAATAGTTGCCTAACCTAATAGCACATGAAGGAATTTTGAAAAGAATATGATTATTAATGTAAAGGGGCCAAAATAAGTGGGGGGGGAGCAAATTTCAAATTGTCGCTACTAGGTCGAGTGGGATATCATATGAAAGGGCTTTACTTGGACATTCTAAAATATGTTCTAGTATTTTTTTACGTCTCTTAGTTTTCAAGTTATGTTGAAAAATGTCAAAACAGTACCATCCCCCCACCCCCCCAATTACAGCAAAAATAAAACGACCTTTCTAAGTTGCACAGTTTTTTAGAAATCTGCAAATAACCTTTTCAACACATTAAAATAAAAATAAAAATAGGTTTTTATTTCGATTTTACAGTGCATATCTTATAACTACTAGGACACTCCCTTTAAGTGTTTAACCTGTATTGGGAGGCCCCGCTCTTCCCTAGTACATTAAATGAGTAGTGTGAGCAGTAGGATTTTGACAATAATAAGTATAAGGACAACCAAACAGATAAAAATAATTAATAAACCAAAAAAGAAAAACAGCAGTGAACTAGAAAGAAAAACAATTTTAAAATTATACTATTTATGAAGTTAGTAAAAGTTTATGTAGGATTGTATGTGAGGATGTATGTATAGTTGTGTGTGGATGAGTGTATGTGTGTGTGTGTGTACATGTATATGAGAATGTACATGTGTGATTGAGTGCTCGGGTGAGCATAAGTATGCTAGAGGGGAAGTGCTCAGAACAGTTAGTGAGATAACAAATTTATTACAAATTGATGTAATCAGGAAATAATTGTTTCAGATAGATTTAGGCTTGAAATAGAAAGAGCGATTCTGTTTCATCATATTGTAATGGTAAGAGCCAGTTGGTGACAATTTTCTTTTGCTCATAAAACAGCTCTATTTGCACTGTATTAAGGTCCATAATCCAGCTCATTAAACACGCGTGTTTTTGTCATAATATTACTTAACTAGTGTTTTATTTTTGTTTTTAGGGTTCCGTACCTCAAAAGAAAAAAACGGAACCCATATAGGATCACTTTGTTGTCCGTCTGTCTGTCTGTCTGTCAAGACCCTTTATCTCACGAACGGGTAAAGGTATCAAGTTGAAATTAATACCATATATTAGGATCCATAAACCACACAAGATCTGAAAATTTCAATTTTTTACAACGACGCAATCAAAAGATATGGCATTTTATGTCCTCATCTCCATACATTTATTCAAAAATGAAAACCTACAGGGTACTTCCGGTTGACCTAAAATTATGAAATTTGGCAAGAATATAGGTCTTACAGTACAAATAATGGGAAAAGTCTGAAATCATTAAATATTACAACTTTTCTCACAACTAATGGTAACCAATTGTGGTGAGCTCCCGTTTCAAGAACATTCATATAAGAGAGGGGTCAAGTTGGATGGTTGCTGAGGCGATTTTTGTTTTAGTTCTATTTAAAAACGGGAACACTTACAAACTTGAAAATTGGTATGTTTATAGGGCATAGGCTATAAAATAACAACAAATAATAGAATTTGGTCAAGCGCGTGTCAGACTCAAAAAACCGAGCACATTAACTTACTGAAATTTCAACTAATACAATTATGTTTATGTGGTGGTACGGAACCCTCAGTGCGCGAGTCCGACTCGCACTTGGCCGGTTTTTTTAGGGTTCCGTACCTCAAAAGAAAAAACGGAACCCTTATAGGATCACTTTGTTGTCCGTCTGTCTGTCTGTCTGTCTGTCTGTCAAGACCCTTTATTTCACGAACGGGTGAAGGGATCAGGTTGAAATTAATACCATATATTAGGATCCATGAACCACACAAGATCTGAAAATTTAAATTTTTTACAACGACGCAATCAAAAGATACGGCATTTTATGTCCTCATCTCCATACATTTATTCAAAAATGCAAAACCTACAGGGTACTTCCCGTTGACCTAAAATTATGAAATTTGGCGAGAAGCTAGGTCTTGCAGTACAAATAATGGGAAAAGTCTGAAATCATTAAATATTACAACTTTTCTCACAACTAATGGTAACCAATTGTGGTGAGCTCCCGTTTCAAGAACATTCATATAAGAGAGGGGTCAAGTTGGATGGTAGCTGAGGCGATTTTTGTTTTAGTTCTATTTAAAAACGGGAACACTTACAAACTTGAAAATTGGTATGTTTATAGTGCATCTATACATATAATAAAAGAGTAGAAACCGCGTGTCTGTACTTTTGATAAATTTATAAAAAAAATAGTGTGGGCGATAAGAAACGACTAATAGAACTCAAAAATATGTTTTCTGCACTTTTTGTCTGTCTGTCTGTATGTTTTCGATAAAGTCCGAAACTACTGAACGGATTTTCTCGCGGTTTTCGCAGATAGATTCAGCTTAGCTCTGAGCAACATATAGGCTATGTTTCATTCAAATCGGTTCACTCAATCAGAAGCTACACTAATGTAAAGTATCAAATTGCCTGTACGATAATAACTCATAAACCGATTCAAACTGAGTTTTCAATTACGAGTTTGGCTAACTTTTGGCAAAGTTTCATGCGGCGGCGCAAATAACTCACAAACTGTTGAACTGTTTCAAACGGGGTTTTCAACAAACTGTCAAGCTTACTTCTTTGCAACATATTAGCTTACTTTCATTGAAAACGGCTCACTCAGACAGGTACGTGAAATTTCCAGCGGAGGCGCCAATATCTCACAAACAACTAAACCGATTAAAACGAGGTTTTCAACTACTTTTTTGGCTTACTTCATGCAACATGTATGCTTAGTTTCATTGCAAACGGTTTACTCAGACATAAAATACACTAAGTTTCAAGCGGCGGCACCAATAACTCACAAACTACTAAACGGATTTAAACGGGGTTTTCAATAACGTGTTAAGATTAATTCTTTGCAATGTATTAGCTAGTTTACTTTCATTGAAAACGGTTCACTCAGTCAGAAAATGCCTGAAGTTTCAATAGGCGGCGCCAATAGCTCACAAACTACTGTACCGACTCCAACTGGCATTTCCATGACGTGCTTGGATTAGGTAATTCCGTGCAACATATAAGCTTAGGTTAGTTCATCAGCATCATATCGTGTGGGTTGCAAGGTTAGTTAAAAACGGTTCACTCAGATAGAAGTTACGCAAACTTTCAATCGAAGGCGCGAATAATTCAAAAACTTTTGACCAGATTCAAACGTGGCTTTCAATAACGCGCTTGGCTTACTCCTGTGCAATAAATAAGCTTAGTTTCATTGCGTAAGGTTCACTCTGACAGAAGATACGCAAAGTTTCAAGCTGCAGAACCAAGAACTCACCTACTGAACTGGTTCAAAGTCAAACGAGGTTTTCAATGACGCGTCGGGCTTCTTTCTGTGCAACATATACCTAAGCTTTATTTCATTGCAAACGGTTTTCTCAGACAGAAGTTTCGCGAAATTTTAAGCGGCCGCACCAATACCTCACAAACTACTTGAACGACTTAAACGGGGTTTTCAATAACGTATTTGGGTTGCTTTCGTGCAATATTTGAACTTTTTTTTATTGCAATCGGTTCATTTAAGCAGACAATAGGCGAGTTCAAAGTTTCAAGCTGTGAAATCGAGCTGAAATCAAACAAAGCTTATAATTTTGTACGGAAAAAGCCAAATACGTTGTTGAAAATTCCGTTTGATCCGGTCCAGTTGTTTGTGTAAAAGTCGTGGGTAGGTACAGCTAAAGATTGGTAAAATCTAGATTTAGTTTTATTGTAAAAATAATAATAAAATAATTCCTGTTTCGGCATGGCGGTGCAACAAATGTAAAAAAAATTATGAAAGTTCTAAAGTTTTGAAAACTTAGGAAGTAGGTACTTATAAACGAAATACTTCAAAAAATAAAGAGAGAAGTGAATCATTGTTTTTTAGGAATTGTCTTTTAAGGGGAGAGATAAGTTAAAAAGATTGTACGGAAGTTAAGTCCAACAGTTTTGTATGTAGGTACATGTAGAGTTAAAAGCATGTGAAGCTAGACACGTTGGACTTTGTACCGCTCTTTTTTCAGTAGCCACAGAAGCTAAAGTGACTGAGCCTCAGATTTAGTTAGGCTTTGTTTTGTATAAGAAATAACGAAATCCGTATCATAGTTACTCCGCGTGGAATTTGACTATGATTTTACACTTACGAGGATAGTGGGCGACCTAACAGTCCACACGTAAACAAGAGGTGTTTAATTTACAAAAATCCGTATTATCGGTACTCTGTATACCTAATAATATAAAGGCGAGAACTGCACTGTCTGTCTGTCATGTGTTACGCTTTTATGACTAATCCGATAAACCGATTGTGATAAAAACTTGATACGATGACAGTTTGAACCATTGGAAAAGTCATTAGCTACTTTTTCTGAACCCCACGCGGACGGAGTCGCGGGCAACAGCTAGTAAGCTATAAAATAATAACAAATAATAAAATTTGGTCAAGCGCGTGTCGGACTCAAAAAATCTAGCACATTAACTTACTGAAATTTCAACTGATACAATTATGTTTATGTGGTGGTACGGAACCCTCAGTGCGCGAGTCCGACTCGCACTTGGCCGGTTTTTTTTTTTAAATCGGCCAAGAGCAAGGAGTTTTTATGCTTATTATGTTACTAAAATTTTCAAGCTGACTTCGAGAAAATATCATAAATGAATGTTGATTTTATGAAATTATTTATAGTAATTAACTAATTAACAATAAATTTGTCATTTACGTAACAAGATATTCAATTTTTGATAATTTAATTCAAGGTAAATGGAATAGGATGTTTGGGTACCGAGTGACAATTACTTTTATTTATAGCTTGGTTACTAGATTGACTAATAATTGATAAAAGATTGATGGTGTAAGATAACATGGTAATGTTTTGGGGGCTCCCAAGGAGGTTTAGCGTAGCGTGGTTTAAAACCTCCTTGGGGGCTCCTTTACGCGACGTATAATCTGTGACCGCTGAAAAAGAAAGAATGCGCGCCATTTTGCAAATATTTGTCGTGTTTATTATTGTAATTATTATTGGACCTTATGGCGTGGTAATATAGTTGAATAAGTTTCTACCGACAAGCGGTTGACCGTACCAACAACCGCGGCTCATGGTGCTAGCCGTAATACTAACAAGCGTGGTGACTCAGTTACTTCCCCTCCACATTGTTTCAGCAAAAGCTGGAATTTTGGAGGGAGTTCCCTGTCCTTTAGATTCAGATAATTTTATTCAATGTAGATTCTTTACAGAATACTTATTGAATGTCATGCAGAATACAATGCAAATAGAGCGAGTCTTTAGTGGACGTTTTATGAGATGTTATGATGATGAACCGCAACCTACTTTATTCATTAAGACTGTATTTGTATAATCGGTATAATACGAACACTTACAACAACTGCATGTACAGTTGTTGTTCTTCATAGAAACCTAACACTTCTTATCGGACGGACTATGTCACTTAAGGCGAATGGAAGTTATACTTTAATGGAAATTGGAATACTTTATTTATTAGTCTTTTAATTATTTATGTAAGTGTTAAAAAATCCAATAACATGCTGACACTTCAAGCTGTAATTTAATTTAAACTTAATTGACTTCACCGTGCCTATGGTATGATCTTACCTAAAATTACAGGTAGGTACTTCACGCAAATGACAAGCGTAACGTTGGTAACTAAACGTGGTATGTACTTGTTTTCGTAAATTTTTGCTAGTCTTTGAAGAGCACTACTGTACACGGTTATTTTTAAGGCCCTTATATGAGTATGCCTACCTTGTTAGTGAGCACATAAAAATTTCGACTTCACATACAAAATGTGTTAGCCACTTTCGTCTTGTGTGGGAAGTTGAATTTTTTTTGACCGTTGTCAGCAAAGTCGTAGAACAAAAGTAGTTGCTTTTGACCTCACTACCATGGTAAGAATACTCTTAACAGGAATAACAGGTCCAAAAAATAAGCTTAATAACTTTTCCTCAACCACCACACCGGGTGTGGCACAACTGGCACACCAACTTAACATCGCCTTAAATCGAATATAGGTCTGAAACGGTCGCTTATCTTGCTGGACGTGTATTGGGTGCCGATTCTCAATACCTTTTCTTATCTAATCTACCTTTAACTTTACGTGACTGCTCAGTTAGCCAAGCCCTATACAAGTGAAATATTTTACGAAAAGTGATAAATATAATTTTGTCAAAATGATAGGACGAATGGCCAGGATTTCGAACCAGCTCGGAAGAAACGTCATGAGGAGTTTCGTCAGGAATGGCTCCAGTGGAGGTGTGCCTGGGGAGGTGAGTTTAACCTGTTTTTATTACGTAATGGAAAATTAAAATGGCTGAATTTAGTTGGCATTTTTAAGTCTGTGTTTTTGTTTTTAATTTGTGAAGTAACAGCGGTAGATATTTGGCTAAATATTATTAATTGTAACAACTCCAAGTCACAGTAAATATATAAGCTAAAGCAGTATGGAAACTCCTATCAAACGTCCAAAACTGGCGCACTCACACATGCGCACACCGCTACAGGAAAATAAGCAGTTTTCGCGCTGAAGTCAGTCGTTGGTGCCAAAACCAAAATACAAACAAATAGGTACATATATGGTCCCTATAAGTATGTCCCTGTCCTTGTGCGATAAAAGGCGACTAAGTAGCTTAATCTGCCCTTGTGTCATAAAAGGCGACTAAGTGACTTAACGTTTTCTTGTGTCGTAAAAGGCGACTAAGTGTGAAAAAAAAACATGAAAAATTGAAAACATGCTGAAAGGAACAAAGTTGATAGAAGCACCCAATATTTGAGTTCATCATACTATTCTTATTATTAAACTTCTGGGTTACAACCCTGACGCTCCGACGCAGAATAGTTCTTTTTTCAAAAAAAGGCTCGAGTTTCCATACTGCTTTAGCTCATATATTTACTGTGTCCAAGTTATGTCCCGTTGCGAATTTTATTTAAATACATATTATACGGTAATTCCTATCGATGCTAATTACCTACGTCACCCTTTTAATTTTGTTCTTTGTGGTAGAAGCAAACCACTTGGACCATTTACAGCGAACATGACATGACGTGGCAAAGAAGAAACTAATATTTTTTAAGCACGATAGAGATACCACACCTAGACATACAGGGTGTAAGAGAGTGTACCGAAAACTAAACGGGCGTGCTCAGTCAACGAAACTGAACAACTTTCCCAGACTCATTTTTAGGTAATGAAAAAAAAAACCAGCCAAGTGCGAGTCGGACTCGCGCCCTAAGGGTTCCGTACCTATCTACCATACTAAAAGCTTTTGCTCTTTGACTTTGAAAACTCTGCGATCATCCAACTTGACCCTTCTTTTATAGAAAAGTTCTTGAGACGGAAGCTTACCTTAATTGGTTACTATTAGTTGTGAGAAAAATTTAAATATTTAATGATTTTAGACTTATCCCTTTATTTGTTCTGTAAGACCTAGCTTCTTGCCAAATTTCATAATTTTAGGTCAACGGGAAATACCCTGTAGGTTTTGCTTTTTCTACTGCTGTATGAATAATATAGAAATATGTTTAATGCCTACAAGTAACAGATAAAATCTTGTGCCTCACTCACTCAAAGAATAATAATTTACTTTAAAATATTGACTAAAGATCATAATGTAATAATGATGTTGTAATAATGTAATGTAATGTTAACGTAATATTGTTTGTTTGTTTGATATGGGTCCTGTGCCTGAAAATAAAGAGATTTTATTTATTTATTTTTTGCATAAATGTATGGAGATGAGGACATAAAAAGCCATATCTTTTGATTACGTCGTTGTAAAAAATTTAAATTTTCAGATCTTGTGTGGTTTACGGACCTTAATATTCGTTATCAATTTCAACCTGATACCTTTACCCGTTCCTGAGAAAAAGGTTCTTGACAGACAGACAGACAGACGGACAACATAGTGATCCTATAAGGGTTCCGTTTTTATTTTGAGGTACGGAACCCTAAAAATTACTCACCCTGATCGAGAGGTCAAAATTTTTAAAATTTTTCTATGTGATAGTTGTTCAGTTTAAGGTAAACCGTCTTTTACCTACACCCTGTATTTAGTGAAAAAAAATTCCAGTATAATAGAGGGTTCATATTTGTAAATCTACTTGATTAAATTAAACCAACCAAAACAATGAACAATAGAGCAATCTTAAAAGACGATTAAAATTTTATCATCGTTAAAGTAAGTTCTTATTGTTTTGCGGAAAATCAAAAACATAATAATCCGCATACAAAGCCTTCAATACTGCATCCAATATCCTAAAATATGAGTGTCTAGGAGTAGGTACGTGAATTGAATATAATTTACCTACAGGCAGGCTGTTTAGTTAGGGTGTTAAACAGTGCCCAGTGCGTTCCTTTGCGCATTGTTGTGCGTACCTTCTTGAGAAGATAAATAGATAGATCAGGGTTTTTTCAAACTTATGGCTCCACGTAACCCACTGTTAAAGTTTCCTGATGACAGCGAACCAAAGCCCCCTTCCCCCTAAAGAAAATAATGAAATTGGCTGTTGAAGAAAGTAAATTTTTTTAGGGTTCCAAACCAAAATGATAAAAACGGAACATTTATGGTGCGACTTCGTCTGTCTGTCTGTTTGTCTGTTACACCTGTATATCTTAGCAACCACTCATGTTTATAGATTTGAAATTTGGAATAGGTTAAAATAAAATAAATAATTTGGAATTAATAAAATAATATGGAATAGTTTAAAATAGTTCTAAATAGTACCGAACCAAAATGTCAAAAATGGGGTGCGACTTCGTGTCTGGTGTATGCCATCCACTCATGCCATCGAATTGGAATTGGGAAAAGTTATAGAATATAATTGTTAAACTTTATTCCAAATGAAATAATTAAAAATATATTATTATTATTGTAAATGGGACCCATACAGGGGGGGGAGGGGGCGGAATTTTAAATTTTCATCTCTAGATTACTAGATCGAGTGGGGTATCAAAGAGCTTTACTTGCACATTGCACATTTTAAAGTAGATTTTTGTATTTTTGACAAATGTCTAAAAAAATAACATTCTCCGTAGTTTCTTAGTACTTATTGATTTTGCAAGTGTAGCTGGGAGGAGTTAATTATTACCCAGTAGGTATTTAGCACCTCTTCGTTTAGCACCACCCAGCCGCCACACAGGTCGAGTGTCCCGTAAAGTCGGATAGCTCCATCATAAAGCCCTAACTAAACATAAATACGCAATGCTAACACTTGTACCTACTTACTACAAACTTAAATGCAATGCAGGTGGCTTGGGAAAAATAAATGTGACACATTTTTAGTACATCGATTGTAGTTATTTAGGTTGACGAACTAAACGTAAATAGTTGAATTATCACTACCATTCATCAATATCTTCCATCATCGTCATTACTATCGCTCCCCTAACGCTATAAATTGTACTGAAGTACCTAAGAAGAAGTTAAAACATAACTATTCGACATTCGACCTAGCTCTCAGCTCATTATGGCTCAGGAAACTTGATGTACTAGAAATTTCAAATTAAGAATACACGACAATGGGTCATAGACAATGGGTACACTTTTTCGTTCGATTGTTGACTGCGACGTCTGTGTATGTGTATTATCAGAATACATAAGTACTTACTTGATGACCAAACAAAAACCGGTCAGGTGTGAGTCGGACTCGCGCGCCTAGGGTTTCGATATACCTATAGTATTTTTAGAAACAGTAAAGTCCATTTTTTGGACCGCAAAACTAAATTTGTTTCTTAAGGTTGTTTAGGAGATTTCTAAAAAACGGTGCTTCTTAGAGAAATCGTTTTATTTTTTCTGTAATATTAACGTCGACGTCTATCGATAATAACTAATACAGATTTTTCGCGTTGCAAACATCGGAGATAAGAGGGGGGGGGGAATGGTTCTTTTTTTGACAATTTTCATCATGGCTTGAAAACTAAGAGACGTAAAAAAATAAAAGAAATCTATTTTGGAATGTACAAGTGAAGCCCTTTCATATGATACCCCATAACTTAGTAACGACAATTTTAAATTTTGACCCCCTATTCGGGCCCCTTTACAATAATAATAACATACATACATACATAACATCACGCCTCTTTCCCATTGGGGTAGGCAGAGACCACAGTCCTCCACCTGCTACGATCTTGACATACTTCCCTTGCTTCCTGTACTTTCATCAATCCTTTCATACATGCTCGTCGGTTTAATAATAATATTTTTACAATTATTTCATTTGCAATAAAGTAAGGAGATTATATTCTAAAACTATGCAAAATTTCAAGTCGATAGCAAGAGTGGTTGCTGAGATATAAAGGTGTGTGTGACACACAGACAGACAAACTCGCACCATAACGGTTCCGTTTTAACCATTGTGGTTCAGATCCCTAAAAACAAATACTAAGAACTGCAGTGCACATTCACACTGCTCTGCCGGCGCATATACATACAATGTGTTACAGCCTTAGTATAAACAAGAAACGTTGTTTAGTCAACAATGCTCTATAAACATAACAAGATAATGTTACCTGCTTGCATTTTACAATGAAGAGATTATTTTAAGAATTTGCGTAGGTACCCATTGTTTGCTTGCAGTTGGTAAATATGAAGAGTCTTAGGTCTCATGAAATCGTGGATTCAGTCGAACCAACCAACGTGGAACTATCTTTCCCAAGGGGAAACTTTATATGTAATAAAACTGACTTCCCATGGAAAACAATGCGGTTTGCGCGATAATTTTAAATGTTCCGTCATGGACGTATTCCGTCCCCAAAAGGTGAAAAACGGGACCTTTTAATCTCATGAACCGTAATAGCAAAGCATTAATACTGGTAATAGATAGACACTTGAAATTTTCATAGATTATGCATTTCTTGTTATTATTATTTTCCTATGATTAGGTGTTTTTAGGGTACCGTACCTCAAAATAAAAAACCGAACCCTTATAGGATCACTTTGTTGTCCGTCTGTCTGTCTGTCAAGACCCTTTTTCTCACGAACGAGAAGAGGTATCAGGTTGAAATTGATAACGAATATTAAGGTCCATGAACCACACAAGATCTGAAAATTTCAATTTTTTACAAGGACACGATCAAAAGATATAGCTCTTTATGTCCATACATTTATGCAAAAAAACAAAACCTACAGGGTACTTCCCGTTGACCTAAAATTATGAAATTTGGCAAGAAGCTAGGTCTCACAGTACAATTAAAGGGAAAAGTCTAAAATCATTAAATATTTTAATTTTTCTCACAACTAATAGTAACCAATTAAGGTGAGCTCCCGTTACAAGAACTTTTCTATAAAAGAGGGGTCAAGTTGGATGGTCGCGGAGTTTTTAGAATCAAAGAGCAAAAGCTTTTAGTATATCATATGGTAGATAGGTACGGAACCCTTTTGGCGGTTTTTATTCCAGCGATGAATAAATTCCTCGCAAAATCCAAAGAAAACAATGACAGAGGTATATTGTGGACATCCGTGTAGTGCCGGCAAATAGTACTATCAACCCATCTCTACGAGTACTTGTGGGTGTCGTAAGAGGCGATTAAGGGCTTATGAACCGGAGGATGGGAAACAGTATCTTTCTGTTTACTGTACTGTCATACTGCGATCACCAACAACTGAGGTCGACAGCCGCAACGCTTGTTTAGAAGCGTGGTGACTATGGCAAATCCTCTCCTCATTACCACGCGTTTTTACTGGAGTTCTGGAGGGAGGACGTTTCATAAATTTCGCAGACACACAATTAACAAAAAAATTATTTGATAAAAGTACCTATTAACAAAATCGTTTTTTCTTTTCATTCAGAACCTGCCATTCAACATCCACAATAAGAACCGTCTCACCTTCACCTTCTTCTGGTATGCTCTCACCGGCTTTGGAGCGCCTTTTCTCATCGTAGACTACCAGCTCAGGAAGAAGTAATTCAAGATGTCATTTTGTGAGTATTTTTGAACATTTTAGAAGATTCCGCTAGACTTAGGAATTGTGCACTGGAGGAATGGAAGCAGCGTTCTTCTGCGTACCGATCTAACTTACCATTTTACACACTGCGGTCACTAACCGCGGTCCATGGTGCCAGCCGCAACACTAACAAGCGTGGTGACTACGGTACTTCCCCTCTACAATGTTTACTTTCGAGCGGAGCGAGAAAGGTATTGTATTCGTGAAAAAAAAAGTTTTTCTAATTTTCTCAAAAATGTGTTCTATATCACTTATACAATATACATCATAAAAAACAAGTCTCCCAAAAATGTCCGTCCGTCGGTCGGTCCGTCGGTCGGTCGGTCTGTCCGTCACGCTTTGGCCTAGCGGCTAAACGAATGGTCCGATTGACACCATATTTTGAATTTAGGAGTTTTATGCAAATCCATCGAAGGGTTCTGAGTGGTTTCCTTCTGGCTTTCGTTTTGAGGGTAGCTGTCATACAACGAAAATTAAAAATTGAAATTTTCTCAAAAACGACTCATAGAATCTTGATGAAACTTTGCATGACCTTTGGATATCATGCACCAGTATCAATTGATCTGTGTAACTTCATATAAGGGGTGTTCCTGTACCACCAAAACGTAAATATGTGATTTACCCAAAATTGGTTCCATTGAGTTTATTAAAATTCTCTATAATATTAATCCTGGATTGGTTGTCTACCTGACTGGATATTATTTATGATTTTTTTCAATAAAATTTAGTACACAGGGTGTACCAAAAACTGAAAGTATTGCGAGAAAGTAAGTGCAGTGCTGCTGTACCATTTATTTTTAATGTCACAACAAGTGGGTAAACGAGCAGGTGGGCCACCTGTTAAAACAAGTAAAACTATTTCTCTTCCTAAACATATTGGTAATCTGTACTTATAGTAAAGACTTGTATTGCATGGAGATGTTCCATCCCCTTTGTAAAAGTTCGTATTTTGGTTTCTTGTGTGGTTTCTTGGTTTTCCCCAACTCCCAAGGTATTCCCACATTCAAGTTCATTCAACGGACAAGCCGAATAGAACTAACGTTAGGTTTTTATTTTATTTCAGGTAAACATACACTTGCTAAGTAGATAATTTTATGTAACGAATAAACCTAGTTTTATTTTTTTAGTTCGTTTTATTTATTAAATCAAATTATATTTTATAAAAACGCTCTCTTAAAATCATGAAACTACCATTGATTGCCAAAATTTTTTAAATGGCAATGCAACGGGAGTTTTATGAAAAAAAAAATAAAAACCTTGCTTTGCTTGAGGAAAGGAAAGAGCTAGGAAAGAGCCACATTTTCTGAAGAAAAGCAGAGTCTATCAATTTTCCAAGATGAACGCTATTCTGGGACGCCTTACTAACAGGCTGGGTGCCAATGTGATGAGACAAGCTGTGAGGAATAGCCATTCCGACGGAGGAGTCCCTGGCGAGGTATCTTTTTTATTTCCTATTACGACATTACATAATCGTCAACTGTTTTTTAGGATAATTCCGAGTTTACGAGGAAAACAAATGAAATATCTATCCGCATTTTCGCTCTTGTTTTTCTCGAAGAACTAACGAAGAGTAGGTATTCGATATTCTTCCCAAAATACCATTCAAAAAAACAATAAGGTTAGAATCTTACAGGATAAGAAATTATACAAATATGGACATATTTCAATTGTACCTTCCCGTACAGCCTATTTTCTATTGTTTCTTGCAATGCTTACAAACAAATTTTGCTGCTATGTCAAAATCAATTGGCTAAAGCTGTCATAAAAAACAAATTTGTCAGACAATGTTATTCTTTCCATCAAATTTACTGTGGTTTTAGTATCATGGCTGCAAAATAGATTGGTAAGCAGTGGAATAAACGAAAAAACGTATAATACATTTATGTCAGTGAAAAATAAAAGAAAAATAAAAAGGAAAGAGCATGAGACAGGCTTGCGAGTCATGCAATGGTTTCCCAGTCGATATAAAAGATGGTCACTGTTTTACTTACTCGCTGGACATTATAATAACACTGTGTCATTTAACTTGCCAAAATTAATTACAAGAATTGATGGAGCCATAACCATATTGAAGACTTTTTTAACAAAATCTTCGTATAATTTTCAGAACCTGCCCTTCGATATAAGCAACCGTTACAAGCTGACTCTGTGGTTCATCTTATATGCTGGCTCCGGCTTATCAGCACCTTACCTCATCACCCGCCATCAACTTCTCAAGAAGTAAATGGTAAGATCATAAAAAGTTCAGTAGGATAACTATATTGATGGAAAGTTTTTTTAGCCGACTATGGCAAAAAGGAGGGTTATGATTTTGACCGGTATGTATGTATGTTCATCTGTTCCGTCATAACTTCAAAACTACTTATCGTGATTAGACGAATGAAGTATCGTTAGAAGCGTCTTGATCATCCGCTGGTTATAGAATATAAGATGGCACATTAAATTAAATGTGGTGCCCTCTAGACGAGTGATGAACTAAAAAAAAATCTTTAAATGGTACCATATGTGTGGTATCAAATGAAAGGGCTTAATAAGCACATTTCTAATATATAGGACGGTGTACCGGAAACTGAAAGGGCGTGCTCAGTCAACGAAACTGAACAACTTTCCCAAAGAAACATGTTGGGAAATGAAAAAAATTTTTTAGATGCACAGCTTATGTCATGGCTAAGGACAGAACATAATAAATATTCAGATCCTGTATTTTTATTTCGTACTTTTACTGCCGAATAATCGGCGCAGTTTTTACCGATTAGTCGCCGACTAGTAACCGACTATAAAATATGCCGAATAGTCGGTTTTACCGACTAGTCGGTGTATAGTCGGCCCATCTCTAATTATTAGCCTTATTATATATTTATTGCCCCAAAATAATTAAATTTTTAAAAAATTGTTATTACGAGGGCCACACCGAAATGATCGGGAATAGAAAAAAGTACAAAAATAATACAACAATATTTACTTTCATTGTTTTTCGAAGTATTCTCTGTGACAATCGATGCACTTTTGCATTCTATCAAACCAATTATTATAACAGTAATTCCAGTCTGAAGTGGATATAGTCGAAACGGCCGATTTGTAAGCTTCGACTGCCTCTTCTGGGCCTTGAAATCGTTGACCACGCAGCATATCTTTAATTCTTGGGAATGTAAAATAATAATTGGGGCTCAAGTCAGGGCTATACGGTGGATGGTCCATTAACTCCACGTTTTCCTGATTTAAAAACGCGATCGTTTTGCGAGCGGTATGTGAGCTCGCATTATCCTGGTGAAGAATGATGCGACGATTCGGATTAATTTTACGAAGTTCTCTTATGACTTCCGGCAAACAAACTATTGTGTACCAATCAGCAGTAACCGTTCTGCGTTCTTGTAAAGGAATCGTAGCCACATGACCAGTTTTCGATACAAACGAAGCGACCATTTTTTTCGACACGCTACGAGAGCGGACAACTTTTGTTGGCTTGACCTCGCCTTCGAAGACCCAAACAGCCGATTGATGTTTTCTTTCGGGCTCATATGAATAAATCCACGATTCATCACCAGAGATGATATTGTAAACTGCATTTGAGCTCCCTCTATTGAACCGTTGCAGAGTAGACCGACACCAATTAACACGAGCCGACTTTTGTTCCTCGGTCAAACGATGGGGCACCCAGCGGAAAACTAAGCTCTTGACACCCAGTTCATCATGTAAAAAAGTTTGAATCGCTGTCATACCAATGCTGAGAGAAGCCCGAATCTGCTCGTATGTCACATGTCTATCTTCTTTTATTAATTGGCGCACAGCATCGATGTTATCTTGTGTTACCGCTGTTTTTGGTCGACCAGTAGAAGGAACTGTCGTGAGAGAGGAACGTCCACGACGAAACTCAGAATACCAACGATATATAGTCGTTTTACTGGGTGCTTCAAGTTCATAAACAGAAACAAGCTCGGCGAGACATTGTTCTTGAGATAAACCTCGACGAAAGTTGTGAATAATTATGGCACGGAAATGTTCCCGCGTAAGCTCCATTTTCCCCACTGACTTGTCAAATTCAAATGGCTACTACTCTTTTCTTTTTTACTTTTTTTAAAATTCAAAAATGGAATTGTGTTTGAAATAATACTACATGTCATAAACCAAAAAGGTTTTAATCTAATTTATTCCTGAGTATTCTATTCCCGATCTTTTCGGTTTGGCCCTCGTAAAAACTAGAGCCCGACTACTGGCAAATCTTGCTCTAAAAAGTATGAAACAAGAAAATATTGTTATTTGAAATTGTTACATATAAACTATGGTATTTAATAAATATTCATAGTGATGTTCAGATAATAGCAGTGCCCTAAAGCCTTTGATCATATTTTTAGGGTAGGTGGCATAATATCACTGATTAAATAATAGTTAACTGATGTTTATAATATGACACCGGCTATTATCTGAACATCACTATGAATCTTTATTAAATACCATAGTTTATACATAACAATTCAAACGACAATATTTTCTTGTTTCATACTTTTTAGAGCAAGATTTGCCAGTAATTGGGTTCTAGTTTTTAAAACTAATTTTTTATCTTAATAATTTTAGGATTATCAACACGAAACAATAAGGCTAACAATATATACATATTTGAAATGTGTTTATTAAGCTCTTGCATTTGTTGCCAAACACGGTAACAATTTTTTACATATTGATCCTTGGGGAAGTTTTATTTTCTTTAACTTGTAGTTTATATAGAATTTTTCATTTTCTTTAACATGTGGTTTATGGAATCTCAGTCATTATGTTAACATATACTATAACTGAAGAATACGAGTAGCAGTGTCTGCTATATGTGAGGTTATGTTAAACCCAAAATTTATTGATTCAAATAATTTTTAACTATGAAAGCTATGGTTTTCGCATTTGGGAAGTAAACATTTTTTTTATCCTATCTTGCTCTATATTCTTTGGGAAAAGTTGTAGATTTATGTGGTGATAATCCTATTTTTCTATTTTCGGGAGATACCCCAATTTTTTTTATGTAGCCCGTAGCACAGTCTGCTGTCTCATAAAAAACAAATCTTTAACATGTTTTCCCTTGTTCACAGGTGATGGTGATGAAGTTTTGTCATGCGGCAGATATTTATGTTAAGCTAGCAATTGTACATTTAATCATAATAAACATTATGTTCTAGATATATTACTATCTTCTTTTTTCGCCTGTTCTGTGGGTGCATACACTTGGACGATTGACCATGGGTGTAAATCGTTCGGGAACTTTATATTTAATATCGAAATTCTTTCAGAAATACCTATAAATTCTTGTATTCCTTCCTTAAGGTGATTTTTTACCAGGAACCCTACTCCGTGTAGGCCTTGTGTCTCTCCTTTGTAGTAAAATATATATTCAGTCAAAATACATATTAGACAAAGCAAACGATGGGAAGATGAAATAAAGGAAGTAGCAGGGCCATTGTGGCGGAGAGTTGCTAGGGACAGACAGGAGTGGCGGGCTCTGGAGGAGGCCTTCGTCAGAAGACGAACCAAGCAATAAAGATACATAAATATAGAACTATAGAAAATATGTAAATAAGTAAAGAAAAAGCTTGGAAAACAAGGCTGTAATAAATAAATATTACTATAATTATTTTATTTACATTCATGATGATTAACTTCGATAATAAATGTTCATGGAATTTCCGAGAACTTGAATGACAATGTAGTACACCCAACAGCACGTCAGTAATAACACTGGACTTTATGGCATGTTAATAATGTTGCAAATGTTTCCACTGACGCACGTATACGGGGCGCAAAATAAATCTAGCCCTGACGGTTATTTTCTGCGCCTGATGAGATGAAGAGCCCATGAACTATTCGCACATCTCCCCCCACTCGCCCCGTATACCGATGTTGACCGTTTTAATTGGCAGAACTAAAAAAATCGAGGGTCACGTCACGTGCGATTGCATTATTATTAAGTACGGGCGACCGAATTATGCTCTGTATGATTAAAATATCATCGGGTGAGCAGATGGCGCTGTAAGTTTCATGAACGCACTAAAAAATATTTAGAAAGACGGTGAAAACGAATTTTCTCAGACATGAGAGGTCTCATTAGCTAGATCGATTTTTTGCCCCCAAAAACCCCTGTATACTAAATTTCATCGAAATCGTTAGAGCCGTTTTCGAGAAACCGATTACAAATCTAAGCGCACGGCAGTGCGCAGGCCAAGTTCCCGCAACAGGCCACGCGCATGCTGTGCACTATTTACACGAACTGTTTCGACCCACTTTTGAACCCCCTGTAGCTCAGTGCCTATTGCAAGTACAGAGATAAAACTGTACCTACCATGAAGGAAAAAAAAAATACGCGCCCAGATGGAGTAGTAATCAAAACGTACTATGGGTGCCGGCTATGATACAATTTTGTAACTCACACACACATTCACACTTTTCTTCCAAATAGTCGTTCACGGCATGTGACATGGACAACATCTCTGTCATAAAATATCAGAAATAAAATAAATAACACAAAACATTAATAATTGTGCGGTGAAATTGTGCCGAAACCATGCCGCAAGCAAAACTACAAAGCTTGCTGCTATCACATTTTTCTGGTGAGTAGTAAACCGCTTGGTTTTTACAATTTTCGTGGTCAAATTTTTTGTAGAAAATAGTGTTGTTGATTTTTAGTGATGTGAAGTAGTCGATGAAAAATAATATAGAATCGAGTCGTCGTTATAATTTTATTTCATTTATTTATCGCAGTTTTCTAAAAGATCCGGCGCAAAAACGTCAATGGGTGCCAACATGCGGGAGAGACCAAAATTGGATTCCAACCAAATATAGCAGAATCTGCTCAGCTCATTTTAATAACAGTAATTACAAATTAACTGAAGCCCGCAGAAAAAGACTTCATAAAGATGCCATTCCAACCGAGAACCTATGTCACAAGGTAAATGAAAAACTAGTTTTTTCCATCCTCAGAAATCCATAATCTCTACCAGCTATCCCATCTCAAAAACAGCTGTATGTACGTTTATAATTCTGTGCAGTGTCTTATTAATATTATTAACTAGCCCCATACAAATTTTGGAGCCCCGTTTCAGCCCTTCAGGAGGTGAATTTAAAAAAATTCTTTCTTAGTCAGCCCTAGATCTCACAAGGAAGCTAAGTGCCAAATTTAGAGTTTTTAGACCCAGTGGTTTGGGCTGCGCGTTGATTCTTAGTCAGTCAGCCATTCATTTATTCATTCAGTCATTCAGTTTCTTCTTTTATATATCTAGATTTGACTATTCGTAACGATGGCAAATAGTTGCTGATCTAGTTTTTCAGTTATTCTAAGAACTGTAAGATTTTTGTGCTTCGTTTAACAGTTAGGCAGACAGACCATACTGAACGAAGTATTGGTGTTATATTAGCTTCAGCATTATCTCTTTATCCAAATAATATATTTTCATTCTTACAGATTGATGAACAAGTGCTTCCCCCTCAGAACTCAACGATACATGCTTCCGAAGGTAGCTCTACATTGTCAGAAACAAGATTAAAATACAAAATTGAAGAGCAAAGGAAGAAAATAAAACAATCAACTATGACATGTGTTATTCTATTACATTTTTAATTAGACTACAAAACATTGTTTTACTTTTTATTGTTAATAATTTACATTGTAATAAATATTATGTCAATATCAATGATGATTTACGAGAAAAATAGGTGGTCAAAAGTTATTTTACACGTAATGTAAATACATTATACAATAATTTAAATAGTTAAAAATATAAATTAAAAATATTTTTTAAAAATTTGTAATGTATTTTCATTTGTTTATGTTTAATTTGACGTGGTCCTTGCAATTTTATATTTAATTCCGATAAGTGATAGATTTCATCCTCACCACCTGGACGTCTGATCTCGAACTAACGTACGTGGATAACGCTTTTACCGCTCACGTGCAAGGTGTGGAATGATCTCCCTCTCGAGGTGTTTCCTTTGCACAACAATTTAGGGTCCTTCAAAAGGCAAGTCTACAGACATCTCAAAGGCCTGCACCGTATCTGCTCCCCTAAGTTGCAAGATGTCCTAGACGACAGTGACCACCTACTATCAGGTAGGCCGTCTATCCCTGTGCGTCTCTCGGTAGTTCGCTCACTCTAGGAAATAAAATATATATTTGTATGGAGAAGCAAAAAGACAAAATACCAAATGCCCAAAGAAGTAAGTAGTTCCCAATATTATTGCAAGTTGCAAATTGATCACCATTGTATATGAGAGGTTCGATAAATAAGTCCAGGAGCCATGTGATAAAATGTAAGTAAATAATCGATAAATATACATCACATCACTATTTTCAAATTCAGCAACCATGAAGTTTCTTGTTTTTTACATGCCAAATAACATTGACGTAAGAAAAAACGCTGCGCTTCTAAAGGACCTGAAGCTATTGTCTATGGAAAACTTAACTGATCAAGTTAATGCTATTTCTTTCTAACTAATCTTTGTTTAGAAAGGTTGAAAAAGTACAACAATATTTTATCAGTGTCGAAACTTTTTTTTCCGATAACGCTTTGTCGCCAGTTCGCCATTTTGATAAACGGTATACGACAGTACGTGGGCTGTCAGATCCGTGTATACGTGTTCGACGATTTTATTATTGTAAACAAAGAAATTAGTTTCAGAGTATTTTATATAATTTGATTTCTTTATATAGGCTTTGGCAGGATGCCTAAGTGTTCCATTGTGTGGTGTGGTGCAAGGAGAAACAAGAACAACCCACAATTATCTTTACACAAGTCAGTTGGTGTTTATTTCCCTTTTTGACTACTATTTCACATATTTGTCTGATCAAATTTTTAGGTGTAGCGGTATTCAACTATAAAGTAAACTAATTGATATTTATTTTATGTTTTCAAGCCGCTATCGGCTTTATTTCATTACAAAATGTTTACATACAAACAATGCAAACACATAGTGATGTAATCAAGCGCAGCTGATATCGATATTACAATATTCTCAAATTCTCATATAAGTAAAGTAAGTGAGTAAAGTAGCCTGTTTAAGTGAGCTTCTGAATTGCACGACCTGATACCACCATCCCCCTTCCTCCAACGTGGAAATAGAAGTGGATTGGGGTCCCATCTCTTTGTCGTTGACATACCTCTTATTCAAAGTGGCGCCATGGTGGGAAAAAAAGAAGCGACAATAAAAACCCACGGGTTCTTTTAAATATGCTAAGGAGTGGAATTACCTCTCTGCCAATCTTTCCCCGAAAAATATAATGTGGATCTTTTCAAGGCTAGAAGGAACAGGTAGGTGAGCATGTTACATCTTCGATCCCATCGTCACTTACCTCACCTATTCATAAAAAAAAAATATTTGGCACTAATATTCTGAATGGGCATATTTGGCATATTTTGAGGGTAGCTGTCATACAACGAAAATGAAAAATTGTAATTTTCGCAAAAACGTTTCATTAATTGATTAAACTTTGCATGACCAAGCATCTCCATTTAAGGTATTTTGCGGCAGTATCAATTGGTCTGTAGAAATTCATATAAGGGGTGTTCCCTTACTACTAAAATTAAAAAATGTTATTTACTCAAAATCGGTTTTGTTGAGCTTATTTTGATGTTCTACGATTTGGATTACAAATTATTTTTCTACCTGACTGCATATTTCATTAAATCATTTTTACATAATTTAGTAGGTATAGGTAAGTTTGTATTTTCATATTATTTGTATGGAATTACAAACTTAAGTTTGCAGTTGGTACTTATTTACTCATTACTATCCGCAGCGTTTATAATATAGTAGTTAGAGAATTCGGCTCTTGATCCGGAGGTTCTGGGTTCGACTCCCGGCGGGGACACTGTTGAATGATGACTCTCGTATATCGCGAGAAAGTTAGTGCAGTGCTGCTGTACCATTTATTTTAATTTGTTTTGAAATTAAAACAGAAAGAGACTGCAAAAGATTTAACAGAACTGAGAGGCTTTGTGCAGCAGCAGTCCGAACAATATTTTGGATTAAATGTACAGGAATTTAATAATATGTCTAACCTTTTCTTGTAGATTCCCACGAAATGAAGCTTGACAATATTGAAAACACGAGGCGGATTAAATTATCCTTCAAAAGATGTGGAAGATATCCTAAAAAAAACTGAAAAAATATTGAAAGGTGTTTTCAATGAAAACTATCAACCAGAAAAATACTACCTGCACATTTTCAAATTATTCATGGACTATTACACTTTCAATTCAAGGCACTTACTAAATACAGGGGATTTTGAACATGACGCAAGTCATAAGTTTGCACTTATTAAAAGTATTATAAAAACCTACATGATTCTGAGATACAGATATCACGGAAAAAAGATGACAGAAAAAATATCGTATCGCAATTATCTTAATAAAATAATTTTATTTCGAAATGTATAATTACGTTCACTCTGAATCAACCAGGTCACTCAAAAAGTATTGCGACTTACATTTTTAAACTAAAATACTGCGTTATTTTTCATCAACCCGGATATTTTAGCAGGTGGTTCTGCCCATAAAACTTAACATGCTTTCGTTATAATTAAGGCCTTTAAATCACTTGAAATAAAAAAGACTGCCGGTATGGATGGCCTAAATAAAAAGTTTTATCGAAATGGGTTCAGCAGTTTTTTGTTTTATTTCATATTAGGCCTTACTGTAATTTCCTGAATTTTGGTATGAAACCTATACAGGGTGTCTCAGGAAACTTGTACTAGTGAAGGTCTGGAGTTGGCGGACTTTGGATGGGGTTTAATTGAATATAGGTATTGAGGTATATTCGCTGGTACAGGTACCCTGGAACACCCTGTTTAAACAAATTAATTAAATGAGATTTTGTATATAATATGTTTTTCTACGAGCAATGCTAGCGCATTTATATCATAACTTACATTTACAAAAATTACATTGTGTAATAATATTAATTATGAAACTCGAGTTACATAATTATTAATATAATACAAATATTTTTTTATCATCATCATAACATCCCATAAAACATCCACTGCAGGACAGGGGGGAGCTCCATTAAAAAAAAAACGCTTGGTTATTTGGAGGGGATTTACCCTAGTCACCACGCTTACGAGTATAAGCGTTGCAGCTTGCGACCGCTGTTGTTGGTGACCGCAGTATGTAAGATGATACGATACACAGAAAGATGCTGCTGCCCATCCTTCGGTTCATAAGCCCTTACACATCATCAAGCTTGTCAAAATTGGCGTACCTCAAGGGTCCATATTAGGGCCATTTTTATTCCTTATTTATATTAATGACCTTCCTTCTGTGGTGAAGAATCTGTCAAAAATTGTGTTATTTGCTGATTGAGCTCGGCTGCATATGCTGTTAGAAAAATCAGACAACTTACTGATGTAGCTACTGCAAGGCTGGTTTACTTTAGCTACTTCCATAGCATTATGTCTTATGGCATACTGCTTTGGGGCCGAGCAGCTGATATACATTCAATATTCGTTTTACAAAAGAGGGCTATAAGAGCAATTTATTGCCTGAAGACTCGTGATTCCCTGAGAGAACTGTTCAAGGAAATCAACATTATGACAGTGCCATGCCAGTATATCTATGAAAATATAATGTATGCTAGAAAGAACATCCATCAATTACCAAAAATTTGTGACAGGCATAATTTTAATACTAGAAATAAGCATAAAATTGATCAACCATATACTAGATTAACTAAAGTCAATACATCTTTCGTTGGTCTGTGTATACGATACTACAACAAAATACCTGACAATATAGTGCAATTACCTGAGAGAAAGTTTAAAGAATGTGTAAAGCAAACGTTATGTAAAAAAGCTTACTATAGATTGGATGACTATATGAATGACAAAGAGGTATGGTGCTATGATATTCCAGCGAAACACAAGAAACACATTGTAAAAAGCCGACTCTTAAAGTAGGCCGTGCTGCAGTGGTTTCTTGCCGTTTCTTTTACGCTGCCATAGCACGATCCGAAACGGCGTAGACTCGCTCTATTTGCATTGTATTCTGCATGACATTCAATAAGTATTCTGTAAAGAATCTACATTGAATAAAATTATCTGAATCTGAATCTGAATCTTGACATATTGAACTTTATACCGTTCTTATTTCAATAGACGTACGGGCTAGAGTTATAGTAATAGGAGATGAAAGTACTGATGGCGAGGCGAGTGAGCTGGTCTGTCAGCAATATATCTATCTATGTCTACTTGTACGTCTCCGACGTCGTCTGCCAGCCCGCATATCGATAAAATATCGATTACAAGTTAGACAGCACTACTAAACACCGCCATGGTCATGTACACTTTTACTTTTACGTGGCACGCTTTTGCCGAGTATATGGCATATCTATAAACGCCCCCTGGCGTAGTTTCCAAAATCTTTGCCAAATAAAGACAAATAAATGTCGTACTTTATTGATATTTTGTTTTTAATTGGGCATATCATAACATAAATGTCTCTATCTTTTTCTAACGTAACGTATTCAAAGATGTGTGATAGAGTTAAAAGACAAACCCCGTCTCCCGCTTCCACCTACCCTCCCACCCCTCTGAGCGGCCGCATAGGTTTCGATACAAAATGGGCATGATTACTACTCCATCTGGGCGCGTAATTTTTTTTTCCTTCATGGTACCTACATAATCATATACTAATACTGAGGCAATTTGCCAAATTTCATAGATATAGCTACAGTAGATCCTGAAATATGACCCCGTGAAAATAGCTAATTTTGGCACTTAATGACTGACTGACTCACTCACTGACCAGTAATCAAAACCTCCAGGCCACTTCCAATTGTCCTAGCGTTATGAAATTTGGCATTTAGGTAGTCGTTAGGATAAAAGTAATGGAAAAATTAAAAAATTTGAAATTGGTCAAGTGCGAGTCGGGTTTTAGTCAAAATTATGTATAAAATGTTGGTAATACTTCTCTAAGACCTGAAAATCTGAAATTTGGCATGGGGATAGTCGTAAGCATTAAAAAAAGTATAACAAAAATTTTAAAATTGGAAATTGGTCAAGTGCGAGTCAGGATATAGTCATTACTATGCATAAAATTGTTGGTCATACTTCTGTGAGACCTACAAATCTGAAATTTGGCATCGGGGTAGTCGTTAGCATTAAGTAAAGGAAAAATTTGGAAAATGGTCAAGTGCGAGTCAGACTAAAATTAATGTACCAAATATTAAAAAGTTAGTATTTCTAGAAGGTCAGACTTAGTCATGCATGAAAACAAGTACCTGTGTTTTAACGAAACTATGAAAATACAAACAAAGTTGCGATAGTTACTTACTATAAATATAATAAAGCAAACTGAACAAAAAGAAATGAAATCCCACCAAAAACATAACTGTTAAAAAGGGGGCCAAGTTCCTATCGGCTAATTGTTTGCCTAAAAAAGGGTTGAAATCCGATCCAATGCCAAGTTAAGATGCACTTTAATATCGATCATAATCGTCTTCATCAGCAGCCACGCAGGTACGTTGAAAATAATATCTAAAATGAAATGCTTTTGAATTTGAACTTGGCAGGTTAATTTAATTATATAAATAATAATAAATCTAATTACACAATTAATCAAGTGTTACTTACAGCACAAAAACCTGCTAAGTTCAAAAGAAGTATTTCATTTTAGATATTATTTTCAACGTACGGTCAACCGCTTGTCGGTAGGAACTTTTACAACTCTATTACCACGCCATAAGGTCCAAAAGTGTTTCTACTGATGTGCGGCCCTGTGTACCTGCGTGGCAGCTGATGAAGACGATTATGATCGATATTAAAGTGCATCTAAACTTGGCATTGGGTCGGATTTCAACCTTTTTTTAGGCAATCAAGTAGCCGATAGGAATTTGGCCCCCTTTTTAACAGTTATGTTTTTGGTGGGTATATATAATATTGCTTAGGGCTCCCGCACACGACCGAGAATCGGTGGGCGATTATCGGCCAGGACAAGGAGGGAAGATTCAGGTGATAACACGTCAGAGCGGGATGCCGACAAAAAATCGGTCACCGATTCTCGGTCGTGTGCGGGAGCCCTTATTTACCACAGACTCTCTCCTTTATAAATCTGTGTTACTTACAGCCCTTCATTTCCTTTTTTTTCTGGCAGCCCTGTAGTTTGACAGCGGCAATGATCTTTCATTTACCATGATTGAGGACTCCTTACAATTTGTACAGTCAAGAGCACGTCAAGCTTGACACATTAGACTTTGTACCGTTCTTATTTCAATAGCCAGTGAATCTAAAGTCGCGCTGCAAGTGTCAAGCTTGACCTGCAGCGCTAGAATTGAACACAATCGTGATCGTTATCCATTGAGTTGAAGCCAATGCATAGGTTTCACGGTAGCACCGAACACAATCGTAATCGGCTTCAAGACGATTACCATTTGAACCGTCTTCAATGATAGTCATTCGATCAATTGAATGAATGATTCGGTACTATTTGACATTTGAAAGCCATTATCGGTAGCACCGAAATTTAAAAAAAAAAAAAAGAAACAAAAATTGATTCCGATTCCGAGTCCAAAACGTCAAATGAACAAGGTTACTCCATCGTTACCTTGTTGGCATAATTTGGTAGATTTCCTGCGTTTTTACGGTGTTTTCACCACATATTGTTAGGTATTGTTTTTTTTGCTGTTGCTTTTGATCGTTTCTTTTGTGTTTTTGCACTCCTCCTAGCAGCGACAGAGCAAGAATGATTAAAGAAAAGAGATCTTTTGGAGCGAAGAGTAATGAGAGACTCTTGCTTGCAGATCTCTGCTGCTGCCAGACAAATCATTCATCGACAGTTTTTGCCTTTCGAACCTTTCGAAAAGGACTTTTACAGATCTTTGTGAAGATTTGATCTCACTTTTGGCACAGGATTAAAGGAGCAGCGCAATGCCACAGAATTAATAATAGTACAATGCGCTCAGATATTTATGGTACTTACCTGTGTTTTAGCATCTATATACTGTAAAAAACATCAATCAAGATGATGTTAGTTTGTTATTTGACTAACCCTGTGAAATTTATCTACTAAAAGAAAGTAGCTTCAATCAACCCTCTCCCAAAACAGACAAATTTATTGACTTTCAGATTCTGGAGTTATGCGAGTGGTTCTTACCAACATAGTGTTGGAGATCACAGGATGATTAATGTGTGTCAAAGGACAATGTCGAATTGCCTGGCAGATGGCACTAATGCCTCATATTTAAACTCGCCACATATTTTAAGAAAATATATAAAATTCCCACAGCAACTTGAGAGAGAAGCTCTTCTATAGAGGTAATAATTAATTTAAAATTCCCGTGTGGTACGGGCAAAGAATAGTACCCAAGGAACATATATACTGATGTGGCGGGATGTCAAGGTAAATTTTTCTGCCAAAACCAGGTAAAAATACACACACATATGTTGCATGGAAGGGCTTCTAAATAACTATAGATCTTATGCTAAGCATCTCTCAAAATATAAGGCATTAACTTAGGCTAACCGTAGGATAATGCTTGATCTGTGTTTTTTACACAGAATTATCAATAATTCAGTAGATTCTCCATCACTATTAAGTAAGATAAAGCACACTGTTCCTAGACCTAATGCAAGGCCTACAAACTATGTTCCCTTTAGAGCTCTTGGATATAGAACAAATCTTGGTGCTTCAGCTCCTATTAACAGAATGATAAAAACTTATAATTCTATGTACAAGCATTTCGGTTTGGATGTATTCAACGATACCTCACCCATGTACAAAAATAAAATTAAAAGATATTTGTATGAGAAACAATAATGTAATATGCTTTTAGGTAATCTGATCTGTTTAAGATAAAATTATACTTTTCGTAAATGATATTTGAATTGAATGTTAATGTAAAATGAAAATTGAATTGACATGCATGATATTTTAGTTCTTTTAGTGATATTATAATTAGGTATGTAAGTTTTAACGGTAAATTGACATGACATGCATGATATTTTAGTTCTTATAATGATATAATAATTATTATGTAATTTTTAACTTCTAGCATGATGTGGCAGCCTTTAAGTGTGATGCATATTCGCTTACACCACCGGTAAATGCACCACAGGTAAATGCACAGATTCAGCACTACACGAGGTAGTAGGGAAAATAGAGTGTGCGATACATCACAAATTATCAACACTAGGCGTTTTCATAGACATTGAAGGAGCCTTTGACAAAACAATGTTCCACAGCATGAGAACGGCACTACACCACCACGGGGTAGGAACAACCCTCAAGAACTGGATATGCAATGTGCTAGAACAAAGAGCGATACAGGTAACAGTGAACGACAAAACAAGAGCCGTAGTGGCGAGGGGATGCCCACAAGGAGGTGTATTGTCTCCGCTGCTATGGAATCTTGTAATAGACAGTCTCTTCGCACAACTAAATGACAAAGGTTATTTCACAATAGGATATGCCGATGATATTACCATCCTAATCAACGGAAACCATGAGCACACTCTATGCAACCTCATGGGACAGGCACTAGTGTGATAAATATGATCTCTCCGTTAAACCTATCAAAACCGAAATGGTCCTTTTCACAAAGAAAAGGAAACTTTCAACAATGGGAATGCCAACATTTTTCAAAACAAAATTAACTCTTTCAACCGAGGTTAAATACCTTGGAATAATGATAGACAGCAAATTAACTTGGCAAAAACACCTAGACAACACACTGAAAAAAGCCAATGTAAAAGACTCCTAGGTCAGAACTGGGGTCTCTCTCCCAAAATTGCGCACTGGCTATACACAACAGTAATAAGACCAATCACCACATACGGCGCGTGGTATGGTGGCCCAGGACAACTCTAAGAACCGCTCGAGCGGACCTAGAAAAGCTACAGAGACCAGCATGCATCTGCATAACGGGTGCAATGCGCACCACACCAACAGCAGTCCTGCAGGTGATGCTAGACCTGCCACCCCTAGACTTATACATACAACAGGAGGCAACTCTAGCATCACTCAGGCTAGGACTGTCAGGGACAGTAAGCGTAGACTCTAGAATTCCCAAGCCCTAAGTCACCAGCCGCTATTAGCCGCACCATGTGACAGGATACCTAAACAAAACACCCTTAACAAAACACCTTTAACAAAACATACAACATAAACTTACAAGAAGAAACACATGACTACTCAGGTATAAATGAACTGCGCATATACACTGATCGGTCAAAAACAAAACTAGGCACAGGTGCAGGTACATATTCACAAGACCTTAATATTGAAATATCAAGCGCCCTAGGACAATTTCACACAGTATACCAAGCTGAATGTGTCGGCATTATACAAGCTGCACAAGCAACAACAGCGAGGAACATAACTAACACAAGCATTCGTATAGTCTCGAACTTTAGAACTTACCCGTGGGTGTCGTAGGAGGCGACTAAGGGTTAAAAACTCGGGGATGGGCAGCAGCATCCTCCTGTGTATAATACCATGTTACTTACTGCTGTCACCTACAACTGCGGTCCATGGTGCCAGCCATAACGCTGACAAGTGAGGTTACTGGTACTTCCCCTCCATGTTTTTCCAGCAAAAGCTAGAATTCTGGAGGGAGCTCCCTGTCCTGTAGTGGACGTTTCATGGGATGTTATGATGATGAATAATTAATTTAGATATTATATACACTTTCAACCTAAATGCCCTTAACAGTTGATTTTTTTTAGATTCTCTTTAGAACTTACCCGTGGGTGTCGTAGGAGACGACTAAGGGTTAAAAACTCGAGGATGGGCAGCAGCATCCTCCTGTGTACCATGTTACTTACTGCGGTCACCTACAACTGCGGTCCATGGTGCCAGCCATAACGCTGACAAGCGAGGTTACTGGTACTTCCCCTCCATGTTTTTCCAGCAAAAGAATTCTGGAGGGAGCTCCCTGTCCTGTAGTGTACGTTTCATGGGATGTCATGATGATGAATAATTAATTTAGATATTATATACACTTTCAACCTAAATGCCCTTAACAGTTGATTTTTTTTAGATTCATTGAAAAGTTCAGTTTCAACGAGTACTGGGCTAAAAACCTAAGACAAATGCTCCAATCACTTGCTCAAGAAAGTTAAAAAGTTGCATTGGAGATGAAATAAAAACAAAACTCATGACTTACCATATAGAAACTCCTCCCTGCCTAAAACTAGCTTCAGGCAAGGAGGTATTCATAGCCCGGATGCCTGGACATATAGAAATAAGGGAAAAGAGACATATGGAAATATGCTGATAAATTGGCTAGGTTGGGAGTGGATGAAGTCTTGATAGGCCCAGAACCCCGCCTACCCATCCCTAGCAAGATAATTAAAGGGGTTTTCAAGAGAATAATTATAACAGAGGCCGACAATCCAAACTCTTTATAAAAGAGTATGATAAGACAAAGATCAGACATTTATTACAGTTTCCGAAAGCAGATATAACTAAGATAGTAGGTGTAATAACAGGACACTTTATCCTGAATAGACACCTAACTTTAATGAAGATGAAGGAAGATCCAGCCTGTCCAGCCTGGAGTGAGGAGAAGATGAAACTAGCTTCCACTTCATCGATAACTATTTTATCAAATAAATATTCATAATGATGTTTAGATAATAGCCATGGTCATATGCCATGCCACATTCCCTAACTAAATGAAGTTATTAAGTTTATGCCACTTTTCGCCAGTTGCTCAAAGCATCTTTAAAATTAAAGCTTCTTTAAGTCTATTGCTGACTCTTTCTGTTTTGCTGACAAAGAAAGTGACAGTAATAGATTTAAATCAGCTTTAACTCTAAAGACGCTTTGTGCAACTGGCTGTTTGCCCTAAAGCTTCTTTGAGGGAAGGTGGCATGGCATTACCCGACTACGGCAAAAAAAGGGTGAATTGTAACTCCGTTCAAAGAAGCTCAACAAGCGATCGAAACCATTGTCGGTCTGACAAGGGCCCAATCCGCAAATCAGATATATAGATATATTTTAAGTTCAAAAACTCAACAAGTAGGTACTGCAAAATGTTGTTTTAAAAAGTATGAAACAAGAAAAATTGACAACTCAAATTATTATGTACAAACTATTATATTAAATAAATATTCATAGTGATGTCAGATAATAGCCGTGGTCATATTATGCCACCAACCCTAAAAGCGAGCAAAGGCTTTAGGGAAAAGTGACAACAATATAACCACGGCTATTATATGAATATCACTATCAATATTTATTAAATACCATAGTTTATACATAACAATTTTAGTGACAATATTTTCTTGTTTCATACAATTTAGAGCAAGATTTGCCAGCTGTAGTCGGGTTCTAGATTTTTAACTATTTTTTTATTTGCCATACTATTTTTAAAGTAGGTAAAGGTATGTTTAAAACCATTACATCTTTATTGACCTACTATTTAGTTAGATATCACTTTATTGCTCACATAATAAAAAAAAAAACCGGTCAAGTGCGAGTCAGACTCGCGCGCCGAGGGTTCCGATTATCTTTAGTATTTTTGGAAGCAATAAAGTCCATTTTTAGGACCGCAAAACTAAATTTGTTTGTAAAGGTTTTTTGCAGATTTCTAAAAACCTGTGCAACCTAGAAATATTTTTTTTTATTTTTTCTGTAATATTTAAACAAATTTCTATCGACAGTAATTAATTCAGATTTTTCCTACCGCAAACTTCGGAGATAAGGGGGGGGGAATGGTATTTTCTTTGACATTTTTCATCATATTTTGAAAACTAAGTCTTAAAAAAAACCAGCCAAGTGCGAGTCGGACTCGCGCACTGAGGGTTCCGTACCACCACATAAACATAATTGTATTAGTTGAAATTTCAGTAAGTTAATGTGCTAGATTTTTTGAGTCTGACACGCGCTTGACCAAATTTTATTATTTATTGTTATTTTATAGCTTATGCACTATAAACATACCAATTTTCAAGTTTGTAAGTGTTCCCGTTTTTAAATAAAACTAAAACAAAAATCGCCTCAGCGACCATCCAACTTGACCCCTCTCTTATATGAATGTTCTTTAAACGGGAGCTCACCACAATTGGTTACCATTAGTTGTGAGAAAAGTTGTAATATTTAATGATTTCAGACTTTTCCCATTATTTGTACTGTGAGACCTAGCTTCTTGCCAAATTTCATAATTTTAGGTCAACGGGAAGTACCCTGTAGGTTTTGCATTTTTTAATAAATGTATGGAGATGAGGACATAAAATGCCATATCTTTTGATTGCGTCGTTACAAAAAATTGAAATTTTTAGACCTTGTGTGGTTCATGGATCCTAATATATGGTATTAATTTCAACCTGATACCTTTACCCGTTCGTGAGATAAAGGGTCTTGACAGACAGACGGACAACAAAGTGATCTTATAAGGGTTTCGTTTTTTTCTTTTGAGGTACGGAACCCTAAAAAAGTACAAAAATATATTTTAGAATGTGCAAGTAAAGCCCTTTTATACGACACCCCACTCAACCTAATAGCAATAATTTGAATTTTGCCTTGGGTAATTCAATAGTCATATTTTTTTAATATTCTTTCATGTGCAATTTCGTTGGGCAACCATATTCTAAAACTATTTCAAATTTCAAGTCAATAGGCCCGTCCACACCAAGCGAGCAGCCGCGCCCGAGGCCCGCCGCGCGGTGTCGGTAAAACGGTTTGCTCAAAGGTGCCTCAGTCGTATGCCGCGCTCGGTGTGGACGCGTCGTTTGAAGGTGCCGCAAAAAATGGACAAAGATCAGTGTCGACGTTTGATAAGTTTGTATATGCCGCAAATAATTGGCTGGCCGCCCGTGGTCGCCCGACCGGTCGGCTGGTGGTCAAGTGGACAGCTGCTGGTCAAGTGATCGGATGGTGGTCAAGTGGTTGGCTGGTGGTCAAATGGTCGTCTAGTGGTCAGCTAGTAGTCAAATGGTCAACTAATGGTCAAGTGGTCGTCTAGTGGTCAAGTGGTCTTCTAGTGATCAAGTGGTCGGCTAGTGGTCAAATGGTCGACTAATAGTAAAGTGGTGGTCAAGTGGTCTTCTAGTGATCAAGTGGTCGGCTAGTGGTCAAATGGTCGGCTAGTGGTCTGCTAATGGTCAAGTGGTCGGCTGCCAGCTCGGCTTTCTTGTTTATATTGGTGTGTAGCACAATAAACGGACATACAGCGACCTTCGTGTGCAGTACAACAACGCATTCAGGATTCTGATGGGGCTGGAGTGGCGCTGCAGTGCGTCGGCAATGTTCGCGGAGGCGCACACGGATGACTTCTACGCCATCATGAGAAAACGTTGCGCCTCTCTCATGCACCGGCTCTGCACCAGCACCAACAGTCTCCTGAAGGTGTTTGTGTACCGCTGGGACTCTCCAATGTTGCAACATTAGGACCAGCTACATAGGCTAAGAAATAAATAATAATTTTTAGTTTTAACTAACAATAGTGTATAAGTGTTTTGTATTACTAACATACTATGGACGTTGTCTGAAATAAAATTTTTGAATTTGAATAAAAGCAAAAGCTGCCACGGCCGTGCGCATGTACGGCGCCATCTTTTCCGTTTGATTGCTCGAGCTTGCTCGGGCTGCTTTAGCGAGGCAGACTAGTTGCGTGGAATTTTACGACCCCGCATGCCGCGGCAGGGCGACTGCCGTGCGCGGCGGGCCTCGGGCGCGGCTGCTCGCTTGGTGTGGACGGGCCTAATTGAAGGTGCCGCAAAAAATTTATAAAGATCAGTGTCGACGTTTGTATGCCGCAAGTAATTGGCTTTGGGCGCCGGCCGCCCGACCGGTCGGCTGGTTGTCAAGTGGTCGGCTGCTGGTCAAGTGATCGGATGGTGGTCAAGTAGTCGGTTAGTGGTAAAGTGGTCGACTTATGGTCGAGTGGTTGGCTGGTGGTCAATTGGTCGGCTTTCTTGTTTATATTCGTGTGTAGCACAATAAAAGCAAAAGCTGCCACGGCCGTGCGCATGTACGGCGCCATCTTTTCCGTTTGATGGCTCGGGCTGCTTTAGCGAGGCAGACTAGTTGCGTGGAATTTGACGACCCCGCACGCCGTGGGCGCGGCAGGGCGACCGCCGCGCGCGGCGGGCCTCGGGCGCGGCTGCTCGCTTGGTGTGGACGGGCCTAATAGCATGAGTGGTTGCCGAGATATACATATATGACAGACAAAGTCGCGCCATAAGGGTTCCTTGTTTTACCATTTAGGTATCGGAACCCTAAAAACAAATGTACATGGAGAACTTAAACCTAATGTGGGCAAAGGCGGCCTATTGTTTATTTATTGTTATTTATAAAATTATTTAAGGTAAATTGTGGACTTTACCTTAAACAATTTTATAAAATATTCTTATAGTAGTATAAGAATATTTTTTTAAAAGAAAACAATGTTCAAAATTTGTATTTTTTTAATAGAAAATAAACATATACCTACTATAACTTTGTTTTAATCACAGCCGGTTCTTGTTAATAAAACACCGTAGCCTAAATTAAGTTTTTGTATAATCACAGTATTTACTGGCTTTTACAATCATCGTCAGATAATATCATATTGTTATGAGCTAGCGGTTCGGGATTGGAGTGAAACACCAAAGTAAGTTTTTCCGTTTATAGGCTAGATAAGATAAGGACTTAGTACCTGGGCGACCGAGCTTTGCTCTACAATAACTGCCTCAACATTAAAATATCATCAGGTGAGCAAGCTATGCTACTCGCCAACAGATGGCGCTGTAAGGTTCTGTCTAAAACGCGAAATTTACAAAATGCTCAAAAACACGAGGAAAACGAATTTTCTCAGACATAAGACCTAGCTAGATCGATTTTTTGCCCCCAAAAACCCCCGAATGATAATTTCATCGAAATCGTAAGAGCCGTTTTCGAGAAACCGATTACAAATATATATATACAAATATTGCTTGCTTAATAGTTAGGACTTATATACAACCCGAGCTTCTTGTTCACACCTCACCAAGTTCGCCCTCTGAGCCTCTTCGTACGGACTCCCCTCCGTGCACTCTTCCACAGAGTTTTCTCGCTCTGGGACCTCTTCAACGGAGTCTTCCCTCCGGGACCTCTTGTAAGGGGTCTTCCCTCCAGGACCTCTTGTATGGAGTCTTCCCTCTGTACTGTACTACCTCCGGCACCTCTTTCAGAGTCTTCCCTCTGGACCCTCTTGAGTTCCCTCTGAGGCTTCCTCTTCCTTAGGACTTTTCCTTGTTCTTCTTTTCTCTTTTTAGTTTGCTTTCCACTGAACTGCGGAGTAGCCATCATCATTGGTATCTTCTCAGGCGCCCACAGTCCTAACTGTTTGACGAGGAGTAGTGGGCATGGGCTGCCTAGTGGCCGCAGGGTGCGGCGGGGGAGGGGAGGGGCCTCAACGGCGTAGCCGCTCGGTGGCCCGGCTTATATATATACCCATGCTACTTGTTTCCGAACATTCTGGACTCACTTTTTTATTTAGGTTTTTGTTAGATATTTCTAGTAATTAGCTCTCTTTCTTTTCTTTCTAGAATGTTCTGAACAAAAAACAAATGATAAAACAGCTATATGGGTGGGTGGGATTTGAACCGGCAACCATTGGCTTGTTAGCCTAACGCCCTAACCACTGGACCATGGGGCTATTAACGATGAAATTTTGATAGTTCTTTTTGAAAGCTGGCAACCTGACGTCATGCTCGTGTCACTATGTAGGTTGTAAGGTTGATGACTGACAAACCCTGTTGACAGAATTGTTAAGCTGTTAAGGCCTGTGACTTCTTCAGAAAATAGGACCAATGGCTTATGTGCCTTCTGAAGCACGAAATCATTTTACTTTTCGCACCCACTGGGAGGTGACTAGAGGTTGCAATGGGGGTCACCACTATTAGCTATGCCACTCCAAACAAAATTAGTATGTCTCCATATTATACATAAGCATTACATCCATCTGCTGCTCTCTTGAAACCGCTCGGGGAGCTAGCATCCTGAAATGTTGTACAAAATGTTAAATGCATATCTTTTTTAAACAAGAATGGCAGACTAGACTACCGAAATGCAGACAAAAAGTAATTCACAAAATATTTGGATTTCAGTCGAAAGGAAAGTGCATGATTAAACTAAAACATTTCTGTAATTGAGAATCACTACAAACTACACATAGCCTATGTATCTGCAGAGGAAATTACAAGAGAAACAGAAAATTTGTAACTAACCTTGACTTCCACTTTCTTCTTTCTTTTTGTCGTTTAATAATTTGTGACTGCTGCTGAGCGAATATTAGGGGTAGGTAAGGGCTTTTCACACACAATATGAAAGAAACATCGTCAAAAGCGCCAGATAGAAAATTTTATAACCTAGGGTGGAAAACATAACCTAAAAGAAGACTGAAAAGTCGTGCGTTTAGTTGCTCGCTTTTTATTCAATACTTTTTATTTTTTTGAGCTAAAAATCAAATAAAAAATAATTATTTCACTCAATTAATCCCTTTCAAGCCAAAATACTGTATAAAAAGTAACATTCTTCTAATCAAAGATTTGTAAATTGCTTCCGAAATATTTTCATGGTGAAGAAATATAACGCATATATTTAGTTCACTTTAATCATTCATGAACCCCATCAATCGTATTCAACCAAACTGATAGTTACATGCTACCGTTTTGTTCAAAACGATTACGACTCAATGGGAATCATGATACCGATTCAAATCGTTAACGATTGAGTTTCAATTCTAGCGCTGCTGCTCTTGACTGTACAGAGGCAAAACGAGCAGAGCAAGATAGCATGTTCGATGTACTTCGTCCCTTTCTAATTGTTGCCATACTAATGAAGTTTGCACAATTTCCGTGCAAAAAGTTAAGTTTTATATCCACAAATTTTTGTTTATACGTATTTTTAAATACTTATTTGAATAATTTTCAACGTGCAAAGTAAAAACTTCTCTCTCAGTTTTCATTAAATATTGATAAATGCAGAAAATAATTTTCTTTTGATTTATGTGGATTAAAAACTCTTTGGTAAAATGATTTTTAACAAAGATTTTGCATGACATTTTGCTGATGTTGTCACGGCAACATAAGCAAAATGTCATGCAAAATCTATTATTCATCTCATCTTACGACCTACTCTGCTCGCATAATTTTTGGAAGAGTGCAATCTGGTTAAAAGCGCCGCGCGCGAAGTACTAAATCTATGGACAGCGGTTAAAACAGTGTTACCATTTGTGGCAAATTTCTGCCGGTTTGGCAGATTAAGCTGTTGAATTGTTTACGAAATACAAATACGGCAGTTTTGGGACATCAACTTTATAGTTAAGTTGAAGACCCAAGTCCAAGTTGACACGATTCAAGTAAATACTAATAAAATAGGTTACGTATAAGAAGTGGTGATCCTCGGCAGGACGCGATGGAGACGAACAATGGGGCATAATATCAAAATTGCTGGTTGAAAATTTCACAGAATACGTGTTTTCAAACTTAATATATCACGTTTACATAAAGTAAAAAAATATGAAAGACAAGGAGGTGTTGCCATTACCCCAGGGGGGGGGGGGAACGGTTATTAACTAGAAAATCAGACTTGGTGTGTATGTAGTTCACTTAAATGTCAATGAAGTAACATGTCCTGACTAACCGACTGATTGACTTTCTGACTGACGCTGACCCGTGACCGCTTTAGCTACGCGTTTGAAATTTGGTATGCTTATTTATTGCGTGCCACAAACAAACACAGTTATTTTTCCAAAACTCATCTAGAATAGGTATGGGATAAAAATTTACGATTTTTGTGTACCTTATAAAAGTAAAGATACCTATCTCAAAAAGGGAGGTAATTCATATCTAAATTCACCACATTGGAAAAGTATTAAACATCTATTTCTTTTGTTCTTATCATTAGCAAAATAAATAAAAATCATTTATTTTATCCCTTATTTCATTTGGGGACGCATTTTGGAAAATCCTTTTGTGGGCGGTGTTTGTAGTACTATGCAATAAATTAGTAAACATCAAACGCGTAGCTGGAGTGGATACTGAGGCGCTAGCACCGAACTCAATCGTTATCGAATCTCTCTTTTCTTCTTGTATAGAAAAAAACCGGTCAAGTGCAAGTCGGACTCGCACGCCGAAGGTTCCGATATACTTTTTGTATTTTTGGAAGCAATAAAGTCCATTTTTAGGACCGCAAAACTAAATTTGTTTGTAAAGGTTATTTGAAAATTTCTAAAAAACTGTGCAACTTAGAAAGATCATTTTATTTTTGCTGTAATGTTTACATAAATTTCTGTCAACTGTGATTAATTCGGATATTTCCTTTCACAAACTTCGGAGATAAGGGGGGGGGGGGGGGGAATTGTATTTTTTTGTAATTTTTCATCATAACTTGAAAACTAAGAGACGTAAAAAAATACTAAAATATATTTTAGAATGAACAAGTAAAGCCCTTTCATATGATTCCCCACTCGACCTAGTAGAGACAATTTGAAATTTGGGCCCCCTTTAAATTAATAATCATGAAGGTATGACAGACAGACAGACAAAGTCGCACCATAAGGGTTCCTTTTTTTACCATTTTGGTATCGGAACCCTAAAAAAGAATGAATCGATAACGATTGCGTTCGGTTCTAACCCCTCTGGTCAGCGTCAGTCAGTCAGTTAGCCAGTCAGTCATGATTTTTATTGACATTTGAGTGTATACTAAGTTTGATGCTCAAATTAATAACCATTCCGACGATAGATAAAACAAAAAAAAATGGTTTCTTGTATGTCCCTTGTTTTTTTATATTCATTCATTTTGATTTTTAAGTGATATATTTGACTTAAAAACCTAATTTAATTTGAACTTTGAACCAGCTACCTATGTCAGTTCAAAAGATACAACTTTCAACCATGTAAAAACGACATACTTTTGACATTATGCCCCATTATGTCTCTGTCGCGTCCTGCCGGGGAGCACCACATCTTATTATGTACTTAACTTAACCTATAAGTAGGTATTTACCTACTTGAATCATGCCAAGTTTCATCCCTGCAGGTTTTGTGCAAGGTCCGACTGATTGGATCGCCCATTATTACATTTAATTATTTTTAAGCTTTCACCCATTTACTTTGTTTTGAAGATTTTCTTTTTCATAGAAGTTGGGCAGATGTATTGTAGCGTTCGACAGATATTTTGTAAATTTTACAATGGTCACACTCACTTGTGTAAGACCATAGATTTATTACTTCGCGCGATTGCGCTCTTCCAAAAATTATGCGAGCAGAGTAGGACGTAAGATGAGAGGAAGCTGTCCCTTTCTAATAGATTTTGCATGACATTTTGTTTATGTTGCCATGACAACATCCACAAAATGTCATGCAAAATCTTTGTTAAAAATCATTTTACCAAAGAGTTTTTAATCCAGATAAATCAAAAGAAAATGATTTTCTGCATTTATCAATATTTAATGAAAACTGAGACAGAAGTTTATACTTTGCACGTTGAAAATTATTCAAATAAGTATTTAAAAATACGTATAAATAAAAATTTGTGGATATAAAACTTAACTTTTTGCACGGAAATTGTGCAAACTTCATTAGTATGGCAATAATTAGAAAGGGACGAAGTACATCGACTATGATGTCTTGCTCTGCTCGTTTTGCCTCTGTGCAAATTGTTAATAGGAGTCCTCAATCATGGTAAATGTAAGAATATTACAAATATTTGATTTGATTTGATTCAAAGATTTTGGAAACTACGCCAGGGGGCGTTTTTAGAAGCGCAGCGTTTTTCTTACGTCAATGATTTGATTTGATCATTGTGTAAGACCGACCCGTCCGTCTCACCCACCACCAGCCGAAAGCTTTTATATCAGAAAAATTGAGAAAATTAAGTACTCGAAATGGTTTAAAAGAGGCTTTAACTGCCAATTCTTCCTGGTCTATAAACGATGGAGCCGGAGACCTACAAAGTGGAGGTCCTCCACTTCATAAACCCATATTTAATATGGGTGGAAGTGCCTGACACCGGTAGTTTCGAACAGATAGGTATTTACGGAGTTTTGCCGTTGGTGATGACGATGGATCCTGTCGAAGACACTTTGAAGACGGAGAGGAGTGGTGAATGGATGCCGGCTGCGACGGTATTGATGAAGGAGTTGATAGCTGACGCCGTCGAAGTAACTTTTTGTCCCGTTCATGATGATCACAGGTAAGAAAAAAACATGTATTTATCAGTTTTATTAATGTCCAATAAGAATCAGCTCTCCTAACGAAGTTTTTAAAGCCCTTTGAACCACAGTTATGAATTCAATCTATGTCCATAAATGCAGGCAATATATCAATGTAAGGTCAGACATAACTGTGTAAATCAGTATGAAAAAGTACTTTACAGCATTAATCTTAATAAAAAGTACAGTATAGGTAAGTATAGTATAGGTTTCATTACCTATAGGTACCTATTATAGGCTTATCTTTATATCCGAGCAATCATTTTAGTACAACTTCCATAAGAAAAGTAGGTCAAATTTGGCTTTTCCCTACAAATATGATGTGTTCTGTACGGTATAAAACCATTTAAAGTGTGTAAATCTGATATATAAAGGTGTAGTCAAATCAATAATGAGTAGCAACATTAAGTTTACTATACTACAAGCATAGCACATAGATGAGAAGGTTTCTGCGGTAGTGGAGTAGTGTGGAAGGAAATGATGCATCATTGAAGTAAGCAGTGCCGGTTGTCCCTGTCACTCTAGGGCTGTCAACACCACTCCCACACTGGGCAGCTACCCAGGGAACCTACTAAGTTCTGTATCAAAGGCCACTCCCCTTCTTCCACGTCTCTTTATTCCACACCTGCTCTTGCCAGAATTAAACTTAAGGTGGTTGCTGAGCAGAAGTGCTGCCACTTTGAGTAATAAATTTATTTTGTCATAAATACAAAACATTTAATAAGGATTGTTTGATTGGCGGCAATTTGGGGTAGTTCTATATTTTATTATCCATCACATCACATCTTAGCTTATCGTGACTAGCTTTGTATTGTAAAACTGCCACAAACGGCCACTTTTAGCACTTTACCAATACAAAGCTATAAATGATAAGCTAAACTATGATGTCATGGGTTATAACATATATAACTACCCTATATTACCGCCAAACGAACAATACTACTGAAAAGTTTTGTTTTTGCGACGCAATAAATTTTTATCTAAAAGTAAGGTGCTGCCACCCAGCAACCGCCTTATGTAAATTTTTATTGATTTCAGAACAACTATCTTCGATGATAACATTCACAAATATGGAGAAGTTATAATAAAAAAGACTAATGGTAGATACAGACTTCTTTCAAAATTGCTGGTCAAGTCTGGCTATGCTATCTATGATGAGAACTCCTTCCAAACGGAGCTTAGATCCGGTAATTTGAAAACCAAATTGCCTCACAAAAAAGTCAAAGAAATAATTAAAAAGCTTGAGAAAAAATGCAAGGCACAAGTAGAAAAGCAAACCAAAGTCTTCCACACTGCACAAGATATTGAGTCAATGCTAACTGCGAAAAATCTCGAAGCACACAATAAAAGAGCTGTGGGCAATATAGAAGTAGACAGAGTTTTACAGAGAAAATTAAATGATTTAGAAATGTGTAAAGACGTTGACCAACAGTCAATTGGCAGAGCCAATAAAAAAACTGACAATGATTCCAACTCAAGCTCTATCCTCCGTAATAAACTAAAGCTACTGAAAGGCCAAACAGATAGAGCAGCTCCTGTTGCAAGCTATTTCATCAAACAACATATTGATGACTTAAATGCGTTAGAACAACAAAAAACTGAACAAGAAGGAACCTTGGACAATAAAGAGGTAAAATTCATTAATTTCAGACATATTACAGTCTATATTTGACAAGCCCGTTATTGTGGTTGGTAGTGTGCCTGCCTTACACGCCGTGGGCCGCAGGTTGGATCCCCGCCTAGGACAAACATTTGTGTGATGAACACAAGTGTTTGTTCTGTGTCTGGGTGTTATTTATCTATTTATGTATGTATATCAATCTCTGATACCCATAGTACAGGCTTTGCTAGTTTGGGATCAGATGACCTTGTGTGAAATGTCCCCCAATATATATTTTTAGGGTTCCGATACCAAAATGGTAAAAAAAAGGAACCCTTATGGTGCCGCTCTGTCTGTCCGTCTGTCTGTCACACCTCTATATCTCAGCAACCACTCATGCTATCGACTTGAAATTTGGAATAGTTGTAGAATTTGGTTGCCCAACTTAATTGCACATGAAAGAATAAAAAAAAAATATGTTTATTACTGTAAAGGGGGCCCAAATAGGGGGGTCAAAATTTCAAATTGTCGTTACTAGGCCAATTGGGGTATCATATGAAAGGGATTTACTTGTACACTCTAAAATATATTTTTGTATTTTTTTACAACTCTTAGTTTTCAAGTTGTGATGACAAATGTAAAAAAAAATACCATTCCCCCTTATCTCCGAACCCTTATGGTGCGACTTCGTCTGTCTGTCAGTCTATCACACCTGTTTCTACTTTCGCTTGGAAAAATCTGAATTAATTATAGTCGATAAAGGATTATATAAGTATAACACATGGAACTTTGACTGGACTTGTAAAGATTTGTATGGTGTCCACGATACAGGCTTGCCTAGTGTGGAGACCATGATTTAACCTGTTACTTTTTAAAGTAGATAGTCCTCAAAAAGTGTGCAATGTTTTGTTTTGAAATCAATGTTATAAAATATGTTGTAACTTCTATGCACATTTGAATAAAAAAATAATTTGTTTGTTTTGTAACAGCAAAAATAAACTGACCTTTCTAAGTTGCACAGATTTTGAGAAATCTGCAAACAACCTTTACAAACAAATTTAGTTTTGCGGTTCTAAAAATGGACTTTATTGCTTCCAAAAATACTATAGATATATCGGAACCCTCGGCGCGCGAGTCCGACTCGCACTTGACCGGTTTTTTTATATTACACTTAAAAAATCTCATAAAAAGAAAAGTTACAATATTACATTATTGAACCTAGTCAAATAAACTGCTTCTTGATGTTTGTATCAGAAATGTATAGAGTCACAACCCTTTTGTCAGAGTTGATGGTCCACATTATGCACAAATTGTTTCATGTCTATCACCGGTCAAAAAAGTTTGAAATGTTTAAGCCCTGTAAAGAATATGCTATTTTCCAGACAAAACCTACGGAATCAACAATACCAACGGTGAGAAAAATTAGTGGACAAACAACTGTTGTTCCCATCGTGGAAGTTAGAGCCGAAAGCAGCTCAAAAGATGACAGTAGCGAAGCCAAAGTGTATAAGAAGGTTAAGAAATGTAAGTGAGTTTTATTTTGCATTGCACACATGCCCTGATCTCCCCGCAATACATTATTGAATTCTATAACTGTCAGCATCGGATTAAGTTTCTGCACATTTTACCTAACCTGATGATGGTACTGGTTTTTACACAGCAACTGCCATATTTGTAACCTGGATGGAAATCTAGATTAGGCCTAGGCGGGCTAGTTGCCAAACTGGTTGTCATAACTGCCAAATGGTCTTCGATTTGCCAGAGACTGTTTGGCAGTATGAGGGGCCAGCAGAGAATAATGCCAACTCATCTCTACCTCTGCTCTGGGTGTTTTAAGAGGCGACAAAGGGATTGTGAACTGGAGGATGCGCAGCAGCGTCGTTCTGTGTATCATATAATCTTACAGTACCTGGGCGACCGAGCTTCGCTCTATAATAGCTGCCTAAATATTAAAATATCATTGGGTGAGCAAGCTAACAGATGGCGCTATAGGTTTTGTCTAAAACGCAAATGCTTAACAACACGGGGAAAATGAATTTTCACAGACACGAGACCTAGCTAGATCGAATTTTCGCCCCCGAAAACCCCCTTATGGTAAATTTCATCGAAATCGTTAGAGTGACAGTAGCCAAGATCAACAGCTTAACGTGCCTTCTGAAGTACGGAATCGCTCTGGTTGTTGTGCCACCTGTCCAGTTTGTGACAACATTGATTAACTTCCTTGATTGGAAAGAAAGAGCAATAGCTCCACACCGGGTAATTCAGTGCGCTCGTGCAATGCGTACGATCCATGCCGCGCGCGTGTAGCTAATTAACAATTTTTATTCTAGCATAGAGTTTAAATACTTTTTTGTCGACAGGCAAAAAGTCCACATCTCCAAACAAGCCTCCTAACTACGACGTAAACAAAGAATATCGTATCGCCTATGGACCTCCAGGTTTGAATCTCAATGTTTTGCCTTGTAAAGTTGTACCTAAGGAAAAATTTATTGAAGTGTACGACGTACGAGAATACAAAAATAAAGAAAAGGGAGTTCCTATGAAGAAAGATAAAGAAGATGTTTTTGCTGAAGAAGATTCCGATGTTGAAATCGATTTTAGACCAGTTATTAGTGAAAATACTGACAGGCTAGATAAAGAAGTGAAAAATACGGACTCTAAGTTAGTAATTAGTGTTTCAAACGAGACAAACAATGAGAAAGAGGTTGTATTGACTTGTGAAACTGACAAATGTGACCCCACTAGGTCTGCAGACGTTAAATTAGATCCATCCTCATTACTAAAACGAAAATTAAGAATCCACAAAGAAATTTCAAAAAACCTTCAAGCTACTACTGGCCACTACCAAACAGCACATCTACCGGCCTATTGTAGTACATCATCTACTTCAGATACATCTAATAAAGATTCTACAACGAGCGTTGAGGATGATAGAATAAAAAAACATAAAAAACAAAAAAAATCTGAAGAAATAGATTCTGATGATGATGTAAATGTGTCCGAAGTTATTGAAAAACTTTCCTCGGAATATAAACCGTTTCCGACTCCGAAAAAAGAAGAAAAAATTATCACTCAAACACAACAAAAAGTCCATGTAAATCCTTTTAAAAACGTCGACACAGATATCTCAAAATTCGTTGAAAGGTTGGTAACTCCAGTTCTAATGGTACATTCTAAGATGAATAAGCGATTTCAACCTTCTTTTAAACTGCGCGATGTCCCATTTAATACCCACATTCAGATTATTTTAAGGAATATGTCAATTGACCAACCTATGATGATTCAAACGGTTTCTTGGTCCTCCATTCTGAGGGGATATAGTACAATCATTATAGGCCCAAAAAAAAGCGGAAAGACCATGGGCTACCTCCCAGCAGTCTGTCGTTTAGTGTCGGATCAAGATTCAGGAATATACAGCATTGGGCCCATGTCTATTATCGTTTGCGCGACGTCTTATTCCGTCTCTGAAGTGGCAATGTTAACGAGACTGTTCTTCGAAAAAAAAGAAAGAGTCTTGGCAATCTATTCGGGCATGGATGAGTTACATGTTACGACGTCCTTGCTCAACGGATGCGAGCTTTTGATCTGCACGCCCGCTATTTTAGTCAGATTGTTACAAGCTGATTATGGAGTCGATCTACGCCGCCTCACAAGTTTCGTTCTCGATGACTGTGAACGCCTCACAGAAGTTTACGGCAACGAAATTAAATTCTTCATCTATAAAATAAAGGAAATGCTAAAAATGCGGGTTCATAAAGAAGTCAAAGTCCAGTTCATCCTTTCTTCGAGAGTATGGTGTGACTTTATGGAACCTCTTGCAAAGAAAGCTCCCGATACTGTGGTCTGTATTGGAGCTTTCCAGGAATGCGTATTGTACTCCAAAGCGAACACAACAGCCAGCTTTGTAACAAAAGAGAACAAAACAAAGAATGTTCTGGACTTCTTAAAAGACATTGATACCTCCAAAAGGTCTGTGATTGTTTGTCGAACTGACCAAGAAGTTGAAGAGTTGCATAAAGCTCTGACCGAAGAGAAGTACGTCGTATTCGCTTGCAACAGTGAAATGACTGTACAAGATTTATATAATCTTAGAAGCAACTGGGATGATTATGAGGAACCGTTGATTGGACCAATCCTACTGTGTCTTGACAGCAATCTGACGCATTTAAATGTGACAGACGCCCATTATTTGGTGCACTATTCTTTGCCGAGTCTCTTTTCAGCTTTCTGTAAAAGATTTTCCGTTCTGAACGAGAATTACCCATCTTTATTCAAAGCAGCCGATATCGTTGTGAAAATAAAGATTTTGCTCGAAGAAGACAACACGGAACAGCTGCCCAAAATTATGCATTTCATAAAAAGATGCACAACCAATGTCCCAGAGGTTTTTGATCAGATATGCGATCACATTTTGGCTGAAAAAGACAAGTCTAAAGCCAAGAGACTGGTTCCAGTCTGTGACAATTTGTTAACGTTAGGTGAGTGCCCAGATTTCTGGAATTGTCAGGAACGACACGCGGTTGTTAGAGAAGTGGACGAACCTAAAGATTGGGTTCCTAAAGAAGGAATGGTATCATTCAAAATATTGCACTATCAAAGTGCGGTACTATACTCTGCCCAACTTTTGTCGAATACCACGACTACTGGCCAAACAATTAAATATCCCCAAAACTACAACATGCTTGCCATGAAGATATCGATGCACTTCGGTCGGGAATCGAACAGAAAACTACACGGAGTACCGCAAGTTGGAGATGTTTGTGCCTTGTCTATAAGGGAGAACTTTTTTGTCCGCTGCCAGGTTGTCAAAATATTGAATCTTTACCAGAACGGAAAACCAAATTACGTCTTGGTGAGACTGATAGACGAAGAAAAGTTAGAGAAAGCAAAGGATATTTACCTCTATCACTTGCCCAAAGAATTGGCTGAAATTCAGACACACGTTGTGCATGTTAGACTTGCAAATTTGCAACCTAAAGACAAAGATATCACGTTTTCTGATTTAGCACGAAATCAGTTAAATAAAATCACTGATGGTAATGATGATCTGTATATAAGAGGACAAGTTGCTTTAACTATTGGCAACTGTGTCATCGTGGAATCCGCTGAAGCTTGCAACGACCTTTCGATACTGAACAAGACTGTCGTGTTACATGACTTCATAAAAATACTGCTTGAAAATCATGCCATGCTTAATGAGAATCACTTGCAAAAAATCCAAAAACTTTGCATTGAAGGTGGTTTGGAGGTGCCTATTAAAAAACAATCTCAGGTTATTGACCTTGTAGAATCACCGAAAAAATTTCCCGCACCACAATGGGCGCATCTCGAGAAAGATGACTTGTCATCAGTATTTTTTGCCTCTGCTGAAGACCCGTCAACTTTCTTTGTGCGGCTCGCCAAATTCGAGGATCCTTGTCAAGTTCTTCTGAAAGATATCCAGAAGTATGTTGCTGATAATTCCGAGGTGTTGACAAGTGTTTCACAAGGTGATATAGTTTTAGTAAAATCTCCTGACGATGACATGTTTGATCGGGCACGAGTCGATGAAATACTTGTAGATGACAAAGTGAAATGTTTTTTCGTCGACCATGGTGACTGGTTGGAGGTGTCGAGAACCGATTTGATCCCAATTAACGAAAAACTGATTACTCAACTTCCGTTCCAAGCGATTGAATGTAGACTTGTTGGTGTTAAACCGCCAGGACAAAATTGGACTGAATTTGCAACAATCTGGTTCACAAATTGTTTCGAAGATAACGTTGGAAATTCAAAACGAATATACGCCAAGTACTTTACTAAAGAAAAGGCGAAATATACAGGCGGTTACAAGTACGGTGTTGTGTTGATAGATACGAACTCTGAAAAAGATATTATTATAAACGAATCTATTTTGGATGTCAATTTGGCATTTGAAGAAGAGAGTGAGGTGGTCTATCTAAGCCAGCTAGATTTTAAGAAGACAGCGGTTGAAATGCCTAAAGAATTGTCGGATGATGATGAAGATGATGACAGTTGGGAGAAAGTTTCTAAAGCCTCAGATACATCAAAATATGAGAACTTTGACCAACCGACGGCTTCGCTCAAAGACGTGTTCCTTGGAAAACCAATCAGATCTGTGCCTCTAGTTGGATCTGATGAAAGCGAAGCATCAGAAGACCATTGGCAAATCAACATGACACAAGACTTTTTACACATGTTCAAACCTGCTCAAAAATCAATAGTTACTGAGTCTAACGTTTATAACTTGCCTGCAATTAAAAACGCTGACTCCAGTAATTTAGAACAAAATCCTAAGATTAAAACCTGCAAGAATAACAATTCTCAGATAAGTAGCGAATCTGACGCAGATTCTATTGTAAAGATCTCTGCGCCAAAAAACAAAGAGTTAGACTCTGATGACTATACGTCACCAGAAACAAGTCTCTTGATGGCAAAACTTGGTGAAAATCAGGACTTATTGAAAGAGGTTGATACGAAGAATCTGACGTCTACAGCAATAAAAGCTAACATTAAAACAGAAAAAGAAAACGAGTCTGAGCGGGATTCTTTAAGGAAACCGAAGCTTTTGTGGCATCAGAAAAAGAAAAACGTGTTCATAAAAATACAACTGATTGGGGTGGAAAAATATGACTTGGCTATTGAAGAACGAAGCCTGCAGTTCCGTGCCAATGTAAATGATACAGAATACGGATTCAATTTTGAACTATATGGAGTTGTTGACAAGAAAAGCGCAGTGCACTCAAACAAAGGACAATATATCTGGATAAACCTTTCCAAAATTTTGGCTAGGAATTGGCTTACATTAACGAAAAGTAGTATTGTACAAAAGTGGATTGTGTACGATGCAGATGCAATAGACATATCGTCAGACGAAGAGAGCAGTAATTTTGAAACATCAACCGAATTTATTAAAGCAGTATGTAAGCAGAAAGACTCGGAGACTGAAGATGAAGAATTTTTGGATGATGTGAATTTTCAGTATTCTCGATAAAAAAATTGTACGATAATAGCGTGTATGGAAGGGTTGATGAAAGTAGAGGAAGCGGGGGAAGTATGTCAAGACCGTAGCAGGTGGAGGGCTGTGATCTCTGCCTACCCCGATGGGAAAGAGGCATGATGTTATGTATGTATTTTTGTATGATATCACCAATGCTGTGTTCGCTCTGAAGTGCAGTTCTTATTCTGTCATATATTGTGTTGGTTTTCCTTATAATGTGTGTCCAGGCAGCTCTAGTTTGTTCTTCTCATATGTTTGCAAGAAATTACCTAGTTGAAATAAGGATAACCAATGCCTATTATGTTGTTTTTCTTAATCAACGTTTTGCTTGTATTTTTACGTGTATGTCTTTTTTGTACGGTCAACCGCTCGTCGTTAGAAACTTTTTCAACTATTTTACCACGCCATAAGGTCCAAAAGCGTTTCTACTGACGTGCTGTCGAGTGTACCTACTCTTTTCTTCGTTTTTAGGGTTCCGAACCAAAATGAAAAACCGGCCAAGTGCGTGTCGGGCCACGCGCAATATAGGGTTCCGTAGTTTTTTACGATTTTTATCGCAAAGCAGGTGTTGTCTAAGTAATTCATAACATAAAATACATCCGAGGTCGTAACGCATGATTGCTACTGCAATTTACATTATTTCCAGTTTTTCAGCTCTAGCTCATTAACCTGTGAAGCCAACTTAGTTGTGATAGTTTTCCTTTTAATTTCATCATATAATACTACTAATATGAATTTTTTCACATTTTCATTTACTACCGTTTAGCTGGCAGGAGGGGGGGGGGGGGGGACCACGACTCCAACAAAAAATTACGCTTTCAAGCTGAATATTTCGCAAACGGATCCCTAAATCGTAAAATGATCTCCGCAAACTCACATTATTTTTCAAAGACCTATCCAACGATACCCTACATTCTGCCAAACTGCGTAGCAGTTTATTGGCAGACCAGCTCTCATTTCACATTCTTTTAACCCAACATACATTTTGCTAAAATTTTGAAATCTTATAACGCATGCAAAACAGTGCTTTGTTATATGAAACGAGCGAGCCAAGTGGTAGTTGATACCTAATCGAATTAAAAATGTCACCTAACAAGTGAACTCGCCAATGCTCACGCGTTTCATACTACATTGTTCAAAATACTGTCATGTAATGATATGACTTTTAAATCAGTTATAGAAAAAATAAAATAAATTATAAACAAAATGAAAAAAAAAAGATATTAAAACATAATAAACGTATCTTTATCATATTTTGTCCTTTATATTTTTAAGAGGGGAGGTAAACTAAAAAAAATATTTTCTTAGATTTTATTTTATCATTTCTCGGCGTGAATGAAATACATATCCATATTAAATTTCAGCTTTCTTGTAAGAAGGGTCTCTGAGCTAAGCTGCGGACAGACAGACAGACAGACGGACATTACGAAACTATGAGGGTTCCTTGTTGACTACGGAGCCTTAAAAACGGAACCATTATGGTGTGATTTTGTCTGTCTGTCAGTCTGTCACACATAAATTGAAACTGGAAATTTGTAGTTGCCCAACTTTTTTGCAAGTGAAAGAATTAGTCTTCCTCCTAGTTTTCAAGTTATGGTGAAAAATGTTTATAAAAATACCATTGATCATTCCCCCCCTTTATCGAAATTTGCTTGAAAAATCTGAATTAATTATAGTCGATAGAAATTTATGTAAATATTACAGGAAAATAAAACGATCTCTAAATAGCACCGTTTTTAAGAAATCTGCAAAAAACCTTTACAACCAAATGTAGTTTTGCGGTCATAAAAATTGACTTAATTGCTTACTATAGGTATACCGGAACCCTCGGGACGCGAATCTGACTCGCACTTCACCGGTTTTTTATGGATACTAAGTTTCGACAATGTGATCGATCATCCCGGCCTTCGGATGACGTGAACTGAAAATGCTTGATGGGATGCGGTTTTGAACTATGTATTATGAAAATAGTATAAGGGGTTTTTACCACGATATGGGTTTTTAATGAGCTACGGAGGGCTCCCCTGTATATCTAGGTTATTAAGTTTCAGAGGCATGGGACCCTTCATATCTGGCCTTCTTCGTGTTTGAAGGCAGTGAGTGGCTACCTGCATGTATGGGTCTAATTAATTTTCAGATACATGGAGAGTGTATCTGGCCATATTCGATTCCCCTTCGCTTGTGCCTTTGTTTTAATGTGTGATCCATCAGATATAACCTTCTCGTCTGGCATAAGGGATGCTGCCGCAGAAATATTGCCCAGGGCTTCGAACGTGTTAATTCGGCTCTGGGGCCAGACCTCCCTGAATGTTTTTTCTAGATACGCTAAACTTTCGTCTTACAAACCAAAGGGTTTGTGATAGCAATTATGAATGCATGGCCTAGAGGCCTAGACTCTAGACCCGAGAGATATTTCCTTAAGTCGACTTTTACGACTTATTTGGACAAAGTTTTCGTAAGAAAGTAAGACTACAAACTCAAGACTCTTCACTTTGATGCACGATAAAAATGTAACGTCAATTATTATCGACTTCTTGTTCTTCGATGTCGTCTCATGTTTAAAACAGCACGTTTATTAGTATAGGATAAGAAACATTATAAAAAAGCAAAGATTAACTAGATGTGTTGGCGAAGGATGGAGGGTATAAGCTGGACAGAAATGGTGTCAAATGAAAGGGTACTCGAAAGGGTTAACGAAAAGAGATCTACTATAGAACTATGAAAACCGAAGAGGAAAATTGATTGGCCGCCTTATTAGGTGGCCAATCAACACGATTCGTTTATTAAGAACATCATAGACGGAAAATTTGAGGAATAAGGGGAAGGACAGACCGAGGAGAACCTTTATGGATAAAACAAAGAGAAAGTACAGGGCTAGTCATATCAGGAGGTGAAGGAACTAGCGGAAACAAGGAAACAATGGCGATTACTCCACCGACAAGGAGCAAAGTTCAGCGAGAGAGAGCGAGAGACTAGTCGGGCTAGTACAACGAAGCTGGGTTAGACGGAAGCACTTACGAGCGTAGACCTAGGTCTTCTTATTCTTCGTGTCAAAGTTATAATCAAACAACAACTAAATATTCGCCACCCAAAATTTCAATAGATGGATAATTTTACAACACCACCGGGCATGCAACACAGTGCCTTAGTTGGTACAGCGTCCTCGGTCTTCTTCTTCGTGTCAATGTTATAATCAAACACCAACTAAATATTCGCCTCCTAAAATGTTGCCCACTGCTATGGCGTTATCTGATGCCTCACACAGATCCTCGTTAGTACTGGTGGAGGGGCACAGTGGACAAGAGAACAAATAGTTTGAGACGAAGCTCCACAATCATAGTGCTTTAGCAATTGGCATGTACTCGTAAAGCCCCATCTCACCATGTTTCTCTCAAGCGGCCAACCTGAGTTCGATTTAGCCACTGCAACCGCAACGCTTACAGGTGTGGTGACTATGGTGATTCCCCTCAACAGTACGATGAGTCTTTGCTAGAATTGTCAGGCCCGTCGGCGTGGTTGGTAGTGAGCTTGCCTTCTACGCTGCGGGCCGCGGGTTCGACCCCCCCTAGGGCATACATTTGTGTGATGAACACGAGTGTTTGTTCTGTGTCTGAGTGTTATTTATCTATTTATGTATGTATTTCAGCGTCTGGTACAGGCTTTGCCTAGTTTGGGATCAGATGACTTTGTGTTGATTGTCCCCAAATTCTTTATGATTTTATGAGGAGGTTGGCCGCTGCAGTTTGTATAAACGAATAAGATGCGGGTTCGAGAACCGCATGTGTTTGAAATTTTGGATCTTTTCATAGTTAATAAGAAGACCCCAACAATAATTATCTTATCATCATCATAATCAATCATCCATTATCTTGCTGTAGCCTTATTCCGTTTTTGCTAATAGTTTTTACGGAGTCGGCTACCTTACCTAGAGGCTTGGACGAGGGCCCTGGATTTTGCAGACCTCCGCAACCAGCAGGGCAAACCAGACGCAATCCTAGATTAGGCTTTGCCAGGTCGAAATGGCCTCTGACTGGGCTTAATGACTACTATCATTGACAGTAACCGGGACCAATGCCTTAACGTGCCTTCCGACGCACGGAAACGCTTTGGTTGTTGTGCCACTAGCGGTCACCCGTTTGGGTTGTGACCGCGTGCAACGTTGCTTAACTTTCGTGATGGAAAAGAAAGAGCAACTACCATTCGGCCACGAGCCGAGCTCTTCATTTGAAAAAAAAAAGTATTTTTTTAATTTTTATTTACAAAAAGTAACGAACAAAAGTTGTTCAGTTACGTTGGTGAAACTTTAGGGTGGAACTATCCTCAAAAATCACCCGAGAGGTTTTGCGTTATTCTATATTTGTTTTTCTTTTTATGTTTATTAAAATGGCCATAATTTTGAAAATGTTTTATATACCTAGAGCACAATTCTTGAATATCATTGGGTGATGAAATATAACCCAAAAAATTCAAATCTACAGGTTTTTCTTTTCAAAAGTGAAGAATCAATGGCACTGTTAAATAAATATAGAGTACCTAGTGTTTGATTGTTAATTTTCATATTATTATTATTTATCTTTTAAGTTCTTTGGGCTTTATTAAAATTTTAAATCTCAAAATGTATTCGGTCATATCCGCAAGAATTGGACTTCTTCTGGCTAAAGGAGTGATCACACCTAGCTGAATTCAAAGACTAAATCGGCATACATTGCTGGGAGGCTTGGTTATGTTAATTACAATATCCTTACTTCAACGAGCAATGTATGCCGAATTAGTCTTTGAATACAGCTAGGTGTGATCCCTCCTTTAAGCCCAAGTCACACAGAGCGGTATGATAGCGGAAGCGGTCCGGGGGCGGACCTGCGGGAAGCGAAAGCGTTCCGGGACCGGTCACACAGAGGTACCGCGCGGAAACCGCGGCGGGACAGCGGCGCGGTAGCGGTCGGTGTGACAGCAAAAGGGGACATCTTGAAAATTTCTGAGTGATATTTTTTCCTGACAGTGACGAAGAAGAATTGATACTGTTATTAGCGTTGTTATTTTAAATAAATTCTTGTAAAAAAATACAACGTCAAAGTCCGCGCCCGGAGCGCACCGCGCCGCGCCGCTGCCGCTCTGTGTGACGGGTTGCATTGAACGCAATGGAATACAGCGCCCGCTCCCGCCGGAAGTTCGGCCCCGCGCCGCGCCCGGTCCGCGGGGTTGTACACACGACCGCACATCAGTAGAAACAATTTTGGACCTTATGGCGTGGTAATAGAGTTGAAAAAGTTTCTACCGACAAGCGGTTGACCGTACTAGCGGCCCGGCCGCCCCCGCGCCGCACCGCGCCGCGCCGCGACTGCCTTCAATGTGACAGGGTGCATAAGAACTCATACTTTACAAAAACACCGCCCCCGGAACGCTTCCGCTACTGCCTCTGTGTGACGCGGGCTTTAGGGTTAAGTCGGTCTTCCATATATTTTTTTTACCCGCGGCGAAGTTCAAAAGGAGGGTATGTATTTGTTAAATGTAACTAGGTGTAAGTTAGCAATTTATAAGGTTTTTAGTACCTAAGAATTCTTTGTTTTAATACGAGTTTTTTTTTTCTTAGTAAACTTAACTCTATTATTTTTACAAACTTTTATAACAGATCGAATTTAGGTTTTGTAAGGGGTACCTAGATGGATAAATCATATTCCAGGAAAGAATACAGTATGTTATGTAAATTGCGCAAAACCTTTCGGGTGGTAGCTCTGAACATGAAACTGAACAACTTTTGTTCTACGAATTTTTAATTCGCAAAAACCAGCCGAGAGGAATTGCACAATTTACTTATAGTCTGACCGCAACCGCTGTACCGCTGCTGTATAGAAAGTGGCGGCGAGGTGGGGGGGGGGGAGTGGGAAGGAAAGACCAACAACTCAAGTTGTTGCTCTTTCCCCCCCCCCCGTCTCGCCGGGAGCATACTTATACAGCGGTTGCAGTCAGACTATAACATGTTGTACGTTTACTGAACGTTTTGTTTAGCAAACAAAATGGACAGTCAACTGTGGATGTCTTTCGGCCGATATGGTGAAGCGAAATGACGTCCATTCTAAATGTAAAGTATACAAGGTGTATCAACCTTGAAGGATGCGATTCTGCCCATGAAACTGAACAACTTTCTCTAAGAAACGTAGGTTCTAATACGAAAGAAAAATTTTGACCTCCCATACAAAATGCGTTAACAGCTGATTCAGTTTCTATGGGTGGTCAAAAATTTTTTTTGTATTTCGACCTACTTGAAAAAATAAGTGGAAAAATCTTTCACAGAAATGGACTTTCGCGGAAATGGACGTTTGAGGAACTGGACCTAATAGACCGAAAGGCTATTTTCTTAGGAAAAGTTGTTCAGTTTTATGGGCAGATTCATATGCTTCAGGGTTGTTATAACCTTTTTGTTACACAATACTGTTTTCTGCCTAGTACAATACTATTTTTGTTAACGTAGATATCACTTAAAATGTTTCTTTGTAAAGTCGACCGATTTAAATCATGACCCGGCTTATGCTTATTTCCGTGCATACAGTCAAATACAATAAGGTTGAATTTCGCTCAAACATGCTTTCAAAACGACAAAGAAGAACACCTTATTGTTTTGACAGTTTCGAACTAATTCTTGTCAAAATGGATCACGAATCAGTTAGTTCGACTGTATCTAGGCCGTCCTGTAAATTGAAACCTAGGTTTTACGCTATAAGATCTAATTACGAACTAGATTTAGTTTTCACATATGAGCCTTAAGATGCCTATCAAGGCTTACATTTGATACCTAAATTCACGAAAGAATAGGACGTTTACAAACATAAACAAGTAAAAAAACAGTGTGCATTTATAGATAGGGAGCCGAGAACGGAGTTTTGCCTAAAGGTATAGGAACGCTGGATTAATTTTAGCTTGAAAGAGCACTCCAAAGTACTACTTTTTGTATCAGAATTGTTGAGCCGCCAAGGGCTTCTGACATGGCTCAATAACGACTCAATCCGTAGATAGTTGTCGGGATCAACGGCTTATCGTGCCTTCCGAAGCACGGAATCATCTTACTTTTCGAAAAATCACGTGATTCATCCTTTAATGTCCTAACTAAACTGGAAAGTCTACTTAAGTGAATTTTGCTTGACAATTCGCAAAGGAAACTTATATGTAAGGTACCTTGAAACTTGGCTCATAAACAGAAATAGGATCACTAAAGATAAATAAAAAATACCAATATTTTTCGGCCCTAAATAACGAGGCTTTAAAAAAAATCGTTTTCGTCAAATATCGATAGGTCGTATGGCAGAATGTGATGAGTAGTCATTGCCTATCATTAAAAAAAAACTAACAGCTGTATAAACCGACCACAGACTACTTAGAACAGTTGTCAGTTTTTTTTTAAGACTGGCCATGGCTACTTTTCTCTCTGCCATACGACCTATCGATATTTGACAAAAACAAAATTATTTTATAACTTTATTATTGCAACCGAAAAAAATTCGTATTTTTTATTTTTACTTATTGACTTATCCCTGTCTATGAGCCAAGTTTCGAGGTACCTTACAAATACGTTTCCTATGCGAATTTCCCCATCGGGAATCGAACCCAGAATGTCCTTTTATTTCAAAATGAAGTTATTTAATTTACTAAACGTTCATTCTTTCGTGGATTTAAAAAAGGGTGTAAAAAAAAATGTAAGCACTATTTTAGCGTGTTACTTAAAGCGTGAAACTGAACAACTTTTCCCAAGAAAAATCTGTCGAAATATGAAAAATAAACATTAATCTTTCTTCAGATAATTGCACATTCTGTATGGGAGGTAAATTTTTTTTGTTCACCATGTTCGTCAGGAAAATTTGTTCAGTTAGTCTAAGTAACAGATTAAAATTGTCCTTACAATTTTTTTTACACTTGGTACAGTCAACGGCAGGTCAAGCTTGACACTCGCAGTGAAACTGTACATGGTAGTTGGACAAAGCGTCTCCGGTACTTATGATAAAGCCGCCTGGGGTTGTAAAATTTTGCAAAATTTTCAATTCCTTGTTATTTGAATCTAGTTTCTAGGGTGTTGTTAGGGGACATCTATTAATTACGTGAGGCGACTAGGCGATTTTAACTCTCCTTCTCCCCTTGGTGAGATGATGTGAGATTTGGCTTGACCCCCTCCCTCCCCTCTTTATGTTAATCGGTGCGGTGCTTGATTGATTGTGTTGGATTTATTTACGGAACAATTTTATTTCGTATGTTTTTTTTTATGCGAAATAGGTGAGCATTTGACCCCGATCTCACCTGGTTGGGTGAAGATGTAGCATGCTTACTTAGGAAATGCGTGTTCAGTTCACTCTTGCCTTGAAATGATCCAGATTATATTTTTCCACTCCTTGGCTGTTTTACTAGGAATGGAGAAGCAAAGCTCTTCGTGCGGACAGATGGTAAGTCTACAACATAGGGTCTAGTTCCTCGAAGGGGGACGGTGGGATAAGGTTTTTTTTATGTTTTTTATGTCACACGTATGAAAGGATTGATGAAAGTTCACGAAGCAAGAGAAGTATGTCAAGATCGTAGCAGGTGGAGGACTATGGTCTCTGTCTATCCCGACGGGAACAAGGCGTGATATTATGTATGTATGTATGAGTAGGCGAGCGAGCATAACATATGTCTCATGTGCCGGTAATTTCACTGGCTCCCTTACCCTTTAAACCGAAATACAGCAGTGCAAACACTGCTGCTTTACGGTAGAAAAAAGCAAGGATGTACTTCCCCAGACGGAATTTGCACAAAAGACCTCGCACTCTCCGAGATGATATTTTATTGGAGAAATATTTTTACTTCATTTACCCAACTTTTCTTTTTTGCAACTTCACACTGTATCCCGCAGAATATAAATTACATGATATTTGCCGAGACCCCTCTTTCCCCATGTGAGATCTGGTGAGATTCGGCTCTGCGCCCTCAAGTAATTAATGGACGCCCCCTTAAAAAAGAAAGACTGTTTTTTATAATTCCGGGTTATTGTTGGACCCTAAGCCAAATTTAAAGATAAATTTTATCTTAGTATTTAAGCCTAATTATAAAACTCGGTTAACAATTTTTATAATAGTATAGTAGGTATGCAGTGTTACAAAAAACAAAATGCAAACTGCATTAGGGCTCAAACGCACTAGCGGCTGGCCGTACCGCGGCGTACCGTTGCGGTTGGCCGCACTTAAATTTTGTATGAAACCGCTTGATATGATACCAACGCACTGACTTGCAGACAGCCGCCAACCGCTCCGGTTGTCTTGGAGCTGCGGTGGGCCGCACCGGTTGAAGGTAATGGCAGACCGGTTGTATGTGGCCGTTGAGGCAGACCGTATATACTGCGGCCATACGCAACGGCACGCCGCGTCACGGCCAGCCGCTAGTGCGCTTGAGCCCTTAGCCTTAGTGCACTTTGTATGAGGGTAAAAAAAATGTTTTTTCGTGTTTCGACCTATAGGTTCCTTAGGAAAAGTTGTCCAGTTTCTTGGGCAGATTCACATCCTTCAGGGTAAACTTGAAAACTTTCTGTTACACGTGATAATGTCAATAAGTTATTCTGTAAAAATCTACATTGAATAAATGTAACTTCAACAGCCGCATGCTTTTTTCTGTTTTGTTGTCAAAGAAGGTAACAACCTTTGTAAAAGCCCTTGTGTTAAAACTTTAAAGAAAGTCTAACAATCTTCCTTTTGTTTGTAACTTTCTGTTTGTTTCTGTTTGTTAACTGTGCAGTAAAGAATAAAGTGTAAAGGTCGCTTTAGACGTCGCTGATTCAGCGCAGACTAGTTCGGGCTTGTGTTGCTCGTTAGAGTATAGCGTGCAGACTACGATGAAAAAGCTGCCTAATTATTTCAGTGCTGCCAGAAAACTAAATAATGATACGACGATGGTGATTTTTGTCAGAACTTATTTCTGTCTCGAGGGTGTGGAACGTTCGTTTTTAAACAGTCTTGATTATCCATAAATGCAATAGTGATGTCATTCCATCCAAGTGAGATCGTAATCGTGAAAGTAAATTACAAACGTTGGAGAGGTTTAAATTATTTCGAGCAGTCGGTCACGTCAGACCATCCTACCAAACTACCTTGTAAACAAATTATATCTTCGGAAGAACCGACTCGTATAATAACGATCAGACTTCTCTATTGAAGTTCGTTTCATCATCTATTATTCGTTCGACACAGCGAATAATAAACAGGAAAATGAATGCAGTGGAACTAAAATAAATCATTTTGTTAACCCGTGCCAGTGTAATGCAGGGGATCTATGGGAAATAAAATTGACCTGTGGTCCCACCATTGGTGCAAAGCAGTGGGACTACGGGAAATACGCCATTTACACGCAGTGACAAGGTCAAAAAGCGCGCTTGCTCGCTAACTCAATCCACATATCTGCAGACTAATTAGTCCGCGCTGAATCTGCGACGTGTTCATCATAACATCCCATGAAATGTCCACTACTACTAATTCTAGCTTTTGCTGGAAAAATGTGGAGGGGAAGTACCATAGTCACCTCGCTTGTCAGCGTTACGGCGGCACCATGGGCCGCGTTTGTAGGTAACCGCAGTAAGATGGTATGTACACAGGAGGATGCTGCTGCCCATCCTCCAGTTTATAACCCTTAGTCGCCTCTTACGACACCCACGGGTATGTATGGGACGTGTTATGAGGCCTTCACATAAAGTTGACTTGTATATTCACATTTTTTAGAGAATTACCTTTTTGTTACACGTACATTTAATAGATATTAACTTTAGCTAATATTAAAATGTTTTCTGCAACCCACCGATGACAAACAATCAAATATGTCAAGCATGACATGCTCTATTGATAAAAAAGTACCTTGGCGACCGAGCTATGCTCTGTATGATTAAAATATCATCGGGTGAGCAAGCTATGCTACTCAACAACAGATGGCGCTGTTTGAACGCACTAAAACACGCTACGGACGGTGAATTTTCTCAGACATGAAACCTAGCTAGATCGATTGTTTGCCTCCAAAAACTCCTACTTATACAAAATTTCATCGAAATCGTTAGAGCCGTTTTCGAGAAAACGATTACATATGTATATAAGTTCCTAATAAAATAGTGAACATAATTTTAGTATGTTACACAGACCATAAAACTGAACAACTTTCCCCAAGGAACATAGGTCGAAATACGAAAAATCAAATTTGACCTCCCATACAAAATGCGCTATCAGCTGTTGCAGTTTCCATGGGAAGTCTAAAATTGATTTTCGTATTTCAACCTATGTTCTTTCGGGAAAGTTGTTCAGTTTCATGGTCTGAGTATTAAAATTATGTTCACTATTTCATTAGGACCTCATTACAAATATTGCTCGTTTAATAGTATAAGTATGATATAAAACTTACCAATTTTTTTTTAATTAACCGATTACAATAAAATAAATTTTAGGGTTCCGTAAAAATGGGCTGTGGTACAGTCAGTAGCACTTCGGAGGAAACTCCTGACTGCGTGCGTAGCTCCTTCAAGTCGTAACCGGCGCGTTGTCACGTAATAGATCTTGGTTGGTTCTATATTTACCTGTCAGCAGTAGTACGAGTAATACGCACATTCCCTTTGTGATTTAACTACTTTTTTTTACTGGTCGTTGCTTTGACGTGGTTCAAAGTGTGCCTGCCCTCTACGTGCCTCTACGCCGCCGTAGCCGCGGGTTCCATCCCCGCCCAGGGCAAACATTTTGTGATGAACACGAGTGTTCGTTCGTTGTCTATGTGTTTATCTATTTATTAAATGAATTTTTATAGATCTGTCACCTCCATCATCATCATATTAGGTGGGTTGCAAGGTCGATGACCGACCTCACAAACCCTGGTGTCAGAGTTGTTGAGCCGCAAAAGGTATCTGACATGGTTCATTAACGAGGGACCAATGCCTTAACGTGCCTTCCGAAGCACGGAATCATCTAACCTATCGGACAATCGGGTGATTCATCCTGCAATGTCCTGACCAAACTGAGGAGGTAGCACAAAGGGATTTTTGTTGGACAGTTTCTGAGAGCACAGGGAATCGAAACCAGAACCTCCAGATCGAGGGCCTCCAGTAGGACACACTAGGATAAAATCAAAATGAAATCGTAATCTTTAACAATTTATTTGGAATATACTCATTAAAATAATACATTTTTCTTTTTTCTACATGAATAGTAATTAAAACAATAACAAATAAATAATATTATAGGCTTTCAACTTGAGAAGGGCCGTCTATATGTTGCAGGAAATTGTACAACGATCCGAATCCGACATGTCGTGATGCTAAAAACCTGTATTGGGAACAGTCTGGCTCCTGCCAAAAATATACTTAAAGGCAATAGTGTCCAATCAATGCGCCTAAAGAAAAGTTTGTTGCAATGGGCACTCCTAAACCTTAAAAACCATGTGCTCGCACGTGGTTTGCGGAAAAACCGCAATCCAACAGTTCACAACACAAACACAAAAGACACAAGGAAAATCCGCACGAAGCATGATTTTCAAAATATTAAAATCGGACCGATAATCAGGCGTTGAAGTTGCCGGATAGTCGGTTGTCTACTGGGCAGTGCCGATCATCCTTATTTCGTAATGGTTCTAGATATTAGTGCCGACTATGGGTTTTGCCGACTAGTCGGTTTTGCCGGATAGTCGGTTGACTACTGGGCAGTGCCGATCATCCTTATTTCGTAATGGTTGTAGATATTAGTGCCGACTATGGGTTTTGCTGACTAGTCGGTTTTGCCGGATAGTCGGTTGTCTACTGGGCAGTGCCGATCATCCTTATTTCGTAATGGTTCTAGATATTAGTGCCGACTATGGGTTTTGCCGACTAGTCGGTTTTGCCGGATAGTCGGTTGACTACTGGGCAGTGCCGATCATCCTTATTTCGTAATGGTTCTAGATATTAGTGCCGACTATGGGTTTTGCCGACTAGTCGGTTTTGCCGGATAGTCGGTTGTCTACTGGGCAGTGCCGATCATCCTTATTTCGTAATGGTTCTAGATATTAGAACCGACTATGGGTTTTGCCGACTAGTCGGTTTTGCCGGATAGTCGGTTGACTACTGGGCAGTGCCGATCATCTTTATTTTGTACATCACTACCTTCAACATCACTAAAACTTATAATTTGATTTCAATTTTACACTAGGTACAGCCAAAAGCAAGTCAACCATGATACATTGGACTTTGTCACGAGCCACATTGCAGGTGTCAAGTTTGACCTATTCTTGACTGTACAAAAATATTTTCTAAGCTCTTGATGGTGCAAACAGGTCTGAAGAGTAGCGTTATAAAGAATATTGTATGTCGCAAATACAAAACTGCCGATTCAGACCATGAAATTCAACAACTTTTCCCAAGAAATAATATATTTTTTTAGGCTTTTCATAGATCTACGTTGTGGATGAGAAGTTTATTGGATAAAAAAGCTTATAGACCATCTGCTACTAAGTCAATCCATTTTGTATGGAAATATTTTTATTTACGTTAGGTACGGTAGTTGCAAATTTTTCAACTGACTTGTAGTTGCGTCAGTGGAAAAAATTGCGACTACAGCGATGCCATAATGTCCAAAATTTTTCTACTGGTGTGCTGTTGAGTGTACTTGAGAAAAGTTGTTCAGTTGTCGTGGCCAGATTGTGGTATTGGCAATTTCATAATGTGGCCACTTGCATGTTGGTCACTTCATGAAATGCAACCTAACATAACCGAACCTTTCATGAAGGTCAGCCACTTCATGAAGTGATCATTTCTAACGATCTGGCCACGACATCTACACCGTGTAAACATCAAAGCCATCAATACTGGAAGAATCGAAAATAAAATGTTGTTATCTACGCAACAAGGCATATTTTCGCCTAAACTGATATAACATTTTCATAAACTTGACCTATATTGTTAAAGCTTTTGCTTGACGGGCCTCGGCCCTCTATAGCTTCATCAACATAATAAAATAAATCAAAAATATGTGCTATTCATAAATGCTTATAAGTAGACCTATTATTCTAAAGAATATTTGTTTGACAATACATTTTTTACTCAAAAAAGAAAGTAGGTAACGATATGGTTCTACAACTCATTGTATTTTTATGTGACTGAACAAATTATAAGTAAGGACTGACCCGGAAAAGTATAAAACAAGATGATGCTGTCTGGAATAGAAGTTTAAGATCGTTTGTAATACCAAAATGATTGTTTGTAATGAACTTGCATTACAAACAATCATTTTGGTTATTACAAACGAGTTATTATACCTACTATATTGTAGTTTTATGTATTTTTAGCAAGATACTAGCAGCGTCATATAGTTTCAGTGACTATACGGGATTTTTGTTAACCATGTCCTTCACATCTTTTATCAAGACGTATTTTGCCAAATTCAGTAACAAATAGAATTGATACACGTAGAGGAATGGTATTAAGAAACATGGGATAGGCCTTTCTTATTATTTGTCCATGATTAATACTATGTAGTCAAAGACTGGCAATGGCTGTCAAATACGATAATGCTTGTAATGTTATTGTAATGAATGATTAATGCCAATGAATGCCTGTTGGCGATTTATAAACTTTCTATACTTTGAATCCAGTTTCTGCGGTAACTGTTTGAAAATTACTGATTTATGCTTTTGAATGCCTGTTGACAACACTGTCTATAGGTTGAATTGATGATTTTGATAGGTAATGACTTCATCTTCATCAAGACTTATGAATCGTTTGATTAACATTAAACCTAGATCTATGATGTAAAAGGTTTACAAATGTATAGATAGGTTATGAATTAAAAGTGGACTGAGACCAGCTGAACCCAATGTTATCCGTCTTAAACGCCACTTACTAAGTGTTATTAACTTTGGTGCCATTTGAAAATACTGAAAACACTTCTAAACCATAGACCTAGATTGATTGATGCCTATAAATGGCTGTTACAGTCGAGATAAATTAGGTTAATTATGTATGATAGTAAGAAAGAGTTGCACCATAGCATGATGAAGACCTATTAAAAACTTGCGGATCTGTGGTAATTTTTTAATAATTATAGGTAAAATAGGGCCAACGTAAGAAGTCTGTTTTGAATTTTTCTTATCACCAACACAAAAGGTTAATTTTTCTTTGAAGGTCGTAATTTTTCATACGTTTGACAGCTGTCAAAATGGACCTATTTCGATGGCCTTACTTAAATAATGCTTGTTAATGACTGATTGATGGGTGAAGCAGCGGCGTATGACCGCCTACATCCTACACGTTGAACCTGGTCTCCGAGCCGTCGGCCAGCATGAGCGTGACGGTGCGGCTGTTGGTCCACACGAGGCGCGCGAGGCGGGCCGGGTTCAGACGCGCCACGTCCGCCATGGGGGCGGTGCTGTAGCACTTCACGCAGCGGGTCTGCGCCGCGCCCAGGCCGAACATGCCTGCAAACATTCAAGTTACATTTGAAAGTTGTCCAAATATGAGAATTACATTTGGGCACACAATAATAAATCGCTCGAACTGTGGAAGTTTTACGCAAGAGCCCTTATATCCCTTAAAGCTAATTAAATAAATAAATAAATAAAAATAATAAATAAATAAGGAAACGAAACAGATTTTCTGAGTAGTACAAAACAATTTATGACATCTAACTTGATAGCCTTAGTGCTTTGTCAGAAGGGCAGTCTGTTGTTAGCGGTAACGCAGAGACTCTTGAAGCTGTGTTTTCTCTACACAGATAATCCTATACTGATAAGGTCATCAATATTTATATTTAGTGACCCTGCCAGATTTATGACATACTGGCAGTGCTCTGATAGAAAAAAGCCTCTTGACAGCGGTGGCGTTTTGTTTTCTCTGCATTGGTAAACCCCTTCTGGCAGCATCGCCAAATAAAAAAAATATCTTATATTTGGCGACCCTGCATGAATGGTTGTAGCTTACCGGCAGTGCTCTGCCAAAAGAAAAATCAGTTGTCAACGGCAACGTAGTGGACGAAGCAACGACTGTTAAAGCTGTGTGTTCTTTACACCGGTAATAAAATTCTGGCAGGGTCGCCAAATATAAGAATTGACTATATATTTGACGACCCTGCCAGGACTACTATACTAACTTACCGGCAGTGCTCTGCCAGAAGGACAGGCGGTTGTCGGCGGTGGCATAGGAGACGAGGTAGCGGCCGTCGGGGCTGAAGGCGCACGCGGTGACGGGGCCGGAGTGCGCGGCGAGCGACTGGCAGCGCCCCGCGCGCAGCTCGTACATCGCCAGCTGCCCCGTGTGGCTGCCCACTGCAAATATACATATTATTTTATTATATCAGCCATTTGCACGAAGATTTTTAAGGTTAAAGCTCCTTTAAAACTATTTCTCAACAAAACAGTAAGTATCAGCTTTAACTTGAAAAACGCTTTTTAAAACTGCCAGTTAACTGGTTAGTCGCATAACCTTTCCAACAATATCTTGTGGTTGTTGTCAGTACACGTACCAGCAATGCGGCGGGTGGCGGGGCAGTGTGAGACCTGGTTGTAGCGGCAGATGGCGGGGAATACCTCGCTCAGCCCTTTGCTCTTCAGGTGCGACTGGTCCACGCAATGCAGGATTATATCCATCACCTGGAAACAGTGATTAACAGTGATTGGATTAAGGTATTTAGTTTTTAAATCGAGGCCTACTGTAGACATGCTCCTGTTAATTATTACGAAAAATAATTATCAAAAGAAATATGACTACCCAAAAACCTGAAAAAATGCCCCGTTTTTCAGCCATATTTAGACGACTACCAGAAAAAATTTCAAAGATTTCAAGATAAAAAAAATAATAGAAACGTAGATCTACTCTTTCTTTAAATTTCGATATCATAAATAATTGAATCAGTTCAGTTTTAGAGAAGAAAACAGGGGGAAAAGGAACGTCGTTTTGAAGGTAAAAGCGATCTAAGCTGTAGGTTGCTGTTAAGACAGTAGAATTTGGACAAATACATATTTCTCGGAATAGAATACCCTCATAAGGAAACGAGGCCGTCAATTGCTAGTACGCATGCGTAGGAATTGGAAACAAAACCAGTATAAGGTGAACCTGCGCTAAGTTACAAACACCCAAAACCAGAGACTCAATATCAAATTATTTCTACCGACTGCGGCCGTGTGTACTTTCTCTTATTTGCGAGAAAACAAATTAATATTCGATCATACATTTAGGTAGATACACAGTCGCGTTCAAGATTCGAACGAAGAGTTTTCCCTATTTTCGTATGTACCAAAAAATTTCAAGTAGGTACAGATCGCGCCAAACTTCTAGACGCCTCTGAAGTTGCTTCGCGCTGTATTCAAAGCAGTCTAGATGTTTGGCGCGATCTGTATTAGTTTCCTGAGCTGATAACAAGTGCTGACACTGAAAGTAAAGAGAGGCATAAGCCATTTTTACAGTGCCGGTTTTTGAGCAGCAATCGTGCATCTAAAGAAGTGTACGATCAGAATATACGAGACACAAAAAAGTTGAATTAAAATGAAAACTTAAATTGCAATTTGTACAGTTGGAGAACGAAAAGAAAAACATTCCTGTGATTTTATTATGGAAATCGCCTTCGTTTAGCTACCCACACTCGAGTCTTAATACCCTTCATTATGTACATAAATTACTATTGTACAACCAGAACTCGCAAAATATGATTAGTTAGGCATTTTGTTATATAAAATTAAAGAAACCATTAAATCTCCTTTGTTTTGATTCGTGATTTTTTTTTACTCTAAAGACATCTGTAAAAGTTAAAGATCGTTACAGAAACTGGGTGTAATGTAACTCACCTCGACAAGCAGCTCAGCGACCTCGTTGTGCATTCTGTCAATAAGTAACTCGATGCCTCTGAGCACCTGAAACATGAACATTTCGCATTTATCTCATATTTACTAAAAAGAAAAAGGGGGCGGTAATTTTGGAACGTGAAGGTGCCTTTCTACCAGACAGAGTTGTGCTAAAATTGCTCCAATATAATTTCTTAGTTAAGAGTTGAGCTAGAAAATAAAGTAGTGATACTCGTATTGGTTAGAGATTTCCCAGTTTTAATCATAGGTAAGCTACTCAGTATAGCTCTAGTGTAGTCACAGGTCGTGTTTCTGATTCATTTCTTCCACCAGGACATGATCTTCCCTGGCCCATATGGAAGTCACTTAATAGACTGCGATCGGGCGCTGGCAGGTGCGGAGAACTGAAGAAGAGGTGGGGCTTCTCTGACAACGACAAGTGTGAATGCGGCATTTTGCAATCCATGACACATTTGCTTTCGTGCCCTACCTCCTCAGTTTCCTGCACCAAGGAGGACCTTTTTGAAGGCAACCAAAGAGCTATTGCCGTAGCCACATTTTGGGCTAAGTTACTATAAAATCATTTGCCATTGATACGAAAAGAAGAAGAAGAAGTGAATCCTTTACACATCTAATATGGCACGCTCCGTTGTTCAAACTGGGTGAACTTCGACCAGTGCTGTGCGAGGGAGCTAAGCTGTGCTGTGAGCTGGGAAATTCCAACCAATAGGATTGCTCCATTTCCCTAGCTTGTCAAATAGAGCAATCCAATTTTTATTTTATTTATTAATGGCTGGAATTCTCCAGCTCACAGCTTACTCGTAGATCTCTCGCACAGCACTGGGCTTCAGCCAAGGGTACTAACTAATAAAACAATGTGTTAGTGTAACTCGGCGCGCCCCTTCTGCAGCGCGTGGTATGCGGCTGCGGGCTGCCCGCTCTGCTGGTCGGTATAAACAATGTGTTAGTGTAACTCGGCGCGCCCCTTCTGCAGCGCGTGGTATGCGGCTGCGGGCTGCCCGCTCTGCTGGTCGGTATAAACAATGTGTTAGTGTACCTCGGCGCGCCCCTTCTGCAGCGCGTGGTATGCGGCTGCGGGCTGCCCGCTCTGCTGGTCGGTATAAACAATGTGTTAGTGTACCTCGGCGCGCCCCTTCTGCAGCGCGTGGTATGCGGCTGCGGGCTGCCCGCTCTGCTGGTCGGTATAAACAATGTGTTAGTGTACCTCGGCGCGCCCCTTCTGCAGCGCGTGGTATGCGGCTGCGGGCTGCCCGCTCTGCTGGTCGGTATAAACAATGTGTTAGTGTACCTCGGCGCGCCCCTTCTGCAGCGCGTGGTATGCGGCTGCGGGCTGCCCGCTCTGCTGGTCGGTATAAACAATGTGTTAGTGTACCTCGGCGCGCCCCTTCTGCAGCGCGTGGTATGCGGCTGCGGGCTGCCCGCTCTGCTGGTCGGTATAAACAATGTGTTAGTGTACCTCGGCGCGCCCCTTCTGCAGCGCGTGGTATGCGGCTGCGGGCTGCCCGCTCTGCTGCGCCGCCGCGCACCGCGCCACCTCGCGCGCCATCGTCGTGATAAACGCCGCGGGCCTGGGGACAATTGAAAAGTAGTTCAATGAATTAGGCGTTATCTTATACCAGGGAACATTAGCTTGGTTAAATTTTGAATATGGCGACTCGGGACACTATTCCGTAAATTCACAAAAGAAAATTAAAATGTAATAAATGAAAATAATACAGGATATTAATTTTATTGCGTGCCACAGCTCAGGGGCGGGATCAGTAGGTATCAGTAACTGAACAAATTTTCCCTAGGAACATAGGTCGGAATACGAAAATAAAATTTTGACCTCCCATAGAAACTTCATCGCATTTTTTATGGGAGGTCAAATTTGGTTTTTCTTATTTCGACCTATGTTCTTTGGGAAAAGTTGTTCAGTTACTTATACTGATCCCGCCCCTGGGCTATGGCACGCAATTAAATTAACACCCTGTATATGATTTCGGTTCTGTTGTAGAACAATGTTACATCACTAGTAAATAAACACAACACTAGAGTCTATTTAGTTTAGTCTATGTTTTTGACGTTTGTCGATGGCTCTCTCCTTGATCACGTTGCCTTGTGTAATGGCGTATTTTCTCCAATAAATTCAGATATATTGTGATTTCTTGTTTTCGTTTCCTCTATTAACCCATAATCAGCCAGAGGTTATGGGCCCAGAGGCGCGCGTGTAAAATCTGGAGCAGGAATGAGAGGAAAGAACGCGACTTGTTCTATTTAGTGATCGTCGAGTTGGCGGTAAAATTTTCGTCGGCGTCTCGTCGTGTTGAAGCCTGTGTGGCGCTGGTGCCTAGGTGTGGCATTCTTTGTGGAGCTGTGTGGTTGCCAAGTGGTTGGCGGTCTAGCAAGAGGTGCAGAGTGAAGTAAGGTTGCAGTACGGTCGGCGGCAATTGCGGCGTGCTGGCAAAATGGAGGGTCGAGAGAACAAGTTTGTGATTCTGAACGGAAAGAATTGGGCGGCGTGGAAATTCCAAATTTCAGTCGTTTTAAAGGCCAAGAAGTTGTATGACGTGGTAAGTGGCACTGAAGTACTTAAGTCAGATGCAAGCGACAAAGAAATATCGGTATGGAATGACAAAGATTGCAGGGCGCAGGAAATCATTGTAACAAGGATTGATGAAAGTGTAATGTCTTATTTAGTGTCATGCCCTACCAGTCATAGCATGTGGAAAAAGCTATTAACCCTGTATGAGCCTTCAAGCCAAGTTAGTGTACATTTAGTACAGCAAAGATTCTTTAACCTCACTTTTGAAGAACCAATTATGAAGTTTATGTCCAAGCTAGAAGAGATAACCAGTCAATTGAGGGACTTTGATGAGGAGCCAACTGAGAAAATGTTGATAACTAAAATTTTGATGTCGCTACCAGAAAAATATAAACATTTTGTTAGCGCTTGGGAATCTGTCCCAGAGGGTCAACAGAGTTTGAAAGAATTGACTTCAAGACTATTATTGGAGGAGGAGCGGAGCAGTCAAGCGGGGCAGGCTGGAACAAGTTCAGCAGCATTTGTTACCAGGAGCGGACAACCTGAGAGGTTGTATAAGGCGAAAAATAGCAGCAACAAAAGTGAGTTGTTAGTAAAGTGTTTTCAGTGCGGCAAAAATGGTCATATTAAGAAAGACTGTAGGCAGCGGAAGTGCTATAGATGTGGTAAAGTGGGTCATTTTGCAACTGAATGTACCCAGGCGGCAACGCAAGTGAAATGCTATCAGTGCAACAAAATTGGACATTTGGCTAGAGAATGCAGCATAGGAAAGGATAAAAAGTATAATGCATTTATAGTCCAGGAGCCAGATGTGCAAGGTAACAGTGAATTTATTTTAGACTCAGGTGCGAGTGAGCATATGACCTATAATAAGGACTTACTTTGTAACTTTAGAAAAATAAATAAACATGTTGTGGTAGGAGATGGGAAAAGATTAAAAGTTGAAGGGATGGGGGAAATAAACCTATCAGCTTTTAATGGAACAGAGTATATACCTACTGTATTGCATAATGTACTGTATGTCCCTGAATTAAATGCAAATTTGTTTTCTTTAGTAAGTGCAGTAGACCACGGCTATGTTGCCGTGTCAGGCGAAAATGATTGTAAGTTGTTGTTAAAAGGATCAGTAATGGCCCAAGCGAAGCGGGAAGGCATGTTATATTTGATGGACTTTAAAGTAAAAATTTTTAATGATGATAGTCATGCATTCATAAGTTTGACGGAATGGCATGAGAGAATGGCACACCAACACTTCAAACATATAAAAGAAATATTGAATAAGAATAATATTACCTATGAACATTTACTTATATATAAGTACTAGCCCATCGGCACGTTACAATGTCCCCAATTCGTTGGTCCGAAATCTGACGTTTAGGACCAACAAATGTCAGTCGGTGTCAGTCATATTGTCAACATCGGATGCAAATAAACTTACCAACAAAATGTTGTTCTTAGTTGAAGAAACAATATACTCTTATTATAATTATTGTTATTTCTTATTATTGTTTTTGACTATAATCCAATTAATGAAACTGAAAAACCAGGCCTAAATCACATATAAACAGTAAAATGTTTGTTTTGTTTTTTCCCGCCATATTATTTCCGTTCCGTGTATTTAGCACCGACCGAAGTACTACACAACGTAGTTCACGCGATTTTTCACAGATATCGCAATTTTTTCTTGTATGGGGAAATTTTGAACCGCTTGTTCCCAAGACCCTATCTTGACTATATAAATCTATGCCTATGAAAGACAGACTGATCAAGATTGTACGTCATGCATAATGGGTAAGCAGTATAGGTTACCTTTTCATAACAGTAACAGCCGAGCAGAGTGTCCGGGTGAGCTGGTACATGCGGACCTGTGTGGACCGATGGAGGTGAAATCGCTAGGAGGATCATCATATTTTCTACTATTGAAGGATGATTACAGCAACCTCAGGTATGTTTATTTCCTTAAAAATAAGCATGAGACGAGAGAGAGGATAGCAGAATTCCTTGAGATGTTTGAAAATGAGTTTGAGTGTAAGGTTAAGAGGTTTCGGTCGGATGGTGGAGGTGAATTCAAAAGTAAGGAGTTGGATAGAATGTTTAAGATGAAAGGTATTGTGCATGAGATAACTATAGCGTATACACCAGAACAGAATGGAAGGATAGAAAGAGAGATGAGAACGATCGTAGAGTCGGCGCGTACAATGCTATTACATGCTAAAGTTGGTAAGGAACTATGGGCTGAAGCTGTAAGCAATGCAGTGTATACAATAAATAGGACCGGGACAAGTAATCAGAAAGGAAAGACACCATATGAATTACTCTACAAGAAAACTATCGATTTGGATACATTTAAAGAATTTGGGACCGAGGTGTACATTCATATTCCAAAACAAAAAAGGAATAAATGGGATGCAAAAGGAAAGCGAGGAAGGTTTGTCGGATATGGGACTACTACTAAAGGTTACAGAGTATGGTTTGAAGATGAAGGGGAAGTGGAAATATACAGAGATGTAGTATTTGTAAAAGGACCTAAGAAAGTACAAGAAGCTGTAAGAGTAACAGACGAAGAAGAAATACAGAAAGAGGTAAATGAGGATGTAGAAGAAGAAATACAGGAAGAGGTGAATGAGAATATAGAAGGAGAAACACAGGAAGTTGAAAATGAAGAGAAGAAAAGAGAAGAATCACAAGAGATGAACATAGAAGATAAAGTCGAAGAAGATAGTGGAAAGAAGAAAGAACAAGGAGCTGTACCAGAGGAAAACGTGGGAGAAGAGAGTTCGGATGAAGAAAGATTGGAGGAAGGGAGAACAAGAAGAGGTAGAGAAGTAAGAAAGCCACATTGGATGAAAGATTATATCCTTGATGATGAAACAGGACTCTTGGTGCAAGGAGAAGAACTGAAATATGAAAAAGCAATAAAAGGAAAAGATGGAAATAAATGGATGGAAGCAATAAATAAAGAGCTAGAAGCTTTGAAAAATAATAATACCTGGATTGAGACAGATTTACCAGAAGGGAAGAAGACAATTGATAGTAAGTGGGTATTTAAAGTAAAGAAGGATGGTGGTAATGATATCTATAAAGCACGATTGGTGGCAAGAGGCTTCAAACAAGAAGATAAATTTGATCACTCTGAAATTTATGCTCCAGTAGCAAAGTTACCTACACTGCGTATACTATTGGCTATTACAAGCAAGTATAATCTAGTCATTCAGCAGATGGATGTTAAAAGTGCATTTCTCAATGGAAGTATAGATGAAGAGGTATATTTAGAGAAACCAGAAGGCATGAAAAGGGATGGTAAAGTACTGAAATTGAAAAGATCTCTATATGGGTTGAAGAAATCGCCTAGGTATTGGAATGAAAGGTTTGATAGATTAATGATTCAGGAAGGGTTCTTTCGCAGTAAGTGTGACTACTGTTTATACTACAAGCCAGGCATCAAGTTCTATGTGCTGTTGTATGTCGATGACATTTTATTGATTTCAGAAGATAAAAAGGATATAGAGAAGTTAAAGAAAGCGTTAAAGGAAAACTTCGATATGAAAGATATGATTGGAGTGTCAAAGTATTTAGGTATCAATATAACAAAGAAGGATGGAGTGATAGAAATTGATCAAGAAGACTATTTAAAGGAGATATTAAAAAAGTATAACATGGAAGAGTGCAAGCCGGTGTCAACACCAATGGAACCAGGATTAAAAATAGAGAAGAGTGCAGAGAACAATTCGGAATTGACAAGAAGATGCAGGGAACTGATTGGTAGCTTGATGTATGCTATGTTGGGTACCAGGCCTGACATATGCTATGCTTTAAATTATTTAAGTCGGTATCAGGCATGTGCGAATGAAAATGTGTGGAAGGCCCTTAAGAGAGTTTTGAGGTACATAAAAGGAACTTTAAGTTTGAAGTTAATTTACAAAACAGGTACGGATGAATCTGTCCTTGGATACGCGGATGCAGACTGGGGAGGAGACTCTACTGACAGAAAGTCTACATCAGGATACATAATAAAGGTATATGGTTGTACAGTGTCTTGGTGTTCAAGTAAGCAGCAGTGTGTAGCGCTATCATCAACTGAAGCGGAGTATGTGTCTCTGGCTAAGGGGATCGCTGAAGGGTGTTGGATAAAGAACTTGCTGACGGAAATAAAGCTTAAATGTGACCATATAATTATGTTTGAAGATAATCAGTCTGCCATTCATAATGCTAAAATTCCTGAAAACAAAAGATTAAAACACATAGATTTGAAGTACCATTTTATTAGACAAAAGGTAGAAGAGAGGATTGTTATCTTAAAATATGTAGAGACTAAAAATCAGGTAGCAGATATTTGCACAAAACCTTTGAATAAGTCTGTATTTGAAAACTGTAGGAAGATGATATTTTAATTTTAAATATTTGTAGCTGTAGATGCTGTGTCTAGTTTAAGTTCAGGAAATGGTGTGTGAACTAAATATGTTAAAATGAAAGATGTTTTCAGTTAGAAGGTCTTATTGTTTGGAATTTGGATTTGTATGATGTAACATTGAGGAAGGGTGTTGTAGAACAATGTTACATCACTAGTAAATAAACACAACACTAGAGTCTATTTAGTTTAGTCTATGTTTTTGACGTTTGTCGATGGCTCTCTCCTTGACCACGTAGCCTTGTGTAATGGCGTATTTTCTCCAATAAATTCAGATATATTGTGATTTCTTGTTTTCGTTTCCTCTATTAACCCATAATCAGCCAGAGGTTCATGTTAAATATACCGGTAAAGAGCTGATATATCCGTTCAGAATGAAACAAAAATCTGTGTAGTATTGAAATGTATCTGTGCGCGCAATTGAGACAAAATGTCGGAGCGAAGCATCCGTCTCGCTTACTTCTCGAAACGTTGTCATTCCAGCGACAAATCCTGATTTTTGCTTTCAGTTTGAGTAAGCGCTATACCAAAAACTCAAAAGCCCACAGCCTTAGTCTAAAAAAGGAGACTTTCAGAAAGGGACAAAATATTCTGCATCTTTTTTTTCACAAGCAAATAGGTACCTAATATTTTTTTGTTTTTATTACGCGTGAAACAGAAGATATCCAGTGCGATAGAGAGACAAGGATATATACTTGGATATAGAGCGCTGGATAACTTCCAGTTCTCTCGCACCAGTAAGAAAAAAAAACCGGCCAAGTGCGTTTCGGGACGAAATGAAACACCTTGGTTGAATGCCGGTAACAGGATGGGAGTTTATTGTTCGTTCACAATTACATAGATCATTCACATAATACATCGTTCACTCATTCAGGATGTGTTCAAGATACATACACATAGCTGCGTTCATATTTTGATAATTACAACAGGGACACGCGCAGTATAGGGTTCCGTAGCTTTTATACAATTTTTTTTATCGCAAAACGGGTTTTGAGTAAGTATTTCATAACGTTTCTGACAAACTTTTTTTTACTTCCTAATGCTCAGCGAGGTCCTAGCGCCTGATTGCTATTGCTATTTTTATTTCTTTAGTTTTTCGGCTATAGCTCATTAATCAAATCAGTGAAGCCTACTAACTGTGATAGATTTCCTTTTAATTTCATCACTACCTGGGACATGCTCTGTATGATTAAAATATCATCGGTTGAGCAAGCTATGCTACTCAACAACAGATGGCGCTGTTAGTTTCTTGAACGCACAAAAACACGCTAAGAAATATTAAAAAAGACGGTGAAAACGAATTTACCCAAACCTAGCTAGATCGATTTTTTGCCCCCAAAACCCCTGTATACAAAATTTCATCGAAATCGTTAGAGCCGTTTTCGAGAAACCGATTATATATATATATATATATATATATACAAATATTGCTATATATATACAAATATTGCTCGTTTAATAGTATAGGATACCTATATGCTTTCCAGTTTAATATTTCACAAACGCATCCCCAAATCGAGAAATGATTTTAGAAGGCTTATTTATTTTTAAGACCTATCCAGCGACACCCCAAAGAAAAAAAAATCACCCCCACTTTACTTGTAGGGGAGGTACCCTAAGGTTTTTTTTTTTTAATTTTAAGCTCACACTTTGTCGGCGTGGATGAAATGTTTATACGTAAAAAATTTCAGCTTTCTAGTACTAAGGGTCTGAAGCCGCGGACAGACAGACGGACATGACGTAACTATAAGGGTTCCTTTTTGACTACGAAACCCTAAAAATAACTGATTTGCTTATGAAAAATGTCTTCTTTGACATTTTAGAGCTTGTAATTTTATGTCCCCTTCTTCGAGATAAGGCATACCTTGTGCCTACAACCACCCATAGAGGGATGTTTTCTTTCCCTTTCGGTGACACACTCACCCAAAGTCTGTAACGTATAACGAACCCATACAATATCTCTATACGGTAACGAATCTGGCTGTAGCAATGAGCGTGACCACATGGCGAGCTGTACGACACGATACAACTTGCTGGGAAAATAATACACTTAGCGCGTGACGAGCTATACGGCAAGAGTCAGCCTGCAGAGACAGCGAAACCGTACGTTATCGACGGAAACACTTTGTCCGTACATAGAACACTTGGGATCAATGTTCTACTATACGAGTAACATACCTGGCTGTAGCGATGAGCGTGACCACATGGCGAGCTGTACGACATGATACAACTTGCTGGGAAAATAATACACGTAGCGCGTGACGAGCTATACGGCAAGAGTCAGCCTGCAGAGACAGCGAAACCGTACGTCATCGACGGAAACACTTTGTCCGTACATACAACACTTGGGATCAATGTTCTACTATACGAGTAACATTTTTTTTTTTTTTATTTATTTATTATTTATTTATTAAGGTTTGCCAACAGGTAATACACATAGACTTAACTCTACTAACATCTTTTACAGGACTTACATATAGGTACACCCAATTACAGGCAAACACAACATGCAATTTGAGTTTTTAACGTAAATACGCTACACTAAGAAACACAATTTAAAATTTAGTTAACCTAAAGATTACAATTTGGATTTGAGTTTTAGTTTAAACAATATATTTTTAAATTCAAGAAAAGAGCAGTTAAACATATCGACATTTTCGTTGACAAATAAAGTGTTGTATTGTCTGCATATCCGATTAACGATATTATAGAAGCCGAAGTTAGTTCTAGAGTACTCAGTAGCAAAAGGTTTGTAGTTACACAAACGAGATCCAGAACGAGGAACAGTAAAGTTTATTTCAGCCAATATATGTGGCGTGTCCACAAGGCCTGTTACGATCTTATAGAGAAACAGCTGGTCGTTTATCCACCGCCTGTCCTCCAATGAAATCAGTTGGAAATGTCCTAACCTTTTATCGTAAGAGTTGAGGTCCAGTCTTTTGTCATGCACCGCAAGAAAATCACCTTGTCCGTACTATAGGGAAAATAGTACAGTTGGGATCAACGTTCTGCGATAACATACCTGGCTGTGGCGATGAGCGTGAGCGCGTGGCGAGCGGTGCGGCACGAGTCGGCCTGCGGGGACAGCGGCAGCCCGTACGTCATCGAGGGGACCAGCTTGTCTGCGTCCGAGCACATCTCCAGCAAACCTGACAGACAAACAACGGTCATTTTTATTTCAACGCGTGGAATTAAGAAAAAGTAACCAAATCCTTGGCCTTGATTCAAAATATCTTTATTTTCATCGAAATCGTTTCAGTGAATAGTTGTGAAAGAGTAACAGATACAACACATATACAGACAGAGTTTCTTCCTCCTATATAATAAATTTAATAATAGGTCTTTACCTATGAAATTGCCGAAATTTTCTTACAGATTAATGAGATCATAATTCCTATAATTCTTATGCTGTTTTTTTCATTTGTCTTATATTTGAAAGTTGACTTCAAGTTTATTAATTTACGCATAAAATAAAGTTTTTATTTTAGGTTTGATATATAAATTTAAAGGTTCGAAAATTGTTCGTCTTAAATGTCGTCCGATTTCGTCATTAGATATGTTATATTTTTTTACAGAGAAAATTTTTCAAAAATTAAATTTAATCTTCTGTTAGCTTAATGTCTTCCCTTTAATGCTTAAAAAATAAAGAAAATTGGATTTATAATCCCTAAGAAAAATGCAAAAATGTTAGTACTGAAAATTGAGTTTACCTAAAATTCGCCATACAAAACGGCAATTTCATAGGTAAAGACCTATTATTTTGGATTAGTTTGAATAAATGGGAAAATATAAACAGTGACATCAGTAATATAAGGCTAGGTGAATGCTGTAACGTAGAACGGAACAGTATTTCTATCTTTCAGTTTTCTTCGTAATAAAGCGAGAGGGAGGGCCACCATCCATCAACCACCATCGGTATATCTGCTTACGCTCACCCTACGCGTATCAAACATATTTCGAAGGAACCTAAAAATGCACACAGCATTCGATTTAGAGCACAACACGGACAACTCAGAGAATAGAATAGAATAGAAATAACATTTATTCATTGTAATTCATAATACATAAAACGATTAGCTACCATGAACATTATTTATAGTCAAGAGTTTACAAAAATAAATATGAGGCAACTATGTCGTGATGTGTATTATGTGCGACAGTGAAAAGGCGCTGGCTCAGCATATTGTCGCAGCATGTTACGACGCTGGTGATTCTGTCAGAAACTTAAGAATATATGACTAACTCGCTAAGTCAACGAAAGAAAGAAACACGAAAGTCTGACGAAGGTACCAGTTGACACAGGTACCTGAATTCATTCACGATTCAAATGACAAAATCACCAAAATAATGATAAACACACCAAATTTCGACGAACTCATTCAATTTACTACAAACTCGACCAAATAATGACAAAGTCACTCAAATTATGACAATATCACTTATTTTTTAGGTCACAGAGTGGTAAGTATAGTCACCACTGCGCTTATAGATAAACCGTCTAAATGAGTCGTCGCCCTCGGGGTACAGGGGCGCGGGGGGAGGGTAAGACGACGGTGGGGGGGGCATTCTCATTCTCTACGATCTCCCGCACCTACCCGTGTACTTTAGGCGGTTTTACTATAGAACCCAATGTCTTATTAATGACAGAATTTGACACCTATAACATAAGCACGTTGCCCACCCTGAGAGCTAATATAGAGGTACTCTCAAAGAGTGTCAATGGCGCCTTTACCCTGTGAACTGAAATACAGCAGTGCACACACTTAGTCCACAAGCCAATATAGCGAATGACGATGAACTCAACTATACAATATGAGACTGACCCAGCAAGACGTGGCTGACGTCCAGGTAGGGCTCCCAGACGGTGAACCCGCGGCCCAGCAGGTCGACGGCGGCGCGGCGCAGCGGGGTGTGCGCGGGCAGGCGCGCGCGCGCCGGGGACAGCAGCAGGTGCGTCAGCGCCAGCGCCGTCAGCCGCGCCAGGTTGTTGCTCGACGACGATAGCGTGAAGCCTGCAACGATATACGTTTTACATCTCTCATATTTGGTAAGTAGGTCCTTATTACCCTCAAATGGGGCTTGTAGGTGGCCAATTAGCGCTCTAGGGTAATAATGTAGCTAGAAAAGCCCTAGGGCGGTAAGTAATTGTAACACCCCCGACCGGCAGCACCTCCACCTCCACGCGCGGCTCCGCCTTGATGGCCGCCTCCAGCAGCGGGGCGGCGGGCGTTTTAATTGCTTACCGCCCTAGGACTTTTCTAGCTACATTATTACCCTAGAGCGCTAATTAGTCACCTACAATTTGGTAGTAATAAGGACCTACTTACCTCACAATCGAGATGTAAAGCAGAGTAGTTAGCTCGGGTAAAAGCATCAATTGCATTGCTCGTGCGCCTAAATATCTCGGACTGCAATTGATACCTTACAGCCCTTGACTACTAATCTACTAACAACAAAAATAAGACAAATTTTCACATGGTGCTAAATACCGAACTCAGTAACACTTATTTTCAGAGCTTCCAACAAAAATTACTGTTTCCCATCCTTTTAACCAAATAATTAGCAAAAAATTCAGGAAAAGGACAGGGCGGTCATGCTTTTAGAAAATAAATCTGGTAAATCGACATCGAAAATCAATTGCTATAAAACCATGAATGAATTTACAGCATTCCACTATCACGCCAGCTGAACGGATTTCCATTAAATTTAGGAGGTAGATAGATCAATTGGAATGAGTGAGAAATGGAAATAGTTCATTTGGAATAGTATACCTTCAACAACTGAGCTTTTACGACTGTCGCCATCTTTGCGCCTCTTGCTGCCAGCTGCACCTGCAATAAAGATAAATAAATTAATAATAAACATATCAAATAACATTAAAATAGATTTTGTCTAAGGTTTTTATTACTTTTTAAAATCCAGTAAACCTAATAATATAGATACACTAAATACATAGAAACATGGATCAAAAACGAAAAAAATATTGGTCGATTCACGCGAAATCATTAATGTAGATTAGAAACAATAATGGCCTCAGATGAGACCCTTGGGGCACTCCTGCCTGGAGGTACCAGACTAGATACATAGAGGTAGAGAGAATCAAGTTGTGAACGGTTTTACAAATAAGGTTCACTTGCGCCACCTTAAAACATATTCGTGAATACCCATAAGTTCTATTTTAGAAAAAAAAAACGTGATTGACAAGATCGAATGCGTTACAGAATTCTGAGTATATGGCATCAAGTTTCGTAAGTGGTTTTTGTGGTAGTGGGTGGTAAGGGCTTTGTATATTTTTGTCCCGTACCTTCGCTGGTGATGTCTTGTCCAAACTCCGCTCCTATAACTCCGAGCAGCACGACCGCAGTAGTCTGCTTGCGTTTAAGTTCCGCTATGGACGATGGTTTGCGGACTATTTCTTCTTCTTCCTCTTCGAACTCGTCTTCTTGCTAGAAAAGAGAATAAAAACCTAGTTCATTATCAAAATGCAAATTGAAATACATTTGCTAAGAATAAGATTTAAATAAAATGGATTTACCAAAGCAAACGACTAACGGCGAACTCATCGTTATTCAATACCTATAAATAATCATCATCATTCATCTTATCGGCTTTTAAATGGGATATCTCTTTTAAGTTTTTACTTTTAATATTTTTAATTGTTTTTTAGGCAGATAGCACATATTTTCATCATCATAAAGATGGCACTGGGGCCAAGAACATAAGCTCTAGGGTACACCAAAAATGCGGCTTTCTCATTATGGTCTAAGCCGCATTCAAGATTCGAACGAAAAATTGTAAAAAGTGTTTCTTGAGCCATGGCTCAGACTCTGTGCTCTAAGCGAATAGAACATAGAGGCCTAAGCCTTCTTTTATGATACAATTTTTTGAGCAGCAATATGGTGTCTTCCAGCACCTTTTGAATGGATGGAGCTGCTGATCATCGTTAGGCAAATGAAAAATAGAAACACTGATACTACTAAACCGTCACCCAGTATGAAATTGATTAGGTGAGTCTGAAATTTATTTTCTTCTAAGTAGATTAGTTACTTTACATTTATTTTACAAAGCCATTAAATAAGAAATTACCAACAGTGATGGGCGTGGCAGCTATCGACACTAAAAAAAAACGCTGTTGACACTACATAGAAAATTGTCTATTGTACATCTAACAAAATGTCATAAAACGAGAGCAAACCTTTTCAGCAGGTCCTTTGACAACTTGAGGGTTGATGCTCTCGGTGGTGGTGTACAGTGGAAGGTATTGCGCCCAGTTGTCAACTAACGCCTTGCGACCCTTGGGTCCCAGTCTGCAACAAACCAGTTACAGGAAATTACCAATGAAGCTACACTTATACACTAAGAACAAGAAAGAACAAGGAAGAAAGACATGGCAAATATGGTCAGGGCAGATCGACATTGCCCGTTCATTCAGTATTTAAGAGCCATGCTTATGTCGGTGTAGCTTTCTCTATCTGACTGTCTTGTATGAGGTTTTCAGTTTTTCATAAGTATTTACCCCCACGCTCTCCTACATCCGTTGGCAGTATGTATTCTAGATCGGCCTCGGCCTCTTCTTCGTTCCACTTTTCATTGACCGTATGGTGTCGGAAAATAATAGTACCAACCCATCCTTATCCGCGGGTGTCGTAAGGGGCGACTGATGGATTAAGAACTAGAGGATGCGCAGCAGCGTCATTTTGTGTATCGTCCATCTTACATACTGCGGTTCATGGGGCCAGCCGCATAACGCTTACAAGCGTGTTGACTATGACACTTCCTCTTCAAATTGTATCACGCGTTTTCGCCGTAATTCTAGCAGAAACTCACTTTCACTGCAGTTGACATTTCTTATGTTATCTATTGTTGGCAATCACTTGCCATTCATTGCCTATCGTCCAGCGCCGCCTTCAAGTACGAAAGGAGCGCCCTCTCCCTACGAAATTAAGAACTATCATTGGACCAATAGGAAGCAAGTGCGCGCGCCTGCGCCGTAGCTACGCCGTCGTGGAAGGTGGAAGAGGGGCGAGCGCCGCGTGGTCATTCTGCGTTCGCACTTTGAAATAGCTAGTCGTTAAAAAGGACCAAGAGAATAATACTATAAAATAAATAAAAATATTAGTAAAGCTTTCAATTTAATTGTGAATGTAAATATAAAATATTAATAAATAAATAAGTATAACAAAGCGAGGTTTGTACAGTGTTCTTTAATACAAATAAAGTGATTTAGTTCTAACCTAGCTGGTTTACTTTTAGATAATTTTAACATCAGAAGCGGCCCGGACTACGCCTGAAGATATGAATAGAAGGTCTAGATCAAAACGGAGACGCACACGATCGTCAAGTGCGACTAGAACTCCATCCGATTCGCCGCCACATCGAAGACGTTCTAAGGCATCGAGGAAACATGGACGAAAAACGACGTCTCATCGGAGGTCTAGATCGAAGCAAAGGCGTAACCGCTCACCATCTAGCTCGAGCTCGACTACCTCAAGTTCGTCGAGTCGTTCAAGGTCACACCAAAAGTCACGAAAAAGATTGAGGGTAACACGAGAAACTGTAAGTACAAGTTCAACTACTTTACACAACATGATCCCCGAATTTGACCCGCTTACCGATAATGTGCTATCGTGGATAAATGTTATAGAGTCCTATGCGTTAACTTTCACATGGTCCGACAGCACAGTCCGTTATCAGGCTTTAAATAAACTAAAAGGTTCCGCAAAGCTATGGTATGATGCATTGTTACGCAACCATCAGTCCTGGACAAGCTGGTCCTGGAAAGATTGGAAAGGCAAAATTATATCTACCTTCCAAGTAAAGAGGAATATGTTTGAGCTACTAAAGGAAATTGTAGATAAAAAACCCACGGAAAATCAATCCCTTTACGAGTTTTTTTTTCAACAAAAAGCGAAAATTGATAGTCTTCGAGTAAATTTTTCTGAATCCGATATTATTTCAATCATACTCGGTAACATAGCAGATACAAATATAAGTGCGTCCGTAGAAGCAAGTCGCTTTCAGTCGTGCGATGACCTTGCAGCATTTTTGCATAGCCGTGTTTACAAATCAAAAGTCACAAAACCCACGAATATTACTCATTCGAATTCTCGCGATTTTAGCAGTAAGGACGTGAAATCAAACTATCAAATGCATCCGACATCAAGTTTACAATCCTCGACGGTTCCTACACCACAAAACCCTCAGTTACAGAATCCTGCTCAAGTACAAAACCGCAAACCTATCGAGTGTTTTAACTGTGGTGGCAATCATAAACGGATCCACTGTAACGTAAAGTGCGACTTTTGTCATAAAAAAGGGCATACTGAAGCAGTTTGTTACAATAAAAAGAAACAACAGCAAAACAACGTTAAGCCCGAAGTTCAAGAAACTAAGTTCATTTCTTCATCAAATTCAAAAGATAAATTTTATAAAACTGTCGGTTTAAATAAGTTCGATCACGAGGCTTTCATAGATACAGGCAGTAGCTGTTCAATTATCTCAGAACAACTAACAAAGAAGTACAGTTTGGAAACTTGCCCTCTTACGTCCCCTGTGATGTTACAAGGCTTTTCAAAAGACAGCCTAAAATCTGTTTCGTCAGTGGTTAAGGTAGACTTGAGGATTGATTCCATTGTGATTAAGAATGCCGAACTCTTTGTACTGAAGGAGCTGTCAGGTTGTGAAATATTGATAGGAAGGAACGTAACTGAAAGACCGGAAATAATGTACTCGCGAATAGGAAACATGTTGAAGTTTGATTACACGTCTGAATTCGTTCAATTTTGTGAAGCCACAGCCACAATCGAGCCTGAGTTCCAAATCGATACTGATTCCCATCACGCCGAGTTGTTGACTTTATTTAGAAACTATAGAGAATGTAGCAGATGACCGTTGGGATGAGTGTATAAGATTATTACAGCAGGGAATTAATAGCACCTATCATAGTACAATTAAAGCTGTACCCAGTGAAGTAATGCTAGGATACAGACTACTTAGTGATAGTGACAAGCTAGGACCTGAGCCTCATAACGACGATAGTGCCACGGATGTTACGAAATTACGCATATGGGTCGACGAGAACATAAAAGGTAATGCGGAGTCACAAAAACGGAGGTTTGACAGTTCTCGTGTGAAAGCGACACAATACCAAGAAGGTGACTTGGTTCTTACCAAGATTTTGAGCCAAACTAATGACGGCCAAAGTAAAAAACTATTACCTGTGTACAAAGGACCATTTCAAGTGCAGACTGTCTTGGGTCACGACCGATACATTGTTACCGATATGAGAGGAAGCGAAAGGACCAGTAAACTATATACAGGCACAGTTTCTGCAGAAAATATGAAACCCTGGATTCGAATCAATGATTGGCTATCTGATTAAATATAAAAGGTAAAAATTATTCTCAGAGTAAGTATAAGTACTTATATCGTAGCCAGTGTTGGCAAGGCTCGTTATGAAACTTTTATGTTTATTTACAGGAAATTTTTATTATAAATGTACATAAAGCTACCTACATATAAAACAGGAATGAAATAAATGAGTACACATTTTCTCGCTGGGTATGTAAGATCTTTATTTATTTCAGTGTGTGACTTTATCCTATTTATTTTTTACTTAAAATAATGCTGTTCGGTCGGATCTCACGTCCACCAAAAGGCAATAAATTGATACAGGGTTTACCTAAGACTAAAGGTAAATTGACTACATCAATGCTTAATGAAATGCGTCCTAAGACTAAAGGGCAAATTTCTATTTTGGTGGAATGGGACCATGATTGTACCAGAGCATGTCTAAGTCACAATGGTCACCTAAGACTAAAGGGACCGATTCAAACTTAGATATGTAATAAATCTCCCTTACGTCATGATAGGCCGAACGCAGATAGTCTCTAACCATGAAATTATTGTTTCAGTAATACAAAGAACAGTATCCTGTGGATATTGTGGAGCGCCTGGGGGCATGCGCTTTGCAGAATGGCCGTGTTGGCAATCACTTGCCATTCATTGCCTATCGTCCAGCGCCGCCTTCAAGTACGAAAGGAGCGCCCTCTCCCTACGAAATTAAGAACTATCATTGGACCAATAGGAAGCAAGTGCGCGCGCCTGCGCCGTAGCTACGCCGTCGTGGAAGGTGGAAGAGGGGCGAGCGCCGCGTGGTCATTCTGCGTTCGCACTTTGAAATAGCTAGTCGTTAAAAAGGACCAAGAGAATAATACTATAAAATAAATAAAAATATTAGTAAAGCTTTCAATTTAATTGTGAATGTAAATATAAAATATTAATAAATAAATAAGTATAACAAAGCGAGGTTTGTACAGTGTTCTTTAATACAAATAAAGTGATTTAGTTCTAACCTAGCTGGTTTACTTTTAGATAATTTTAACACTATCTTATTCACTTCTATAGAAGAGACATATCGTCAAGTACCGTCGACTTGTTAAGTTGTCAGGACTGGACCATGATGACGTTTCACCCCTGCACTACAGCACTGCGCACTACTGAGCGGTTTATTTATTTCCTTATGTTGTCTGATTCTGGTTTGCCAGTACAGAACATAAATCTATAATCTGGCTCTTTTAGCTCCATACGCCAGTGGCACAAAACGTGTTAAAAGTTGAAGCGCCTTAGGGCCTGTCCGCAGAGCGAATTGTTCCCGCGCGATTTTTATTCGCGCGAATTATATCCCGCGCTTGACATAGAAACAAATCACGATTTTTTTACTGATACTCCTATAGGATACAATGTGTTACAGAATTGCGAGAAAAAAATCGCGCGATTAAAATTCGCTGTGCGGACAGGCCCTTACACTGTCTGCTTTGTTGTGCGATTAGAATTAATAGAGCTTTAAATTTAAAGCTGCTTTGAGTAACTGGCTGTAAATGTTTTTTTTTTTAAATCAATGTCAAACCAGACGACGTAGTAGCGTGGGCAGGCCACCAACAAAGTTGAGCGAGGATCTGGCGAAGATTGAGGGAAGCCGCTGGATGCGAGCAGCGCAGGACCGGTCGTCAACGAGACCTTTAATTGGGGCTTGCGCCCAGAAGTGGCGTCTTTGAGATGAAAATCATAATATGGGGTGCACGTACCTGCCCAGTTCAGCCAATAGCAGCGCTTGCGACGCGTCCCTAACTTCGAGACAGTGGTGTTGCCAACGACGAGCCAACATCTCCACTTGCGGACGTTTGAAGTTCTTCGCACCTGGTAATTAATAAAACACAAAGTGAGAAAAAAACATGGACTTTAGTGTTATTTTATTCAATAAAAATACGAAACCGGAAACAGTATCACAAACATTGCCATTCCGACAACAGTTGCGTAATATTTATATATGCAACTGTCTACAATACGGTAATATAATTTTTTCACCTTTTTGTTAGGTTTGGCAACAAAATTACGTTAATACTATGTTGTATTGGATGCCATCGGCTAATATGCTTGTTTCCAAACCATAAAGGTTTTTTTTTTTGTTTCATTCTTCCTTTCGGAAAGGCAAAGAGTACAAAACCCATACAGCCATGATGTCTTTAATGTCTTTCTTTTTGCTCCCCTCGTAAAGCGATAGTGAACTTTACGAAGGAAAATGTTCGTGACTTTTTGGGACAACACAAACGGGGCTTAAACACGAGATCACTTGAAATCTTCATCAGCTGCGCACTCCGTAGTAAATTTACTGCATAACACACTATCTTCATTATCCACTAAATCACTAAATGCACAAAAAAACAAAATTTCAACTAAGCAGGCAAATGCCCATGTCGAGTTCCCGCCAAAAAGCCTCCAAACCATAAAGGACAACTTCAAAAAAGAATTCATGCACTTATTCACTGAACCCCCCCCATACACAGTATTATACGATGGCTGGCCGAGAGGAATTCGCGCCATTCGCGCTTATTTAATCTGTGAAAAAAAATAACTTTTAATTTATAATTTAACGATAAACATATTGATTTCCATTCAAAATTTGTAAATATGAGTAAAATATTCACGCCGACCGAAATAAGTAACGCAGCGTACGAAACTCAAGAGGACTTTATTGCCAAAAAAGTGGAGGTGTTCTAGTGCTCTAGTACTACGACAAAAGTAAACAAAGGGTAAGTAAGTTATTTTCTTAATGATTTTTATGCTCGTAGAAAAAGTAATGTATGCCACTGATTGCAAACTAGTCATTGTAACATTCGTGCTGTCTATTGTGACATTCGGCTGCGCCTCATGTCACAAACAAGCACTCATGTTACAATGACTATCTTTACCTGACAGTGGCATAAACTACTATTTCACTATACAGCGTGTAAGAAATAGCTTTCAGAAAACTGAAAGGGCGTGATTAGTCAATGATACTGAACAACTATTAGTCATTTAATCTTTCAGGAAATAAAAAAAGCATCTTCATACAAAATTGGAAACTTGATTGGACATAGTTTGTATGGGGAGGCTGAGTTTCATTTACTGAAAGTTGTTCAGTTTCGTTGACTGATCATGTCCTTTTAGTTTTCAGAAAGCTAATTAACACTATCCACTCAAGTCTAGTTAAATTGCATGCGATGTTATTTAGTTTAACATGTGCCTGGAAAAATAAAATAAGTTAGAATGGAGAATAAGTATAAAAATGGTGAGAGAACTCTTGTGTCGGAGGCCAGGATCCTCTTAGCTTCTCTAAGCATGCGTATTAAGTAGGTACTTAACGTTGCTTAGTAAATGTCAAATACGGTGTCAATTGGGACACAGTAGCTTTTTCTTTTCGTATTTCTTCTGACAGTTGTTCAGTTTTATGGGCAGTTTATCCTCCAGGATTTTTATATTGTTACAAATTGCTTGCCGAAAGAGCCTGCTGAGTTTATTTTCAGGGGTGACCACTTTATCAGGCCGAAGTATACCATGTAGCGTGGCCAGGAGTGACCAGCCCTGCTTGATGTAATACTGCTGGGCTTACTGTCAGGGGTGATGATATGATCTAGCCATAAGCGACCACTTTATAAGGCAGAAGTATACTATGAAGCGTGGTTAGGAGTGACCAGCCTTGCTTGATGTAAGACTGCTGGGCTTACTGTCAGGGGTGACCATCTTACCATGAGCGACCACTTTATCAGGTAAAAGCAATGCATGTAGCGTGGCCAGGAGTAACCAGCCCTGCTCGATGTGGGCTTGTTGACTTCAAATGTCAGGGGTGACATCTTACCATGAGCAACCACTTTATCAGGTAGAAGTACAGCATGAATTGTGGCCAGGAGTGACCAGCCCTGCTTGATGTGGGCTTGATAACTTCAAATGTCAGGGGTGACCATCTTACCCAGTCCTAAGGTTGCCTGGAAGAGATTGCTCTAAGCAATAAGGCCACCTTTGCGCGCAATTAGATATAAGGTTTCTTACGCAATTACTCTTAATTTGTGTGCAATAAAGAGTTTCTATCTATCTATCTATCTTACCATGAGCGACCACTTTATCAGGTAGAAGCACAGCATGAAGCGTGACCAGGAGTGACCAGCCCTGCTTAATGTGGGCTTGTTGACTTCAAATGTCAGGGGTGACCATCTTACCATGAGCGACCACTTTATCAGGTAGAAGCACAGCATGAAGCGTGACCAGGAGTGACCAGCCCTGGTTAATGTGGGCTTGTTGACTTCAAATGTTAGGGGTGACCATCTTACCATGAGCGACCACTTTATCAGGTAGAAGCACAGCATGTAGCGTGGCCAGGAGAGACCAGCCCTGCTTGATGTGGGCTTGCTGTGCGGCTAATTGTTCCTCCCGTTCTTCATCTCCAGCCCAAGACGCCTGGCTGCGAGTTGAGGGTCTGAGGAGGAAGAGGAATATTAGTGGCACTTTAAGGTTCCGTACCTCAAAAGGCAAATATGATCACTTTGTTGTCCGTCTGTCAAGACCCTTTTTCTCACGCAGTGGCGTGCTGAGATTTCAGACAGGGTATGCACTAAAATTTTTACCAATTTATGTGAAAAAGATATCCTGCTGTCAGGGAAATTCTCACTGTTTTAAAACTAAATAAAAATAAATGAAAATTAAATAAAAAATAAAAACGCGACCCTAACAGGTCCATAATATCCAAAGATCGATATGATAACTTGCTTTTTTCTTTCCGCTAATTAATAAAATATTAAAATAATTTTACTGATAATTTTTTTTATCAAATCAACGCGCTTGTATTTCTTCTCATTTTTAGGGTTCCGTACCTCAAAAGAAAAAAACGGAACCCTTATAGGATCACTTTGTTGTCCGTCCGTCTGTCTGTCTGTCTGTCTGTCAAGACCCTTTATCTCACGAACGGGTAAAGGTATCAGGTTGAAATTAATACCATATATTAGGATCCATGAACCACACAAGATCTGAAAATTTAAATTTTTCACAACGACGCAATCAAAAGATATGGCATTTTATGTCCTCATCTCCATACATTTATTCAAAAATGATAAACCTACAGGGTACTTCCCGTTGACCTAAAATTATGAAATTTGGCAAGAAGCTAGGTCTCACAGTACAAATAATAGGAAAAGTCTGAAATCATTAAATATTACAACTTTTCTCACAACTAATGGTAACCAATTGTGGTGAGCTCCCGTTTCAAGAACATTCATATAAGAGAGGGGTCAAGTTGGATGGTTGCTGAGGTGATTTTTGTTTTAGTTCTATTTAAAAACGGGAACACTTACAAACTTGAAAATTGGTATGTTTATAGGGCATAGGCTATAAAATAACAACAAATAATAAAATTTGGTCAAGCGCGTGTCGGACTCAAAAAATCTAGCACATTAACTTACTGAAATTTCAACTAATACAATTATGTTTATGTGGTGGTACGGAACCCTCAGTGCGCGAGTCCGACTCGCACTTGCCCGGTTTTTTTTTTCTACAAAACTTCGTCGTAAAACTGCTATGTCGGTTTCATCTGAATATCTATTCACTTTACATTCGGAACACAATGATGGTCAATCTGACTAAACAAGTCGACCCTTTCTATTCAACAACTATGCAATACTTTGACGGCTTCTCAATAATTACTTGTGGTCGAATAACATTATTTCTTAACCTACCACTAACGGCAAGATATTTGTTTTATCTAGACAGCCGCTAGTGGCTGTCTAAACACATCCTGTAAAAAAAAACCGGCCAAGTGCGAGTCGAACTAGCGCCCTAAGGGTTTCGTTCGTACCTATCTACCATATGATACCATACCTTTATTTGTACTGTGAGACCTAGCTTCTTGCCAAATTTCATAATTTTAGGTCAACGGGAAGTACCCTTTGCATAAATGTATGGAGATGAGGACATAAAAAGCCATATCTTTTGATTGCATCGTTGTAAAAAATTTAAATTTTCAGATCTTGTGTGGTTTATGGACCTTAATATTCGTTATCAATTTTAACCTGATACCTCTTGTCTTTCGTCAGAAAAATGGTCTTGACAGACAGACAGACAGACAGACGGACAACAAAGTGATCCTATAAGGGTTCCGTTTTTTTATTTTGAAGTACGGAACCCTAAAAAGGACTGCCGGCAGAAGTGAAAACTTAAACATCAACGTTGTGCATTTTTGAATATTTTCGAATGGTTAGGGAATAATTTCGCACGAATTGTTTTATTTATCAGTATAAAAGTACATACAATATTCATTTATTGCGCTATCATAGACAAACATGAGAATTTATATTACATATAGACAATCATCGTCAGATCTGACGCGCCGGTAAAAAGTTTTCACTTCAAAACATAAGACGCGACACCTGACGTGAGTTTAACATTTTTTACCCATCTAAAAAAGTACCAAGCGCCGCTAAAGAAGTTTACACTTCAAAAAAAGGACGGGTTGCACTCCGGGAGTGCCGGCAAAAGTGTAAACTTGCATTTTTGAATATTATGCTTTTTGTAAGGGTCAATCGCGCCATTAGTCTAGGCAACGAAGCGGATCGTTGTATGAAGACCCCCGCATTAATTCCTCAGTCGATGAAACTTTGCTGGGGTGTTATACTATATTAGAAAAAGCTTCTATAAAAAAAAACCGGTACTTTTAATTTTTTCATACATTTTTTGTAATTTTTGTACGGAAAAATTAAAAGTACCGATTTTTTTGGGTTTTTAGGGTTCCGTACCTCAAAATAAAAAAACGGAACCCTGATAGGATCACTTTGTTGTCCGTCTGTCTGTCAAGACCCTTTTTCTCACGAACAAGAAGAGGTATCAGGTTGAAATTGATAACAAATATTAAGGTCCATAAACCACACAAGATCTGAAAATTTCAATTTTTTACAACGACGCAATCAAAAGATATGGCTTTTTATGTCCTCATCTCCATACATTTATGCAAAAAAGCAAAACCTACAGGGTACTTCCCGTTGACCTAAAATTATGAAATTTGGCAAGAAGCTAGGTTTCACAGTACAAATAAAGGGAAAACTCTAAAATCATTAATAATTTAAAATTTTCTCATAACTAATAGTAACCAATTAAGGTGAGCTCCCGTTTCAAGAACTTTTCTATAAAAGAGGGGTCAAGTTGGATGGTCGTGGAGTTTTTAAAATCAAAGAGCAAAAGCTTTCAGTATATCATATCGTAGATAGGTACGGAACTCTTAGGGCACGAGTCCGACTCGCTTGGCCGGTTTTTTTCTAAGATAGTTGGTAGCTATTGGCTCTGACCTGCGTAACTTCCTGGCTACTTCCTGTTCGGGCACGAAGCTGGCTTGACTCATAGACATCAGGGTGTTGGCTAGAGCGACGATGGCGAGCAGATGGTTCGTAGTCAGGGTTGTCGACAGCTCCCAGTGAATCTTAGATGTGAACAGTCTGAAAAGTAATACAAGAATTGATTAGAAAATGATAAAGGTATAGCGCGTTCTGTCTATGACGGCTATTTTCTGCTCATGGGTGACAGGCGGAGAGCCAATGAACGATTCGCTCGCCTCCCCCCACCTGCCGCGCTCACCCCCGCAACCAGTTTTTTGACTTCTGCGTATTAACGGTCATAGACAGTTATTTTGTACGCCATATAGTTTGGGCTTTTGTGCACAGGCCATCTGGTGAAGTACCACCCTCTTGTCTTTTGCTTCCGTAAAGCAGCAGAGTTTGCACTGCTATGTTTCAGTTCGAAGGGTAATCCCTTACCCAGTGAAATTACCGGCACATGAGACATACCATCTTAGTTCTCGGGGTGGGTAACGCGCTTTGCTGTCTTGATAGTATCAAAATCCTATACTATTTAACGAGCAATATTTGTATATATATAAATATATATATTTGTAATCGGTTTCTCGAAAACGGCTCTAACGATTTCGATTAAATTTACCATACGGGGGTTTTTGAGGGCAAAAAATCGATCTAGCTAGGTCTTATGTCTGGGAAAATTCGTTTTTGAGCATTAAGTAAATTCCACGTTTTAGACAGAAACTTACAGCGCCATCTGTTGGCGAGAAGCATAGCTTGCTCCCCGATTATGTTTACAGGTAGAACCGGCTATTTTAGAGCGAAGCTCGGTCACCCAGGTACTATTTCACTAATAAGACAGTGGGTGTCATGGGCGGTGGTGACCAGTAACTAACTCATCTTACCTAGTCACTTGTTCCTGCCGAAGCAACTCGGGCGGTAACGACGAGGTCAGAAGCAGTGCGCCAGCTTGAGGTCTCAAGTCAACCACATGACCTAACTTAGCTGTGACTTAGGAATGTGACGTGATCAGATGATTCATCTTACCTAGTCAGTTGTTCCTGCCGAAGCAACTCGGGCGGTAACGACGGGGTCAGAAGCAGGGCGCCAGCTTGAGTTCCCAAGTCAACCACATGACCTAACTTAGCTGTGACTTAGGAATGTGACGTGATCGGATGATTCATCTTACCTAGTCAGTTGTTCCTGCCGAAGCAACTCTGGCGGTAACGACGGGGTGAGAAGCAGTTTATCAGCTGGAGTTCCCAGGTCAGCCACATGACTAAGCCTGGTTGGAAGTTGCACTGCCATATGACCGTGACGAGACACCACGCCGAAACAAACTGGGACCTGTAACATAATAGCGTAGATAGAGAAGGATATATCTTCTGTTTCATTCGCACCAGAAGGACAGAAAAATAGCTGATATGCTTGCGAAAAAAAACCGGCCAAGTGCGAGTCGGACCCGCGCCCTAAGTGTTCCGTACCTATCTACCATATGATATACTAAAAACTTTTGCTCTTTGATTTTAAAAACACCGCGACCATCCAACTTGACCCCTCTTTTATAGAAAAGTTCTTGAAACGGGAGCTCACCTTAATTGGTTACTATTAGTTGTGAGAAAATTTGAAATATTTAATTATTTTAGACTTTTCCCTTTATTTGTACTGTGAGACCTAGCTTCTTGCCAAATTTCATAATTTTAGGTCAACGGGAAGTACCCTGTAGGTTTTGCATTTTCGCATAAATGTATGGAGGTGAGGACATAAAAAACCATATCTTTTGATTGCGTCGTTGTAAAAAATTGAAATTTTCAGATCTTGTGTGGTTTATGGACCTTAATATTCCTTATCAATTTCAACCTCATACCTCTTCTCGTTCGTGAGAAAAAGGGTCACAGACAGACAGACAGACGGACAACAAAGTGATCCTATAAGGGTTCCGTTTTTACTTTCGAGCGGAGCGACAAAGGTATTGTACGAGTATTCGTGAAAAAAAAAAGGTTTTTAAAATTTTTCTAAAAAATGTGTTCTATATCACTTATACATCATAAAAAACAAGTCTCCCAAAAATGTCCGTCTGTCGGTCGGTCCGTCGATCGGTCGGTCCGTCGGTCGGTCAGTCCGTCGGTCGGTCGGTCCGTCGGTCGGTCTGTCCGTCACGCTTTGGCCTAGCGGCTAAACGAATGGTCCGATTGACACCATATTTGGAATTTAGGAGTTTTATGCAAATCCATCGAAAAGTTCTAAGTGGTTTCTGGCTGGCTCTCATTTTGAGGGTAGCTGTCATACAACGAAAATGATAAATTGTAATTTTCTTAAAAACGGCTCATAGAATCTTGATGAAACTTTGCATGTAAGATATCTTGCGCCAGTATCAAATGATCTGTGTAATTTCATATAAGGGGTGTTCCTGTACCACCAAATCGTAAATATGTGATTTACCCAAAATTGGTTCCATTAAGTTTATTAAAATTTTCTATAATATTACTCCTGGATTGGTTGTCTACCTGACTGGATATTCTTTATGATTCTTTGAATAAAATTTAGTACACATGGTGTACCAAAAACTGAAAGGGCTTGCTCAGTGGACTAAACTGAACAAAATCCATAAGGAACATGTGTTGGGAAATTAAAAAAATCTCCATGCAAGTATCCTACAGTCGTATCTATTGATCTTTGAAAATTCATATAAAGGGTGTTCCAGTACTACCAAAAGATAAACATGTGATTTACTCGAAATCGTTTGATGTTTGTTTGTTTTAATGTTTGACAATTTGAATTCTCAATTGATCTGTAAACTCGTATTTCATTCGAATATTTTCTTGGAAAAACGTAAATAAAAGTTTGTATTTCCATACTTTGTGTATGGCATTACAAATTTAAGTTTGCGGTTGATAGTTTTTCCTTGAGTATTGCGAGAAAGTAAGTGCAGTGCTGCTGTACCATTTATTTACTTTCGAGCGGAGCGAGAAAGGTATTGTATTCGTGAAAAAAAAAAAAAGTTTTTCTAATTTTCTCAAACATGTGTTCTGTATCACTTATCTACACTAATATTATCTGTATTCATAGAAATTACTTAAACATGTTAATTATTTTTGGTTGTACATGAATAAATGATTTATTTATTTTATTTTATTTATTATAAAGAGGAAAGATTTGTACCTATTTGTACATACATACATACATAACATCACGCCTCTTTCCCGTTGGGGTAGGCAGAGACCACAGTCCTCCACCTGCTACGATCTTACCTATTTGTGTATGTTTGTAATGAATAGGCTCCGAAACTACTGGACCGATTTGAAAAATTCTTTCACCATTAGAAACCTGCATTATCCGGGATGAACATAGGCTATAAAATATTTAAAAAAAAGTTAGGGTTCCGTATGAAAACTTTGATAATGTAACCCAAGGTGTGAAAAAAATACTAAATAGCATCCTTATATCGAGTACGCTGCCGAAACTATTAACAATAGAGCAAAGTAATGTATTACAGAATTATAGAAGCCATCAATATCTACAAAAAAGTCCGCGATATCATATGTCTAACTATTACGAGGGCCACACCGAAATGATCGGGAATAGAAAAAAGTACAAAAATAATACAACAATATTTACTTTCATTGTTTTTCGAAGTATTCTCCGTGACAATCGATGCACTTTTGCATTCTATCAAACCAATTATTATAACAGTAATTCCAGTCTGAAGTGGATATAGTCGAAACGGCCGATTTGTAAGCTTCGACTGCCTCTTCTGGGCCTTGAAATCGTTGACCACGTAGCATATCTTTAATTCTTGGGAATGTAAAATAATCATTGGGGCTCAAGTCAGGGCTATACGGTGGATGGTCCATTAACTCCACGTTTTCCTGATTTAAAAACTCGATCGTTTTGCGAGCGGTATGTGAGCTCGCATTATCCTGGTGAAGAATGATGCGACGATTCGGATTAATTTTACGTAGTTCTCTTATGACTTCCGGCAAACAAACTATTGTGTACCAATCAGCAGTAACCGTTCTGCGTTCTTGTAAAGGAATCGTAGCCACATGACCAGTTTTCGATACAAACGAAGCGACCATTTTTATCGACACGCTACGAGACCGGACAACTTTTGTTGGCTTGACCTCGCCTTCGAAGACCCAAACAGCCGATTGATGTTTTCTTACGGGCTCATATGAATAAATCCACGATTCATCACCAGAGACGATATTGTAAACTGCATTTGAGCTCCCTCTATTGAACCGTTGCAGAGTAGACCGACACCAATTAACACGAGCCGACTTTTGTTCCTCGGTCAAACGATGGGGCACCCAGCGGGAAACTAACTTCTTGACACCCAGTTCATCATGTAAAATAGTTTGAATCGCTGTCATACCAATGCTGAGAGAAGCCCGAATCTGCTCGTATGTCACATGTCTATCTTCTTTTATTAATTGGCGCACAGCATCGATGTTATCTTGTGTTACCGCTGTTTTTGGTCGACCAGTAGAAGGAACTGTCGTGAGAGAGGAACGTCCACGACGAAACTCAGAATACCAACGATATATAGTCGTTTTACTGGGTGCTTCAAGTTCATAAACAGAAACAAGCTCGGCGAGACATTGTTCTTGAGATAAACCTCGACGAAGTTGTGAAAAATTATGGCACGGAAATGTTCCCGCGTAAGCTCCATTTTCCCCACTGACTTGTCAAATTCAAATGGCTACTACTCTTTTCTTTTTTACTTTTTTTAAAATTCAAAAATGGAATTGTGTTTTAAATAATACTACATGTCATTAACCAAAAAGGTTTTAATCTAATTTATTCCTGAGTATTCTATTCCCGATCTTTTCGGTTTGGCCCTCGTACAGCTATGTCACAATAACTACTTTTTCATGTTAAAATATGTAATAGTAACGCCGGTACAAACTATACAGGGTGTCCCAGGAAATACTGTCAAGCGGTGGTCCAGAGGTGGACCACCCCTTGGGCTACCCGAATCACCCCCATGTATGTTCCGCGGTTATTTGTAGTTTTCGAGTTATAAATTATTTTATTAATTTTTAAAATTTTCTGCCGAAGGAAATTTAAAAATTCATATCTTTTTTTTTACTTAACATTTTTCCCATTTTCTTTTTGTGTCATGATTGCCTTGAATGTTACTTTCATACATAAAATAATAAACCTCCTAACATTCCTACTTGTTACTCAAAAAGTATGGTAAATAAAATTTTCAAACAATTTAATGGGCCGATTAAAATTTTGATCATCAATTTAAAAATACAAAAAGGATGTTCCATAGATTGTGGCTGGTTTCAAAAACTTTTCAAGTCTCTAGGCTACCCAAAACATAAAAAAATTTGGTGCTTAATGGGGTATTTTTCGCTGAAATTGGCGTTTAAAAGTTGAGAGGGAAAAAACTCTAAATGTTAATTTAGGCTCCAAATAAATAATTTGCCTATTTTGGTGATTCCTATTGCAAATTATGACGGTGGTAGGGATTCTGTACAAAGTCCGTCTGGAAAAGTACCGCCTTTTGCCTGTTACTATCGTAAAACAGCAGTATTTGCACTATTGTGTTTCGGTAGAAGTTTAAGACAGCTGTTAAAATTTCAGGCACATGAGCGATTCTATTTTATTTCTTAGGGTGGGCCTTTAGGATTTGGTTGTTTTTTCCGTAAGAATGACTAATTGATGGGGTATTTTGAAAGTATTTTAGTACTTAAAATGGTATTTTTCGATGAAATTGGCGTTCAAAAGATGCTAGGGAAAAACCTGAATCTTAATTTAGGTTTAAAATAATAAATTTTACATTTTTCGTTATTCTTGTGGCAACTTTGAAGGTGGTGGGGCTATTCTGTAAAGTCTCTCTCACAATTATCAAAATTTGCCAAAAGAATACTTAGGTAACTAAAGTTAATAATTTTTTTTTTTTTACCTAAATAATTAAGATTCATATTTTTCTCTAACATGTTTTGAACGCTAATTTTAGCGAAAAATACCATTAAAGGTAATAAAATACCATTTTAAGTACTAAAATACTTTCAAAATACCCCATCAATTAGTCATTCTTACGGAAAAAACAACCAAATCCTAAAGGCCCACCCTAAGAAATAAAATAGAATCGCTCATGTGCCTGAAATTTTAACAGCTGTCTTAAACTTCTACCGAAACACAATAGTGCAAATACTGCTGTTTTACGATAGTAACAGGCAAAAGGCGGTACTTTTCCAGACGGACTTTGTACAGAATCCCTACCACCGTCATAATTTGCAATAGGAATCACCAAAATAGGCAAATTATTTATTTGGAGCCTAAATTAACATTTAGAGTTTTTTCCCTCTCAACTTTTAAACGCCAATTTCAGCGAAAAATACCCCATTAAGCACCAAATTTTTTTATGTTTTGGGTAGCCTAGAGACTTGAAAAGTTTTTGAAACCAGCCACAATCTATGGAACATCCTTTTTGTATTTTTAAATTGATGATCAAAATTTTAATCGGCCCATTAAATTGTTTGAAAATTTTATTTACCATACTTTTTGAGTAACAAGTAGGAATGTTAGGAGGTTTATTATTTTATGTATGAAAGTAACATTCAAGGCAATCATGACACAAAAAGAAAATGGGAAAAATGTTAAGTAAAAAAAAAGATATGAATTTTTAAATTTCCTTCGGCAGAAAATTTTAAAAATTAATAAAATAATTTATAACTCGAAAACTACAAATAACCGCGGAACATACATGGGGGTGATTCGGGTAGCCCAAGGGGTGGTCCACCTCTGGACCACCGCTTGACAGTATTTCCTGGGACACCCTGTATAGGCCACATTATTCGTACCTATTAATCCTTATCCAAATAAATGATTTCGTATTCAAGGCTATGTCAGTACCTGTAAATAACTTTTTGAATTATTCAAATCGGACATACCATTCAAAAGTTATCATGAGTGTAATCGTTATCAAAATTTAAATTAAAGAAACAGCGCCCTAATGGTTTTATATACAACAGAGAATAGACACGAAAAATTTGACTAGTCAAGTGCGTGTCGTTCCGTGTGGTAGCGGCAAAGAATAGTGCCAACCCATCTCAACCTGTAGGTGTCGTAAGAGGCGACTAAGGGTTTACAAACCGGAAGATGGGCAGCGACATCTTTCCGTGTATCGCACCATCTTACATACTGCGGTCACCAACAACCGCGGTCCATGGTGCCAGCCTTAATGCTAACAAGCGTGGTGACTAAGATACTTCCCCTCCACATTCTTCTAGCAAGGGCTCGAATTCTGGAGGGAGCTCCCTGTCCTGTAGTGGACGTATTATGGGATGTTATGATGGTTTTGATGAAGTGCGTGTCGGCTCGAGCGAATTTAATGCACTTCTGCGTGACTAAGATGGTATGACTGCCCATAACTAGGACAGTATTTTTACCTTAGTGGTACGGAACCCTCGGTGGGAGTCCAACTTGAGCTTGGCTGGTTTCTTTAGTAACCCCCGATGCAACAAGAACCTATATCTACCCGTGCGAAGCCGGGGCGAACCGCTAGTACATCATAAAAAACAAGTCTCCCAAAAATGTCCGTCCGTCCGGTCCGTCGGTCGGTCTGTCCGTCACGCTTTGAGCTAGCGGCGAAAAGAATGGTCTGATTGACACCATGTTTGGAATTTAGGAGTTTTATGCAAATCCATCGAAGGGTTCCAAGTGGTTTCTAGCTGGCTCTCATTTTGAGGGTAGCTGTCATACAAGGAAAAAGAAAAATTGAAATTTTCTCAAAAACGGCTCATAGAATCTTGATGAAACTTTGCATGACCAAGCATATCCATGTAAGATATCTTGCGCCAGTATCAATTGATCTGTGTAATTTCATATAAGGGGTGTTCCTGTACCACCAAATCGTAAATATGTGATGTACCCAAAATTGGTTCCACTGAGTTTATTAAAATTTTCTATAATATTAATCCTGGATTGGTGTTCTACCTGACTTTTTTGTGAATAAAATTTAGTACACAGGGTGTACCAAAAACTGAAAGGGCTTGCTCAGTAGACTAAACTGAACAATTATCCATAAATAAGGAACATGTGTTGGGAAATTAACACAATCTACGGTAGTATCCATTGATCTGTCAAAATTTATAAAAAGGTTGTTCCAGTACTACTAAAAGTTAAACATGTTATTTACTTGAAATCGTTTGAGGTCTGTTTGTTTTAATGGTTGACAATTTGAATTCTAAACTGATCTATATATTTCATTCGAACATTTTTTTGGAAAAACGTAAATAAAAGTTTGTATTTTGTGGTTGACAGTTTTTTCTTGAATATTGCGAGAAAGTAAGTAGAGAAAGTAAGTAGTAAACTGAAGATGTATTACTTGCTAAACCAGCCGGGATGTAAAACTTAGAACTTAAGCTTTATATCTGTATTTAAAATAGTAGTAAGACGACCCGTTAGCGCAGATAAACCCAAGAAGTTTGCGTACTAACGATGTCCACTATATTTTTGTAATTTAATGCATAATAAATAATAAAAAAAAAAGTGCAGTGCTGCTGTACCATTTATTTTATTTTGAGGTACGGAACCCTAAAAAGAGGCAGAGCTTGAAATAGTCTGTCTCTTTCTGCGTGTCACTTATCATACTACGGCCACACCTCGGACACTGCATACATTGAGCGCGAATTTGAAATTTGAAACTGGAAGGTCGCGTAGGCAAGCATACTCAGTACAAAAGACTCTCAAAAGGACCACGAGAATCGCGCGGCCGGTGCGCGCGGGGGTGCGGGGCGGATTGCGGGCGGGGGGCGGTGAGTGTCCGTTCTGTATGATAGTACTCAAAATTCAAAAAATTCAAATTCAAAAATTTATTTATTTCCAGCTAAGTAAGTAGGTGTTCTTACAACTAATTAAATGGTAGGTTGGTACTTACTTACGGTTGGTACGTACTATTACTTTATTCTGTGCTACGACACACCATGAACCTATGATGTTTTCTTTTCTTTTCACGGAGGAAGCGATAAAGAAACAAAAGAAATAGGAAGGAATGAAGAAGAAAGAAAGGAAAGAAGGACAAAAGGAAGAGAGAAATTAAGAACAATAGGGCGTATAAATCCAAGCTTGGACTCGCAGAATCTGTCCAGGTCAGGATCCAGTCCCCACGCATGGAGTAAGGAGATGAGGATTTGAGCTATCTCCATCGTGTGCGTGAGGAGTAAGAAGACAATATAATTGTTTTTGTTTGTTGTCAAAGGTCAAATCTGAAAAGTAGAAGAGAAAGGAATAAAGAAGAAAGACTAAAATAGGTATTAATGAAGTACGAAAGGCAGGAGAAGGAAGAGCAAAAGAAAGAGGAAAAGGAAGAAAGTAATAACATACTATAGAGAAGAAAATAGGAGAAGAAATGAAGAAAAGAAAGAAGAAGTAATTACCAAAGGAAGAAAGTAACCACAAACCATATACCTGAGCTATCTCCATCGTGAGCGTTGGTTCCGCTAGGGAAATGTGTTTAGGACGTGAGGAGTAATTTTAGAAAATTGTTTAAGTTGAAAGGTAAGAGGAAGTGAAAGGAGGAAGGAATGAAAAGAAATAAAGAGAGATATGAAGGAATGAAGAAAGGAAGGACGAAAGAAAGAAAATAATAACAAACCATAGGGCGTAAGAGTCCAAGTTTAGACTCGCAGACTCTGTCCAGGTCAGGATCGAGTCCCCACGCGTGGAGTAAGGAGATGAGGATCTGAGCTATCTCCATCGTGTGCGGTGGTTCCGCCAGGGACATGTCTTTCGGGCGAGGGCGCTTGCTATTACCGTGCTGTGGGGAGCCATCGTCTGGAACAACAGAAAAAATTATGTGAATGTTTATAAAATACGAGGGCCAAACCGAAAAGATCGGGAATAGAATACTCAGGAATAAATTAGATTAAAACCTTTTTGGTTTATGACATGTAGTATTATTTCAAACACAATTCCATTTTTGAATTTATTAAAAAGTAAAACAGAAAAGAGTAGTAGCCATTTGAATTTGACAAGTCAGTGGGGTAAATGGAGCTTACGCGGGAACATTTCCGTGCCATAATTTTTCACAACTTTCGTCGAGGTTTATCTCAAGAACAATGTCTCGCCGAGCTTGTTTCTGTTTATGAACTTGAAGCACCCAGTAAAACGACTATATATCGTTGGTATTCTGAGTTTCGTCGTGGACGTTCCTCTCTCGCGACAGTTCCTTCTACTGGTCGTCCAAAAACAGCGGTAACACAAGATAACATCGATGCTGTGCGCCAATTAATAAAAGAAGTGACATACGAGCAGATTCGGGCTTCTCTCAGCATTGGTATGACAGCGATTCAAACTATTTTACATGATGAACTAGGTGTCAAGAAGTTAGTTTCCCGCTGGGTGCCCCATCGTTTGACCGAGGAACAAAAGTCGGCTCGTGTTAATTGGTGTCGGTCTACTCTGCAACGGTTCAATAGAGGGAGCTCAAATGCAGTTTACAATATCGTCTCTGGTGATGAATCGTGGATTTATTCATATGAGCCCGAAAGAAAACATCAATCGGCTGTTTGGGTCTTCGAAGGCGAGGTCAAGCCAACAAAAGTTGTCCGCTCTCGTAGCGTGTCGAAAAAAATGGTCGCTTCGTTTGTATCGAAAACTGGTCATGTGGCTACGATTCCTTTACAAGAACGCAGAACGGTTACTGCTGATTGGTACACAATAGTTTGTTTGCCGGAAGTCATAAGAGAACTTCGTAAAATTAATCTGAATCGTCGCATCATTCTTCACCAGGATAATGCGAGCTAACATACCGCTCGCAAAACGATCGCGTTTTTAAATCAGGAAAACGTGGAGTTAATGGACCATCCACCGTATAGCCCTGACTTGAGCCCCAATGATTATTTTACATTCCCAAGAATTAAAGATATGCTACGTGGTCAACGATTTCAAGGCCCAGAAGAGGCAGTCGAAGCTTACAAATCGGCCGTTTCGACTATATCCACTTCAGACTGGAATTACTGTTATAATAATTGGTTTGATAGAATGCAAAAGTGCATCGATTGTCACGGAGAATACTTCGAAAAACAATGAAAGTAAATATTGTTGTATTATTTTTGTACTTTTTTCTATTCTATCATTTCGGTGTGGCCCTCGGTACAAGGTTACGGATTCGCCGTTTAAAATTATGTATTTTCATATCTTTTGTTTGAGTGAACCAATGGCGATGAAATAAATCTTATAAATTTCACAGATGTAAGCGGAATGTATTACCGAAAACCCCGTTTGCATCAGCTCAGTAATTTGTGAGTTATTGTCGCACAAACAAACAGACCAACAAAAAAAAAATCCTCTAAATGGCTCTTAATACCTTCCTGCAACCCTCAAAATCATATTTTTGCTGTTGAAAAGACACACAGATACAACAAATACGACAATTTGAGATACTGAAATATACACAAGATTCCAAAACTTTGTAATTTTATTAATAAGAGGTGGAGGTAAGTAACTTCATTTCGAAGATGGCACCCCATGATGATGATGATGATGGAGGTAAGTGAAACGACGGGGGAAATGAAATACTTTTCAATACATTTGCTCGAAAAACGTACTTACAAGGACGTAAACATTGCTCGTAAGTAGTTACTTACCGAACTAGTGCGGTAAGTAAAAGAAGTATAATACTAAGGAGTTTTTACACTCTGATCATAAAATTATTTTGTAAAAATACTACAGTGGTGACTTTTTACTTGGGTAAAGACTGCCTACCTATATAAAAATAAAATGGAGAGTACCAGGAGAACATAAATCGACAAGAGGCTGACAGTACCCATGGTTGGTTCCTTTACCAAGTGTATTACTTATACCTGTTTTCTCACAAATGTATCGAAAAACGTCGTAAGATACACGTCCGTAAGGGTAATGACAAACTCGTGCCGATGGTAAACCCTCGACTTCGTCTCGGGCTTACAAAACGTCAACTCGTTTGTAATAACCCTACTTACGGAACTTGTATCTTAAACTACTATTACTATTGGAGTTTAACTTAACTGTGAAGTTGTGAGACGATAAAACAGGAATGATGAGTTTATGTTCTACATATAGGTCGCTACGATCATTCAACATGCCAACAAATAAAAATATGAGAAGAAAATGAAAAGATAGGACAACTTCGTTTCCCTTCCTCCAAATAATAAAGTAGTATGTTTCACTTACCCCATTTGATCTTATCTCAAATCAAATATTTAATAAGAGATTACAAAAATGTAATCACAAACATATTTAATGTAGGTACCATAAAATGTATTGATTGATTACGAAATAAATTACTAATACAATTCAATCTTACGAAAACTTCGAATCAAATCAATCAAACCCGATTAGAGATACCACAGACAAAAAACACAATTAAAAAACTCAGCAGGCGTCTACTGGCCATATGTAGGCGATGTAGTTCAAGACAAGATCAATATTAATATAAGGTCTTGATAATAAATGCAACAGGACTGACATTGTGAGAATTGTGACCCTTTATGTGTAGCATATCATCTTAACCGAACAAAATAGTTGTGTGAAATGGAGCGATTCTATTAGTTGCCAGCTCACAGGTTATAAATCCCAATTGCCGAAAATCTTCCACCAGGACATGATCTTCCCTGGCGCATATGTATATCACTTAATAGACTGCGGTCGGGCGCTGGCAGGTGCGCAGAAGTCGGAGAACTCAAGAAGTAGGACTTCTTTGATAACGACAAATGAAGTGCGGCATTTTGCAATCTATGTCACACTTGCTTTCGTGCCCTACCTCCTCAGCTTCTTGCACCCGGGAGGACCTTTTTGAAGGCAACCAAAGAGCTATTGATGTAGCCACATGAAAATAAGAAGAACAAGGTTAGCTGACACTATAGAACTGTGCTAGGGTAGCTAGAGTAGGTAATGAGCTGGAAAAAATTCAAACAGATAGCTCCAACCTGCTCTTTGCTAAGCTAAGAAAATGGAGCAATCCCATTGGTTAGTATTTTCCATTTCTTCAGCTCATAGCCACATTTGACAAGCCCGTTGGTGTGGTTGGTAGTGAGCCTGCCTCTCACACCGTGGGCCGCGGGTTCGATCCCCGCCCAGGGCAAACATTTGTGTGATGAACACAAGTGTTTGTTGTTTGTCTGGGTGTTATTTATCTATTTATATATGTATATCAGTCTCTGGTACCCGTAGTACAGGCTTTGCCTAGTTTGGGATCAGATGACCTTGTGTGAAATGTCCCCCAATATTTATAGTAAAGTAAAAGTACTATCATACAGAACGGACACTCTCCGCCCCCCGCCCGCAATCTACCCCGCACCCCCGCGCGCACCCATCCGCGAGTTTCTCTTAGTCCTTCTGAGGGTCTTTTGTACTGAATATGCGAGCCTACTCGACCTTCCAATTTTAAATTCCAAACTCGCGCTTGACGGTGCACGGATACATCTAAATAGGTTTTGTTGCACCGTTTAGTATATAAATCTGTATTTTTATTGTTATAATAATAAAATAAATAAAAAATTAAATGTGTTGTGTCCAGGGTGTGTCATAGGTTAGTACCCCTACCCATAGGTCCCATAGCTCTGATAGAAATGCACTCTTAGGTGCATTAGGTGGTGTGGTCTAGTAGTCCGTCAAGTGATCCGGAGGTTCCGTGTACGATTCCCGGTGGACACTGTCGAACAAAAATCCCTCTGTGTGACCTCTCCAGTTTGGTTAGGACATTGCAGGATGAATCATGTAATTGTCCGAAAAGTTAGACGATTCTTGCTTCGGAAGGCACGTTAAGCCGTTGGTCCGGACTACTAACTACCGATGTAGTCGTTAATAGCCATGTCAGAGGTATTTGGCAGCTGTCGACTTCTGTCGGCATACACGACAGGTGGAATTTACTTTTTCATCTCATCTATTCGAAAATTGCTGAACGGTTCGTCAATAAAGGCGAACAAAATAGCTGTTTTCTCCAAGAGACTTTCGTAGCGGGTAAAAATGGGATTTAAAATTAGAATATGAATTTAGGTCCACCATAGGGATATTTTAGGTCAACCATAGAGGTCGAACCAAAATATTGTATGAAAAATGATACTGGCCGGTTGTACTATTAAAATTATTATGAATATAAAAAAAGAAATATGCTTGAAATGTAAACAAGAGTACCAACCAAAGAGGTTATGTTCCTAATTGATACAAAAATGTCAATAACATTTTCAGTTGTTACAAACAAGTAATAATATTGTAATGCTATTTTATATTTAAAATAATGACTAGTGTGTGTCTCAATGAGCCTCTTATTCTTTTCTCATAGAGGGAGATGAAAAGTAGAGTGTATTACGCGGCTGCAAAAGTATTTATACCTTGGGCGACCTATTGAATCCCTCGCTACGTTCAGGATTTTACTTTAGAATCCCTCGCTATGCTCGGGATTTTACTCAAGAATCCTTTACTTCGCTCTGGATTCAAAATAGCGCCCTCGCCCTAAAAATATTATTTTACAGCCTTGTGATACAATCTACTATTTACTCGGGTAAACATTTTGCCTTCCCATACAAAATGAGTCGATCACGTGACCACTTTAATTAATATGGAGTCGAAAATTTTTTTTTGAGTAAAAAGTTTTTTATTCGGGAAATCACTTGGCTTCGGGGAAAAACCAATTAAATATCACGCTGTATAATCGTAAATTAAATAAAGACTACCCACCCACCACGTCGCGGACCCCTTGATAATACAGAAAGCCCTACGCATGACGCATGGATGACGGAAGCGAGACACAAGCAGGTTGTTAAATGTCAAGGTGCTTTTACAGAGCAAGTTACTTTTTAGTAGGGCTTGCGGTTAGGTACACTCAACAGCACGTCAGTAGAAACACTTTTGGACCTTATGGCGTGGTAATAGAGTTGAAAAAGTTTCTACCGACGAGCGGTTGACCGTACGCCCCTCTACGCACGCACGCTATCGCGTTTATCCAGCAAAATTACGAGAGATTGTAAACAAAAATAATATGTAATACTTAGCCGTTGTTCTTTTTAGATCGATGGACAAGATTTTATTTCTATGTAAAACTTTTTAATAGAATCCACCTAAATTTACCCCATTTATTTATTTTCATTGACGTCCAATGGTTTTTTAGTTTCTTTTACAATTAAAATTTTAGGTAGATTTATAAATATCGTGTCTTACGATATCATATTTAACTGAATTAACATTTAATGCTTTGCAAAACTATATTTTAACTGAGCTATTATTTAAATGAAATCATTTCTAGAAGATCGAAAAATACTCCAGGGGCCTGTGACAGTTTTTACCTTTATTTATTGAATTGATAAAATATCTGGTTTTAAAAATTGGTGTAAGACCTTCTAATGGCTTTTTCCGGGGGCTAAATGGAACAACCATCTACGACTTTTGAAAATTCTAAGAAAAAAAATTGTCTCCATACAAAGTGATGACCTGATCTAGACCTAATAACGGTGTTCACATGACACCAACAACCAACGGATAAACGTACCTTCTGAAGCAGGTACAAGTTGTACCTGCTTCAGAAGGTACGTTGTTGTTGTTGTGACCACTAATAGTACAACTATAGAGTTGTACCGTACAACTCTATAGTTGTACTATTAGTGGTCACCTATCCGGTTTACGTAAAGACTCGAGGTCGCTTAACAATTGCTATGGGAAAATGAGCATTATGAACCACCGCCACTGATACGGCCTATGGTACTAAGGCGTAATATTAGATCCAGGTATTACTTGAAGGTTAAATATTGATCTAGACTTGTCGCACCCATATTACTCAAAGCACAGAATAAAGTAATACCTAGTAAAATTACGAATTAAAATTTTCAAGGCATTTTGTTGAATGCTAAGGCCTATGAAATTGCCGTTTTGTATGGCGAATTTTAGGTAAACAAAATTTTCAGTACTAAGATCTTTGCATTTTTCTTAGGAATTATAAATCCAATTTTATTAAGCATTATTGGGAAGACATTATGCTAACAGAAGCTTAAATTTAATTTTTAAGAAATATTATCTGTATAAAAATATAACAAATCTAATGATGAAATGGGACGACATTTAAGACGAACAATTTTCGAACCTTTATTTTTATATATCAAACTAAAAATTAAAACTTTATTTTATGCGTAAATTGATAACCTTGAAACCAACTTTCAAATATAAGACAAATGAAAAAAAATAGCATTAGAATTATAGGAATTATGATCTCATTAATCTGTACAAAAATTTCGGCAATTTCATAGGTAAAGACCTATTATAAAACGACGAATTATTCAATTTGCCTGCGACACATATATATAGTTACGGACACGCGTAAATATAAGTAGTTGGGCGACCGAGCTTTGCTCTATAATAGCTGCCTCAACATTAAAATATCATCGGGTGAGCAAGCTAAGCTACCCGCCAACAGATGGCGCTGTAGGTTATTGTCTAAAACGCAAACGCTCAAAAACACGTGGAAAATGAATTTTCCTAGACATGAAACCTAGCTACTCGTAGATCGATTATTCGCCCCCGAAAACCCCCGTATGGTAAATTTCATCAAAATCGTTAGAGCCGTTTTCGAGAAACCGATTACAAATTTATATATTTATATATATACAAATATTGCTCGTTTAATAGTATAGGATAAAAAGGAATCCCTTCTTAGCAGAAAGAACATCTTAGTTAGTTATGTATGTTATGTCCAACGTCGACATTAAAGATTCGATCCACGATAATTGTGGCCAAATACCGTGCTGGGAATCACTGTGAAGGTTCTGCTAAACAAGTTTTTGAAATTCTGAACTTTGAAGGCAAATCTTTGTGTGGTTTTGTAATACGCACTTGGTAAGTTATTTTTAACCTGCTTGGTTAAGAAGATTATATTCAGCATTCAGCATAAAAATAAAAGCGAAATACATACAAATGAATAATATCTTTAGGAGAGGCTTGTAGTACCCCGCAGTGGTCATATTTCGGATGGTAATGATTATAATAAAACAGTGTAATAAAAATAATTTGCCGTTCTGTAACCAAAGTTTGGTTACCTTAAAAAGTGACTTCGGGTAAAATTGTGACTTCCAACTGCACAAAACATTGTAATAAAACCAAGATTTATATGCTACAAAATTCCTTGTTAAAATTAAGCAAAGCTTATTTTAGAAAACTGGACTAGTTAGGTTATTTTTTCAGTGTTGTGGGGAGATACATTCTATATAGTGGGAAAAGCCTAGAATAAAAATCAAATTATGCTTATAGATCAACATTCCTGTGAATATGACACATAACCTGCGATAATGCCTGCCCTACGGTACACTAACTCTAGCAGACCTTGTACTTAAAGGAAAGTAGTCCGCAATGTGTCCAGTACTGAACGGACCGGTTGCTCGATAGTAGGTTCTAGCTTTAAAGGTGCTACCACACCGATAGTATCGATATTATGTACTTTAACGGATAAACCCCTTCCTATCTCCCTTCTACTATCGGGAGTCCAGACGCACCGCAGGATATCACCCATACTTTGTTGATATTCCGCACATTCGCACAAAGCGCTTTGAAACATCTTTTATAATGCGCACGGCTAAAGAGTGGAATTCTCTGCCTGCGTCTGTGTTCCCGAGTTCATGTAACCCGAATCTATTCAATTCGCGAGTGAATAGGCTTCTTCTGGGTAAGCTCGTTCCATCGTCGACCTCATCTCTGTCTTAAAAACTAGATCGAGGTCAAGTGTAAGCTCATTTAAAAAAAAAACACGGTTTATACTCGTATTAAAGGCATAGGACCGACACACACGCGAACACACACGAGTCGTTTAGTGATAAAATAGTATCAGTATTATCAATGTCGTCGATATTATTTAAAAAAACCGGTCAAGTGCGAGTCGGACTCGCGCGCCGAGGGTTCCGATATACCTATAGTATTTTTGGAAGCAATAAAGTCAATTTTCAGGACCGTAAAACTAAATTTGTATGTAAAGGTTTTTTGCAGATTTCTGAAAAACTGTGCAACTTAGAAAGATCGTTTTATTTTTGCTGCAAAGTTTACATAAACCTCTGTCAACTGTAATTAATTCAGATTTTTCCTTACTCATTTTTCATCATAACTTCAAAACTAAGAGTCGTAAAAAAATACAAAAATATATTTCAGAATGTACAAGTAAAAGCCCTTTCATATCATACCCCACTCGATCTAGTAGCGACAATTTGAAACTTGGCCCACCCTATTTTGGCCCCCTTTACATTAATAATCATACTTTTTTCAAAAATTTTTCATGTGCAATAAAGTTGGGCAACTATATTCTAAAACTGTTCCAAATTTCAGGTCGATAGCATAAGTGGTTGCTTAGATATAGAGGTGTGACAGACAGACGGACAGACAGACAGAGCGGCACCATAAGGGTTCCTTTTTTTACCATTTTGGTATCGGAGCCCTAAAAACACAATAAGTAAAGATAATTTTATGTCGTTAACTTTTTGGGGTCGTGTCGAAAAGCCAGTTAAAAGCGAGTCGGACCCGAGCACTATGGGTTCCGTTCCACCACAAATTATATTTATCTACTCCCGTACCGGAATATTCCGAATTCGAAACCAATGACAGATTCGAAATTGAGGTCATTGTCCGCTATCATTTTCATTTCCACACTGTTCCATACTACGAGCAGTACGGAAATGGAGTATGGATTTTCATTCCGCAACTGTTATAATACATAATTTTCAATCTGCATAGGCTAAGGCAATACTACCACAGTACTACATACAGCCTATTTTAAAGTAATTTTGTAAAAATACTTTTTACTGGGGTTGACGACTGCCTACCTATATTTAAAAGAAAACGGAGAGTACCAGGCGTGACTAGGAGTACATAAATCGACAAGAAGCTGACAGTTGGCTCGCTTCTATATAAAGTGACATTGGCAACAAAAGAAGTGATTTGAACAAAATGGAAAGTATGTAGGTACCAGGAGAACATGATTCTACAAGAGGCTGTCAGTAACCATATACATGAAATTTATCTTAAAGCAACGCCATCCACAAGCTCTGGATCTGGAATAACTTCGGGAATAACTTTAATTAACTGTACTAACTGTCCTCTTAGTTCAATAAATTGATCACTACTCTTTAAAAAAAAATTATTTCGTCGGTCGTAGATAAAGTTTTGTATGCAACTATACGTAATTAGTCATTTTAACACTCGATCTATACTATTTTGATACTCGGCTGCGCCTCGTATAAAAAACCAGATCTCGTGTTAAAATTACTCTCATTACGCAACAGTTGCATAAATAACTATTTTGGTATATGAAATTATTGTGATAGGTTCAAAACCGCTATGAGCCAAATTTTGACGCGCCACTGAGCAATATTTATTTTTATAGCTTATGCACTATAATTTATACTAAGTATCACGCTTGTGTTGTTACTGTTTTTAAAAAAAGAGCAAAAAAAAAGCAAAAGTACCACGTTTCTTGCATCAGACTTTCTTCCTTTGATCTTCTGTATTGTTTTTAGGTTATCCGCCATATTAACACATCCGTAAAATCCTATACTATTAAACGAGCAATATTTGAATAATTATATTTCGTCGCTTCATTCTTCAGATATAATTTGTTTACAAGTAGTAGTCCTTAATTCGCCAGGCAGACGATGCACGCATTTAAGAGTAATTCATTTGATTCTCTTATTTAAAACGATTTCCGTCCGTGTTCACTTCACCACTGTAGCTGACATTCGCTTCATTCCTTATTCGTGCGGGGCAGTGAACGCACGCGTCCCATGCCGAAGCGCAATGTTCAATAAGAAGTAGATAGATTATACCTGAAGTTGTAATATTGAAGTTAAATTACAAATATTTAAAATTATTTTCGATAAAATAAGTTTTTGCTCCGTGTGTTAGTGTAATCGTACTGGATTCAAAACTTTTCAGTAAGTGTTGTTTTGATTATTAATTCTTTCTAAGAAAGAAAAATTTTCAAGATTACCCACATGTTCTATTCTTAAATTTGCTAAACAAATTGAAGTGTTTATTACGGCCTACGAGTATCTTGCGGCCCGATACCTCCAGTTACTTGTTTTGTATACAAAAACGTAACATGACAACGTAACAACCATGATTATGACCTATCGGTCGCACCCAGAACTTTTACGAAAATTATGGAAAATTTAATAAGATAGACGTAAACCATATAATGACATTTTGTTTATGATAATTCCGACAAATGTTAGAACATTGTCTAATCGAGAGATTTTGAAACCTTTTCAATTTATATATATATATTTTTTTGTAGTTAATTACTACAAAATTTAATTACCACCTACACAGGCTTAAAAGTTTTAGCCTTCGTTTACGTCATACAATTTTATCTTTTCTTACCTTCCGACAAACAAAGTAAAAATAAAGGAAAGTAACAAAATTAAACGTTACCGACGTATTAAGTATACGTGTGTATGACGTGTGTTAGATGTTTTTTCGTCTAATGGCGAAAGTTACGAGGGTAAGTAAAAAATGAAATATATTTTCTTTTTTTTGTGTTTTAAACATTTATTACCAAGTGAATCACAGAACAACTTACGTCGGAATGGACTGCGAGTCAATCGCGACGGCAGTAACTTCGAGTTACCGCCTAATATTATTTACGATGTGTTACGTGAATGGATATGATGGAATGCGATTGTCTATCTATTATTATGTCGGGATTGACTGCGAGTCAATTGCGACGGCGTTAACTGCGAGTTAAGGCCAAATAATATTGACAATACGCGATATCTACATAGATATGAACTGTGGGTTACCAAGTATCTATTGCTTGTCGGGATTGACTGCGAGTCAATTGCGACGGTGTTAACTGCGAGTTAACGCCACATAGTATTGAAAATACGTGATGTATAATGTTGCCTATCTATTATTATGTCGGGATTGACTGCGAGTCAATTGCGACGGCCTTAACTGCGAGTTATGGCCAAATAATATAGACAAAAATCGACATCTGAATATATTTTTACTGCGATTCAACTATCTATTGTCTGTCGGGATTGGCTGCGAGCCAATAACGACGGTGTTAACTGCGAGTTAACGCCAAACTATCTGTTAGTTGTTGGGATTGACTGCGAGTCAATAACGACGGCTTAACTGCGAGTTATGTCAAACTATATCAACATAAATCATGCATCAAAATACAAGTTATCTATTTTCACGTCGGACTCTACTGTGAGTCAATCGTAACGGCGTTAACTACAAGTAAACGCCAAATAATTATTACAATATGCGATATTAAAATTGCTATTGACTGAGAGTCAACTTTTTATTGTTAAGGTCGGCATTGACTGAGAGTCAATTGCGACGGCGGTAACTGTGACTTAACGTCAAAATTTATCGTCAATGAAAACAATAATATCAAGTTCATCTATGTGTGTCGTCTACGATACATTGTCTTTAGTTTTCACAACAAGCCTTTTTGTTTGTTAACCATAACCAGAATATTTTTATTGTAAAATACCCACCTACTAAAATTTTATTTTTGGGTGCCAGTAATAGTAAAGAGAACAAAACCGTCCACGAGGCAAAAGATCATGCCAGCCCTGGACCAACCGACACCTAAGGTCTGGACACCTGAGGAGTCTTCGAGACACCTTAGGCGTCTACGTCTGATACGCCAAACTTGTTCTCTATCATATTCACGACACACTGTCGAACTTTTGTACGCCTAAGTATATTGAAAAAAGGCATGCCTATAGACAAGCACATACTTCTCAAATATCACCTAATACCGGTTTATTGTAAATGATTACAAACACCGATACTAAATTGCTAATTGAATTCCAGGCTTAGATAAAAATATCTCCGCTTGCATGTACAAGTATCTGTCAAAGACAAAACTTGCTTTTATAAAAAAGTTAAAGCAAATAAAACTATTGAGAGATAAAGATGCATCTTTTCAAACGTCGGGAGCTCGTTTAACCCAGCAGAAGAAGCCTTGGTCGGGTCCTCATTACCCGTCAAATAGGGGGGGGGAGCGAGGTTACAGGCAGGCTCTGGCCTTATCCCCAAGCTCAAGCAGCATCGACTAAAAGTTACAATCCATCCAAAACTCATGCTCCAGCACAGAACCGTAACACAAGTACATGCTGGTATAATACAATGTTTTTTTTTCAACACTTCCTGTGTCCGGATAATTCTACGAAGTAGAAAATCGCAATATTTCATAACCACAATGTTGTTATAATACATGCATAAGCATGAACCCTAAACACCACAGTATCCTAGTGTTACCTGGGAAAAACGAGGAAATAATATTCGTGTAGTGCTATGTAACGTGAAATCCACGTTTAAAATTTACCCTCAAGAAAAGCCAATATACAAAGTTTATATTGATTTTAACTGGAGAATAAGTTCCTATTTCCAGCGTTACAACCGTTACGAGTTACATTCCATCGGAATTTATATTGGGTACCTAATTTTAAAGCACCAAAACGCAATAGCTGTAACCGATTTATTCTAAATCCAAGAAATAAATGTACCTATTGCAACGTGTCATTCAACCGCCTCAAAAATTATGTTTTGAAAAAAAACGGCTTCCTTGCTACGAAAAGCCCATCTCTTAATTTATGTTTTTAAGATGACCGAAAATTTCTACATTTAAATTTTCAACATAATATATGAAAGAAGTCACGCTATATAATTCTTTACGATTTTACAACCGTGCCTTATGAATATTATGATATTTTAGAAGATCTTATCTGATGGTATGGTAATGTTTCTACAAATTCCTGACCATCATAAGATACTTGTCTTACAGAAAGTAATTAAATACAGACAACTCCCTAACTAGTACCTAGTGTGGAGCAGTAAATAAAACCAAAGGCTACGAAGAAGGCCGAAGAAGTAAAATATTTGTTTTAAGGTTACAACCAAAAAAAAAAAAAACAAAAGAGTATGTAGGTACCATACCATATTGTACAAATAACTTGTCAAAATATGCAATGGTACGATTGGCACAATATTTATTTATTTAAATTTTACGAAACAAATTGCCGCAGGTGCCAGCTGAGTCAATGAAAGTCACTCCCGGGCTCTGTGTGCAAACTTTTAAGACACAGCTTTAAAGTTCGCTGTACTCTTAGTTTTGCTCTTAGCGACAATCCTTAGCGATTTATGTTTTTTTTTTTTTATGAAAACTAGATCCAGACGCTGTAGCTATGGATACTTTATCCTTTGACCTGGACATTTTACGCGGTTCCGGTTCCTTTTATATTTGGGAAAAATTACTGATGACGAAGGCACCAGTATTTTGTGTTTTCACAAGGCCTTCTCTGCCTTTTAGCCCATCTTAATTATTTATATCATACAAAATAAGTGTCCTTCAACACTTGAAACTTTTATAATCCATATCAGAGTATACTGTTCCTTTTTAACTAATCTTACAGGTCCTGCGGGTAGCATTCACGCGCCACTTGATCCTCTCGCTTGCACTGATGTTCTCTTGAGCTTCGCTGTCTGAGGCTCCTATTTAACAATATATGTCAAAATACGCTTTGGGTAACAGCTTGTCCCCAGAAAAAATGCAAACGTGTTTGATAGTCCTACAACCAACAACTACTGTTATTTTTAACAAAACAACGTGACGAGATGTTTGGTTCGTATGAACAGCTGTACAACGGATCTCTTGACAATCATCGTTTGCCGTAATCTTTGCTACTTACTTATTAAGTGATAGAATTGGAACCAATAATTGGTTTAAAACCTTCTTCTACTTACAATCACAAGCCTAATCGGCCTAGTACTCGTAATAGTTACTTGGGACACACAACTAATAAGTAAATAAGTGTGTATCTAAATAGTCCCTTAATTTAGAGTTAATGATATAAATTAAAATGAACAGATCAGCGATTTCACTATATGCTCATGGGGCACAAAAATTTTCAATAATAAAAAGTGAATACTTATATTATTTTGCAAATAATGGAGTTGAGATAGCCATAACGTATTTAATCAAACTTCCACTGCGGGCTAAGATTAGCCGATATTGTTCTAATATTATTTAACTGAATATATTATGCACTCGTGTTCTGTCCATATTTTTGTTCAAAAAATAAAATCAAGAACTGCCAATGTAGGAAAATTGTAAATATCAATTAACATCCACGTTAATCAGCTTAAGCAGCTGTGATTTATAAGCTGGTTGATTTACCAGAAACACTATCTGAGAGAAGACTTGTCGACACATGCATCTTCCCCGCTTTGCAAAATTGCAACTCTCTCAGCCTCGACTCGTGAAAACAGCTGGCTGGACCAGCACGTCTAGCACTTTTATTAGTTTGATATATTAGACCAGTAGGTAGATGATTTTGTAATATCAGTTGTATCGAATGAGTAACTTATTATATAAGTTGATTTTTGTTGCATACTTGCTTTTGGTATAAATCAAAGGTTATTTATTATCTGCTTGGATCAGCAAATTACAGATTTTTTCAACGAATTACTATTTGTAATTCGTTGGCTTAGATAATTAAACTAGAACATCTTGTATATACAGTTGTTTCACAGTAACCAAACAAAACTTTGTTCTCTAAACATCTACTTGTAAACAAATTATATCTGAAGAATGAAGCGACGAAATATAATAGATGATCAAACGAACTCCAGGAGTGAAGTTCGATCGTTATTATATGAGTCGCTTCATTCGAAGATATAATAATATAACAACCCTCCCTCCCAAAAAACCAAACACTGTGACACAAGTTGTGGTTTCCACCCAAATGCAAAGTTTTGTTTAAAGGTTCATAGGTACAGACTCTAAAAAATGAAGCGAATGTCAGCTACAGTGGTGAAGTGAACACGGACGGAAATCGTTTTAAATAAGAGAATCAAATGAATTACTCTTAAATGCGTGCATCGTCTGCCTGGCGAATTAAGGACTACTACTTGTAAACAAATTATATCTTCGAATGAAGCGACTCATATAATAACGATCGAACTTCACTCCTGGAGTTCGTTTGATCATCTAATATATATATATATATTTGTAATCGGTTTCTCGAAAACGGCTCTAACGATTTCGATGAAATGTAGTATGCAGGGGTTTTTGGGGGCTAAAAATCGATCTAGCTAGGTCTGGGAAAATTCGTTTTCACCGGCTTTTTTAATATTTCTTAGCGCGTTTTAGTGCGTTTAAGAAACTTACAGCGCCATCTGTTGTTGAGTAGCATAGGTTGCTCACCCGATGATATTTTAATAATATAGAGCATAGCTCGGTCGTCCAGGTACTATAAACTTACGGTTCAAAGTTACATCCTTTTATAGGTAGGACGGAGACAATAAGAATTTTTTCTTGCTGACATAATAGGTCTTTACCTATGAAATTGCCGAAATTTTCTTACAGATTAATGATATCATAATTCCTATAATACTAATGCAATTTTTTTCGTTTGTCTTATATTTGAAAGTTGACTTCAAGGTTATTAATATACGCATAAAATAAAGTTTTTATTTTTAGTTTGATATACAAAATTTAAGGTTCGTAAATTGTTCGTCTTAATTGTCGTCCGATTTCATCATTAGATTTGTTATATTTTTTTACAGATAATATTTTTCGAAAATCAAATTTAAGCTTCTGTTAGCTTAATGTCTTCCCAATAATGCTTAAAAAAATAAAAAAGATTGGATTTATAATTCCTAAGAAAAATGCATAAATGTTAGTACTGAAAATTGAGTTTACCTAAAATTCGCCATACAAAACGGCAATTTCATAGGTAAAGACCTAATATTAAAATCCTTTGCATATTGTATCCAGATAAAGAGTCTGGCAATACCTTAAGAACGCTTTGCAATTCATAAAGGATGAAGGATAAAATAAGGTTTCCGTTGGTAAAGTTCAATTACTTTTGATTATGTGAAGCGGTTTATTTTACTTATTAAATACTCGAGAACTTCTGATATTTCCTTAGATTTTGTGAAAAAATAACGGAATTAGTTTTTCTGTCAAAAGGAAGTATAAAATCAAGAGTTCCCTCAACCATAAATAGTAAGCCGATGTCGATGACCGACCTCACAAACCATGGTGTAAAGATGTTGAGCCGCCAAAGGCCTTAGATAGTGCTCATAAAGGCTAAATCCCTAAAACTAGCAGCTACACGCTCGTCAATGCTAATTTCCAATTCATTTACACGTTAAGAACGTTCACATAAGCGTGCCCTGCAACGTGGCTGTTACGACTAACGGTGACCCCGAAATTCACAAAAATGACAGAAATATATATTTTTTTTCTATGTCATTTCAAAAATATCAAAAAGTAAAACGACCACATCATTAAATATTGTTTTGTCTAAAATATTGTAAACATATATTGTTGAAAAAAAAAATGTAGCAGTAAAATGGTTACAATTGGGAAAAACCGGCCAAGTGCGAGTCGGACTCGCGCACTGAGGCTTCCGTACCACCACATAAACATAATTGTATTAGTTGAAATTTCAGTAAGTTAATGTGCTAGATTTTTTGAGTCCGACACGCGCTTGACCAAATTTTATTATTTGTTTTTATTTTATAGCCTATGCCCTATAAACATACCAATTTTCAAGTTTGTAAGTGTTCCCGTTTTTAAATAGAACTAAAACAAATATCGCCTCAGCAACCATCCAACTTGACCCCTCTCTTATATGAATCTTCTTCAAACGGGAGCTCACCACAATTGGTTACCATTAGTTGTGAGAAAAGTTGTAATATTTAATGATTTCAGACTTTTCCCATTATTTGTACTGTGAGACCTAGCTTCTTGCCAAATTTCATAATTTTAGGTCAACGGGAAGTACCCTGTAGGTTTTTCATTTTTGAATAAATGTATGGAGATGAGGACATAAAATGCCATATGTTTTGATTGCGTCGTTGTAAAAAATTGAAATTTTCAGATTTTGTGTGGTTCATGGATCCTAATATATGGTATTAATTTCAACCTAATACCTTTACCCGTTCGTGAGATAAAGGGTCTTGACAGACAGACAGACAGACGGACAACAAAGTGATCCTATAAGGGTTCCGTTTTTTTCTTTTGAGGTACGGAACCCTAAAAATGGACAAGGGGGTGGTCATTTTAGACTTTTTTTCTTCAGTTATACCTACATACTAAATTAAAATTCTCATATCTTGTTTGTCATTAAAAAAAAATCAGTTAAGATAAATACCATATTTAATGTAAAAAGTGGTTACGAAGTTATTCAGTCTCAAGGTCATTCAGAGAGTATTAACCTTATCGACTACTTCCGTAGATACTCGCATCAGCCGCGCTGTGGCCGGGATCATCAGCTGAACGTGCCCTTCGAAGCACGGAATCATTCCAATTTTTCAGACAATCAGGTAATTCATCCTGCAATGTTCTAACTAAACTAAAACAAAGTGTTTTTTGTTTTACAGAGTCAAACCCCACCGGGAAACGAACCCAGAACCTCTGGATCGAGTGCCGACCGCTCTTACCGCTAGACCGACGACTTGTTTATCTAGGAAATAGACGTATATCGTTATTAATTACGAGAAGCAAAAAAAGTTTTATCGCCGTCACGCTTTAGCAATTAATTTGCTCTTCCGAGCTAAAAACTTAATAAAATTGTTATTTTATGTTAAAACAAATATGTTTATGACTACATCATTCGGTTTTATACTTCTGCAAACGAATTACTAAAACCTCTAGCACAACAAATAAAAAACCGGCCAAGTGCGTGTCGGGCCACGATCAGTATAGGGTTCCGTAGGTTTTTTTTTAATTTTATTGCAAGGCGGGTTTTCAGTAAGTATTTCATAACGTTTATAATATAAACTTTTTACCTCCTAATGCTCAGCGAGGTCCTAGCGCCTGATTGCTATTTTTATTATTTTTAGTTTTTCGGCTATAGCTCATTAACCTGCTAAGCCTACTTAACTGTGATAGTTTTCCTTTTAATTTCATCATATATGCTACTACTGTGAATTTTTTCACATTTCTAATAACAACCGTTTAGCCGGCAGGGAGCAGGAGGGACACTCGACTCCAACACAAAATTGCGCTTTTATGCTTAATATTTCGCAAACGGATCCCTAAATCGAAAAATCATCTTAGAAAACTCGTATTATTTTTAAAAGACCTATCTAACGACCTTTACTTGTATGGGAGGTACCCTAAAAAATATATTTTTCAAAATTTTATTTAAGCACTGTCGTCGTGGATGAAATGTTTATCCGTACAAAATTTCAGCTTTCTAGTACTAAGGGTCTCTGAGCTAAACCGCGGACAGACAGACAGACAGACGGACATGACGAAACTATTAGGGTTCCTTTTTTACTACGGAACCCTAAAAACCGATCAAGTGCCAGTCGGAATCTTGCTCCGAGGGTTCCGAACGAGCACACAATATTTGCATTAGTCGAAATAAAACAAATAATAAAAATACACAGTATTACACAGTAAGCTACTGGTTTTTGTTTAGTCTGTCTTGCACTTGGCCGTTTCTGTACATTACGTTTTTAGGGATCCGTACATCAACAGGAAAAAATCGGATCGCTTATTGGATAACTTTGTTTTCCGTTTGTCTGTGTGGCCTATAAAGACCAATGTTCACAGGCCGTACTGAGCACGTGGGACATATTGCGAAAGGGATATTAACCTTTATACCCTTTTTTAGACCTTTTCTAAGTGTCTAAGTCAACACAAATAAAATATGCAGCCATAATACGCCCCATTTTCCATATATTTTTGACTTAGTTACCTGTCATGAAATTTGGCAAGAAGCTAGGTCTCACAACAAAAGTAAAGGAAAAAACATAAGTCATTTAATATTGCAATTTTTCTCACAACCAAGTTTATTTTACTTAATTTCTTTTTAAAACATTACAAGTATTAATTACGACAAAAAGAGTGATTCCCATTACGTCCCATGTCCCAACGCAACATTTTGGTGCGTAATGGGAATTAAATATTTTATTTTTATTCCCATTACGTCCCACTTCGTTTTTTTATGACGTTTTATAAGGAAAGTAATGCTAACAACAAAAGTGTTTTCAAAATACCTATTATTATTCGATGTTTGCAAGATAGCGAAACACAGAATACAACGTGTAAATTAAATAACGCAAAACCTATCGGGTGGTGGCTCTGGACATAAAACTGAACAACTTTTGTTCTACGACTTTTAAAAATTCGCAAAAAATATTTTTGCTTTTTCATAAAAATTGGCTTGGTCAGGTTATCGATTTGTATGAAGCAGCAATTTTTTTTTGCGAATTTTTAAAAGTCAGATCAAAAGTTGTTCAGTTTTATGTCTAGTCTAGAGCCACCACCCGAGAGGTTTTGCGTTATTTAATTAACACTTTGTATACAAATATTGTGTAATTTTTCCTGTCATCAGACTAAAGGCTTATCTGATAGTCGACTTATGATAGTCGACTCTACCTCAAATATTTGTAACATTGTAACATTATTTACTAAGAAGATATAACTTTAGTTATAACTTATCAATCGGGTTTTCAGATTTGTTAATAAATTAGAGAAAACCAATCAGTTAACTATACAGTTTATTTTATGGTGGTTTTTAGTGTTAAATTAAACTGTAAATTTTTATTTTAAATAAGAGTAAAATTAGGTTCAAAACATGATTATTATGCTAACTTTTAATGAAAACTGATTGATGATACTATGATTTTACTGTAAAAATTATACTAGAAAAATATACTATGTACCTTTTATTATGATAACTAAATAATTAATTAAAAAATTGTGACAGTTTTGTTTCCGAATGTACTAAAGTTTCTATAAAAAAGCGTTGGGCCGTACTGGAAATACAAAACTGAAATGTTCACGAACGCACCAACTTGGTGCGTAGGTATTGGGACGTAATGGGAATCACTCGACAAAAAGTTTAAAAAGTTAATGAAACATTTAAAACTGTAATTAGAATATAGCAGCGCACTTAGTACGCAATCTAGTCAACGCCCATCTATCACATAGAATAGAACAAAAAACATTACGACTCAAGTAGAGTGATTGCGTCAGTCAAGATCAACTCTAGTGATGTAGGGAACAGCGAATAGCTATACTAGATAGCTGTGCCCACGACTTCGTTCGCGTGATGCTGTGGCATAAAGGTTTGGCTTTTACCTCAAACACAAACTGAACGAATAAATTGAACGAAGATTGACGAAAGACATCCACCAGGCGAGAGTGAATGAAAACTTTAGAAGGGTAAGCCTCGGCGAATGTCCCAAGACCAAATTCATCATCATGGGGTGCCATCTTCAAAATGAAGTTTGGAGGTCAGCAGTCGGTACTCGTCGCGGGGTTGAGCCACCCTCTTCAGTTCGTGGTACTTATTATTATTATTATGTAGTTTATCATTCCTGAATCTCGGGCAATTAAGTCCCGGACTTTTGGAAGGCGTGCGTGGGGCCGAAGCCAACAAGTAGAGGCCCGTTAAACAGTTTAATTTATAAAGGTGATGTGACACCAACCGGCGATTATCCCTGTCTACATTAATAATAATGCATCTAAGGACAATCCCCGGTAAGTGTAGGACTATTGCAAGAATTGGACAAAAATGAAATTGGGTTATTTGGTTGAGGTGCTCGTGGATTGGGTAACTGGGACTATGGGAGGTACTATGGCGCCTGCCGGACCAATGTTAATAACACGGAAAAAATGGGCAGACGGTGACTAGCCAGCTCGAATCAATGGGCCCCCGAAAACGGCTGCACGCACGGTGCTGAAAGGGGGCAACATTTGCTGAGCGGCTGAAGGGTGAAGAGATGCCCCTGGACTTTAAACGACGATCACGCGCTCCCTGAGGGTCCAGCATCACGTGCCCACTCGCCACTTACGCAGGCACGTCCACCCTTCGAGCATAAAGCTCTTGCGACTCCACTCTGGCCGGCCAACCAAGGCAAGCCAAAGGTGGGGGATCTGTTACTCGTCAGTGTTCACTCCAGCCGGCCGGTGAAGGCAAGCCGGAGATGAGGAACAGGGCCTTCCCCCGGGAGCACTCGGGTCCGTGGGGTCGCTACTCCCCAACAGCTCGCCACAAGCTGCCCTGCGGGCTTATTATATTATTATTATTATCATTGAGCAGGCAGGCAGTCGATATACAACTGATAACGCCTGTATCCTGTACTTAGACCAAATTCAGGACGTTCTAAATAAAGGCCAAGTTAAAATTGGCCTAAACCGACGAGCGTTTTTGAGAGGGTTGATGATAGTAGAGGAAGCGGGGGAAGTATGTCAAGATCGTAGCAGGTGGAGGGCTGTGTTCTCTGCCTACCTCGACGGGAAAGCTACCTTTTTTGATGCTGAAAAATGCGTCATGGATAGATTGCCGTCCTGGGGAACGACAGTGTTATGTCAGAGTCTTACTGACTAAAACTGGAGAGGTCCCGGGAATCGCCATCACCCACCTCAGGGAAGTTTTAGGCTTCCCCCTAGCACCGCCTCGGTGCCACGATAGCACACGGCCCCTGTGCGCTACTGTCCGCCTTAGAGTCGCTCCTTGGTTATTCCGAGCCCCAGCTCCGAATCCGAATAGCCACGACTCCAAAGGTTCCCTTCTAATCGCCTCTTAAGACAGGCAGGGGATACCGTAGCCCTATTCTAAGCCTGGGTCTACAGGCTACCTAGCACAGCTCTGGGGTAAAGACACCCACCCTCAAGCCATGAACTAGACAACTTTTCCTATGGAACATAGGTCGAAGTGGGAAAATACATTTTTCACTTATCAACTGATAGCGAATTTTGTATGGTAGATTAAAGAAGTTATAGTACTTCGTCCTAATATGTTCCAGAAAAATTGATCTTTTTCACATCCTTTAGCCTTTCTGTTACACCTTGTAGATTATAGACCTTATTTTTCTCTTAAAGATATTTCAGATAACAATTGGCAGATATGTAAAGGGTAAATATTCTTACGCATTATGCGTTACATCACTATTCAGAACTCAAGTGCAAGTTCACTTGCGCAAGCGCACACAAGGGCGGGGCGACGAAATTTAAACTGTATGTGTTCTAAAGAGGTTGCTTGATCGTTTAAAATAAACGTAAGTAGATAATAATTATGAGTTTGTATTAAGTCTTTCAGTAGGTAATTCATCATCATCATAACGTATTTTTTGTAAGATCCATGACCGAACTCACAAACCCTGATATCAGAGGTTTTGAGCCGCCAAAGGCTTTTGACATGGGTCATTAACGACTACTTCCGTAAACAGTACCAGGGCTAACAGCTTAACGTGCCTTCCGAAGCACGGAACTATTCTACTTTTTGGACCAACAGGCGATCTGGCGATCCTGCCATTTCCTAAACAAACTCTCAATTGACTGGCCCTTTGGTGTGGTTGGTAGTGAGCCCGCCTTCTACGCCGTGGGTTCGATTCCCGCCCAGAGCAAACATTTAATTTGGTGTGTTAAATACAAGTGTTTGTCCTGTTTTTGGGTGTTATTTATCTATTTATGTATGTATATCTCTGGAACCCTACAGTTAGCCTCGTTTGGGATCAAATGACTGTGTGAAATCCCGAAAATAAAAACTCCAAGATCTCTCTGGCAAGTCTTACGAAATAATTGTTGTTTGACAAGGTCCCCCCGGATCGGACCCAAAACCTCCGGATCACGAGCCGAACGTGTTGAATTAGGAAAATGGAGCATTCCTATTGGTTGAAAATTTTCCAGCTCGCGACTCCCTAAGCTTAAAACTTTCTTAGGTGGGCAGAAATTTGAGACAAATGATGACGATACGAGTATAGCTGCTGTAGAGGAGTATTTTGCTGACCTTGAAGAAAAACATGTTACGGAGGTTATAACTGCTTTTGAGCGAAGATGGACTAGTAGAGCTTAAAGGAGACTTTGTCGAAAAATAAAAACCACTTCGCAACGCTGCACTGAGTATTTCTTTCCTACGCCAGGTAACTTATCATCCTCGTAGCTACTCTTAACTGGCATAGCTCGGGCACAAAGCCATCCTTACGTTCGCAACTTTATACGGGAGTACACGACAGATTCAAATGGTATGTAATCAAATTCATAACCTCTAATTCATGTAAAATGTGTTGAAAGGGAAACTATAATTGACTTTCTACCTGTAAACCGATAGACTAAGCGTTTTTCTGTGAGTTTCTTGTGGTTAAAAACGTGTACAGGCAACGTCTGGTCAGGTCAGGTCTAGCCTGTACGCCTATTAAAATAAGAACGGTACAAAGTCAAATGCGTCAAGCTTGATGTGCTTTGACTATACCTCGTGTAATTGGAGATAGTTTCTTTACCGAAAAGCTGACTCTTTCGTGAACTCTATTATACAGCGTGTTACGAAAAGGTGTGATAATACTAAGGGGTGTGAATCTGCCCATGATACAGAACAACTTATCCTAAGAAACATAGACACAGGACAAAATCAAATTTTGACCTCCTATAGAAACTGCATCAGCTGATAGCGCATTTTGTATCGGAGGTCGAATTTGGTTTTTCGTAATTCAACCTACGTTCCTTGGGAGAAGTTGTTCAGTTTCATGTGCAGATTCACACCCTTCAGTATTATCCCACCTTTCCGTTACACGTTATAGAGTCGCTTGGCACCTAGCCTCTTGTCACTAGCCGGATACAGTCGAGAACAGCCCACGTATCCGTATCCGGTACGACAATAACACATAAACGCCTACCCAACTACTTATATAGAGCAAGTAGCTGTTGACCTTATTGTAAATGCAGCCTTTCTTAGCGAAAGGTTGGATAATTGAATGATGACGAATGTATATTAAGTGACATTCATATGCAAGGTAAGGAATGATTACGGGTTTATTTTTCTGTATTATAATAAAAGGAAACGGTGACTGACTGATCTATGAACGCACAGCTCAAACCCATGAGATCCTAGACATGAGACCTAGTTAGATCCATTTTTCACCCCCGAAAACCCCTGTATACTAAATTTCATCGAAATCGTTAGAGCCGTTTTCGAGAAACCGATTACAAATATATATATATATATACAAATATTGCTCGTTTAATAGTACAGGATTTCAACTTGATACCTTTACCCGTTTGTAAGAAACAGGGTCTTGAGAGACAGACCGACAGACAGTTAGACGGACAACAAAGTGATCCATAAGGGTTTCGTTTTACTTATCCTTTTGAAGTAGGTACGGATCCCTAATAAGTGATCAGACACGAAAGACCGCAATAGTACCTACATCTGGCTCTTGCATATCAGAATTGTTTTGCTACGTTATGTGTGTTTACTGTGCAACCAAACTAGCCCATTTCTAAAGGTACTTCTACCTGGATTACAACATAGGTACCTTAAGTCTAGACTCCATTGTGCAGTCTAAATTCTAGATCGCAATCGTATTGAGAACATTTTGACGTCAGACTACCACTCACTTTGCAACCGATGTGGGACAGGGTGCTTACATTGTGAATTACTATATTAAGGTCAATTTGTTTAGATACTCAAATTAAAGAAAAACACCGGTCAAGTGCGAGTCGGACTCGCCCACCGAGGGTTCCGTACCGCTAAGGTTAAAAAATACCGTCAGGATGTTATTCATTAAAATTAAATACAATAGTTCGTACAATTTAAGATGAAAATATTATTTGTTTCATTCTTTTAAGAGCAAGATTTTTAGTACCTAGTCGGGGTATAGTTTCTGAACTTATTTTATAATTTACATAGCTAAGAATGGAATTCATGTGTCTGTGTTTCAGAGTTCATATAACCCGAATCTATTCATGTCGCGATTGAACAGGCACTTTCTGGGCAAGCTCGTTCGTTCCATTTTCGAACTCATCGTTGTCCTTACAGCTATAGATTAAGGCCAACAGCAAGCCAATAAAAAAGCTCCATAACCGAAAAATAATCGCTACTTCCTATACCCACAACCAACCCAATCCCGCTACCTCCTGTCACCTAGCTCCATCCTTTTACTAGCATTCCATACAGCCGGACCAATCAATGATATAATTTCATATAACCAGACCTTGCAAGGGCAACCTGGTTTTTTTGTTCTGCTTTTACCGGTATGCAATGCGGAAGGTCGCGGCTTTGGCTCCCGGCCTACGCTTTTTATGAAGTCATTCGCGAAACATATTTTTTTCAATATGAACATTTTCAGTTAAAATGTCAGTAAAATAGATAGAAAAGGGATAAAAGAAAATAGTCGAAAACATAGAGCTTTATTACGGACAGAGCGATACGTGTTTCTGTCGCTCCAATATTTTAAATATCGCTCGGTCCTGCTGTCATACTGCAGTACAGTCATTCAAAGAATAATTTATCAAGAATGTCAATGAAACTTGTATGTTTGTTAAGTAAAATTATAATCAGTTCAAAGAAAAATCATCTCGTCGAGTGAAAAATTTGGAATGTCCGAGTTGTAAAACTTCATTTTATAGTAAAAATGTTTTATTAATGTCAATAAAGATTTTCAATTGCTTGCCTAATGATATTAAATGTATGGAGCTACCACATTATAAACACGAAGTAATGAAATTATGTTTAAATAGAATTTATCACAAGATTAGTGAGCACTTTATCAATACAAGAGAGCGACATGACATTGAATTTTTGAAAATCTATAACTAGGAACGACGAAATTTTCAAACTTGACATTAACATTATTTTTCAATACATTTGCTCGAAAAACGTACTTAAAAGGACGTAAACCTTGCTCGTAAGTAGTTACTTACCGAACTAGTGCGGTAAGTAAGAAAGAATAATACCAAGGAGTTTTTACACTGATCATAAAATTATTTTGTAAAAATACTTCAATGGTGACTTTTTACTTGGGTGACGACTGCCTACCTATATTTAAAATAAAATGGAGAGTACCAGGAGAACATAAATCGACAAGAGGCTGACAGTACCCATGGTTGGTTCCTTTACCAAGTGTATTACTTATACCTGTTTTCTCACAAATGTATTGAAAAACGTCGTAAGATACACGTCCGTAAGGGTTATGACAAACACGTGCCGATGGTAAACACTCGACTTCGTCTCGGGCTTACAAAACGTCAACTCGTTTGTAATAACCCTACTTACGGAACTTGTATCTTAAACTACTATTATCTTATAATTAAGTGCTTATTTGACATTGTTTCAATCAATTAAAATGTTCCCGTGTGGTGTCGGCAAAGAGTAGTACCAACCCATACATACCCGTGGGTGTCGTAAGAGGCGACTAAGGGTTAACTGGAGGATGGGCAGCAGCATCCTCCTTTGTATATTACATCTTACTTACTGCGGTCACCTACAACTGCGGTCCATGGTGCCAACCATAACGCTCACAAGCGAGGTGACTATGGTACTTCTCCTCCACATTTTTCCAGTAAAAGCTAGAATTCTGGAGGGAGCTCCCTGTCCTGCAGTGGACATTTCATGGGATGTTATGATATGATGATGATGAATTAAAATATTGTACACCTGATGTAATAGGTAGATTGTGCTGGAATTTATAAATTTGGAATCTTTTACACTGTACCGCAATCATACAATAAATCATCTATATCTTTTAAGTTAAAAAGCGCATGGTAGAAAACTAAGTTTAATCTAGATAAATCTTAACAAGTCTCTCGTGATAATATAAGGTCTTTACCTATGAAATTGCCGTTTTGTATGGCGAATTTTAGAACTCAATTTTCAGTACTAACAATTTTGCATTTTTCTTAGGAATTATACATCCTTTTTATTTTTTTTAAGAAGCTTAAATTTAATTTTGGAAAAATATATATGTAAAAGAATATAACAAATCTAATGATGAAATCGGACGACATTTAAGACGTACAATTTTCGAACCTTTAATTTTATATATCAAACTAAAAATAAAAACTTTATTTTATGCGTAAATTGATAACCTTGAAGTCAACTTTCAAATATAAGACAAATGAAAAAAATAGCATCAAAATTATAGGAATTATGATCTCATTAATCTGTAAGAAAATTTCGGCAATTTCATAGGTAAAGACCTATTATTTGTTTTATTCATAGATTGTATATTTTTTATTTGCAACATTCGAATAACAATGTAAGCAACACGCAACAAAATTTCAAATGCGTTCAATTTTAAATACATCACGCCCGAGTTCTTTACTTTTTTTAGTTAAGAGATACAAGGATTAAATCAACTTGATACTATCTACTATTTTGTGCGACCTTTTATGAGTGATTGGGTATCCTAGTTAGGCAACTAACATTTGATACTTCTGGCTAAGTCACTGTCGATGTAACAATAAAAACATAGCAATCTTAGTTTCCTATGTAAGTATATATTATTGTATAACTAGTGAACATAATTTTAACATGTTACTCAGAAGATGAAACTGAACAACTTTTCGCTCGCTTCCACTTCCCATACAGACTGACTTAACAAATTCATGAGGACTCTATACTCCAAGTGACGGAATGGTGTGATAATGATAACACAATTTTTCCCATCGAACATTGTGTAGGTCGAAAAGTCGAAAACGATCATACCATGATTCACGATTATTTACTTCTAGTTGTGCTTTTATAAATTTGGAACATTTTGGAACATTTTATAAATTTGGAACAAATAAACCAAAGTCGTAGACCATCGTAGATGAGAAGGGCGATCCTTTACTTGACAAGAACCTTGTGTTACAAAGATGGAGACGTTACTGCCATGAGCTGTACAGAGTTAACATGGACGAAGCTTCGGAAGACAGGCTAAGCTTCTCAGAAAAAGAGCCCGACATATTACTTCATGAAGTGGAAGCTGCTATAATGAAACTTAAACTGAAAGCTAGTGGTGGAGACGGTATCACCGCGCATCTTATAAAACGATTAGGGCCAATAGGCATTAAGCTAATGCACACAGTATGCCTTAAAGTCTGGAGGACTGGACAACGGCCAGAGGACTGGATGGAATCCATCATAATATTCTTACACAAAAAAGGATCTACCCAAAAGTGCGAAAATTATAGAACCATCTCCCTAATATCCCATGCAGGCAAAGTACTCCTACACATCATTAATAGAAGGCTAGAGAACTTCATTAGCAGCCAGATAGCAAAGGAGCAAGCTGGTTTTGTGAAAGGCAGGGGCACCCGCGAGCAAATACTGAACATGCGGCAGTTGATAGAAAAGTGCAGAGAATTCAACATACCAATGGCCCTATGCTTTATTGACTATGCCAAAGCCTTTGACTGCATCAACTGGTCAAAAATGTGGGAAGTTATGAAGGAGATGGGAATACCAGACCACCTCATATTTCTCGTCCAAAACTTATACCTAGACGGTCAATCAAAGATACGATTGGATGATGCACTATCGGAGCCCTTTGCAACGGAACGTGGAGTCAGGCAAGGCTGTATTCTCTCACCACAATTGTTCAACCTTGTAGGAGAGCACATCATGAGGCAAGTGCTACAGGATTGGGGATGAGGTATTCGGATTGGAGGTCACCTCATTAACAATTTACGTTTCGCTGACGACACCACACTGATAGGCGCGAACGAAGGTGAACTTGCCGAACTTCTTCGGAGACTTGAAAGCGCAAGTTTGGGATATGGACTGCGGATCAATCGGGATAAAACCAAACTGATGTTCGTCGACAGAGCGGAAGCCATGCAGAGATCATTCGAGATGCGAGACCTGGACACGGTACAAGAATTTGTTTACCTGGGGGCCCTTATTCGTAATGATGGTGACTGCGAAAAGGAAGTCGTCCGACGATCACAGATAGCAAAATCAGCTGTTAAACGCCTGAAGAAAATATGGAAAAATCGGAACATCTATCGCAGCACGAAAGTGAAACTCATGCGTTCCCTAGTTTTCTCTATTTTCTTATACGCATCGGAAACATGGACTCTGAAAGCTCGATTAAGATCAAGAATAGATGCGTTTGAAATGTGGTGCTGGAGCAAAATGTTGCAAACGTCTCTATTCTTCAGGAGCTCAAAATCACTACCCGCTTATCGACAATATGCCTCCAAAGGTCACTCTCTTTCTTCGGTCACGTTGCCCGCCGGGAGCCGGAAAATTTGGAGAAGTTAATACTAGTTGGGCACGTGGCGGGGAGAAGGAGTAGAGGAAGAGCGCCTACCCGGTGGACAGATGCCATCTTGAAGTCCACCAACTGCAACACCCAGGGGGCAATCCACCTAGCCCAAAACAGAAATGATTGGAGAGCCCTAACCCGTAGGGCTACTTTTGGTGGTCACGACCCTCAGCCATGAGGAAACGACGAAGAAGAAGAAGTTGTGCTTGTGCCCACGAACTTGTTCGCGTGGAATTTGGACTTTTACAGTATACACAAACAACTGAACCGATTGTAATATAATAAACTTCCGTGCTACATATTATCTTTCTTTTATTGTAATCAGTTCATTGAAACAGAAGCTACACGACTGCAAAGTATCAAACGGCTTGTTACTTGTACGGGGAAACACCCTCATTTTTAAAGTTCTCATTGTTTTTATCGTTTGTTAGTTTATCTGAAATAATAACACAAATTCTTTGAAAATTTAACCGCCTACCTATTAAACGGTTTATAAAGATGCAATCCTTTAGAAATGGGACAGACAGACAAATGCCATTGGTTTACCCAGAGTGCCTTAAAGAGATTATAAAAGTGGACAAAAGGCGGCCTTATCACGAAGAGTGATCTCTTCTAGAAAACCTTACCAACCCTTATTTATTGAAACAACAGAAACTAAGTCAGCCAAGAGCGATATTGACTCAATTAAATTGAGCTCAGTAGAATTATGTGGTGCTGGTGGTACGGTAGGTACAGTAGGCCGCACATCAGTAGAAACACTTTTGGACCTTGTGGCGTCGTAATAGAGTTGAAAAAGTTTCTACCGACGAGCGGTTGACTGTACCTGCTTCAGTGCGCAAATACGTAGCTGCATTTTATTTTAATTTCCAAATTTGTAGTTTTGAGTTTTAGAGATACACATTGTATACAGGGTGTTACAAAAATGGTATATCAGCCCTGAAGGATGTGAATCGGTCCATGAAACTGAACAACTTTCCCTGAGGAACATAGGCCGAAATACGAAAAATTTTTTTTACCTCCTATACAAAATGCGCTATCAGCTGATTCATTTTCTATGGGAGGTCAAAAAATTTCCTTGGGGAAAGTTGTTCAGTTTTATGGGCAGATTCAAATTTTGCAGGGTTGGTATACCCATTTTGTTACACCTTTTATAATGTTCGCGGTATGCCTAGCCTACAGCTACACTGATTCATGCTTTGTACAGTCAAGAACACATGAAGCTTAACACATGGGAGTTTGTATCGTTCTTATTTCAATAGACGTACGAGCTAGAGTCGCACTGCGAGTGTCAAGCTTGACCTGTCGTTGACTGTACATAATATCTATGCATTCCATCGAAGTTTATTTGATTGTGCACGGTTGTTTAGTGGGAACAATAATTACCGTAGAGGTTAGCTTGTTGTTCGCCTATAATAAGCAGTTAGGATTTGTAAAGGTCATTGCGGTCCGCGGCCATGGGCCAACAAGAGTGGCGGTTACTCCTAGCTTGGTTATCGTGAAGCTATACAGACACTCTCTCAGGAAAGGCAACAACCCCAAAACAAAATGCGACTCCCTGCCTTCTAAATCAAAAAGGGTATAGTTTATAAGAATACCTCTCATCTTGTATGGTATGTCGAGTGTGGAACGATGAGGTCGACGATAAAACGAGTTTGCACAGAAGAAGCCTATTACAGATTACAGATTCGGGTTATATGAACTCGGGAACACAGACGCAGGCAGCGAATTCCACTCTTTAGCCGTGCGCATTATAAAAGATGTTTCAAAGCGCTTTGTGCGAATTCCGATCTATATACCGTTCCAAGTTCAACTGCATCTTGTTTTAACACCCTACCTGCATGCATGTGGTGACTTTCAATTAGTTCTTGATAGCAAAAGATGTGCATGTAAGCTCATGATACTGAACAACTTTTCCCAAGGAACATAGGTTGAAATACGAAAAACCAAATTTGACCTCCCATACAAAATGAGCTATCAGCTGATGTAGTTTCTATGGGAGGTAAAACTTGATTTTCGTATTTTGACCTATGTTCCTTGGGGAAAGTTGTTCAGTATCATGAGTACATTCATACATTTTTCTATTAAGAACTAATTAAAAGTAATAACCCGAATCTATTTAAGTCGCGAGTGAATAGGCTTCTTCTGGGCAAGCTCGTTCCATCGTCGACCTCATCTCTGTCCTCAAGGCTAGATCGAGGTCAAGAGTAAGCCCATACATAGTAAAAAAAAAAAAAAAAAAAGTCACCCTATATTCTTTGGCCATGTGTCAAAATATCAATTAATACCGAAAATCGATGCATTTGTATTCTAATATGGAGCAGCCTCGATGAGTATTGTAACAGGACACAGTATTGGTACACTACTTGAGCTAGTACTAGCTAGTTGCGAAACTGCAGTCATTCGCCGACTGTTGAGGATGTGAACGCTAGATTTAGTTGGTTAGGTTAAGGCTGCTTCGAGTATGACTGTCCCTTTTCAACAAATCGCAAAATGTGCGAGGAAGAATAGATTACAGAAGAATCAATCAGGTACATCACAACTGTCGAATGAGCTATTAGGTTTAGAGTGAAATTTGTTTAACAATGACATCGTAATTTCTTTGACACCGTTTACGAACTTTTTAACACTAAAATCCTCATACAAATTTAACACTACAAGGAAAGTACCTACTTAATGGAAAGTGGTTTGTTTTTCTTACATGAAAACAATACCTAGGCATTGAATATTATTTTCGTTCGACCTAGTGAACTCGCGGATTCTCGAATATCTTCGAATGACATTTAAAAAAAAGCCCCTATAAACTCGTAGTTGGTCCTGGTTATTGACACGTCGTTTTGTCGTAGTCAAGTCAGAGGACATTTGGCGGTTTAAAACTTTGACAGTCTGGTTGACCACTAACCTTATAGTTAGGGTGCTGGCTGCAATTTGGGTATATGATTTGCTCATGATTCATATTGATAGGGATGATAGATCAGCTCAATACGAATCGATTTGGTTCTTACAAGTTTTTCTGTGCGTCGCTGCGTTTTTGAGTTAAAGCAAAAAATAAAACCGGCCAAGTGCGAGTCGGACTCGCGCACTGAGGCTTCCGTACCACCACATAGTCATAATTGTATTAGTTGAAATTTCAGTAAGTTAATGTGCTAGATTTTTTGAGTCTGACACGCGCTTGACCAAAGTTTACTATTTGTTGTTATTTTATAGCTGATGAACTATAAACATACCAATTTTCAAGTTTGTGAGTGTTCCTGTGTTTAAATAGAACTAAAACAAAAATCGCCTCAAGGACCATCCAACTAGACCCCTCTCTTATATGAATGTTCTTAAAACGGGAGCTCACCACAATTGGTTACCATTAGTTGTGAGAAAAGTTGCAATATTTAATGATTTTAGACTTTTCCCATTATTTGCACTGTGAGACCTAGCTTCTTGCCAAATTTCATAATTTTAGGTCAACGGGAAGTACCCTGTAGGTTTTGCATTTTTGAATAAATGTATGGAGATGAGGACATAAAATGCCATATCTTTTGATTGCGTCGTTGTAAAAAATTTAAATTTTCAGATCTTGTGTGGTTCATAGATCCTAATATATGGTATTAATTTCAATCTGATACCTTTACCCGTTCGTGAGATAAAGGGTCTTGACAGACAGACAGACAGATGGACAACAAAGTGATCCTATAAGGGTTCCGTTTTTTTCTTTTGAGGTACGGAACCCTAAAAATGAAAATAAGATACTAAATATAGTTTTTTTTGTCTGCCTTTGTGGCTCCTGTTTAAAATACTTCTGAAAATGTAGAAAATCGAAGAGGCAGACATGCAGGGCTCTGCATTATCACGGGACGAAGTAGTGAATTTTTGCATTTTGAAGAGCTGTAACTTTACGACGCAGGGCTATTATGGTGGCAGACCATTTTTCTGGGGTTTTCTACATTGTATTTAATCAGATAGTCATAGTCTGCCAGGTGTACGTTTCATTGTCAAATTTCAAAATAGTTAAAACTTAATTCCTCAAAAAGGCAGGGGTGTGGATGTCAGCCAATATTTTTTGTATCATCTAGAGGATGCTCCTTATCATCAATCAAAGAGGCAGACATGGGCAAATCATATAGAAATTTGGCCTTCATCACCCTTACTATTAGTGTAGGCAACGAAGCAGTTGACCTCAACATAAATTTATCAGGCAGATTTTATTTGACAGGATGATAAAGTATCATGAATTAAATATAAATTCAAAATATCCAAAAAAAATATCACAAAAATTGTTTTCATACATTTTTTGTAATTTTGGTATGGAAAAATTAAAAGTAACGATTTTCTTTTTGGATTTTTAGGGTTCCGTACCTCATCAGAAAAAAACGGAACCCTTATAGGATCACTTTGTTATCCGTCTGTCTGTCAAGACCCTTTATCTCACGAACGGGTAAAGGCATCAGGTTGAAATTAATACCATATGTTAAGGTCCATGAACCACACAAGATCTGAAAATTTAAATTTTTTACAACGACGCAATCAAAAGATATGGCATTTTATGTAATCATCTCCATACATTTATTCAAAAATGCAAAACCTACAGGGTACTTCCCGTTGACCTAAAATTATGAAATTTGGCAAGAAGCTAGGTCTCACAGTGCAAATAATGGGAAAAGTCTAAAATCATTAAATATTGCAACTTTTCTCACAACTAATGGTAACCAATTGTGGTGAGCTCCCGTTTCAAGAACATTCATATAAGAGAGGGGTCAAGTTGGATGGTCGCTGAGGGGATTCTTGTTTTAGTTCTATTTTAAAAACGGGAAGATTTACAAACTTGAAAATTGGTATGCTTATAGTGCATAAGCTATAAAATAACAACAAATAATAAAATTTGGTCAAGCGCGTGTCGGACTCAAAAAATCTAGCACATTAACTTACTGAAATTTCAACTAATACAATTATGATTATGTGGTGGTACCGTGCTGCAGTGGTTTCTTGCCGTTTCTTTTACGCTGCCATAGCACGATCCGAAACGGCGTAGACTCGCTCTATTTGCATTGTATTCTGCATGACATTCAATAAGTATTCTGTAAAGAATCTACATTGAATAAAATTATCTGAATCTGAATCTGACGGAACCCTCGGTGCTTGAGTTCGACTCGCACTTGGCCGGTTTTTTTTATAGAAGGTTTGTCTCATATTGTGTAATACCCAGCAAAGTTTCCTAGACTGAGGATTTAATGCGGGGGTCTTCATACAATGATCCGCTTCGTTGCCTATGCTACCTGGCAAACCCTATAACTATTAGGAATGGTTTGCCCTCTGGGTTGCGGAGGTCATATAAAACAGTACCTATCCTAGTCACCAGCGAGGTCTTCCACGTCTTAAAAAATCCCCTAGGTTTGGTAGGTTAGGGTGGAATGAATATTTTTAATTGTACGGTGGGTCCTTGGAGGCTTGTCTCTCATTGATACGTACAGTCGAGACTCAAGAGCAGATCACGTTTGACACTAGTACCGCAACTCTAGCTCCAATTGCGATTGAAATAAGATCGAGGCAAAGTCAAATGAGTCAAGCTTGACGTGCTCTTGATTGTTATAAGGTCAATGACTATTAGATTCAAAACACATACTAAACATTGTCGAAATAATGATGAAACATTTTGCACCTGCTGTACGGTTTGTGAGATGACTCAGTGTTTAAGTGTTGACTAGTGAGCCGACCTGGCTTCGCATACGCGAAAATACAACGTGTAACAAAAAGAGTAAACACCCTGAAGCATGGTAATCTCACCATAGAACTGAACCACATTTCCTAAGCGAAAATACGAAAAAATATATACGAAAAAAATTGACTAAATAGACATTATTATGGGAGAGCAATTTTTCTTTTTCCTATTTAGATCATATTCTGTGAAAATAACAATCGGATATCTATTGCGGTTCAAAAGATACAGATACTGTCTGTAAGGGACCGTGTAACGGTCAGATATCGCACTGGCACCATCTCGGTACGGAACCCTAAAAAAGGATCCTTGAATACTTATATATGCATCGCAGCGAGAATCGCAAATAACTGCGACTTGTTTTTAACTAGCATACTTTTTATAATTTAAATGTATGTACCTACATGTTTTAGTTTTATGTATTTGAGTATGTGTTGTATTTGTATGTGTTTGTATTTTATGGGTTTTTTACGCCCGAAATAAATAATTAATAATAATAATAATAAATATAACATTCCTATGAAGACAGAGGAACGTATATAAGAAGTAATTTAACGTGTGCTATAGGAATCCTACGGCAAGTAGGTATCTAGTCGTACAGCTGGTAAGCGACAAAAATCGGTAACAATATTAAAACACCAAGAAGGACTTAATTACATTAGCTGGCTACTGACTGGCACGTAACATGTAGGAATAAAAAAAACAATAATGAAAACAATATGATTGTCTGAAATTCGATCAGCTGATCTGTCAAAATTGCCGCGCTTCCTGCCAAGTGCCACCCTTCCCGCCCTTGGGCCGCTTACTTTTTTCACGGCGGCGTTCCGTTTTACGCGCACCGATGTTAGTATAAAAAGCTACGGCACCAAAATGAGAGCATTCAGTAGCCTTCGCGCAGTCTACAACAGAAGTGCACGATGAGATTTCTGGTTAGTTGAATAATAAAATAAATATTATTTAATACGCGTAATGCTACAGTGATATTTCATAACGCAGTGTTGGATTGAATAAACAGTGTTGTGCCCTGATGCAAACGGATTTCGAAATGGGAATCGACTCGACATACAGTCATTTTCAGAAAGCTTTTAAAGTTCAAACTCCTTTAAATTTATTGCTGTCACTTTCTTTGTTAACAACACAGAAAGCAAGCAATAGATTTAAAGGATCTTCATCCTTAAAGAAGCTTTCTTCAACTGACGGATAGAGACTCATTGTCTTTGGAAGTGTTCTCTGTGCTTTATGGTTTTAAAAAAGTTCGATATTTGAAAAGTGTTTTTGTTTCGCAGATTGTCTCCGCCGTCCTCGCTTGCGCCTCAGCCGCCCCCTCGGGCTTGCTGGCGGCTCCCTATGCCCACGGGCTGGTCGGTCACGCTGGCCTAGGCGCCCCCTTGGGTTACTCTCTCGGAGGGCCCGTTGGTTACGCCCATGCCGCCCCAGTGGCCGTCGCCCATGCCGCCCCTCTTGCCGTCGCCGCGCCAACCATCTCCCCCGGCGACATCCAGGGAGCCGCCATCGACGCCCACGTAGAAGCTAGCGACCACGTCCGCGCCTCCGCCGACGCCGCCCGCGAATACCACGACCAGGCTTCTGAGCTCCACGGCCAAGCCATCAACGCCGCCGAGGACCACTCTTGGCAGGCGGTCGATGCTGTCAAGACCCGCGAGGCTCAGCTCGACGGCGCTGCTGCTGGTGCCGCTCCCATCTTGGCTAAGCAGTTGGCCGGTCACGGTTCCGTGTACGCTCATGCCGCCCCCGTCGCGTACGCTGCCCATGCCGCCCCCGTCGCGTACGCTGCACATGCCGCCCCCGTCGCGTACGCTGCCCATGCCGCCCCCGTCGCGTACGCTGGCCATGCTGCCCACTTGGCATACGCCGCCCCCGCCGTTGCCCATAGCAACACAGTAGTTTCCCAATCCGTCCACCAGTCCCACCCAGCTCCCATCTACGCCCACGCCGCCCCCGCGGTCGCCTACGGTGCCCACGGTGCCCACGGCCTCCACGGATGGTAAACTGTGATATCTAACTAGTACAAAACCAAATCTTTTAAATACTCATACGTTTGGACTGTAAATTATGTAAAAAATGAAAATAGAAGCGAGGATGTGTGAATAAATGAAATTTATAGTAATTTTTACTACATCGTTTAATTCCTGATACTTTAAAATCCTAATAAAACATATTTGTAAGAAAACTCGCATTAATATGCAAGTTTTAGCACCTAATAAAAATATAGCTGCGATCGCAGATTTAGATAGTCAAAATATACTAAAGGAAGCAAATTAAGTAGTGACTATTGCAACACGCTTACCTAGAGGAAGTTGAGTATGATAATAACAATAAATTTACAAGCTAACAAGCTCTTTGTTTAAAAAAAGAACGCAAGTAAATGTCATTGAACAAGGTCAAATAAATCAAACACATAGCATTATCAGAAATCTCAAAGACTGATCTATATAATAAAATTCTGATTGACTAACAGACAATAGTGGGTCAAGTAGAATGAAAATTTGCATCTGAGTTCCTTATCTCTCGCAGAGGGGGGTTAAATCAATGAATTCAAATTCAATTTACGGAAAATTAAAGCCAGTAAATAACTTGACATAACAATTTGAGATTCAATTTTTAATCTCGGACGAAGTTTTTAATAATATTGTTGACGGCTTAGTAAAGTCCACTGACATTTTATTTAGGAAAATCCTGAGCTATAAATGTCAGTTATTTATTAGAAATAAGGTACAAAAGTTTGTTTAAAAATTTAGGCACCTAATTGTGTAGTCATAATAGAATGCTAATTAAAGAAAAAAATAATGATTGTTAATGATAAAAAAACCTACTTGGCCAGATCACATTACGTCCTGCACTGGCTGGCGCCAAAAAAAGTAGATCAGGTTTTTAACATCAGCAATTCCAATGTCAAACCCAACATACGAAAATAATTACATAATTTAACACGGTCAGAAGCGGAAGTTTTAAGAACCTTGAGTAGGAATTCCTTAGCGATCGATCGACAAAGATAAAAAAAAAAATAGATCACGGAATTGGCGTGGACCTGATAAAAAAGCCTTCGTATGTTTTAAAATTAAATACCAGAGGTAGAGGTATTCTATTTTAAGCAGCAGTTAGATACTTTAAAATATTTGATTAACTTCAAAAAGCTATTATCTCCACAGAACTACGAGTATATACAAAGTATAACGGGAAGCTGTGATAATACTGAAGGGTGTGAATCTGATCGTGAAACTGGACAACTTGTCCCAAGGAACATAGGTCGAAATACGAAAAACCGAATTCGACCTCCCATACAAAATGCACTATCAGCTGATGCAGTTTCTATGGGAGGTCTAAAATTTATTTTGTTCTGACCTAAGTTCCTTGGGAAAAGTTGTTTACGGGCAGATTCACACCCTTTAGTATTATCCAAAGATTTCGGACCTCCTTGCTTCGTTAGAAGGGGATGACATCTGCCAACATGTCACAACCCCATCATCGATGATCCATAGAAAATATTCAAAATAACCTGTCAAATCCATAGAAAAACGCGTACACCACCTAGTGACGAATTATTTCTTTAATCCTCCTTCTAAGTACCTTTATTTTTCTGTAGTATTATCACTATTATCACACATTTCTGTTAAGCTATCTGTATCTGTAATTATCTCCATTTTAACAGATAGATTATATAGGATAGCGGGCGACCGGTTAACATCGTAGCGAGTTGTTCGTCATTTTTTTTCTATTTTTAGACCAGTTTAAAGTGTTAGCTAAGTGTTCTGAAGGTGCAAATAGTAAATATTAACTATTTAAGAACTGAACTGTGAAATTACTTGACTAAGAAAGTGAATATTCTCCTAGATTTCCAAATAAACAATCAGTCATAACAAAATCTCGCAACCAGTTAGGAGTGTTTTATTAAAACGCGTAAGTGACGCATATTTCACGGCGCTTAGGCCCTTCTTCTCGCGACATCGTGCAACGCTAGCTCCGGCGCCGGTAAACAACTACTGTGTACTTGTGTGATTACCCACTAGAAACATTGTGATTCAACTTGTTTACGTTGGATTTTTGCAACATTATTGTAAGTTTTATCAATAAATTTAATAATGATGGCTTCACAATCAGAGTCAGGGTGTTGCAGTAAAAGTAATGAACAGGATAAGCACTCCATCGACTGCTCTGAATCTACTCCTGCTCGCAACACTAGAGGAAATAAAAGAATTGCCTTGAACTCGCCACCAATGTCGTCTGTAGTATCTGCAGATGACGTACGCAGTATATTTAAGGAGGAACTTAAAGCCCTCTTGCAGGAATTTAACACGAGTGTAACAAATATCGTAAACAGGGAGATAGCACCAATCAGAGAAGAGATATGCGAACTTCGCGAATCGATGAATTTTATCAACTCTGAATTTGAGACGTTCAAGTCAAGCCAGAAGTCAGCTAAAGAAGAATTGAAAAACTTAAAAGAGGAAAATCAAATACTGAAAAATACAATAATGGATCTAAACGTACGAGTCAACTACATGGAACAACACTCTCGATCGAATAACGTAGAAATACAGTGCGTACCCGAGGACAAAAACGAGAACCTGTACACTATTGTTTTGCAACTAGCTCTCACTGTGGGCTGTAATCTCACCGAGAACGGAATTTTGCATGCGACTCGTGTTGCTAAGCGCAACAAGGAAAATAACCGCTCACGGTCCATAGTAGTGCAGCTTGCATCGCCACGTCTTCGTGACCAGCTACTGGCATCCACTCTTAAATACAACAAGACTCACGCAGAAGAAAAATTGAATACGTTTCATCTCGGGTTTGGTGGAGACAAAAAACCAGTCTACGTAATTGAGCATTTGTCTCCTTTTAACAAAGAACTTCACGCAGCTGCTAGAAGCCAGGCCAAGATTAAGCAGTACAAGTTTGTGTGGGTGAGAGGAGGCAAAGTCTTTGTCCGAAAAAACGAAGAATCGGATGTCATCTACATAAAAAATGAAGATAGTCTTAAAAAAATTATATAACTTACTTTTATCTATTAAATTCTCGCATGTGATATTTTTTATTGAACTTTAAATTCGCTTCCTTCAATCTGTACTATCAGAACTGTAGGGGCCTGCGCACTAAAACTAATACTTTTTATCGTAATATCTGCTGTAGTAATTACGACGTAATCATCTTGACCGAGACTTGGTTGAACGATTCAATACTATCCAGTGAACTATTTGACAATAGGTATATAGTTCACAGACGAGACAGGGACCTAGATAAAAATGGTGGTGGTGTAGCTATTGCTGTACTTAGGCATTTGGAATCGAAACGGATCAAGGAGTGGGAGAGTAACTGCGAAGACCTTTGGGTTACATTGAGTGTACCACACGGACAATCTGTGCGACAAATAGCTTTGTGCGCAGTCTACCTCCCCCCTCCTGTGAGAAGTATCACTTTAAAAAACTTCTTGGACAACTGTAACGCTGCCTTAGAGGAAATGGAGATGGATGTGTGTATAATTGGAGACTTCAATCTAAGTGTGATTGATTGGAACTTAGTCAATAATGCAGTAAATAACAACTACACAGTATCTGCTTTATGTCAAATGTTATTAGACTTTACCTATGTTAACAAGCTTGAGCAATTAAATCTTGTACCCAATAAGTCAGGTCGCATACTAGATTTAGTGTTAACTACATTACAATCTTGTAAGGTCATAGAAAATTGTACCCCTTTAACGGTTGTAGATAACCTACACCCCCCTTTAGATATAGTTTTATTAATGTATGACAAACCGACCTTACCCTATAACAATATCCCAAGACCTAACTTTTACAAGGCAGATTATGAAGCCATTTGTCAACACCTTGAAAAAATTAATTGGGATGAATTATTTAAAGGGCTAAACGATGTTAATGATATGTTAGATATTTTTTATATGATTTTAAGAAACACAATCGAAAAGTTTGTACCTTATAAGCGTCCAAAGAAACATAAATACCCACCATGGTTTGATCGTGTATTAATAAAGATGTTGAACAACAAGAATAGACTGAGATTACGATATAATACATATACAAATCCGTTAGACAAAATTGAATTAAATATCGTTAGTACCCGTTGTGAGTCTCTAGCTAAGGATCGTTATAATAGTTATAAAAGAAAATTAGAACAAAGCCTTATTAAAAATCCAAAGCTCTTCTGGTCTCATGTGAAATCAAAACGTGGCGGCTCCAGTAACTATCCCCAAACGATGACCGATGGTTCAACTACGTCCTCGGACAGTACAAATATATGTGAAATGTTCGCATCTTATTTCTCTTCTGTATACAATGACTATGTTCCAATATATAAAGAGCACAAATCTCCATTGTTGAAGTCACTGGAGGCTAATAGTCAATGTTTAACTATACCAATAATAAGTAGAGAGTCTTTATTTCACAAACTTAAACATATTGATTGCACAAAGGGAGCTGGTCCTGATGATATACCACCCATTTTAGTTTCTTCGTGTGCTTCAGTTTTGGTTCAGCCTCTACTAGCTATTTACAATAAATCACTATGTACTGGCGTATTTCCTCGCCTGTGGAAAACAGCTAAAGTTGTGCCTATTTATAAAGCAAATGACAATGACTTAATATCTAATTACCGCCCAATATCAATTCTTTGTCATTTTGGAAAAATATTTGAATCACTAGTCTGCCCTTATATTCAACAACATTTAAAGTTGTACCTAAGTGACTCTCAGCATGGTTTTGTTGCTTCCAGATCAACTTGTACAAATTTAGTAACATTTACTGAAACCCTGATAAACGCTGTAGATTCTAACAAGCAAATAGATGTGATCTACACCGACTTCAGTAAGGCCTTCGACAAAGTTTCTCACAATATACTAATCAAAAAATTATCTGCGTACGGATTAACGGGGTCTTTGCTGGAGTGGGTGAGATCATATTTAGTAAAAAGAACATTTTATGTAGTTTTGAACGGGTTTAAGTCAACGTGTCGTCTAGTATCGTCTGGAGTCCCACAAGGATCTCACATGGGCCCTATCCTTTTTAATTATTTTATAAACGATATTCCAGAGTGTTTTCAGTTTTCTAAAGTTTTTATGTATGCTGATGACCTGAAATTTTCAAGAATAATTGAAACCGTAGAAGACTCTTTCCTTCTCCAAAGCGATCTAAATAGACTAACTCAATGGTGTACCATAAATAACATGAACCTGAACCATAATAAATGCTACTTTCTTAAATTCTCGAGGAAACATAAAATGATCAATTTTGAATACAACATTAACAATAATAAAATAAAAGAAGTTCAGACAATTAGGGATTTAGGGGTGATTTATGATACACAGTTGACGTTTAAGCCACATATGGAGTCTGTAATAAAGAAGGCATCAAAAATATTAGGGTTCGTCATAAGAAACACTAAAGAGTTTCATAATGTAAAAATGAAGATTTTGCTGTATAACACATTAGTAAGAAGCATTATGGAGTACTGCAGCGTTGTATGGAGACCGCATTATGCTGTACACACCTTGCGATTAGAATGCATACAAAAGCGTTTCTTATGGCATCTATCATTCTCGATTGGAAGAACTAAAAAGGAAAAATCTTACCATTCAAGGCTGCAGTACTTCAGGATGGATTCATTAGATAAGCGAAGAGAATTATTAGATGCTTTATTTTTGTACAAAATTGTGACAAGCCAAGTTGATTGTCCTCCACTTTTAGGTTGCATTCATTTTCGTGCCCCCGCTCGTATGCCTCGAAATGCTATAACACCACTTTGTCCCCTCCCCAGATCTACTGTATTAGGTTGTAATTCACCCGTCTTAAGGATGGTCAAGATTATAAATAGTTGTAGTGATAAAATTGATATAAACTGTGATTCTAAATGTAAATTCTATAAGTCTGTACACAATGTCATCTGCATTTAAAAACACAAATAGGTATTAAAATATAGCTACGGTTGACTGCCCGCCGGTGGTTGCGGTTTGGCCTTGAATATGCCTTATTTTCTCGCAGTAAGGTTGGTGTTCATGGTTGACTGTTTCCCCCGGCGTGCGGTTGACCGTACCTTACCTATCTTAAGAATACTTGGCCTTTTGGATTGAGAGTGTCGAATGATTTCGGTGCTGTGTATACCGTCTTCTAATGTAATTTTAAGCATGTGGTGTTTACCTGTAAGTGATTGTTACACGTATAAAGATATTTAAATACTTGTGTTAGTATGTATGAAACAGTGTAAACAATTGTTGGTAAACCTAATAAAATAAAATAAAAAAAAAAAAAAATAGAAACTCTTTATTGCACACAAATTAAGAGTAATTGCGTAAGAAACCTTATATCTAATTGCGCGCAAAGGCGGCTTTATTGCTTAGAGCAATCTCTTCCAGGCAACCTTAGGACTGGCAATCGCTGAGATGGACACGAGTAGTGCAGAGTTTGCTTAACTAAGTTAGACTAATTTGAAAATAAATTAGGTACATAAAATCAAACAATAAACTTACTTACCAAAATACTTAAATACAGACATAGGATAAATAAATACACATATAAACTTACATAAAATAATACACATATACACAGATGTAATATACATAACAGCTCACATATGTCCCAGCAATTATAACACAATAATAATTGAACACATCCCTCCACCCGCTACGATCTTGACATACTTCCCTCGCTCCGCTCCCTCTACTTTCATCAACCCGCACATACATACAAGACACGCTCGTCGGTGTAGGGTACTTTTAATATGGCCTTTATTTAGAACATCCTGAATTTGGTCATGGAACGTTCGTCACTTGTCACATAAAAAAATGACACCCAGTCAGACACAGCACAATCGCCCATGTTCATCACACAAATGTTTTAGTGTAGGCAACGAAGCAGTTGACCGCAACATAAATTTGTCAGGCAGATTTTATTTGACACGATGATAAATAATCATGAATTAAATGTTGATTCAAAATATCCAAAAAAAAAATCACAATTTTTTTTTTATTTCATACATTTTTTGTAATTTTTGTATGGAAAAAATAAAAGTACCGATTTTTTTTTGGATTTTTTTATAGAAGGTTTGTCTCATGTAGTGTAAAAAAAACCGGCCAAGTGCGAGTCGGACTCGCGCACTGAGGGTTCCGTACCACCACATAAACATAATTGTATTAGTTGAAATTTCAGTTAGTTAATGTGCTAGATTTTTTGAGTCCGACACACGCTTGACCAAATTATATTATTTGTTGTTATTTATAGCTTATGCACTATAAACATACCAATTTTCAAGTTTGTAAGTGTTCCCGTTTTTAAATAGAACTAAAACAAAAATCGCCTCAGCGACCATCCAACTTGACCCCTCTCTTATAAGAATGTTCTTGAAACGGGAGCTCACCATAATTAGTTACCTTTTGTTGTGAGAAAAGTTGTAATATTTAATGATTTCAGACTTTTCCCATTATTTGTACTGTGAGACCTAGCTTCTTGCCAAATTTCATAATTTTAGGTCAACGGGAAGTACCCTGTAGGTTTTGCATTTTTGAATAAATGTATGGAGATGATTACATAAAATGCCATATCTTTTGATTGCGTCGTTGTAAAAAATTTAAATTTTCAGATCTTGTGTGGTTCATGGACCTTAACATATGGTATTAATTTCAACCTGATGCCTTTACCCGTTCGTGAGATAAAGGGTCTTGACAGACAGACAGACAGACGGCCAACAAAGTGATCCTATAAGGGTTCCGTTTTTTTCTTTTGAGATACGGAACCCTAAAAAGAGCCAAAGTTTCATCGACTGAGGATTTAATGCAGGGGTCTTCATACAACGATCAGCTTCGTTGCCTAGACTATTTGCCCTGGGCGAGGATCGAACCCGCGACTACAACGAAGAGGTACAGGCATTAACAACCACACCAAAAGACCAATTAGGTTTCACTTTTCTGAACTTGACCTCAGTGAGCGCACCGTGAGAACTTGCTAGTGATGTAATCAAATGTACGAGTACCTATTTGTAAATACATTGCTACAGTATCTTTATAAGCGAACAAGCTTCTACCCGCAACTTCGTCCGCATGTCACCGATTCCAACATATACAGTTTTTTGTAAATTCATAATTGAAATAAAAAACATAGGTTATTTTCTATTATCTCACTAGGTTACTGATAATTAACTGCTATGGTTATTTCACACTTTTTAGTGCTAATAGATTGCTTACAAATTTGTGAAGGAGGTGAGTAGTTTTTGTTAAAATTATTTTTCTTATACAAGTTTTAGTGTTAAGCAAACACCCTAAGGCCGGTATTTCACTGGGACACTGGTAGCGCGACTGGTTGCGCCACTGGTGTCCGTAACAAGACACCAGTAAAGACACCAGAATCGCTACACCCTGCGGCCACAGTATTAAGGGCTATATTTCACTGGGAGTGGTAGCGCGACTGGTTGCGCCACTGGTGTCCGTAGCTAGACACCAGATCGGCTGCTGGTCGCGCTACCACTCCCAGTGAAATATAGCCCTTAATACTGTGGCCGCAGGGTGTAGCGACTCTGGTGTCTAGTTACGGACACCAGTAGCGCAACCAGTCGAGCCACCAGTCGCGCCACCATGGTATCCCAGTGAAATACCGGCCTAAGGCATAGGCACCACCAGTAGGTCGAGCATGCGCACCGCGACTTGGCGAGTCTTCGTAGACTAAACCGGTTATGTCTTCTCGCGTCACACATATTAAGTGACAGTAGCGCGCGACTCGACCAGGTGGCGGTGCGCATCTTAGCCCGGCAGGTGGTTGGTAACCTTGACTGCTCCTGTTGTAAAACTATGACGATAATCACTTCTTAAGAGTGGCTAGGACAAACTATTTAAAAGGCCTTCTGATCTTCTGATGCACACAATACGAGGTGTTGTCAAATCACTGTTTAGAATCATGATGTCACTAAAAAGCCAAGAGCATTTCGCGGATAAATCTTTAAATCTCTAAACTTGATGATCAGTAATAAGTAACCCACTTATAGATAGGTTTGTACACGCGGCTGCACGTCGGTGGAAACAATTTCACCTAGAGCGGGTCTTTAAACCGACTTTAGCACAAACAAACAGATTTAAAAAAAAACCAGCCAAGTGCGAGTCGGACTCGCGCCCTAAAGGTTCCATACCTATCTACCATATGATATACTAAAAGCTTTTGCTCTTTGACTTCAAAAACTCGCACCATCCAACTTGACCCCTCTCTTATAGAAAAGTTCTTGAGACGGGAGCTCACCTTAATTGGTTACTACTAGTTGTGAGAAAAATTGAAATATTTAATGATTTTAGACATTTTCCTTCATTTGTACTGTGATACCTAGCTTCTATTACTAAATTTCATAGTTAAAGGTACTCTCTAGGTCATGCTTTAGTACATAAATGCATGGAGATGAGAACATAATGAGCCATATCTTTTGATTACGTCGTTGTAAACAATTTAAATTTTCAGATCTTGTGTGGTTTATGGGCCCTAATATTCGTTATCGATTTCAACCTGATACCTTTACCCGTTAGTGAGATAAAGGGTCTTAACAGACAGACAGACGGACAACAAAGTGATCCTATAAGGGTTCCGTTTTTTATTTTGAGGTACGGAACCCTAAAAAATATAACACGGGATGAATAAATCTAGTTCGATAAAGTCATCAGGTCAAAAACCTCTCAAAATTCCACTTTTTATACTTACTTATCTAGTCCATTAAATTGTTTGTTGACGTTATATAAGCGTTTTTTTGCCTGATTTCAATGTCACCCAAAGCTCGTGAACATATACAGCGTGTAAAGAAAAGATGTGATATTACTGAAGTATGTGAATCTGCACATGAAAGTGAACAACTTTTCCCAAGGAACATACTCGTAGGTCGAATTACGAAAAACAAAATATGACCTCCCATACAAAATGCGCTATCAGCTGATACAGTTTCTATGGGAGGTCAAAAATTTATTTTGGTCTATGACCTATGTTCTTTTGGAAAAATTGTTCAGTGTCATGGGAAGATGTATGTATGTTATGTATGTATATATTCTTTATTGCATCACAAATAAAATGAGACAAATTACAAACGAGAATAGTACCTATGCAAAGGCGGACTTATCCCTAAATGGAATTTCTTCCAGCGAACCTTAGAGAGGCTAAAGGAGTTGACAATATAGATTCACAGTAATCACACCTCTTAGTATTATCACCCTTTCCGTTGCACGCTGTAGATAAGTTTTCATTTATTTATACAAGTTGTAACAGGCTATATCCACCCTGTAGGACGCGATTTTGCCCATGAAACTGTACGAGTACCACTTTTCCCAAGGAACATATAGGTCGACATACGAAAAATCTTTTTGACCTCCCAAAGAAACTGAATCAGCTGATCACACATTTTGTATGGGAAGTAAAAATTTTTTTTTCGTATTTCGGCCTGTTCCTTAGGAAAAGATGTTCAGTTTCATGAGCAGAATCACATCCCTCAGTATTTATTTCAATTACAACAGCGGACCAATTACAGTAATTGAGGAGACTTAATTTTAAAGATGCTTTGAGCAACTGACAGAATGTCCTACTTAGAGATTATACTACACTTGTTGTTCCTATCATGGATGCGTCGTCTTTCTGAAATTTTTGTTGCATTGGGAGAAGCCTACGACCAGTCGTTAAGGTGATCCGTTTTCCATACAAAAATTCAAATGACTTGCATTCTTACGCGGGACATAAAATTCTTTTGAAAAACTAACGAATGCAGCTATTTTTCGTTGAATTTTTCGCTAATTAATACAAAAATACAGTTAATGTACTGAAAGTACCATTTTTGTTAGCAATTTTTGGTTCAATATTACGATTGTGGGCGTGCGGTCAAAACTGTACGGCTGTGCTTTGTGTGCATGTGTAAGTGATCGTACTCATGTAAACACGGACTGACGAGAGTAATTGACTTTAGTGGACATATGGAGATATTTTTCTTATCGAAATTGTTGTTAGGCGTTGAAGTTGCACGATGAAATTTACGCGAATCAACTTTTTGCACATATATAGTTGGTACTTATTGCATTAAAAAATAAAACCTTATATTTGCAGCAGTGGCTCCATCTAGTTGCGTTCTGGGCTAAGCTGGCCGTCACAGATCACCTTAAGAAAGGTAGAGTTACTGGGGTGTCATGATAGACCGGCACCACAAGGCAAATTCTTTCAACTATTTCTTGGTATTATAAAACCAAGCGCCTGAGAAAAGCCGACATTTTTATTTAGTTGCCTAGCAACGATTATAAAAGTCAAAATATTGCCAGGCGTTTAAATTGTCCGATAACGTGATAACACGAGTTACAAACTAAGTATCACGAAAAAATCTAGAGGTTTCAACTGAACTAGTCTTTACTGAAATCTATCGGTACCTATTATTTTATATATTTTTTTGAGGAATGATTTACAGAAAGTTCTAATCATACTAAATACAGCGTGGATTTTTATTGGTTTTGCTACTGAAGCCCAATGATTCTCATTAAAACTTTCAAATTTCCCGAAGAAAACAATTCTTTTACTCAAATAAAAATTTTGGCCTTCTCAGACAAAATGAGTCGATTACCTGACCACTAGGAGAAGCAAAAAAATGTTCGAGTAAAATTTTATTTCTTCAGGAAAGTTGCTTATTGTCTTGAGTAGAATCACTGGGCTTCGAGAGCAGAACCATTGAAAATTCACGCTGTATACTTAAATTTTTGGGAGTAAGACTAGCTACAGAGATTATTAAACCTATAAAAACATTCCTATACCCTATATTATTAAGCGAGAAATATTTGTATATATATTTATAATCGATCGAACGATGTCGATGAAAGGTCTCATATCTGGGAAAATTCATTTACTCTGTGTTTTTTTTTAATTATTTCTTTGTGCGTTTTACTACGTGTCTGAAACCTACAGCGCCATCTTTTGGTAGCTAGCATAGCTTGCTTATATAAAGCGTCTATTAAAAGTTATATAATATTCATTGCCATTCATACTATTACTAAGAAATTAAGAGTTTAGAAGGGCTTATTAAAAATTTTCCAACCCCGCGGTGTATAATTTCGTTTTATAAACTATAGTATAGTATTTCTATTCCATACTAGATGGCACTCAAGCTATCCTGAAAATAACGCATTTCAAAAACCGGGTGGGCTTGGGTAAGACGATTAGTTCCATTTTAGCAAAATTATATTGTCTTTGATAGAGCGAAGCTCGGCCGTCCAGGTACTTATTATTAACGAGCAATATTTTTATATAAGTATATTTGTAATCGGTTTCTCGAAAACTGTTCTGACGATTTCGATGATATTTATTATAAGGCGGTTTTAGGGGGCGAAGAATCGATCTAGCTGTGTCTCATGTCTGGGAAAATTCGTTTTCGGTCACGCAAAACATAAACAGACAAATAACATCCAAAGAAAAAGCAAACATTTATAATCCATTTTTAGGATCACACCTGTACTCGTATATCTCAGCAACCACTCACGCTAGCGACTTGAAATTTGGAATAGTTTTAGGGCAGGGCGGACCCTTATCTCCGAAGTTTGCAAAAGAAAAATCTTAATTCATTACAGTCGGTAGAAGTAAATATTACAGCAAAAATAAAACTATCTTTCGACTTGTCACAGTTTTTTAGAAATCTGCAAATAACCTTTACAAACAAATTTAGTTTTACGGTCCTAAAAATTTACTTTATTGCTTCCAAAAATACTACAGGTATATCGGAACCCTCGGCGCGCAAGTCCGACTCGCACTTGACCGATTTTTTTTTCGTTTATTTCAACGCTTGAGAACACATTTTGCAGCTATGTCAAAAGCAATCGTCTAAAGCTGTTAGAAAAATCAAGTTTATCTACTCCCGTACCAGAATATTGCAAATTCGAAACCAATGACAGATTCGAAATTGAGGTCATTGTCCGTTATTATTTTCATTTCCACACTGTTTCATACTACGAGCAGTACGGAAATGGAGTATGGATTTCCATTCCGCAACTGTTATAATACATTATTTTCAATCTGCATAGGCTAAGGCAATACTACCACAGTACTACATACAGCCTACTTTAAAGTAATTTTGTAAAAATACTTTTTACTGGGGTGAAGACTGCCTACCTATATTTAAAAGAAAACAGAGAGTACCAGGAGTACACAAATCGACAAGAGGCTGACAGTTGGCTCGCTTATATATAAAGTGACTGTGGCAACAGGTGGCAACAAAAGAAGTGATTTGAACATAATGGAAAGTATGTACCAGGAGAATATGAGTCTACAAGAGGCTGTCAGTAACCGTATACCAGGTGTAACATTAAATTAATTTTGTGAAATTATGTTATTCTTTCCATCAAATATACTCTGGTTTCAGTGTCATGGCTGAAAGACGTGTTGGTAAGCGTTGGAATAAACGAAAAAAAAAACCGATATGTTCTTCAAACAAAATGTTTATCCTTGGCTGGAATCGAACCTGCGACTCATGACTCATAAAGCAGGCATTGGGACAGAATTCTCGCCCTAATTACCTAGTAAAATGATAGTGGGCGCCGCTGGATGACATTTTAAAATCGTGTACAGTGAAAGAAAAAAATTTAAGAGCAGCAGGTTGATTATCATTAGCATTTAGTCGTATAATATAGGTATAGAGTGACACATTTGCTAAGTAGAAGAAAAAAAAAGGACGGGTTGCACTCCGGGAGTGCCAGCAGAAGTGAAAACTTAAACATCAACGTTGTGCATTTTTGAATATTTTGGAATGGTTAGGGAATAATTTCGCACGAATTCTTTTATTTATCAGTATAAAAGTACATACAATATTCATTTATTGCGCTATCGTAGACAAACAATCTTCGCCAAATCTGACGCGCCGCTAAAGAAGTTAACACTTCAAAACTTAAACATCTGACGCGACATCTGACGACATTTTACCCATCTAAAAAAGTGCCAAGCGCCGCCAAAGAAGTTTTCACTTCAAATTTAATAGCACGTAAAACATGAAGACAGAATCTACTTACGTCTAAGAGGAAACAACTTTACTGACATGTCACTCAGAGAATAAAGATGTACAAAGACTATTTTTGATCTGTCAATTAGAAAATCGATATTGTCAAATAAAAGACAAAAATTATTTATGAGTTCTGTCATTGACATCGAAACAGATCCTAAGATACAACAGCACACAAAGTCATGCTGTTTTATCCATTATCATTAATAAGACGAACGAAAGGCCTTCAACCTGCTCAACGATTTCTTACCCCGACTGTACATACGTTGTAAAAAGCTAACCAGTTGACATTTGCGGATCGACTATGAAGTGAAGTACTCGGTTTAATGAGACATCTAGAAGGCTGTTTATAATGCACTACAGGATATACATACGGTGTGAATTTTCATTGGTTTACTCCCGAAGTCCATTGTTCGCGTACAGTCTACAACGTGTAACGGAAAGGCGTAATAATACTGAAGGGTGTGAGTCTGCCGATGAAACTGAACTATTTTTCCCAAGGAGCATACGTCGAGATACGAAAAACCAAATTTGACCTCCCATACAAAATACGCTGTCAGCTGATGCAGTCTCTATGGAAGGACAAAAATTTATTTTATCTATGACCTTTGTTCCTATGGAAAAGTTTTCAGTTTCATACACAGATCCACTTTGGACCTTACATTGGTAATAAAGTTACAAATGTTTCCACTGTCTTGCTGTTGACTGTATCGCGCGCGCACTTGACTGCGCAATGAAAATAAGCGACTTTTCCGAAGATAATAATTATACCTGGGCGACCGAGCTATGCTCTGTATGATTAAATTATCATCGGGTGAGCAAGCTATGCTACTCAACAACAGATGGCGCTGTAAGTTTCTTGAACGCACTAAAACGCGCTAAGAAATATTAAAAAAGACGGTAAAAACGAATTTTCCCAGACATGAGACCTAGCTAGATCGATTTTTTGCCCCCAAAAACCCCTGTATACTAAATTTAATCGAAATCGTTAGAGCCGTTTTCGAGAAACCGATTACATATATATATATATATATATATATATATACAAATATAGCTCGTTTAATAGGATTTATTTGATAAAAGCTAGCTGGTTGAAATTTTCATTTTAGGGTTCTGTACCCAAAGGGTGTAAAACAGGACCCTATTAATATGACTCCGATATCTGTCTGTCTGTCAGCGCGCTGTATCTCATGAACCGTAATAGGTAGAAATTTTCACAAATTGTGTACGTACATATATCTGTTGCCGCTATAAAAAAATAATAATAAGAAATTAGGAGGGATTAAAAACTGTTTTTAGGCGATTTTTGCTCGATTTTTTGTTTTAGCTCTATCGCAAAAACAGGAACACTTACAAGCGTGAAAATCTGTATTTTTATAGTGCATTTAAGCTATTGAATAACATCAAATAAGAAAAACTGGTCTAGTGTGTGTCCGATTCGTGCACTTTTAATACACTTCTGGACTGCGGGTCCATAACTATGACGGTATTTTTACCTTAGTGATACGGTACCCACATTGCGCGAGTCCGACTCGCACTTGACCGGGATTTTCTATTAGAGTGTGAAACAAACCCGAGTTCAGTGTCCACATTATGAAAGGTACACAGGCTCGCCTTCTGATGCAACTATAAACGAAAATTACAACAAGTGTGTTCCAAAACTTGAAATCATCACAACTCGTCAGTATTCTATATTTTAATACAGAATTGATAATTTTACAGGAGACCAAGAAAATAGTAAAATAAATTAAATAAAAAAACCGGCCTAGTGCGAGTCTGACTCGCGCAACGAGGGTTCCGTACCACCACATAATCATAATTGTATTAGTTGAAATTTCAGTAAGTTTATGTGCTAGATTTTTTGAGTCCGACATGCGCTTGACCAGATTTTATTATTTGTTGTTATTTTATAGCTTATGCACTATAAACATATCAATTTTCAAGTTTGTCAGTTTTCCCGTTTTTAGGATAGAGCTAAAACAAAAATCGCCTAAAAAAACAAGTCTTTAGTATGGGAGCTCCGCTTAGTAAGTTACTTTTTTTATATTTAGTATTTGTTGTTATAGCGGCAACAGGAATACATAATCTGTGAAAATTTTAACTGTCTAGCTATTATTGTTCATGAGATACAGCTCAAATAAAATTTCGTAAAAACTGCTGCTGAATTTGGTGGCATCTTATTCCTTTGTGTTAAAATATTTTTTTAAACAAAAATACAGTATTTATCTACTCAATGATCTCTAAACAACGATACCCCACTCGATGGGGTAGGTCAAATTTTTTTCTATGCTCCCCCTTTAGCTGTTTTGGAGCCCCCCTTCATTTTTTACTTTTTTAATTTGTAGTATTTGTTGTTGTAGCGGCAACCGATATACACAATTTGTAAAAGTTTGAAATTTCTACCTATTACGGTTCATGAGATACAGCCCGCTGAAAGACAAACAGACAGACATCGGAGGCATACTCGTACCAATAGGGTCCCGTTTTTCACCCTTTTGGTACGGAACCTTAATAAAATAATGGTAATAAATAATTTTTAAAACAAGCTTTTAAAAAAAAAAAATATTAATAATTAAGTAAACTTAATTTGATATCATGCACGATTCGGCTAAAACTACTTACTAGTTCGTACCGCAAAAATTAAAAATTGTGCGCCTTAAAAATACTTTAATCTCATCAAATTTCCGAACGCAGGCTGCAACAGTTTAAAACGGTCATATTTCAAGATTCAAGAAGCGCCCTTCCTGCATTCTACCCGCTTTGTCTGTATTACTTTTGGAGATCCTTATGCGACGGGTTTTTAATGATGAAAGTTAGCTTCAACCAACTATTAAGGTATATTCTGTGACTATATTGCAATACAACCACCTATACAAAGCACGTGGTGAGGAAAGAGAACGCAAAGAACACCTGTTGTGCTTGACTGCTTGTGCATATGTAACGCTATAGCACAGAATAACCTGTAAATACAGATGGCTGGCATTTTGGCGTGGTAGGTAATGAACCTGCCTTCAACCCTTCTACGCCATGGGCCGCGTGTTCGATCCCCGCCCACAGCAAACATTTGTGTGATGAACACGAGTTCTATGTCTGGGTGTTATTTATCTATTTGTGTGCCTCTGGTAGCCATAGTACAGGTTTTGCTTCGTTTGGGATGAGGTGACTTTGTGAATTGAGTCCCCAAGTAAAAAGCGCAAGAAGATTCTGCTGAAGTTTTACACGATGCCAGAAGTCTACATGTTCCTTGAAAACAGCGGAAGATCAGTGGGGCATTGCATTGGGGCAAGGGAAGCACATACATGTACCTCATAGGAACGAAGTGCTCTGAGGACCACGCACAGGAACAGGAACTCAGCCTAACGAAATAAGATAAGATAATAAGAATGATGAAAGTTGAAAGGCAAAAGTCCGACAAATTCCGTCATTCTTTTAAAATTGCAATAAGTTTTTAACTACCAAACTCCAAATACCAAACTGAACTCGGCTTACTATTATTATTATTTTAGTACCTGGTTGACCGAGCTTCGCTCTATAATAGCTGCCTGCCTCAACATTAAAATATCATCGGGTGAGCAAGCTTTGCTACCCGCCAACAGATGGCGCTGTAGGTCGCGGTGTTTTAAAAAAGTGCCTATAAACACGGGGAAAACGAATTTTTCCAGACATGAGACCTAGCTAGATCGATTTTTCGCCTCCGAAAACCCCTGTATGGTAAATTTCATCGAAATCTTTAGAGCCGTTTTTGAGAAACCGATTACATATATATACAAATATTGCTCGTTTAATACTCGTAGTATAGGATTTCATATGACTGAACAACCTTTGAGACTGAATTCTAGGTTTTAATTTGTATGTATAAATAAATAACGCTGGTTGCACATATTTAATCCAACGTCTACCTCCTACGTCACTTTGGCAAAGTTAATCAAGTTCATAGGTAGAAGATATGAAAATGTGTTCTAATTAAAGGATATCAGTACTTTTCTAACACCCTGTATATTTTGTAATACTAACTTCTATAGATGTAAGTACCTGGGCGACCGAGCTTTGCTCTGAATATCATCGGGTGAGCAAGCTATGCTACTCAACAACAGATGGCGCTGTTAGTTTCTTGAACGTACTAAAACACGCTAAGAAATATTAAAAAAGACTGTGAAAACGAATTTTCCCAGACATGAGACCTAGCTAGATCGATTTTTTGCCCCCAAAAACCCCTGTGTACTAAATTTCATCGAAATCGTTGGAGCCGTTTTCGAGACACCGATTACAAAAATATAAATATAGTACCTGGGCGATCGAGCTATGCTCTTTATAATTAAAATGTCATCGGGTGAGCAAGCTATGCTACTCAACAACAGATGGCGCTGTAAGTTTCTTAAACGCACTAAGAAATATTTAAAAAAGACAGTGAAAATGAATTTTCCCAGACATGACACCTAGCTACATCGATTTTTTTGCCCCCAAAATATTGCTCGTTTAATAATATAGGATAATGTGGCTTGATTATAATAACAATAGGACAAAGCTTCCAACTTACAGAGCAGTACTACTATAAGCGACACGAGTCTCTGTCCCTCCAATATATTACGCATGGCTCTCTCCTGCTGTATTTATATCCATGGCAACTCATTGTGTAGTCCCGCGTGGTGCCGGCATAGAATATTACCATCCCGTACATACCTGCGGGTGTCGTAAGAGGCGACTAAGGGTTATTATAAACTGGAGGATGGGCAGCAGCATCGTCCTGTGTATCATACCATCTTACTTACTGCGATCACCTACAACCGCGGTCCATGGTGCCAGCCGTAACGCTGACAAGCGAGGTGATTATGGTCCTTCCCCTACACATATTTTTAGCAAAAGCTAGAATTCTGGAGGCAGCTCCCTGTCCTGCGGTGGGAATTTCATGGGATGTTATAATGATGACCTCATTGTAAGAGGCGAAGAGGCTACGAACAAAGAACCAAAAGCGTACGGCGGCAACTCGCGCTTACCTTTTTATTTTTATAACTTTTTCATCTTTTTTTGCTGTGTTACCGGTCATCCAGCCAGTTGGTCTATAGCCTATATACATTATATACATGCTGAATATAAAAACGAAATGTCTTAAGATGCGGCGCCTAGTATCCTACAGATCTACAAAGATGCGAGTGCTGGTCAGTTCTCTTATATTATAACTTCCTTTGTCTTAATACAATGTGTATAAATATTATATATGTTTATCTTGTTTCGGGTCTAAGTATATATGTATAAACAAAAAGAAAAATAAATATATTTACAAAGTGCGAAAATTAAAAAAAAACTGTGTATAAAGTTTGTGTTAATATTTTCAAGGCTTTATTTTGAAGGCTAACCCTAACCGCTATGATCTGAGTTTCAGTATAAGCAATAGATTAAAATGAGTGCTAACTTTAAAAAAGAGTTTTGCAACAGGGTGTGAAAAAGTAAGATAATCCTTTTAAGGGCGATTATGCATTTTTAATATGTTGTATGAAAATACAAAATAATACTTTTTATTGAAAAAAGTTTTGGCTAATGAGGAAGTGAAGTGGAGAGTTGAGTTCAATGACCTCGATCATCAGCTGGTACGCGGACGAAGTTTATTTTTGTGATAATATCGAGTAACTAGTAAGTACGTATTCATTTTAATGAATTACTGTAGTGTGAAAAAATATAAAAGTGCTTTCGTAATAACAAGGATGATCCTATTTTTTTACACCCTGTAAATCATCACATCACATCATATCAGCCGAAAGACGTCGAAAGTAATTTGTCGAGTGACAAGCTTTAAGATAGCTAGTGAAATTACCGGCACATGAGATGTTCCGTCTTAGTTCTCAGGGTAAGCGATGCGCTTTACTATCTAATTACTGTCAACGTACGTCAAATTTTGAGCCCAAGGTGACCATTTACATTTAGGTGCTTGTTTACTGACTTATAAGCGACTTTTTTTTATCGAATTGCGATCAGATTATATGGAACAAAAAACCAGCATCAAACGATGTTTTTTCAACCGTCCTTTCCTATTTATAAACAAGTAGAGCAACTAATTTAAATAATAATTAATTATTGAAATTACGACCAAGATATCTTTGCAGTTGTCACTAACTGCAAATACAGGGTGTTTCTGGCTTTCAGTATGTAAAACGACAGACTGAGTGTTTTTCTGTGCGTGTGACATAGTGTGACATTATAATTTTATACCAACTAATTTACCTATTTTGACGAATAAAGACTTGATTTAGATTTTTAGGATTCCGTACCTCAAAATAAAAAAACGGAACCCTCCCAAATGAATCACTTTGTTGTCCGTTTGTCTGTCGGTCTGTCTGTCAAGAGCCTTTTTCTCACGAACGGGTAGAGGTATCAGGTTGAAATTGATAACGAATATTAAGGTCCATAAACCACACAAGATCTGAATTTTTTTTTTAAAACGACGCAATCAAAAGATATGGCTTTTTATGTCCTCATCTCCATACATTTATGCACTAAAGCAAAACCCAGAGGGTACTTCCCGTTGACCTAAAATTATGAAATTTGGCAAGAAGCTAGGTCTCATAGTATGAATACAAATAAACATAGTACGAATACAAATAAACATAGTATAAATAAAGGAAAAAGTCTAATATCATGAAATATTTCAATTTTTCTCACAACAAATAGTAACCAATTAAGGTGGGCTCCCGTTTCAAGAACTTTTCTATAAAAGAGGGGTTAAGTTGGATGGTCGCGGAGTCAAAGAGCAAAAACTTTTAGTATATCATATGGTAGATAGGTACGGAACCCTAAGGGCGCGAGTCCGACTCGCACTTGGCCGGTTTTAATGAAACGTGTACCACGTGTAATTTAAGATAAATCTCTTTTTAACTAAAAATTTTTTGTTTACAAAATACCTGACTCTACCGTGAACTATATTATATGTGCTTTGCATGTTACCACTAGACCACTCTATTATTTTAAAAATTTCAACATGTTTGGAAGTACCTAGAGTTTAATTGTAATTGTAGCTAACTGCATAGATAATTTGGTCACAGCAGTGTACTTGAAAATGTATTAATTAACTGGATAACCTTCGCCAATCTATATAGAGGGTTGTTCTTATATCTTTGCAAAACAAAAGTTTATTACTCAAACCATAAACCTTAACATCTTTTCCAAAGAAACATGGACAGAAAAACGAGAAATCTATTAAATATAATATTTAATAAACATTTAAGAGCCGTGTACGTATGTATACTTAACTTATGTATGTATGTTGCTTCGAAAAAGTTGTTTAATATGGTCTGACTAACATAATGTATTATTTACAAAAACCTGTATATGCTCTATTTAATTTGTTGTAATTTTTAATGCAAATTTATTTAAATGGCGCAAATAATTTTATTGTATCGTATTGCATAAGAGTTAAGTAAAATTCGTGAATAGAAAGGTTGATTAATTATAGTTCTGCACTACGTCTTCGCATGCATAGAAGTGCCCGTGGGCAATCATAGTTATTTTTTTGTTTATCTCTTTAAAATTTTATGAAATAAAAAATCCACAAAAGGGCAAAAGGAAGACGAAGAGAGACAGAGACAGCGCGACGTTCACTCTGATTCTTCCTTGCTTATGATGCTCATAGCTAAATCAAAGATGGTCGCCGCAATAAAATTATGCATTATAATTTCATAATAACAGATTCGTCCGTGTGGTGCAGGCAAAGAATAGTACCAACCCATCTATAACCATGGGTGTCGCAAGAGGCGACTAGGGGCTTATGAACCGGAGGATGGGCAGCAGCATCTTTCTGTGTATCATACCACATCTTACATACTGCGGTCACTAAGAATAGCGGTCGCCAGCCAAAAGGCTTACAAGCGTGGTGACTATGGTAAATGCCCTACTAAGTACCTACCACGCGTTTTTGATGGAGTTCTGGAGGGAGCTCGCTATCTACAGCTATCGCTAGCTACACAGACGTATCTACGTAAAGCTTAAGGCCTTATCAAGGATACAGTCGACCAGGGATTTTATACACATAGATGAACTTTTATATGTTCACTTTCTCTTTTTACAGATCCTCTTCGCAACAGCAGCGTTTGCATTCGCAGCGCCGTCTGGGGTCGTGAGCCCAGAACTAGCGGTCTTGCCCGTAGTTACTCCAACCATCGACCCTGGCGACCTACAAGCCGCTGCAATTAATGCCCAGGTACGTATCTATTTAAAGAATATTCTAGATATCCTGTTTATTGTAGCGGATTATGAACCTTTACGGTTTTTATTATTTGTTATAGTATCCGCCACAATACCACATATTCTGTTACAAGTACCTGGACGACCGAGCTATGCTCTGTATGATTAAAATATCATCGGGTGAACAAGCTATGCTCTTCAACAACAGATGGTGCTGTTAGTTTCTTGAACGCACTAAAACACGCTAAGAAATATTAAATAGACGGTGAAAACGAATTTTCCCAGACATGAGACCTAGCTAGATCGATTTTTTGCCCCCAAACACCCTGTTTACAAAATTTCATCGAAATCGTTAGAGCCCTTTTCGAGAAACCGAATCCCAGCAACCGATAATCCCTCGAACCGATATCCAAATATTACTCGATTAATATAGTATAGGATTTCAACCAGCCAGTAAAGTTGTTAAGGTTTAACAGTCCTTTAAAGATCGGACGGATAGACAGTCGGACGACGTATTCTTTGATTTCTTGGTAATAGGGTTGGCACCCTTTAGGTTCGGAACCGTAATAAAACCTAAATGATATGATAACACAAATAAATATTTTGTTCAGGTGGCTGCAGAAGACCAGGCCCGAGCTGCTTCTGATAAAATTGCTGAAGAAAACAATGAAAAGGTAATGTAGAGAGCAAAAGAGTGAGAAAGAAAGATAGAAGGAGGGTCAGAAAAATGTGACTAAGACGACGATGAGGTGATGTGTTCTTCTTCATACCGTACCATCTTACACAGTGTATAAGGGTGAATTTCCTCCAGTGGTATACGAGGCAGCTATTAAGCTGTGAGCTGGGAAGTTTCCAACCGATAGGATTGCGCCATTTTCCCCTCCCGGCGCATAATGTCACGTTCGCAAAATGTCACACTAGGGTTTACCATAGCAGAATGTCACGTTCGCATAATGTCACACTTAATCGTAACATTGTGCGAACGTGACATTCTGCGAAAAAATATATGAAAATTTTTCTGTCCCATTTAAAAAAATAAATAATTTTTTTTCAGTTCCAAATTCATACAATTTTTTTTTATGTTTGTTTATTCAATATATCAAGAATTTTTTTTAAAATTTTTTAAGTCACAAATCTATAGCAAAATAATTTTAAAAAATTCTAAGTCCCAAAAAACGTGACATTTTGCGAACGTGACATTTTGCGATCGTGACATTCTGCGAACGTGACATTTTGCGAACGTGACAATTTGAGAAAGTGACATTTTGCGAACGTGACATTATACGTCAGGAGGCATTTTCCTAGCTTGTCAAATTGAGCAATCCTATTGGCTGGAATTTCCCAGCTCACAACTTAGCTCCCTCGCACAGCACTGGTGGCAATTCACCCTAAAGGACGATGTACTAGGTAGGGCTTGCTCAGTAGACTAAACTGAACAACTATCGCTAAGAAATAAGTGTTGGAAAATAAAAATAAAACACCTCTCCCTACAAAATTACCGCTTGGTTCAGGCAGCTTGTATGCACCATTTTCCTGCACATGGTTCTTAAAGTTGTTCAGATTTACTGCGTAAGCCCTTTCAGTTTTCGGTACACCATCCCTTACACCAGCCGCTACGCTAGCAAGCGCGGTGACTATAGTACTCCCCCTCCATAATATACCACGCACTTTTGCTGTGAAATTCTGGAAGTGCTGCTTTAATGGGATGTTATGATGATGATAAGTCTTATGATGCTTAACCAATAATTTATAGTGTCTTACCTAGTCCGTTTCTACAGAGTTTGCTAACTAGCCTTAGGTATTTGACGAAGGCATTCGTTTTTTCGATGTTATCAATGTGTTTCAGGTGATCGAAACAGATTCGATACTAAAGGAAAAGATCGAAGAAGCCTTTTGGAATGGTGAGGATAAGAAGTGGCAGTCACTTGACGCTGTCAAAACGGCCGAGGCTAAAATTGACGGTGCAGTCGCGAGCAATGTTGATGCTATTGCCAGATCTGCTCTTGGAGGTAATAACCTTAAATTTTAAAGTGAACGGCCACGTAATAGCACCCTGAACGATTAGGTGAGGATCGTTACTCAGCGGTTACCCGAGAGCTGATATCGTTGTGGAGACGATATAGATCCTTTACGGAATATTTATATTGAACGTTATAACGTGCAGAATATAACGCTAATAGAGCGAGTCTACTAGCATTTCGGATACGTGCTATGGTAGCGTAAAAGAAATGGCAAGAAACGACTGCAGTATGGACCTTTAAAGAGTCTGATTTGTCTGAGTATCAGAGCATCATCTTTGTAATTATTTATTTACATAACATTTGCTTTACGCAAGACGTTTACATTACAAAGCTCTGAGAATTGCTAAATTCAAGAGGTAGCGGGCAGAGCACATAGCTCAAATCATCATAAGCTATTGAGGCAGAAGGGTCCCGACGACGAACCGAAAGACGAAACTTGGGAACGTCCCTACACCATAAGGTGGAAAAATCATTTGGTTAGGGACGCAGGAAACTGCTGTTTGCGAACAGCCAACGCAACTTATAACCTAATAAAATTTTTGCGAAAGGAAAATTTATGGTCAGTCCTAACGATAACGAATAAGTAAATAATATTCTATTAATGGTTTTTCAGGTGTAATTCTACCCGCTTACGTGGTCCCTTCTCTTCATACACTACCAATAGTCCGTACTCCAATAGTCCCAGGAGTCCCAATAGTAGGACCACCTCAAATAGCCCCGATTTCACCCATCATTTACCCTGGGATCGTTGCCAAGAAGGAAGACATCGAAAAAGAGAATATTGTTAAAACTGCTGAACCTGGAGCGCAAAAGGTATTTATTGCTTGATTAGAACGACAGCAGGAGAGAGCTATGCGTGAAAGCAGAACGGAGCGTTACGTGCCCCTGTCACACTGCTATCCAATCTGCTATCATTCTAAACAAGCTACTCTCTTTTAAGGGTGGAGTGAAAATTCATACCAAGCACAGCTAGTATTTATACTAAGCTTTAGCTTTTCGGCGTTTCAGCTAAGTAATCGGCGTTCTCGAAAACGGCTCTAACGATTTTGATAAAGTTGTTATTTCAGGGGATTTTGGTGGCCAGCTAGGTAAATGAAATGGAAAATTCGTTGTCTTTGTATTGAAAAAACTAAAGCGCAATTTTGTACACCATAAGAGTGAATTTACACCAGTACTGTGCGATGGGAGCTAAGCTGAGCTGAGAAAATTACAGCCTATAGCACTGCGTCATTTTATTAGCTTGTCAAATAAATAAATATAATAAATAATAAAACAAATAAAGTTTTTTATTTTAGACAAAAAGTAGGTATAACAAAAGTGAGTTCAGGTAATTTAAACAAAATCTTAATCTAGTTATACTGACTAATAAAAGGAAACCCTGGCTCCCAAACTAGGACAACCTGTGACTTGGGAGTCAAGGCATTCCATCGTGGAGTTACAGGCAACATGTTTCCATGCGTGTGGTGTGCTTAATTAATAATTAAGCACACCACACGCAATCCTACTGGCTGGTGGAAATTCACCCTTCTATTTGTCTGCTTGGGAGTTAGATTATGTCGAGAAGAGCATCGTTCTTTGGCCCCAGTTCTACAATCATGAACAAGCTGCAGCTTATCAATGCGCCGAGCAATTTTCAAACCTCCAATATCTTTGAGCTGCTTTTTGTTCAAAAACGTCATATGGGTATAGGGTACTTCAGAAATGATGAACATAATCTTTACAAGTTCCTTAAACCACGAAACTGAAAAACTTTCCCAAAGAAACATAGATCGAAATACGCAAAAACCAAATTTGACCTCCCATACAAAATGCGCTATCATCTGATGCAGTTTGTATCAGCTGATGCACTATTTCATTAGGGCCTTACATGGGAACGACATCAGGGAGAGAAATACTACCTAGTGCAGATAAATCTAGTCCAATAACGTTACTTAAGTAACTGGTTCATTAAAATTTTTTCTTTAAGCCAGAACTGAACAGATTGACACCTCAGAACAGATTGACATATCCTTCAGCCTCCAATTATGTTGTTTTTTTTCTTTAACCCAGAACGGCACGGTACCTCAGGAAAACAGATTGACATATCCTATAGCCTACAATCACATTGATAATATTGTCCTAAAAAACACAGCTAAAACTCATGCAGCACAAATATACCCATCTACTGTTTATAGGACATTTTATAATCCTTACTTCTTTAAGAATGAGAAGGAGACAGTCAAGGCAGCCGAGCTAGAGAAGGACAAACAGATTCTACGGATATACCATCCAGTGTCTATAGTAGCTGTACCAATTTCTCCCATTTCTTCAGTACTCTACACTACTAGTATATTAGCTAAGGCAGAAGAGAACATCAAAGACAAAGAGATTTTGAAAAATGGTGTTCTCGAGAAGGTATATTTGCTGACATTATTTTGATCATAGCCATGGTGATCAGTTTCATGAATTCATACAAAAATCACGTTTTTGCAGAGCCTTATGTGAAAAAGTTTCATTCATATTTGATTCATTTGAGCTCTAATTCATATCATGAGTGCATATTATTCATTTATCTATTCAGTAGTAGGGTTTTAATTTATTCATAATAGCGAACATACTTTCGGGGCAACTCTTTCTAAATTACACAGCGTTGTAAGTATACAGCGTTATTTTTTATCAACCTGAATATTTTAAGAGGTTGAAGCTGAATATCTTTTCCCAAGGAACATTCGGAATACGAAAAAGAAATTTCGAACTCCCATAATAAATGTGCTGTCAGCATTTTCGTACTACGATCTATGTTCCTTGGGAAAAAATATTCAGTTCCATGGAATGAACTATGGATACAAAAATAAGGGTATATTTTGTAAATTTTATGAGTCTAAGTAAGTAAACTGACAGTTGGATCACCTGAGAGTAAGTTCTTCTAATTGAGATTGGCGATTGTTATAAACCGTGCTGGTATCTCAAATAGTTTTGAGCACTGCTTCATTACAACGCTGATTTATGATAAAATTTTCATTGAAGAAAAATATGTCATGTCATGCTTTGGGTACTGTTTCCATTTCAGCAATAGAACTAATAGGTCTTTACCTATGAAATTGCCGTTTTGTATGGCGAATTTTAGGTAAACTCAATTTTCAGCACTAACATTTTTGCATTTTTCTTAGGAATTATAAATCCAATTTTTTTAATTTTTTCAAGCATTATTGGGAAGACATTAAGCTAACAAAAGATAAAATTAAATTTTCGAAAAATATCATGAGTAAAAAAATATATCAAATCTAATGATGAAATCGGACGACATTTAAGACGAACAATTTTAGAACCTTTAATTTTATATATTAAACTAAAAATAAAAACTTGTTTTTATGCGTAAATTTATAACCTTGAAGTCAACTCTCAAATATAAGACAAATGAAAAAAGTTGCATTAGAATTATAGGAATTATGATCTCATTAATCTGTAAGAAAATTTCGGCAATTTCATAGGTAAAGACCTATTACGAGTATTAACATAATGAAGAGCATCTCCATTACCATTAAGTGCAACTTTAATGCGTCTTCCTTAATAATGAAGAGCATCTCTAACGTCATCATTAAGTGCAAATTTCATGCATCGTTCTTAATAATGAAGAGCATCTCCAATGTTATCATCAAGTGCATCTTTAATGCATTTTCCTTAATAATGAAGAGCATCTCCAACGTTATTAATAAGTGCAGCTTTAATGCATATTCTTTAATAGCAAAGAATCTTCAAAGTTATCATTAAGTGCATCTTTAATGCATCTTTCTTATTCTTCAATGTTTTTCTATACATTCCATTCCACGCATTTAAGCTGTCAACTATGCAAGACTTTTTTTATGCAAGATTATTTCATCATGTTATTTCAGGAAGAGAACAAATTGGAAGAGAAAAAGGAGGAAAAACTGGAGAAAAATGCTGAGAATCCTTTAGACAAGTTGGAGAAACCCTCGGACAAGTTGGAGAAACCCCTGATTACTCCAATCCTACCACTAGTGGCACCTCAGCCGTGGCCGCTGTCACCCGCAGGACCTGTACTTTTGCCCGCAGGACCTGGACCTCAACCAGTTCTTGCGCGTTGGTGAAGAAAGTCTTTATAGTATATACAGGGTATAAGGTACATGTTTTCGAAAACTTAATACACATGATCAGTCAATATAACTGAACAACTTTCAGTAAATAAAAGTTTCATGAAAAAAAAAAAAATCTGCGTCTCAATACAAACTGTCAAATCAAATTAGCAAATTTGTATGGAGAAGCCGATGTTCCTTTTCATTTCCTGAAAGTTTTATTCACTGAAATTTGTTGAGTGACGTTGACTGATCATTCCCTTTCAGTATTCGGAAACTTGTCCCTTACACCTTTTATAAGAAAACACTTAAGTAATGAAATTACAAACTTTTTCAACAACAAAATAAAGATTGGTTTTATTTTTCAAGATTGAAATCGTATAGAATCACTTTATACAGGGGGTAAGGGACGGTGAACCGAAAACTGAAAGGGCGTGCTCAGTCAACGAAATTGAACAACTTTCCCAAAGAAAGATTTTTGGAAATCGGGTTCGGGCTCAACCCTTTCTTACACGCTCGTTGGTTTAGGTGGGAACCTCTCGACTAAGCCTGTGTATAACAATAATTTATTATATCTGCATCATATGTAAATAACTAACATATTATGAAAAATGCGATCGCATAGTTGCATATTTTTCACGCCTACATGTCTACTTGCAAAGATACATTGGAATGTTGTTGTTTTGAAGGTTAAAAATCCAGAAAAGTAACGGAAATTTTTAGCACTTTTATACTTTTAAATTAAGTTTACTATTTAATTAGGACCCTATATAATATTACGTTAGAGCGCCATAAAGCGCCACAACGTGCTAAAATTATGTTTTCACCTCCAAAGCTCGGAAACATTTGTTTTGTCGGTTAAATTCTGCGGCCAAAAGCGATTTTTGGCCCCTAGCGGGCAAAAGGTTTTTGAAATTCGAACGCGATGTACTTATTATTTTAAAGTATGCTGCAGTACTGGCCGCTTGTAAAACCAGGCACGCACTATCGTTTTCAAGATGAGAAAGAGGGATGCAGCTATAGGAAAGAAACAAATAGTATTATGAATAGTGAATGCCTGGTGGGTAAGGTACTGGCTGATAATGAAAAGTAAATTTAAAATTCGATCGCCTTTTTTTGTTCTCTTGCCCAGATTAATGGACTCGCCCTTTGACTTCAAATCAACGCAATACAAAATAGATTTGCCTGTCTCCATATTGAAATCCAATGAAAATGAACCTTGTTCCGCAAATTTATCAAGTAGTTTATAGGTAGAGTCACGAACATAAGCACAGCAGTCCCAAAAATAATAATAATTTAATTATAGTGATTTCCTTTTTAATGTCTAGTATTCTTTATCTATACATGGCCACTCGTCCGTGAAAACTCTTTGACCTTGAGCTGGTCTCTGGGTACGGAGGTTTGTAGCGAAGCGCTGGTTCAGGTTATACTGGTTATGTTTCCACTTGCTTACTGCCGTCAGTACCATTATGTAGGTATTAGGCCCTTACGTTAAAACGGTTGAGTAATTATTTCTTATATTTGAATTGCTATTCTTGCATTATGTTAACATTTCCTCGCTTTAATGAGGTGAAAAATTTTGTGTTTCGCTCGGCAGCAAAGTTATTTTGCGTCTCGTGCCTTGAAACCTTCGCCACGCTCAGGATTCTTCTTATGAACCACTCGCTTCGCTCATGGTTCAATCCTAGAATCCTTCGCTTGCTCAGGTTTCAATACGAGGCACTCGCGCCAAATAAACCTTTTGCTGCCTTGCATAACAAATAACTATTCCTATTCCATTAACACCCTATATAATCTAACTAGATGCGCCATAAGCTACAACATGCTAAATTTATGTTGATTATTTCAATAAAGCCCTATATAATGTTACGCTAACGCGCCATAAGGCACAACGTGCTAAAACTGTTTACTATTTCATTAAGACCCAATATAATATTTTGCTAACGCACCATAACGCACAACGTACTAAAATTGTTTCCTATTTCATTAAGACCCAATATAATATTTTGCTAACGCGCCATAACGCACAACGTACTAAAATTGTTTCCTATTTCATTAAGACCCAATATAATATTTTGCTAACGCACCATAACGCACAACGTACTAAAATTGTTTCCTATTTCATTAAGACCCAATATAATATTTTGCTAACGCGCCATAAGGCACAATGTGCTAAAATTATTTACTATTTCATTAAGACCCTATATAATATTTTGCTAAAGCGCCATAAGGAACAACGTAATTATTTTAGCACGTTGAACGTGAACGTACTAAAATTATTTAGGCCCCTACATAATATTAAGCTACCGCGCGATAAGACGTAAGTGCTAAAATTATATTCACCATTTCATAAAACCCTATAAAATATTACGCTAAGGCGCCATAAGTCAGTCTCATATAATTAACCCTTTAAAAAAGGAGTTGTCAAAAATTTGAAAATAAAAGTTAGCGAATTTGATAACCGTTTATAAACAACACAACGAGGTCGTGTTGCACGGAAAACATGCCGATAGCGTGTTTCAGAACGCCAGTAGCGCCATCTACAATGTGTTTGGGGAGCGACTGTAAAACATGTTCAAACTTAAACGGTAGATTCAGACCATGAAACTGAACAACTTTTCTCGAGGAACATAGGTTGAAATATGAAAAAAAAATTGGCTTCTCACACAAAACACGCTATCACGTAATAAAATTTGTACGATGTGTAATTTGGAATTTACAATTATAAATGGCACGGTTTCATCAAAGCTGCAAGTTTTTAGACAAAGTGCTCAGTTCCAGACAACTAGGTTATTTAATAAACTCCCTGTGGAATTCAAGTCTGTTAATAGTTTCCTTAGTTTTAAAAGTAAACTTAAAGGTTGGTTGTTGAGGAAATGTTACTATTCTATAATGAATTTATTGAAGACAAAAATAAATAGACATAGAAATAAATAAATATTTTTATGAACTTGACATTATGTACCTAACTACACATTCTACGAGTATTGATATTTTTAAATTATTCTAGTCCTTATTTTTTTTTGGTATTTTTTAACAGATTCTTATTTTTATTATCTGTATTAGACCTTAGTTTAAGTATATTCGATGTAAAATGTTTTGCTCTGAATAAATGCAAATGCTCATTATATTAACGCCGTTTATGGACAACTTTTTGTAGGGTTCCGTACTTCAAAAGAAAAAAAAACCGGCCAAGTGCGCATAGGACTCGCGCGTCGAGGGTTCCGATATACCTATAGTATTTTTGGAAACAAAAAGGTCCATTTTTAGGACCGCAAAACTAAATTTGTTTAAAAAGGTTTTATGCAGATTTCTAAAAAACTATGCAACTTAGAAATGTCGTTTTATTTTTTATGCAATATTTACATAAACTTCTATCGACTGTAATTAATTCAGATTTTTCCTTGCACTAACTTCGGAGATAAGGGGGGAATGGTATTTTTTTTTTAACGGAGCCCTTACAGTATCACTGGTTTCTGTCTGTCAGGACCCTTTTTCTCAAGTTGAAATTAATTCCAAATATTAAAGTGTATGGGCCCTTGAAGCTGTATGAATTTCTAGCTTATACGTATTTTTAGGGTTCCGTACCCCAAAATAAATAAATGGTACAGCAGCACTGCACTAACTTTCTCGCAATACTCAAGGAAAAACTATCAACCGCAAACTTAAATTTGTAATTCTATACACATAGTATGGAAATACAAACTTTTATTTACGTTTTTCCAAAAAAATGTTCGAATGAAATATACATATCAATTCAAATTGTCAAACATTAAAACAAACAAACTTCAAACGATTTCGAGTAAATCACATATTAGTTTCATGGTCTGAGTAACATACTAAAATTGTGTTCACTATTTAATTCATCATCATAACATCCCATGAAATGTCCACTACAGGACAGGAAGCTCTCTCCAGAATTCTAGCTTTTGCAAGAAAAATGTGGAGGGCAAGTACCATAGTCATCACGCTTGTTAGCGTTACGGCTGGCACAATGGACCTCGGTTGTTGGTGACCGCAGTAAGTAAGATAATATGATACACAGGAGGATGCTGCTGCCCATCCTCCAGTTTACAAGCCCTTAGTCGCCTCTTACGACACCCACGGGACACTACCACTATTTCATTAGGACGTTATATCCCGTTTTCTACGGCGTCGTTTGTGAAGCATGGACGAATAATAAGGAAGGACTCAAAATCTTGACCCGGAAAAGTATAAAACTAGATGGCGCTGGCAAATAATCAGGAAATTTATAACGGTCTACCGAGTGTTCTGCTAAAGAAATCACCAAATTTTTATATTTATTATTACTGAATGCCCCGTGTAGTGGTGCCGGCATAGGATAGTACCAACCCATCTCTACCCGTGGGTGTTGTAAGAGGCGACTAAGGGTTAATGAACCAGAGGATGGGCAGCAGCATCCTTCTGTGTATCGTATCGTCTTACATTCTGCGGTCATCATCAACCACGGTCCATGGTGCCAGCCGTAACGCTAACAAGCGTGGTGACTCAGTTACTTCCCCTCCACATTGTTTCAGCAAAAGCTGGAATTTAACCTAACCCAATCCAATCTAGAGACATAACTATCTAATGGATCTTACGGCGATATACCTAATTCATCACATTGCCCAACAATCGAGTAGCATTATGCCTACTGACTAGACATGCCCAACAATCGAGTAGCATTATGCCTACTGATTAGACAATGTGATAAAGCGTGAAGTTTACGAAACAATTACTTTACTTTGCATCCGTGTAGCTTCTGTTTAAGTGAACCGATAGCAATATAACAAAGCCTTTATGTTCCACGAAAATTAACCAAATACATTATCCCAAACCCCATTTGAATCGGTTTGAGTATACCGTAAAAGTCTAAACGTAAAAGTCCAAAGTCGTGGGTACAGCTAGTAGTTCTTTATCTCTACTTCAATATTTTTTACTAAAATAAACTGTTTTTGCTGTTCACGTTACAAACTTGAAAAATTATACAAAAACATAATTTGCGGGTGCAGTTGAAACCGGGTGCAGTTGAACAGGGGTAGTTGAAACTGGGGGGAGTTGTAACTTTCCCATGCCTACTGTGGACCTTGATTTAAAAACAAAATACCATCGCTCTTAGGCATTATCCAGGGAGGATATAGGGGAATACATTTGCATCAATTTGTATGAAAGAAATGCAGCGATACCCTCTAAATTATTTATAATTTGTTGTGAAAAAAGTTGTAAATAATCAAAAGTGGCTCAAAACTTTAAACTACGAAGAATGTGAGTTACTGTTGGAGTAATACATATTGTATATATGTATCTGTATATGCGTATGTAATGTATATATACATGTATTTATGTATTTATTATATATCTATCCTAGTGGATTTAATGTCCCGATCCCAAGATTTATATGTCGTAGGGCTAGGATACACACAACACACACACTCTCATGCACTACTCAACTTAAGCTATAAAAATTACTAACACCTAACTTTAATTCTGAAACACTCTTGATTTGTAGAAATTAAAAATTTAATCCAATTTTGGAAGAGCGGTGTCTCCCAATACAGGCAAAATATTTGCTTAATAGGCCGAGTCCTGAAGCTGTAATTTTTAATTGGCTGGACATAAATCGAAACCGTCGATTTACTATAAAGTTGCTATGTATTATAATAGGTGGTGGAACACTTATGTAAAAAATAATTTTTAATGAATTGGCTGGCTTTTAGATTCTCCAGAAAATATATTTTTTTGTTTGTTTATGCATGTGAAATCAATCCAAAAATTGTAACTAATATCTGATGGGGTAAACTTTTGATGTGGGTTCCAAGGTACTTACTTCAATTAAAACTAAGCAAAAAATATTTGCGCATATTTTTTTATTAGCAAATTTGTATGCAAGTTACATAAAAGTCCAGGCAAAAATGGCAACCAAATTATTTTAAATTTGATAGACTTTCCAGGACAGTTTTTGAGCAAATTACCTAAAATTAAGCATATTAATCTAAAGTTAAATATTTTCGTATTTAATGTTGAAGCAAAAATACCAACTGAAAAACTTTTGTTTAATTACAGGTTTCATCGTGTGTTCTTTCCTTTATTTATAAAATTAAGCATAATTATAAAAAGATAAAAAAGTTGATTTTTAATTCAATAGATCGCGTCAAGCGAGCGAGAACCGGCGTAATATTATATGTTCTTTGGAACCGGTATGGCGTGCCGTGCGCCCCGAGACTTTTTTCTTCTACGTAATGTCAAGAGTACGTCAAGCCTGACATAATATTAGACTTTTTAGTGTTCTTATTTCAACAGTCCATTGAAAGGAGAAAATATCATTGTGGGATACAGTGTTACAAAAAACCGGGCAAGTGCGAGTCGGACTAGCGTGCTAAGCTTTTGCTCTTGACCCCCCGATCTTGACTCCTCTTTAATAAGAATTTACTTGAAGTGGAAGCTAGCTAGCGTTAATTGGTTCTGAGAAAGGTTGTAAACTTTAATTATTTCAGACTTTATGGTTCCGTACCCATAGGGTGAAAAACGGGATCATACTAATATGCATCCGATGTCTGTCTGACTGTCTGTCAGTGGGCTGTATCTCATGCTGCATAAGCTATAAAATATAAAAACTGATCAAGTGCGAGTCGAACTCAAAAAAGGACGAGTTGCACTCCGAGAGTGCCGGCAGAAGTGAAAACTTGAATTTTTGAATATGATGTTTTTGTAAGGGTCAATCGCGTCATTGCTCGTGTACTTCTTCATCGAGACCTAAAATTTGTCTCAGTACATGAGTAGTCCAGGGTCAGTAGTTTTCAAGTTATAGCGATTTTCACTTTGACAGCTGTCATCCGAAACGTAGATCTCATCAAGACCTATCATTTAACTCAGCACACGAGTACACTAGAGTCAGTAGTTTCCAAGTTATGGATTTTTAGTTTGACAGCTGTCAACCGTAATAAAGATCTCATCGAGACCTATCATTTGTCTCAGCACATGAGTATTGTAGAGTCAGTAGTTTCCAAGTTGCGGGGTTTTTTAGTGTGACAGCTGTCATCCGAAATGTAGATCTCATCGAGACCTTTCATTTGTCTCAGCACATTAGTAGTCTAGGGCCAGTAGTTTTCAAGTAAAAGCGATTTTTACTTTGACAGCTGTCATCCAAAATGTAGATCTCATCGAGACCTATCATTTGACTCAGCACACAAGTACTCTAGATTCAGTAGTTTCCAAGTTATAGGGTTTTTCAGTTTGACAGCTGTCATCCGAAATGTAGATCTCATCGAGACCTATCATTTGTCTTAGCACATAAGTAGTCTAGGGTCAGTAGTTTTTAAGTTATAGCGATTTTTACTTTGACAGCTGTCATCCGAAATGTAGATCTCATCAAGACCTATCATTTGACTCAGCACCCGAGTATACTAGAGTCAGTAGTTTCCAAGTTATGGGGTTTTTTAGTTTGACAGCTGTCATCCAAAATGTAGATCTCATCGAGACCTATCATTTGTCTCAGCACGTGAGTATTGTAGAGTCAGTAGTTTCCAAGTTATGGGGTTTTTTAGTTTGACAGCTGTCATCCGAAATGTAGATCTCATCGAGACCTATCATTTGTCTCAGCACGAGTAGTCTAGGGTCAGTAGTTTTCAAGTTATAGCGATTTTTACTTTGACAGCTGTCATCCAAAATGTAGATCTCATCGAGACCTATCATTTGTCTTAGCACACGAGTAGTCTAGGGTCAGTAGTTTCGGAGGTATAGCGATTTTTAGTTTGACAATTGTCATCCGAAATGAAGATCTCATCGAGACCTATCATTTGTCTTAGCACACGAGTAGTCTAGGGTCAGTAGTTTCGGAGGTATAGCGATTTTTAGTTTGACAATTGTCATCCGAAATGAAGATCTCATCGAAACCTATCATTTGTCTCAGCACACGAGTAGTCAAGGGTCAGTAGTTTTCGAGTTATAGCGATTTTTAGTTTGACAGCTGTCATCCGAAATGTAGATATCATACATTTAGGATTCGCTATTAAATAACGATCAAAACCAGTACGTCAAGTCTGTCGTGCACATATCACGTTGTGCACAACAAAAAAAGCCGAGACTATGACCACAGAATATATAATAGTAAACAAGTTTACAGGAGTCGCACTCCTTTGATCTTGGAAAAAGCTGCCTATTTCACAGACAGGCCTGCTATGACAAAGACAAAAAAGATGTTTTGGTCTTTATCACACTTTAAAAGTTTTGTATATATTGAGCCTGCTCTAACTTGGTATGATTATTTGCAAATAAATTTCTATACTTCATCCGGGATGTGACGCGACAAAGATAATAAAGATGGTTTGGTCTTTATCACACTTTAGAAGTTTTGTATATATTGAGCCTGCTCAAACTTTGTATGCTTATTTTCAAATCCATTTCTATATTTCATCCGAGATCTGACGCGACTCCTGATGCGAGTTAATAATTTTTTCCCCATCTGAAAAAGTGCCAAGCGCCGCTGAAGAAGTTTTAACTTCAAAAATCGACCACAGTAAGTTACTGACATTTCAACTAATACAATTTATATCATGTGGTAGTACGGAACCCTCGGTGCGTGAGTCCGACTCGCACTTGGCCGGTTTTTCCCTTTCATTAGATCGAATCCACAATTATTTTGAATCTCATGTCAAACCTGTAGAATATTCATACAAACTTCCACCCCATTTTTCAACCCCTCAGGGGATGAATTTCAGAAAATCCTTTCTTAATGTGTAGTCTTGAAGTAAAAAAAAACTACTTACAAAATTTCACATCTGTAGCTTTATCGGTTACGGCTCGGCGTTGATGAATCAGTCAGTCAGTCAGTCAGTCGGTCAGGGCATGCTGTTTTATATATTTAGATTTAGATCAGAAGATCAAAAGTATTTTCAGCTTACTACAACCGATGTAAATTTTCATCTTTTATGTTTAAATTCCGAAGCGCGTACCGAAAAAAACAGCGAAGCAATGCGACGTTGCCGTACCGTGCAATCACGAGCCGTGTACTATGTTAATGTCAATTATATACTTTTTTTATATTTCAACTTCTTTAGGGTCGATATAAAGCGCTACATAATGTAATTTTTATATAAAAAGATACGCTATTGCCTGAAATGTTTAATTTTCAAAGTAATCAACGTAAGTACAGTTTTAGAGTATAATCAAACACTTTTCATTCAGTTAACTATTTTGGCCAAAGAGAAATCCCTCAATAATTATACCACTGTAAAGCTTTAACATATTGTGTTCACTTTTATAACTGTTTGATCAATTACAACAAAATTTTGAAGTACAAAAAGTCACGAGATAGTTTTGTATTTTGCCCGAGCAGACAAAACGAAATAAAACTTTTAGTGGGATTTTTTTAATTTTAGGCTTTACCTAAGAACTTAGGTGCTTAATTAGTTTGTAAAATACTAAAAGTTTATCATTGAACGAGCCCAGAAAACATTTCGTTTAGTTGGCATTTTTGCCACAGTAACTATTTATATAATAGGGTTTTTTTAATCTGCCGCCTTGTCCCATTTGGTGATATGCTTAATTTTAAGTAATTATGTAATTACTTCCAAGACTTCATAAACCACAAAAAGAAAATCTTGGTTCCGATTTTTGTCTAGGCCAAAATCTAATTATCTTGGGGTATAAAGGGAGTCCCCGAATACTAGCTGTAAGAAAATTTCTTGGAGTTGTAATAAACATTTTTGTATTTTGTATTTTTGTATTATTTTATGCCTTTTCTTTTACTTGTGCAGGGAGATCTAGCTAGATCTAGGTCAATCGGAAGTACCCTAGGTTTTGGTTTTGTTCATAAAGGGGCCGTTTTTATAAATAGTGTTGTCGTAGAAGCTAGAAATTTACACAGCTTCAAGGGCCCATACACTTTAATATTTGGAATTAATTTCAACTTGATACCTACCAGTACGTGAGAAAAAGGGTTCTGACAGACAGAAACCATAGTGATACTGTAAGGGTTCCGTTAAAAAAAACCGGCCAAGTGCGAGTCGGACTCGCGCCCTAAGGGTTCCGTACCTATCTAACATATGATATACTGAAAGCTTTTGCTCTTTGATTTTAAAAACTCAGCGACCATCCAACTTGACCCCTCTTTTATAGAAAAGTTTTTGAAACGGGAGCTCACCTTAATTGGTTACTATTAGTTGTGAGAAAAATTGAAATATTTAATGATTTTAGACTTTTCCCTTTATTTGTACTGTGAGACCTAGCTTCTTGCCAAATTTCATAATTTTAGGTCAATGGGAAGTACCCTGTAGGTTTTGCTTTTTTGCATAAATGTATAGAGACGAGGACATAAAAAGCCATATCTTTTGATTGCGTCTTACTTTCTCGCGATATACGAGAGTCATCATTCAACAGTGTTCCCGCCGGGAGTCGAACCCAGAACCGCCGGATCATGAGCCGAATGCTCTAACTACTATATTATAAAGGCTGCGGATAGTAATGAGTAAATAAGTACTAACTGCAAACTTAAGTTTGTAATTCCATACAAATAATATGAAAATACAGACTTACCTATACTAACTAGATTTATGTAAAAATCATTTAATGAAATATGCAGTCAGATCAGAATCAGAATCGTTTATTTGCGAAAACATGGTAAGGATTACAGAGGTGGTACAAAAATATAAAGTGATCATGTACATGTTTTGCTAATTTTGGTTTAGCATGCAAATTTTTAGAAAAATACCTTAAAAATTAAATTTAAACAAGAAAGAAATACAAATCAGTCAGGAATAAAAATTAATAAATTGTTAAATATAAATCTCAAAATGTCAAACTTAAACCTGAGATTTTTTCTTCGAAAAATATTCCCTTAAATTATAATAGGCATTGTCAACTAAGTACTTGTGAAGTTGTTTTTTAAAAGAGTCCAGACCAGAAATATTGATTATATCTTTAGGAAGACCGTTATACAGTTTTGGTGCCATTCCAACTATACTTTTATGAAGCAGTGCAGTTTTACAGGAATGTAGACACAGTTTGTCCTGTCGACGAGTACTTTTGACTTGAGAAAAAAGATGCATATTGGTACGAACAAACATTACAGTCTCAAAAATATACAACGATGAAAATGTTAGTAGTTTTAAGTCTATGAAATGTGGTCTACAACTATCAGTTCGTCGTAAGTGGCAGATAGCTCTAATACAGCGTTTTTGTGCTTTAAAAATTGCATCTAAACCGGTCGCGTTTCCCCAGAAACTTATACCATATCTTAATACTGATGCTACATAGAAAACTAATTTAGAATCCAAATTATAGAAAATCAAAGTAAGCTCAACGAAACCGATTTTAAGTAAATTACATTTTTAAATTTTAGTAGTAAGGGAACACCCCTTATGTGAATTTCTAGAGACCACTTAATACTGCCGCAAATACCTTAAATAGAGACGCTTGGTCATGCAAAGTTTCATCAAGATTTTATGAGCCGTTTTTGCGAAAATTAAAATTTTTCATTTTCGTTGTATGACAGCTACCCTCAAAATGAGAGCCAGCAGGAAACCACTCAAAACCCTTCGATGGATTTGCGAAAAACTCTTAAATTCCAAATATGGTGTCAATCGGACCATTCGTTTAGCCGCTAGGCCAAAGCGTGACGGACAGACCGACCGACGGACCGACCGAGCGACCGACCGACGGACATTTTTGGGAGACTTGATTTTTATGATGTATAAGTGATATAGAACACATTTTTAAGAAAATTAGAAAAACTTTCTTTTTTCACGACTACAATACATTTCTCGCTCCGCTCGAAAGTAAAAATCGAAATTTTCAGATCTTGTGTGGTTTATGGACCTTAATATTCGTTATCAATTTCAACCTGATACCTCTTCTCGTTCGTGAGAAAAAGGGTCTTGACAGACAGACAGACGGACAACAAAGTGATCCTATAAGGGTTCCGTTTTTACTTTCGAGCGGAGCGAGAAAGGTATTGTATTCGTGAAAAAAAAAAAGATTTTCCAATTTTTTCAAAAATGTGTTCTATATCACTTATACATCATAAAAAACAAGTCTCCCAAAAATGTCCGTCCGTCGGTCGGTCGGTCGATCGGTCGGTACGTCGGTCGGTCTGTCCGTCACGCTTTGGCCTAGCGGCTAAACGAATGGTCCGATTGACACCATATTTTGAATTTAGGAGTTTTATGTAAATCCATCGAAGGGTTCTAAGTGGTTTCTTGCTGGCTCTCATTTTGAGGGTAGCTGTCATGCAACGAAAATGAAAAATTGAAATTTTCTCAATAACGGCTCATAGAATCTTGATGAAACTTTGCATGACCAAGCATCTCCATGTAAGATATCTTGCGCCAGTATTAATTGATCTGTGTAATTTCATATAAGGGGTGTTCCTGTACCACCAAATCGTAAATATGTGATTGACCCAAAATTGGTTCCATTGAGTTTATTAAAAAAAAATTATAATATTAATCCTGGATTGGTTGTCTACCTGACTGGATATTCTTTATGATTTTTTAAATAAAATTTAGTACAGCCTGTGTACTAAATACCAAAAACTGAAAGGGCTTGCTCAGTAGACTAAACTAAACAATTATCCATAAGGTTGGGAAATTAACAAAATCTCCATGCAAGTATCCTACGGTAGTATCCATTGATCTGTGAAAATTTATATAAAGGGTGTTCCAGTACTACCAAAAGTTAGAACAACTTTCCCCAAGGGACATAGAAATACGAAAATCAATTTAGACCTCACATAAAAGCCTGATGCCTAAAAACTGCATCAGCCTAAAAACGCCTAAAAACTGCATCAGCTGATGGCGCATTTTTATTTTCATGGTCTAAGTAACATGATAAAATTGCGAGAATGTGGATAGGATAACCTGATCGTAAGTTATCACAAATCACTATCTTGTTAGTGGTATAATTTATCATTACGCAACAGTTGCATAAATAACTATTATCTACTCCCGTACCGGAATCTTCCAAATTCGAAACCAATGACAGATTCGAAATTGAGGTCATTTTCCGCTATCATTTTCATTTCCACACTGTTCCATACTACGAGCAGTACGGAAATGGAGTATGGATTTTCATTCCGCAACTGTTATAATACATAATTTTCAATCTGCATAGGCTAAGGCAATACTACCACAGTACTACATACAGCCTACTTTAAAGTAATTTTGTAAAAATACTTTTTACTGGGGTGACGACTGCCTACCTATATTTAAAAGAAAACGGAGAGTACCAGGAGTACATAAATCGACAAGAGGCTAACAGTTGGCTCGCTTCTATATAAAGTGACCGTAGCAACAAAAGAAGTGATTTGAACAAAATGGAAAGTATGTACCAGGAGAACATGAGTCTACAAGAGGCTGTCAGTAACCATATACATGAAATTAATGTTAAAGCAACTTCATCCACAAGCTCTGGATCTGGAATAACTTCGGGAATAACTTTAATTAACTGTACTACGAGTAACTAACTGTCCTCTTAGTTCAATAAATTGATCACTACTCTTTAAAATTTTATTTTATTTTGTCGGTCGTAGATAAAGTTTTGTATGCAACTATACGTAATTAGTCATTTTAACACTCGATCTATACTATTTTGATACTCGGCTGCGCCTCGTATCAAAAACCAGATCTCGTGTTAAAATTACTCTCATTACGCAACAGTTGCATAAATAACTATTCCCACTCTGAGAACGAAGATGATATGTCTCATGTGCCAGTAATTTTACTGGCTCTCTTTCCTTCGAAATAAAAAACAGCAGTGCAAATACTGTTGCTTTAGGAACGGGTACTTCCCCAGACGGAATTAGCTCAAAAGCCCTAGGACGTTAAGTTAGTGACCAGGAACAGACATGACAATTTAGCAAGGTTAACAAGTGATTAACTAGTTATTACTACCGCATGATATGATAAGGCCTATTAATGCATATTCATTGTTTGAAATACATAATGTTACAAAATTCCTCTGAATCGCTAAGTAAGGGTATTAAACTGAACAGTTATTGCTCAAGGGATTTATAGACTTACGGGACAGGTTTTCAAAAACTGAAAGGGCATGATCAGTCACCATAACTGATCAACATTCAGAGAATAAAAGTTCCAGGAAATGAAAAAGAAAATCAAGCTCTCCATACAAAATTGTAAATTAATTGGACAGTTTGTATGGAGAGGCCGATTTTCCTTTATCTTTTCCTGAAAGTATTATGCACTGAATGAACGTTGTTCAGTTACGTTGACGAATCATGCCCTTTTAGGATACTTAGTAGGAATGTACGCGAAATCTTCGCAAAATGTCACATTCGCACAATTCCACGATAAGGTGTGACATTCTGCGAACGTGACATTGTGCTTTTAGTCTAGGCAACGAAGCGCTGCTGTATGAAGACCCCCGCATTAAATCCTCAGTCGATGAAACTTTGCTGGTGTATTACACTATATTAGACAAAGATTCTTTAAAAAAAACCAAAAAACATCGGTACTTTAAATTTTTCCATACAAAAATTACAAAAAATGTATGAAAAATTCTTATTGTTATTTTTTTTTATATTTTGAATTTACATTTAGTTCATGATACTTTATCATCCTGTCAAATAAAATCTGCCTGAGAGAATTATGTTGGGGTCAACTGCTTCAGTCTGCTTCGTTGCCTACATTATTTGGCAAACCCTAAATAGTGTGACATTTTGCGAACGTGCATTATGCGTCGGGAGTTTTCTATTTTCGGTAACCTTTACCTATACAGGGTGTTAATTTAATTGCGTGCCATAGCTTAAGGGGTGTTTCAGTTACGATAAAGGAACACAAAAAAAATATAAAAAAAAATCCTACTGAAAAAAAACTAAAACTGCATTGAAACTTAACTAACGCGGAGCAACGTCGCGAGTATCAGTGAATAAGGTAGGCACATCATCATCATAACAGCCGAAAGACGTCCACCGCTGGACATAGGCCTCCCCTAAAGATCTCCATGACGACTACATACATAACTGAAACTCTTTCAGGGGCTTTTGATAGCGCACCCATTCGCGCGGTCATTGCCCTCCGCGTTAGTTTAGTTTAGATGGAGTTTTAATTTTTTTTTTGTAGGATTTTTTTAATTATTTTTTTTGAGTTTCTGTATCGTTACTGAACCACCCCTTAAGCTATGGCACGCAATCAAATTAACACCCTGTATAAAGACGGGAGTGCGAACTTAAGGTGGTGAGAGGTTACCCACCACTCAGTTCTAATAACCTAACAAAGGAATTACTCGATGGATTTGGAGTTTACAAGTTGTATAAAACTAGCCAGGTTAAGTGCCTGACTGAATCTCCCAACAGATGCAGAAAGAAGACGTCCTACGTATTTGCTATAACAATTTCGGCTGGCGGATAGGCCGGAGACATCAAGAGTTCGTAAAAACTTTCTCTGGAACATGCTTGCTTCCTCATGCTACGATCTGGCCATTTTTTGGCAGATTTCTTCTATTTGGCACAGGCTATTTAATTTTCAGTATGGTATATTTTTAAGGGTATAAGGGGCAGCCTTTCGAACACCGAAAGGGCATGATCAGTCAACGTAACGTTTATTATGTTTGAAATACAAAAGTGGCAGAATTTGGCCGACTTAGAAGTTTTAACCTAGCCTGTCGAAGAGTAAATAGATATTTCCCACTTTTCTTGATTTTTAGGGTTCCGTACCTCAAAAGAAAAAAACGGAACCCTTATAGGATCACTTTGTTGTCCGTCCGTCTGTCTGTCTGTCTGTCAAGACCCTTTATCTCTCGAACGGGTAAAGGTATCAGGTTGAAATTAATATCATATATTAGGTCTTTACCTATGAAATTGCCGTTTTGTATGGCGAATTTTAGGTAAACTCAATTTTCAGTACTAACATTTTTGCATTTTTCTTAGGAATTATAAATCCAATTTTTTTATTTTTTTTAAGCATTATTTGGAAGACATTAAGCTAACAGAAGCTTAAATTGTATTTTCGAAAAATACTATCTGTAAAAAAATAGAACAAATCTAATGATGAAATCGGACGACATTTAAGACGAACAATTTTCAAACCTTTAATTTAATATATCAAACTAAAAATAAAAACTTTATTTTATGCGCAAATTGATAACCTTGAAGTTAACTTTCAAATATAAATCAAATGAAAAAAATAGCATTAGAATTATAGGAATTATGATCTCATTAATCTCTAAGAAAATTTCGGCAATTTCATAGGTAAAGACCTATTATTAGGATCCATGAACCACACAAGATCTGAAAATTTAAATTTTTTACAACGACGCAATCAAAAGATATGGCATTTTATGTCCTCATCTCCATACATTTATTCAAAAATGCAAAACCTACAGGGTACTTCCCGTTGACCTAAAATTATGAAATTTGGCAAGAAGCTAGGTCTCACAGTACAAATAATGGGAAAAGTCTGAAATCATTAAATATTTCAACTTTTCTCCCAACTAATGGTAACCAATTGTGGTGAGCTCCCGTTTCAAGAACTTTCATATAAGAGAGGGGTCAAGTTGGATGGTCGCTGAGGCGATTTTTGTTTTAGTTCTATTTTAAAAACGGGGACAATAACAAACTTGAAAATTGGGATGTTTATAGTGCATAAGCTATAAAATAACAACAAATAATAAAATTTGGTCAAGCGCGTGTCGGACTCAAAAAATCTAGCACATTAACTTACTTACTAATTCAATTATGTTTATGTGGTGGTACGGAACCCTCAGTGCGCGAGTCCGACTCGCACTTGGCCGGTTTTTTCTTAATATAGTAGACGGAAAAGTCCACAATCAGGGTGGCTAAATTGACGGCCACTTTATTCAACAGTCCACATCGGAAACAACGAACCTAACTAAGTATTTATTACCTACCATTAGACGCCCACCAAAACCTTGACGACGAATATATACAGATAAAAATAAAACAACAGCAGAAGCGATTTGGTAGAATCTGTGGCCAAGTACAATAGCGATTGGAAAAAAGAATGAATGAATGAATCTTTGTAAGAAAATTGCACATTTAGATTTTTCAGAAGGCAATTATTTACACGACGTGTAGGTAATTAGGTTATTGCGCAAAACCTCTCGGGGTGAAGGTCTAGTCATGAAACTGAACAACTTTTGTTCTACGTGCGTACATGTTGAAATGGTTCACATACATATTTTAAATTCTTTTTTTTCTTTAAGAGGAGTGATAAGAATTTCTAATAATAATAAGACATGTTTTCCGACACTAAAACTAACCAAAATATAAGAAACTAAAATTCAAAATTCAAATACAGGATGTAAGGGACGGTGTACCGAAGACTAAAAGGGCGTGTTCAGTCAATGAAACTAAACAACTTTCCTTAACAAAATTTTTTGGAAATAATTTTTGACCTCTTGTATAGAGAGGTATTGTATAGAGAGGTATTTTTTTCTTAAATTTCATATAATGAATGGCATATTTCTTATATTTTTTGGCAGATATGAGGAAGCGTGTGGCAGATTCTGTAAGTACCTTTTTAGGGTTCCGATAGGTACCAAAATGGTAAAAAAGGAACCCTTATGGTGAGTCTTTGTCTGTCTGTCTGTCCGTCTGTCTGTCACACCTCTATATCTCAGCAACAACTCATGCTATCGACTTGAAATTTGGAACAGTTTTAGAATATAGTTGCCCAACTTAATTGCACTTGAAAGAATTTCGAAAAAATTATGATTGTTAATGTAAAGGGGACCAAAATAGAGGGGGCCAAATTTCAAATTGTCGCTACTAGGTTGAGTGGGGTATCATATGAAAGGGCTTTACTTGTACATTCTAAAATATATTTTTGTAATTTTTTAAGTGTCTTAGTTTTCAAGTTATGATGAAAAATGACAAAAAAATACCATTCCCCTCCCCCCTCCCTTATCTCCGAAGTTTGTAAAAGGAAAAATCTGAATTAATTACAGTTGACAGAAGTTTATGTAAAAATTACAGCAAAAATAAAAAGATCTTTCTAAGTAGCACAGTTTTTTAGAAATCTGCAAATAACTTTTTTAGAAATCTGACGGTCCTAAAAATGACTTTATTGCTGCCAAAAATACAAAAGGCCGGAACCCTCGGCGCGCGAGTCCGACTCGCACTTGACCGGTTTTTTTCTATATTGATCACTCTATTTCTCTTGCTTCTATTTCCCTCTTCAACCCTTCCTTACACGCTCCTCGGTTTAGGTAGGTAACCTACTCTCGACTTAGCCTCTGTATAACAATAATTTATTATATCGGCATCATATGTAAATAACTAACATATTATGCAAAATGCGATCGCAGAGTCGCACATTGTCCACGCCTACATGTCTTCTTGCAAAGATACATTGGAATGTTGTTGTTTTGAAAGTTAAAAATCCAGAAAAATAACAGCAATTTTTTAGCCATTTTATACTTTTAATAGTACATTAAGATGCACGTGCGCTATTTTGGATATTACGGCAGAGGCTCAGAAATTGCAGCCCGAGCCGCAGGCGAGGGCGTAATGTAGCCGAGGGTGTAATCACCAAAGCGTACAAGCTTTTTACGACGTTTTTCAACACATTTGCGAATAAAAACGAATCAAAATCTCTTACCTTTTTTACCTAAGGAAGTTTCGTAGACGTTTTCCTCATATTTCTAGGTCACCCTATACACCGGACTTGTGTTTTTGTTCAAGTATTTTCGACGTTCTACACTTATCACTGTATTTCTTATTTGTAGAAGTCGTTTATTTTTTAATTACATTAAACACATTTCACAACAAGAAATATCTAAAATGGCGCGCGTATTACTTTTTTCGAAGACACAGATTATACATGCGCGCGCAGGAGACAATGACTAAGCTATCAAACAGACTACTTTTCAATTTATTTTAAAATTGAATATTTTGTTACTTTAAAGACAAATTTGTAGTTAGTTAGTTGATTAAAATCAATATTTTCGTTTAATTAACGTTTATTTATCATATTATCGAACACAGTTTCTTAATTCATTAAATTATTATGAGTGTTATAGATATAGAAACTCCTTGCACCTTGCCGCTATAAAAAACAAAACAAAAATAAAACACTAACCTGTCAAACAGCTTACTTAGCAAGGAGGTCTTTGTTCTGAGGCTCACTCCCATGAATTATGTAATATTGAATATTTTGTTACTTTAAAGACAAATTTGTAGTAAGTTGGTTGATTAATATAAGTATTTCCATGTAATTAACATTTATTTATCATATTATCGAACACAGTTTACTTTTTCATGAAAATAATATGAATGGTATAGATATAGAAACTCCTTGCATCTTGCCGATTAAAAAAAAGACAAAAATTACAACACTAGTGAAATTATAGTAATGAAAAAAGCACGCGTGTTTAATAAGCTGGATTATGGACCTTAATACAGTGCAAATAGAGCTGTTTTATGAGCAAATGTTTTGAAAATTATGTTTACAATTTCATTAGGACCCAATATAATATTACGTTATCGCGCCATAAAGCGCCACAACGTGCTAAAATTATGTTTCCTATTTCATTAAGACCCTATACAAGGTGTAACAGAAAGGGTATATCAACCCTGAAGGATGTGATTCTGCCCATGAAACTGAACAACTTTCAGATTCTATGGAAGATCAAATATTTTTTTTTCGTATTTCGACCTATGTTGCTTAGGGAAAGTTGTTCAGTTTTATGGGCAGATTCACATCCTTCAGGGTAGATATACCCTTTCTGTTACACCTTGTATAATCTAACTATACACACCATAAGCTACAACATGCCAAAATTATGTTTATTATTTCAATAAAGCCCTATATAATGTTAAGCTAACGCGCCATAAGGCACAACGTGCTAAAATTGTTTACTATTTTATTAAGACCCTATACAGGGTGTTAATTTGATTGCGTGCCATAACTCAGGGGCGGGATCAGTATCAGTAACTGAACAACTTTTCCCAAGGAACATAAGTCGAAATACGAAAAACTAAATTTGAAATTCCATACAAAATGCGCTATCAGCTGATGTAGTTTCTATGGGAGGTCAAACATTGATATTCGTTTTTTGACCTATCTTCCTTGGGCAAAGTTGTTCAGTTACTGATACTGATCCCGCCCCTGAGTTATGGCACGCAATCAAATTAACACCCTGTATAATGTTACGCTAACGTACAACGTGCTAAAATTGTTTACTATTTCATTAAGACCCTATATAATGTTACACTAACACGCCATAAGGCACAATGTGATAAAATTGTTTACTATTTCATTAAGACCCTATTTAATATTTAGCTAACGCGGCGCCATAAGACAACGTGCTGAAATTATTAAGGAAGGACCCTACATAATATTAAGCTAACGCGCGATAAGAAGAGATGGGCGTTATGCAACGTAAATAGTTTCAATAACTATGTATCGGTGCAATAACTAAAATACGGTATTCGGTTTTGCAATAACTATATATTTGACGAAACTATTTATCGAAATAAAAACTGCGCATTAAAAATACGCTTACCTTAACTAAGTTTAAAAACAACGAAATTGGAAAAAACTAAACAAAATATTATAAAAAAATTGGTCAATTCAGATGCGCAAACAAAGAAAAGTAATTAACACAATAACAATATTCACTTGTCCTATAAGAAATAAAAATTATTTATTCAAAATACCAATAATATCGGATGAAATAACTAAAATAACGAAATACCCCGTTCACCGCGATAAAGCAATAATACCAATAACGCACAGTAACAAAACCCATCCAATACATAGTTATTGAAATAAATTGTTTCAAAACCCGTTATCGGGTATTGATAACTAGTTACGTTTCGGTATTGGAAAATCGCGTACCGACCCACCTCTAGATAAGACGTAACTGCTAAAATTATATCCACTATTTCATTATACCCTATAAAATATTACGCTAAGGCGCCATAAGTCAGTCTCATATAATTAACCCCTTAAAAAGAGGGGTTGTCAAAAATTTTAAAAAAAGTTAGCGAATTTGATAACCCTACAATCCGTTTAAAACCAACACAACGAGGTCGTGTTGCACGTAAAACATCCCGATAGCGTGTTTCAGATCGCCAGTAGCGCCATCTACAATGTGTTTGGGGAGCGACTGTTCAACATGTTCAAACTTAAACGGTAGATTCAGACCATGAAACTGAACAACTTTTCTCAAGGAACATAGGTCGAATTATGAAAAACAAAATTGGCTTCTCATACAAAACACCCTAGCACGTAATAAAATTTGTAGGAAGTAGAATTTGGAGTGTATTAACGCCGTTTACGGACAACTTTTTTTAGGGTTCCGTACTTCAAAAGAAAAAAAACCGGTCAAGTGCGCGTATGACTCGCGCGCCGAGGGTTCCGATATACCTATAGTATTTTTGAAAGCAATAAAGTCCATTTTTAGGACTGCAAAACTAAATTTGATTGAAAAGGTTTTATGCAGATTTCTAAAAAACTGTGTAACTTAGAAAGATCGTTTTATTTTTACTGCAATATTTACATAAACTTCTATCGACTGTAAATAATTCAGATTTTTCCTTGCACTAACTTCGGAGATAAGGGGGGGAATGGTATTTTTTTTAACGGAGCCCTTACAGTATCACTATGGTTTCTGTCTGTCAGGGCCCTTTTCTCAAGTTGAAATTAATTCCAAATATTAAAGTGTATGGGCCCTTGAAGCTGTGTAAATTTCTAGCTTCTACGACAACACTATTTATAAAAACGGCCCTTTTATGAACATTGTTATTAATTTGCACTGATATAACCTAAATTAATTTGTAATGTTTTAATTAAGTGTCCTTGTTACAATTATTGTCTTAAGTTAGATATAGAACCTATGTTTCGAACACAAATTATTTTGTAAACGAACTAAATAAACTGAAACTGAAACAAAACCAAAACCTAGGGTACTTCCGATTGACCTAGATCTAGCTAGATCTCCCTGCACAAGTAAAGGAAAAGGCATAAAACAATTAAATATTACAACTTTTTTCACAACAAATTATAAATAATTTAGAGGGTTTCGCTGCATTTCTTCCATACAAATTGATGCAAATGTATTCCCCTATATCCTCCCTGGATAATGCGTAAGAGCGATGGTATTTTGTTTTTAAATCAAGGTCTACAGTGGGCATGCCCCTGTCAATATTTTATCTCGAAAAATAATTACCAAAAGAAATATGACTATCCGTAAACCTAAAAAAAAAAACCGTTTTTCCGCTATATTTAGATGACTACCAGAAAATTTTGCAAGTTTTCAAGATAAAATAATAAAATGATAAAATTTTGATACCAAAAATAATTTAATCAGGTCTGTTTTGGAGAAGAAAACGGGAAAGCAGTACGTTGTTTCGCAGGTAAAATCAGCGCAGCAAGGTTCAAATCTCTTTGGTCTAAGCTATAGTTGGCCGCTATCGCAAACTACGGGTGGATTGTTGGGGCGCAGCGCGACAGCAATAGTTTGTACAAGCCTATCGGTCTGTTAGGTGCAGTTCCGCGAACGTCCATTTCCGTGAACGTCCATTTCCACGAAAGTCCATTCCTGTGAAAGGTTTTTCAACTTATTTTTTCAAGTCCGTGTTTCTTAGCCCGTCGAAAGTCCCCAACAGGGGAGAGTTAAAAACATTGCTTAAACATAATTTTATTTGAATTAGGACGTCTAAATACCAATCTTTAAGTCTCTATCTTAAAAAATAACTAAGTTTCGAAACCCCTCTTCATGTTGGTAGTAGAGGGGTGGGTTAGGTTAGGGGCTAGGTTCAATTTAAGTTTGAAATACGGACTTAAAAAAATGGACACGGAAATGGACGTTCGCGGAAATGAACGTTCGCAGAAATGGACGTTCGCGGAACTGGACCTGATAGACCGAAAGGTTTGAACTCACATTTGACCGATTATCTTTACCACTGCAGCAAGTGGTCTCTTTCATGCCGTTTCTTTTACGCTGCCATAGCACGATCAGAAACGGTAGTAGAGTCGCTCTATTTGCATTGTATTCTACAAGTTATTACATTCAAAAAGTAATCTATAAAGAATCTACATTGAATAAATGAATCTCAAATTATATTCATTTTCATATTCCACAGCGCAAACGGTCATCTCATAAAAAGTGAAAATCACAGACGCTCAAAATTCACATCACGTGGTTAACCAGGTGACCGGGGCAAGTGACATATCTCATTGTTTAGTAACATGGCATTGTTGACGTGGGTTGACGAGTACCTTCACCTGATTTTGTAATTTTATGAGGTACGGAGTATTGTCACTCAGCCTTTGGGTTTTTGGAAAAAATCCTAAGTAAAGAATCTACATAGGAATATCCTAGGAATTATCCATTTAGGACCGTTCGTCCATTAAGCTACTCAAAACGCTTAGTCACTTTTTATGACACCTAAGGGATGAAAACGGGGTGGTACTATTCGCAGCAGGCACTGGATATGGAACCAGTTAGTAAATCTCGTATTTTTTTTGTGATTTCTTTCCAGTTTGTTTAGGATAATGTGAATCTTGTAAGGAATATTTTAAGAAATATAAAATTCTGACTGTGCCCGGTCTCTATGTAATGGTACTTTTAGTTGATATAGTTAAAAATAGGCACAAGTTTGAAACTGATTGTGATATGCAAATAAGACTTAAAACTAGAAGGTTAGATCTAATTAATGTCATTAAACCAAACCTAAATATTGTCAAGAATAGTCCTTTGTACCAAGCTGTAAATATATTTAACAAGTTACCAACTGATTTAAAGAACATTGATAATTTGATTAATTTTAAGAGACATTTGAAATAAATTTTATTAGAAAAAGTTTTATATAGTGTTAACGACCTGTAAGCTAGTGAATCTTGTACTTGACCTGTGATATTAATTTACTGACATCAAAATTATTATTATCTTTTTTTTTTGACATTGTTTATTTTAATTTATGTGAATTTTGGACTTAATTCATGTAGAGAATAGATTTGACATGATTTAATTTTTTGGGATATTTTATATTGTAGAGCATTTTATTTTATTTTTTAGTGATATTATTTAAATTTTTAGTTTTATTCTATTTACTAATTTTATTGTAATTCGCACACAGTTATGTACTGTTTTATGAATAAAGATGATGATGATGATGTAATGGTAGTGCAGGATGAATCACCAGATTTGTCCGAAAAGTATTCGTGCTTCGGAATGTACGTTTAAACATTGGCCCTAAATACTATCTACGGACAGAGGTATTTGGCGGCTCATTGTGAGACCGGTCGTCAATTTTGAATCCCATACAATACGATGAGGAATCTATTAATCAAATCAAATCAAATCAAACAATTTATTTTCAGAAAATTGGATTCCAGAATTTGTTTGTAAATGCTTAATCTAAGTTAGTACCTTACATAGTCAAAAAAAAAAAATTACTACAATATTACAATTAATGTCATATAAAAGTAAACATTCAAATTTGATTTACCAGACAACGTCTGTCTTTACTGGCTTGTGGAGTTGGAGCCATCTCTGCAACAATGGAGAAGACCACCTATCCTCAAACACTTTCAGGATGCTGCTGGTGGTTCCGCGGATGCGGGATAGGAAAGAGGTGCATCTTTTCCTCATTATAGCAGCAAAGCCGTCAATGTGTGCCTCCGCAAACATCCCAGAGGCGCTACACCTCCACGGAAATCCCATCAGCACCCTAAAAGCGTTGTTATACTGGACGCGGAGGTCACTATAAGCCCGCTGCGTGAAACTTGACCACAGGCTGCACGTGTAGAAGGACTGACAGTAGGCTTTAAATAGGGTTACCTTCACTGGATTCGTACACCGTGCAAACCTGCGCGCCAGCATATCGCAGCGGACTGACAGCGACCTACGCTCCCTCTCAATGTCGCAGTTATCCTTGAGGTCGTCTGTGACCCAGTGACCCAAATATTTGAATTTAGTCACTCTACATAAGGGAGTTCCACAAAGTGAGACTTCAGGCACATCAGTGTACGTCAAACTTGACTTGAAAACCAACAATGTAGCACAATCACTTCAATGAATATCCAAAATTTTAAACACCATATAATAAGCCTAAGTTCAAATCTAGTTCTCGAATCAATAGAAATCCTTTCTCCTTTACGCCTACAACATAAGACTTATAGTCCGAGAGACAACCCTACAAAACAATTCTGGATTAAGGTTAAGTTATAATTCAACACACAACAGCTCAATTTGCGTTCTTTTAGATCACAACAACGCACTATAGCGTTTTGTTTTTATTTCTTTAGCTAGGAGATTTAAGTCTAAAATATTCATACGTTTTCTACGACTTTCATAACTTCACACAAAAAATATTCAACTTCCCATACAAACATAGCCATTTACTTTACATTGTATAGGATGTCGATTTTCTTTTGTGCGACACTTTGCAAAAATCTTAGAATACAAGTTGTTGCTTTTATGGTTGTTCAAGTGGCTAAATGGATATCAGGTCCAAAAAACCCTGTAGTTAATTTTTTTTATGTTACAAGTGAGCAAACGAGCAGGTGGGCCACCTGATGGTAAGTGGTCACCACCGCCCATAGCACCCACTGTCTTATTAATGGCATATTTTGACACCAATAAGACAGCAAAGCGCGTTGCTCACTTTGAGAGCTAAGATGGTATCTCTCATGTGCCAGTGATTTCACCGGCTCCCTTGCCCTTCAAACCGAAACACAGCAGTGCAAACACTGCTGCTTCACGGCAGAAAAAAGCAAGGGGGTGGTAGTTCCCCAGACGGACTTTCCACAAAAGCCCTACCACCTTCAATTAATTCAAGACCGTAAAAGTTATATTATATTAGTTGTCACTCTATCTAAAATTACACAGCATAGAAATAGCTGTGTTAGAGAGAACAGATCTTAAGAAAATTGCATTGTTATACGTTCCTTAAAATCGCTTTGCAATTTTTGTAAAAAAAAAAGTTTAAATATGATTTTGTACAGTAGGCTCCGGAAGTAATAAGTAGTATAACAGAAATTATACCACAACTTAGTACAGACAGATAGATATATTATAACAACCCATAATTCTTGCAAATAGAAGTGAGTGCCTATCCATTCAATTGATTTACTGTAGTGTCAGTGTTTCGACCTATGCTCCTTGGGGAAAGTTGTTCAGTTTCATGGTCTGAATAACATACTAAAATTATGTTCACGATTTCATTAGGACGATATACAACGTGTAGCGGAAAGGTGTGATACTGAAGGGTGTAGGTAGGTATATCTGCTCATGATACTGAACAACTTTTCCCAAGGAACATAGGAAAAGTTGTTCAGTTTCATAGTCTGAGTAACATACTAAAGTTATGTTCACATTTCATTAGGACCACATATTTACACAAATATTGCTCGTTTAAAGGAAAAGTTGTTCAGTTTCATAATCTGAGTAACATACTAAAGTTATGTTCACATTTCATTAGGACCACATATTTACACAAATATTGCTCGTTTAAAGGAAAAGTTGTTCAGTTTCATAGTCTGAGTAACATACTAAAGTTATGTAGACATTTCATTAGGACCACATATTTATACAAATATTGCTCGTTTAAAGGAAAAGTTGTTCAGTTTCGTTTCATAGTCTGAGTAACATACTAAAGTTATGTTCACATTTCATTAGGACCACATATTTACACAAATATTGCTCGTTTAAAGGTAAAGTTGTTCAGTTTCATAGTCTGAGTAACATACTAAAGTTATGTTCACATTTCATTAGGACCACATATTTACACAAATATTGCTCGTTTAAAGGAAAAGTTGTTCAGTTTCATAGTCTGAGTAACATACTAAAGTTATGTTCACATTTCATTAGGACCACATATTTACACAAATATTGCTCGTTTAAAGGAAAAGTTGTTCAGTTTCATAGTCTGAGTAACATACTAAAGTTATGTTCACATTTCATTAGGACCACATATTTACACAAATATTGCTCGTTTAAAGGAAAAGTTGTTCAGTTTCATAGTCTGAGTAACATACTAAAGTTATGTTCACATTTCATTAGGACCACATATTTACACAAATATTGCTCGTTTAAAGGAAAAGTTGTTCAGTTTCATAGTCTGAGTAACATACTAAAGTTATGTTCACATTTCATTAGGACCACATATTTATACAAATATTGCTCGTTTAAAGGAAAAGTTGTTCAGTTTCATAGTCTGAGTAACATACTAAAGTTATGTTCACATTTCATTAGGACCACATATTTACACAAATATTGCTCGTTTAAAGGAAAAGTTGTTCAGTTTCATAGTCTGAGTAACATACTAAAGTTATGTTCACATTTCATTAGGACCACATATTTACACAAATATTACTCGTTTAAAGGAAAAGTTGTTCAGTTTCATAGTCTGAGTAACATACTAAAGTTATGTTCACATTTCATTAGGACCACATATTTATACAAATATTGCTCGTTTAAAGGAAAAGTTGTTCAGTTTCATAGTCTGAGTGACATACTAAAGTTATGTTCACATTTCATTAGGACCACATATTTACACAAATATTGCTCGTTTAAAGGAAAAGTTGTTCAGTTTCATAGTCTGAGTAACATACTAAAGTTATGTTCACATTTCATTAGGACCACATATTTACACAAATATTGCTCGTTTAAAGGAAAAGTTGTTCAGTTTCATAGTCTGAGTAACATACTAAAGTTATGTTCACATTTCATTAGGACCACATATTTATACAAATATTGCTCGTTTAAAGGAAAAGTTGTTCAGTTTCATAGTCTGAGTAACATACTAAAGTTATGTTCACATTTCATTAGGACCACATATTTACACAAATATTGCTCGTTTAAAGGAAAAGTTGTTCAGTTTCATAGTCTGAGTAACATACTAAAGTTATGTTCACATTTCATTAGGACCACATATTTACACAAATATTGCTCGTTTAAAAGTAAGTATAGGATATGCAACAGCCACCCGTAATTCTTGCAAATATTTCGTCAGGCGTCCATTGTGGGCGACCTTCCGACGGCCGCCCGCCGCCGCCCAGCATTCCGTCCGTTCCTTTCCTTGTTATATTACTGCCTAGTTTCAAATTTAATCCGATAAGTAAGTAAATTGCGACAGCCCAATTGGTGGCTACCTTTTGGGCTAAGCTTTTATACAAGTGTTCTACCCTGCGGCTGTGCATAGAGATGCACAGCCGCAGGTCGGAACGCCCGTACCCGTCATACATAAAACCCATAGAAAAAACCGACCAAGTGCGAGTCGGACTCGCGCCCTAAGGGTTCCGTACCTATCTACTATATGATATACTAAAAGTTTTTGCTCTTTGATTTTAAAAACGCCGCGACCATCCAACTTGACCCCTCTTTTATAGAAAAGTTCTTGAAACGGGAGCTCACCTTAATTGGTTACTATTAGTTGTGAGAAAAATTGAAATATTTAATGATTCTAGACTTTTCCCTTTATTTTTACTGTGAGACTTATAGTATGGGTGATGAAGGACAAATTTCTATATGATTTGCTCATGTCTGCCTCTTTGACTGATAATAAGGAGCATCCTCTAGAAGATACAAAAAATATTGGCGGACATCCACACCCCTGCCTTTGTTATAACTATTTTGAAATTTGACAATGAAACGTACACCTGGCAGACTATGACTATCTGATTAAATACAATGTATAAAACCCCAGAAAAATGGTCTGCCACCATAATAGCCCTGCGTCGTAAAGTTACAGCTCTTCAAAATGAAAAAATTCACTACTTCGTCCCGTGATAATGCAGAGCCCTGCATGTCTGCCTCTTCGATTTTCTACATCTTCAGAAGTATTTTAAACAGGAGCCGCAAAGGCAGACAAAAAAAGCATTATTTAGTATCTTATTTTAATTTTTTTTGCTTTAACTCAAAAACGCAGCGGCGCACAGAAAATCTTGTAAGGACCAAATCGATTTGTATTGAGCTGATCTATCATCCCTATTAATATGAATCATGAGCAAATCATATACCCAAATTGCAGCCAGCACCCTAACCATTAGCTTCTTGCCAAATTATATAATGTTAGGTTAACAGGAAGTACCCTGTAGGTTTTGCTTTTTTGCATAAATGTATGGAGATGAGGACATAAAAAGCCATATCTTTTGATTGCGTCGTTGTAAAAAATTTAAATTTTCAGATCTTGTGTGGTTCATGGACTTTAATATTCGTTATCAATTTCAACTTGTTACCTCTTCTCGTTCGTGAGAAAAAGGGTCTTGACAGACAGACAGACGGACAACAAAGTGATCCTATAAGGGTTCCGTTTTTTTATTTTTAAGGTACGGAACCCTAAAAACGTGCCAAGTGCGAGCCAGTCTCGCGCACCGAGGTTTCCGTACCACTAAGGTCGCGCCACGCAGAAGTTATTGAATGCGCGCAAGTCTGACACGCACTTGATATTTTTATGGATCCGATACCAAAATGGTAAAAAGGAACCCTTATAGTGCGAATTTCTCTGTCTGTCTGTCACACCTGTATATACAGTCCGTAAAAAAAGATACAGTCCACTGACAGACAGACAAAAATCGGCATATTAACTTTTTTATTATTTTTTATTATACAGGTGTGACAGAAATACAGACGAAATCGCACCATAAGGGTTCCGTATTTAAAATTCTGGTTCGGAACCTTAATAAAGTTGGTTAATATATAATATAATTGAACCAAGAATATAATTTGAAAGTGATGCTGTCTTTTTTCAGCCTATAGGCAGTAACAAAGATAGCAACATTTTCAGACCTGTCAAATTATAGCCTTAAATTTAGCGACCACGCTAGAATAGCCCCCATAAACTCTAATGAGATCTTACAACAAACCTTAATTCTAGATTTCTATTGCAGAAAACACGGTAGAAAATAATGTCTCAACACTCCTCGCTCTAATGGCGCTCATAATGTGCTAGGTTATTTTAGAAATCCTGTGGAAATCGTGCAGTTTTTTTTATTGAAATTTATTTATTGTGGATCACAGGTACATAGAAGTTCCTATAATTATGAAGTTCAGCCATGTCCCGCTTAAAGGCATACAATATTACAATTTTAATCGTTACATACAAAGAAACTTAAACAAGAAACAATCATTATACTATTACTATACAACGCACAAAATAACTATGGCCCTGTCATTGATGCGCAGAAGAAAAAAAATGGCCCATTTTTGACTTCTGCGCATCAATGACAAGGCCAAAGTTATTTTGTGCGTAGTGTACTACTTTAATGTCCACGAGTACTTAATTACTTGACGCTCAAAGACTGTTTAAAATCGAGTTTTTGCGTGCCCTATTAGGGCGCCCTTTACAATAATATTGATAATTTTTAAATTATTTCGTTTGAAATAAAGTTAAGCTATCATATTATGAAAGAAAAGAATGGAGAACTCTCGTGTCGGAGGCCAAGATCCTTTTGGGGTCGCTGAGCCAGCGTAGTAAGTAGTATCATATTATAAACTATTCCTAATTTCAAGTTGATAACACGAGTGGTTGCTGAGATAAACAGGAGTGACAGACAGACAGACTAAGTCGCATCATAAGAGTTCTCCCTATTGCATGTCAATGAAAAAGGTAGGAAAGTTTTAAATAACATTGTCATTTGTTTTTCTGCTTGCTTTCACTTTATTTTAAATCTAAATCTGAACTATGTACATAAAAATGTAAATGTGTGGTAAATCCTTAGATTATGAATAACGGCAGCTTACTGCCTATAGATAAACAAAGAGCCCGAAAACGCGTAACCAATTTTGATTTGTCAATGTGTGCGTTAGATAGTGATGTACATTTTGGTATCGATATTCGTGTACCCTGGCGACATTGACTTGTCTGTTCAGGCGGTAGCGTCACTGTCAACAATCGCAGTGTTCCACTTGTAGTAGGTAGTAGTGTCGATAATCCTCCATTTCTCCGCCTGGGGCCGTAGATAAGTGGATTTCTACTATCGTAAATGCCAGTAGTATAGAATAAAAATGTATGAGATTGATATTCACTGACGAAATGTTGCGTGACGGCTATGGCTATACAGCGTGAATTTGTGTTGGTTTCGCACCCGAAGCCCAGTGACTCTGCTCATGAAAACAAGCAACTTTCCCGAAGAAAAAAATTTTTTACTTGAAAAAAGTTTTTCGCCTCCCCATACAAAATGAGTCGGTCACGTGACCACTTTACTCGTACTATGGAGAAGCGAAAAAAATTTTACGAGTAAAAAATTTTTTCTTCGGGAAAGTTGCTTGTAATCATGAGTAGAATCACTGGGCTTCGGGTGCGAAACCAATACAAATTCACGCTGTATTATATGCAACTACCGTTTACGATTACAGAAAGCCCCTTTTCTAGGTACCAACCCAAAAAAGTCGGTGGAACTGTAATTTATGTTTCTTCGTTCAAATCCCATTTTTTTATCTTCGTCACTGCACGACCAGTGCCACCAGCATGAGCCCCTATCTTAGGCCAAATGTATTTTTTTTATTTTTAATGTATGGAGGAAATGTCAAATTACAGCATTTGAGGCCGCCAAAGGCCTCTGACATATGGCTCTTTAACGACTACATCCATAGGTAGCAGTCGGGACCAACGGCTTAACGTGCCTTCCGAAGCACGGAATCATCCAACTTATCGGACTATCAGGTGATTCATCCTGCAATGTCCTAACCAAACTGGGGAAGTCGCACAAAGGGATTTTTGTCTGACAGAGTCCCCACCGGGAATCAAACACAGAACCACCGGACTCCGGATCGAGAGCCGAGCGCTCTAACCACTAGACCACGGAAGACGTTAATGGCTGATAATTCTACAAAGCAGAAAATCGCTAAATTTCACAACCACAAACGCAACGCAACGTTGGAATGCGTATTGAAGACGCATATTTCACAACATCAGACAGAACCACAATTTAGCCTAGTAGGTAAAACGTCATCGGTACTTACGGAGAAGACGCAGGTTCGAATACTGTCTGTGGTTGTGAAATTTAGCGATTTTCTACTTTATAAACAAAAATTTTAAAATAGTCAGTTTTAAGGAAGGAATGACATTATATTTTGGCAACAATTTGTTTGAGCCGATAATAACTATACGGAAGTGCCTCCGCTGCTGCCGGCGCTGATTTTTTTAAAATTGGTAACAGAACTAAATTAATCAACCCCGATTCCAAGCTGCCGAATCTGTTAGCTCCTTTTAATAAAGTTGTATTTAGTCAACATTTTCTTTTATATACCTACATCTAGAAAATGTTTGCTACAAACTTAAGAGTATTTTTTAGGATTCCAACTCGTCCAATCACCCTTATCAATTTTCCTTTTATATTCGAATCCTTTGGAAACTGTTGAACAAAATGGCAAAACAAAGTTATGACTGACCTACTTCTGTTTATTTCAAGACGAAAATGGTAAATCAAGTATTTCAGTACGCGACGCGTAACAATGCGTCTGTGAGCTCGTATTATAAACATAAAGGAAATAGGTATCGATAAATTTGAGTCAAGCCCTAGCGTAAATGTGAGCTATATTGATGAAAAATATAACACTAAAATTCAGAACATTATCAACAACTTAACTTATTTCAATGCAAAATACGAAAATTAGCAATTCAGAAGAAGCTATTCTATATTTTAAACATGAAATATAAGTTATTTTAAGCAAAAAAACACATAGTTCAAAAGTAATAACGTCCTAGGAATTTACCCGTGAAATGTACATTTCTCTGGACTATTTTTGTGATTAACACCACATCCAACTACACTACACACCGTCATAATTAAAAGTATCCTTATTTTTATATAAATATGTAGTTTTTACGCAATTTTTTACAAAAAACTGGAAAGCTGGTTTTTCGCGTGGCTCCAAGTGGCCCCCTGTCATTCAAAATCGGTTACAGAGCTATTCGATTCGCTATCCTTTGCTATCTTGCAGTATCACCGTAAGAGATTTGTTTCTCGCTCGCACTCATTGTTGGTCTTCTATGCTTATGTCTATGGGTAAATCCTACAAGTCCTACTTATAATATTATAAACGCGAAAGATTGTAAGTATGGATGGATGGATGGATGTTTGTTACTCTTTCACGCAAAAACTACTGAATGGATTTTGATGAAACTTGGCACACATAAGTTAGGTCCTGGAATAGCACATAGGTTACTTTTCACCGCGGGAAAACACTTAATTCCCACGGGAAAACGCATTTAATGCGGGTGAAACCGCAGGCGGAAAGCTAGTAATATAATATTTTGATTGTAATAATAATGATTAATTAATAATAATTTGGGTGTCGTAAGAGGTGACTAAGGGCGCATGAACTGGAGGATTGGCAGCAGCACCTTTCTGTGTATCGTACCGTATCGTAATAAAAACAGACAACGCCAGCCCCAACGCTTACAATCGTGGACGCAGTCCTGCAGTGGCCGTTTCATGGCATGTTATGATGAATAATAATTTAATATAATAAGTACCTGGGCGAATGAGCTTCGCACTACAATAGCCGCCTAATCATTAAAATATCATTGAGTGAGCAAGCTATGCTACCCGCCAACAGATGACACTGTAGGATTTGTCTAAAACGCGATATTTTAAAAAATGTTTCATAACACGGGAAATTGAATTTTCTCAGTCATGAGACTTATGAGGCTAGATCGACTTTTCGCCCCCGAAAACCCCCTTATGGTAAATTTAATCGAAATCGATAGAGCCGTTTTCGAGAAACCGATTACAAATATATATACAAATATTGCTCGTTTAATAGTATAAGATAATAATATAATTTTAATAGGTACTTTGAATGAAAATATAATGTTATAAATTTAATTGAATTATGGACTCTTTTGTCTGCATTACAGAAGTTTTTTTAAGCTCCGACTCGACTTAAACTCAGAGCTCGAATATGGCCACAGATTCAAATATAAACTGGTAAACAAATATGTCGTCTAATGCTATACGATCATAGTAACATACATGACTTGACGGAGTTATACGCATATTGTTGTTTAAAACTGATGTCAATGTACCCAGAGCTTCTTAAATGTCTCGGAATAACAACATAGAGGCAGCTTTTAGGGTTCCGTAGTCCGTACCCAAAGACTACCTACTTACTATTCTGTAAATGAATAACTAAACTAGCTCATCTGATTTCCTGTTCCTGATTCAATGTAAATAGGTCTATGTAAATATAATATTAATCTTTTTTCGAATCCTAATAATATTTATAATATTAGTATGAACTAATATTATAAACGCGAAAGTTTGTAAGTATTATATTACTCTATGGTATTGGGTAGATGGATGTTTGTTACTCTTTCACGTAAAAACTACTGAATGGATTTTACTTTACAACGAAACTTTACAATAATATAGCTTATACATCAGACTAACACATAGGCTACTTGCTTTCCGTCTGCGGTTTCACCCGCATTAAATGCGTTTTCCCGTGGGAATGAAGTGTTTTCCCGCGGTAAAAAGTAGCCTATGTGTTATTCCAGGACCTAACCTATACGTGTGCGAAGTTTCATTAAAATCCAGTAGTTTTTGCGTTAAAGAGGAACAAACATTCATCCATCCATACTTACAAACTTTCGCGTTTATAATATTAGGTCTTTACCTATGAAATTGCCGATTTGTATGGCGAATTTTAGGTAAACTCAATTTTCAGTACTAACATTTTTGCATTTTTCTTAGGAATTATAAATCCAATCTTTTTTATTTTTTTAAGCATTATTGGGAAGACATTAAACTAACAGAAGCTTAAATTTGATTTCCGAAAAATATTATCTGTAATAAAATATAACAAATCTAATGATGAAATCGGACGACAATTAAGACGAACAATTTTCGAACCTTAAATTTTATATATCAAACTAAAAACAAAAACTTTATTTTATGCGTAAATTAATAATCTTGAAGTCAACTTTCAAATATAAGACAAATGAAAAAAATTGCATTAGTATTATAGGAATTATGATCTCATTAATCTGTAAGAAAATTTCGGCAATTTCATAGGATTATAATATTAAGTAGGAAGTAGGAGTACGATAGGATTGTGTGAATTGTCCAATTCTGCGCAGACGAAGTCGCGGGCACCAGCTAGTGCAATAATAATTGTGTAATTTTGTGGAACAATACTTACTTACTTACTTACATTCGCTGGCTCAGGGACCCAAAGAGAAAGTGGAACAAAGACAAATAAAAAAACTGCGTTATTTTTTTATCACTCCAGATATTGTGGTTTTGCCCATGAAACTGAACAACTTTTCCCGAGGAACATAGGTCGAATAACGAAAAAAGAAATTTCGACCTCATGTACAAAATTATTTTTTTCGTATTTAGACTTATGTTCCTTGAGGAAAGTTGTTCAGTTTCATGATAAAACTAACTAACTATGGTGAGGGTGACGAAAAATACAAATACAATACAAATACAAAATCGATTTATTAGAACACATGGGTAGAATTTGTTTACATACACAAACCAGGTGCAAGAAAGGTGCAAGTTCTACAATAGGTACATTTACAGTAGGTAGGTATGTGGTAAACACAAATACAGGTTGCGCTAGTGCCTGTTCTAGGTATCACCTGTGTTACAGGGTCCAGGGCACGGTGAGAGTCATTGATTAAAACCCTTAGGAAATTTAATACAATAAATGTGATAACAAAAGAAAATGTATCTAAACTTAGCACATAATAAATAAAATAATAATAATGGCAACCTTTACTACTTACTACATTTGACAGATTTTGCTGTCAAAACAAATGAAATATTATATATATTACGCATTATTACGATTACGCACTACCACAATATACACATTTTTACCAAAATCTAAACTAAAGAAAGGAGGTAAAACGTCCCAGCAGCAAATAATTTATGACGGTAGTTATAAGTTGTTATCATACCTACTTAACTAGATTCTAATGGAATCGGACGCACACACGCTTAGTCACGGTGACGAAAAATAAAGGTGTATTAAATGTTATTTATTGGTATGGAACTCTAGGTCCGAGAGTCCGACTCGCAGTTTATCGGTTTTATTTCAGGAATTTAAATGTTGAGATGAGAAGGTTTAGACAGACCTTTATGAAGTTAGACCGTGCAAAATTATTACTTTAAATACTTGGAAATTTCAAAAATGTGGACACTGAAATAAAATAAGGAATTCCGAGCGTAGTTTTATGTTATTTCATCTTTGACGTATTGCAGTTTAATAGCAGATGTGGAACAAGTAAAAAATTCGGATAACTTAAAAATTATTGAAAAAATTGGCGCATAGGTTGGCCATAGCCCATAGATAAACTATTCGGATATAGATAGACACTTTGCGCCCGGAACGACAAGGGAGGGCTTGTTTTAGGTGTACATTTATTTTATTATTACAATTTTTTTTATAACAAAATGTTTTGTTAAGTTAGACAGTATTTTGTTTCAAACTATTTAATTTTAAAAATTATCGAAATGCAGTTATAGCAAACGTTAAAAATGGCGGCCTCATTTTCATTCCCACCATGAGGAATTATTTTGTAAAAATATTTTTTTAAATATTCGAGCGTCTTACTTTCAAAGCACATCCTTCTATCATCATCATCATCCTTTCTAGACCTTCCTATCGCTTCACAAATGAGAACTTTTCTGTTTGTTGTGTTCATTGGAAATATTCCATACATAACAAATGATTCACCCCAAAGATTCACCCATATAAGACGCACTAGCAAAACTACCAGTATCTAGTAACTATCGAGCAGTTTGAACAAGAAGTATATGATGAGATTTATGGTACTTAACCTTTGTCTTATCAATAAAAAACTGGGTTATTTTTGGTGACCTTATTTAGTGCATGTTACTCAAAAAACAAATCTAAACATTACCTTTCCTGAACGAACCTTATGTCGGATATAGTGAATTTGTGTGGGACAAAAAAAAATCGAATATTATAGAAATAAATAAAATATTTTTGTCATTTTCGGACCTGACGTCTCTTCATAAAAGTTGTTCAAGTTTTTGAGTTGTTTTTTTTGAAGTTTCAGAAAATAAAGTGCTGCATAAACTACTCGACAGTTGAAACCTTTGCACACCGCGATTTTTTATCGCGCAGTCGCGTTGTCTATGTATACGTTTATATATGTTTATTGTATCAACCCTGTACATTCAAACATATTTAAAAGAGCGCGTGGGTTTTAATTGTCGCTTCTTTTTTTCCCACCATGGCGCCACTTTTTTTGTGAAGTGATGTAGTTTAACTGACTTCATTAAGAAATGTTAATGTCCAACAATGAATAAACAATTTTGAAATCCTATACTATTAAACAAGCAATATTTGTATATATATATTTGTAATCGGTTTCTCAAAAACGGCTCTAAGGATTTCGATGAAATTTAGTATACAGGGGTTTTTGGGGGGCAATAAATCGATCTAGCAAGGTCTCATGCCTGGGAAAATTCGTTTTCACCGTCTTTTTAAATATTTATTAGCGCGTTTTAGTGCGTTCAAAAAACTTACAGCGCCATCTATTGTTGAGTAGCATAGCTTGCTCACCCGATGATATTTTAATAATACAGAGCATAGCTCGGTCGCCCAGGTACTTGAGTTTAATAACCTCAAGACTTTATTAGCGCTTAAATACATCTCTTATAACTCTTAGCGCTCGTTAGTTGAGGCTGGGCAATAGGACATGACCATCATTGATACGAATACGATGGACGGTTTTGGACTTTAAGGGTGCATTCCAACCAGAACTGTGCCAGGTAGCTATTCTGTGAGCTGGAAAATTCCAACCCATAGGATTGCTCCATTTTCAAAGCTTGTCAAAAGTGCTGTCAAATTTTGGTTGGAATTTACCCAGCTCAGCTACCTCGCACATATCTGGTGAAAAAGCACGCTTAAAAGGCGTACATATTACTCGCTATTGTCGGTCTACCGTTTTTATTATGGCTAATAAACGATTCTTTTGATTTCAGATCGTTTTAACCGCAATCATGGCCCACGCTTACGCCGGCTCCAGCAACACGCCTTACGCGTGGAACGTAAATCCAAATGATGCTCAGGTTGGTCTTATTTTGTGGCAAACTAGCTTTTATTATAAAATTCGGTAGGAACACAGTCGCAGTCAAGATTCTAACGAAAAAACTTGCCAAGTGCGAGTCGGACTCACGCACCGAGGATTGCGTACCACTAGAACGAACACGTTTCTTGTATGGGAACCCCCCTTAGTTTTTAACTTTTCATTGTTTTTATTAGTAATCCACCATATAGCTACTACGGTTCAAATGATACAGCTCTGTAAAGGTCATACAGACAGACAACTAAGCCTTAGTAATAAGGCTCCGTTCGGACCCTTCAGGTACGAAACCCTTAAAAGTGTCTCCAATTACGTGATCTAAATTTGAAATTTGAAAGTTTATGTTTCCTGAGCCATAAAGCGACTGAGAGCACAGAAAGGCATAAGCTGTAATCTTCCATCTACCAAAATGTATGATCTAAGCAAACTGGTCCAAGTTCTAAGTTAGGTATAAGGTTTCCGCAATTAGTCCTGTGTGGACCATTGTGCGTCGGCTTATATGGCCATCAATTTAGCTACCCTAACTGCTGCCAGAACTCAAGTCAATTTGTCTAGTTTGTTGGGTATTTGATCTAAGGTTATGTCTGCTCCAAGTGTGTTTCTGATGGCGTTAATACTGGTAACGTTGCACTCTGTAAACTTGTATTTTGCATGTGGGGAAACAGGTCCTACAAGGATTGGCACATGAGAAAGAAGGCTTATCAGCCTGACAGCAAAACTATTTGCGATAAACTGATGACAATTCCATACAAATTATAAGTAACAATAAGAATTCTAACAATACACACGCTTATAAATTTACCTTTCACGTTACAGGGTGCCGCAATCGACGCTCACGTAGCAGCACAGGACAATGCCCGCAATAATGTTGAGGGACAGGCACGCTTCAGTGAAGCTGTTAGCCAGTACAACAATGACGTTAGCCGGTACAACACTGAGGGTAGCCGTCGGGTGAGTTCTAAAACGCGCAAGCCAGTTTTGAAACGTTTTCAGAAGCGTTACAAATATCTTCAAGTGCATAGCTTCAATGACACTTATCCAAAGATGGCATAACTAGGGAACGGAAAATCCATTCTTATGGTAAACCGTTTTAAAAGGTAAACCCTTATAATCTGTTAACACAAAAAAATGGTTTGCTGAAATAAACGGTTACGGTAAACAGAAAAAACATTTCGGTAAATCTGGGACTGCATGAGCGGTGGTTGTAGACTTTAAGGGCACTGCATGTTATCCTACGTCATCTAGTACACGAAATTTGCAACTTTGTAGCGATAGTAGTGGCCTACTAGGTCCACAAAACGTTGGTCTGCCAATCCGAAACCTGGCACGTTTTGTACAGTCGGAGCGCAAAGTGGTTAAGTGACAGATTACACGAATGATATCTATTCATAGAAATAGAAGGTACCTATACAAGTAAAAAACAGCAGGTCTGCCTTGCATCCTCTTGGCAGTTTCGCCAGTCCGACCAAATTTGTGGTCCAATCACATCTGACCACATTTGTGGTCCGACTAGCGAAACTGCCAATAGGATGCAAGGCAGACCTGTTGTTTTTTACTTGTATAGGTACCTTCTATTTCTACGAATAGATATCATTCGTGTAATCTGTCACTTAACCACTTTGCGCTCCGACTGTACAAAACGTGCCAGGTTTCTGATTGGCAGACCAACGTTTTGTGGACCTAGTAGGCCACTACTATCGCTACAAAGTTGCAAATTTCGTGTACTAGATGACGTAGGATAACATGCAGTGCCCTTAAAGTCTATTGTTTATCTATTCGGTAATCTGTTAAGACAATAAAATAATGGTTATCCACCTATGAACTTCAAAACAAAGAAACTGCACAAAAACCCCTTTTTAGTTAGGGTTTGATTAACCGAAATGATTCGTAATACCGAAATAACTGTTAACCGCAACAAACTGTTAACCAGAATTTTAATAGGTTAATAACAGATGAAAGAGATGGCGAGACGAGTTGATCGAACACTCTCGTCAATGGCAGACGCTAGCTCAAAACCGGGATGTGTGGAAGGATGGAAGGGAGGCATTTTCCCTGCAGTGAGACACGACCGACTCCTAAATCCTATACTATTAAACAAGCAATATTTGTATATAAATATATATGTATGTATATATATTTTTAATCGGTCTCTCGAAAACGGCTCTAAAGATTTCGATGAATTTTACCAAACGGGGGTTTTCGGGGGCGAAAAATTGATCTAGCTAGGTCTCATGTCTGGGAAAATTCGTTTTCCCCGTGTTTTTAAGCATTTTTTTTTATACCGAAACTTGCAGCGCCATCTGTTGGCGAGTAGCATAGCTTGCGCACCCGATGATATTTTCAGGTTGAGACAGCTATTATAGAGCGAAGCTCGGTCGCGCAGGTACTAAATAATAATAATAACAGATTTATTACTTTGGGTTAACTGTAACCGTCTCCGTTCCCTGGCATTACGTCTGTTAAGGCGTATGGTGCTGTAAATCGCGCTTCTTTGTATTCACAATTTAGCGTGGATTGTATCCCTATTAAACTTACACAACGTGTTCGTATAAGTGAGGAGGGCAATCACTCCTCGACTACAAGCGCCTTAATGAAAGTTTCCTTTACAGGCTGCGGAAATGAATCGCAACTACCACGAGAACTCTCACTGGAATAACCTTGCCGCTGCCCAGCAAAACCTCGCCACCGCTCAGAACGAGGTTGCCGCAGCCCAATCCCGGGGAGCCGCTGGAGACTTAGCCGCTCATAACGCCCGCGCCGCTGACATTGCTGCCAGGGGGCGGGACAATAACTACAACGGCTATCAAGGCTACAACGGCCACTATGGCGCCAATTACGGCCGCTACTAGTAAATAAACTGGAATTGTTCTTTGTGACACATAAAAATAGGTTATTTATTACATTATCATCACAACGCATTAAACAACTGAACAACTTTTCCCAAGGAACATATGTCATAGAACAAAATCAATTTTTGACCTCCTATAGAAACTGCATCAGCTGATAGCGCATTTTGTATGGGAGGTAAAATTTGGTTTTTCGTTTTGACCTATATTCTTTGGAAAAAGTTGTTCAGTATCATGGGTTTTTGGGATTCACACCCTTCAGTATTATCATACTTTTTCGTTACACGTTGTATATTTACTGACTGAGAGTAAAAAACCGGTCAAGTGCGAGTCGGAGTCGCGCGCCGAGGGTTCCGATATACTTTTTGTATTTTTGGAAGCAATAAAGTCCATTTTTCAAACCGCAAAACTAAATTTGTTTGTAAAGGTGATTAGCAGATTTCTAAAAAACTGTGCAATTTAGAATGATCGTTTTATTTTTGCGTTAATGTTTACATAAACTTCTCTCAACTGTAATTAATTCAGATTTTTCCTTTCACAAACTTCGGAGATAAAGGGGGGAATGGTATTTTTTTTGTCATTTTTCATCATAACTTGAAAACTAAGAAACGTAAAAAAATACTAAAATATATTTTATAATGTACAAGTAAAGCCCTTTCATATGACCCCCTTCTCGACCTGGTAGCGACAATTTGAAATTTAGCCCTATTTTGGCCCCTTTACATTAATAATCATAATTTTTTTCAAAATTCTTTTATGTGCAATTAAGTTGGGCAACTATATTCTAAAACTATTCCAAATTTCAAGTCGATAGCATGAGTGGTTGCTGAGATATAGAGGTGTTTTTTTTTACCATTTTGGTATCGGAATCCTAAAAAGAGGAAGGCTTACCTCTGATACGAGTAATCTGTGCCTCTGATGCACCATGTCAAAATTTGAAGGAATCAAAAAGAAAATGTAGTTGTTCACGCAATAAGGTATATTTTTGAACAAACTTCAATAGTAGTTTAAGATACAAGTGCCGTAAATAGGGTTATTACAAACGAGTTGACGTTTTGTAAACCCGAGACGAAGTCGAGGGTTTACCATCGGCACAAGTTTGTCATAACCCTTACTGCCGTGTATCTTACGACGTTTTTCAATACATTTGTGAGAAAACAGGTATAAGTAATACGCACTTGTTAAAGGAACCAACCATGGGTACTGTCAGCCTCTTGTCGATTTATGTTCTCCTGGTACTCTCCATTTTATTTTAAATAGTCGTCGCCTAAAAGTCACCACTGTAGTATGTTTACGAAATAATTTTATGATCAGAATGTAAAAGCTCCTTGGTAGTATACTTTTTTACTTACCGCACTAATTCAGTAAGTAACTACTTACGAGCAATGTTTACGTCCTTGTAAGTACGTTTTTCGAGCAAATGTATTGAAAAACAATTTTCATAAATTTACCATTTTACGGGAACTCTATGGAAAATTGCTATAGAATGAAATTTGATATTAAGAGTTTTCATAGGTTAAGGATGTAATGCCATTAAATCTGATATTAAAGGAGCAAGTGCTCCTTAAATGTCACGGAATACATTGTGACAGTTTTTTATTTCGCTTCATACTCAGCGTTTACTTCCTGCTCCACCCAACCGATCGCAAGATCACAGGTATGAAAACATAGAGCCCAGGAGGTCTAGACATGCCACTTAATAAAAATATGTATATTGGATCCTACAGAAGTAGTGAAAATAATTTTTTCATCCCATCTATTCGAAAATCGCTGAACGGTTCGTCAATAAAGGCGAACAAAATAGCTGTTTTCTGCAAGAGACTTTCGTAGTGGGTAAAAATGGGATTTAAAATTAGAATTTGAATTTAGGTCCACCATAGGGATATTTTAGGTCAACCATAGAACTCGAACCAATATATTGTATGAAAAATGATACTGGCTGGTTGCACTATTAAAATTATTATGAATATAAAAAAATAAATATACTTGAAATGTAAACAAGACTACCAACCAAAGAGGTTCTGTTCTTAGTCGATACAAAAATGTCAATAAAATTTTCAGTGGTTACAAATAATACTTAATATGATTTTTTGTATTGTTTCATCAAGTAATAATATTGTAATGGTATTTTTTGTTTAAAATTAATGACGAGTGTGACTTAATGAGCCTCTTATTCTTTTCTCTTAGAGGGAGATGAAAAGTAGAGTGTATTACGCGGCAGCAAAAATATTTTTACCTTGGGCGACCTATTGAATCCCTCGCTACGTTCAGGATTCTACTTTAGAATCCCTCGCCATGCTCGGGATTCTACTCAAGAATCCTTCACTTCGCTCTGGATTCAAAATAGCGCCCTCGCCTTAAAAATATTATTTTACAGCCTTGTGATACAATCTACTATAGCATGTTACATAGACCATGAAACTGAACAACTTTCCCTCCCCGAGAAACTTAGGTCGAAATACGAAAAATCTAATTTGACCAAACAAAATGCGCTATCAGCTGATGCTGTTTTATTTCTATGGGAGGTAAAAATTGATTTTCGTATTTCGACCTGGGATGGGAAGTTATGATGTTATTTCAATGATGATGATTTCGACCATGTTCCTTGAGGAAAGTTGTTTAGTTTCATGGTCTGAGTATCATACTAAAATTATGTTCAATATTTATTTAGGACCACTTTTTAAGGTAGTAGAGCGTTTTTGCAAAGTCCTTCTTGGGAAGTACCACCCCCTTGCCTATTTCTGCCGTAAAGCAGCACTGATTGCCCTGCTGTGTTTCAGTTTAAAGAGATAGACATGAGATAGTACTCGTATGTATGTATACTATCTTAGACGCCAGGACCAAAGGCTGAACGTGATTTCTGAAACAAGGATTTTTTTTCCCTAAAACTATAAAACTGATCGATCCAAACGTCATGCGAATGAAGTAGTGAACGTACTCAGTAAAATGTCCCAACGAATTTAAGGAAGACCTTCTAACGACCAAGCTACTAATTAAATAATAATATAAACGCTACTGGGTTTTACTAATGAATGTAAAAGCCAATCACGCATGTGGAAAAATCACTATATCAAGAGTACTCTAAACCGACGAGCTTGTAAGCGAATGAGAGGCTGATCAGAGCAGAATGAAATAATTAATATGTTTATTGCATTAAATGTGATAAAGATAGATTTTTTTAAGTTTGATAGTTTTACACACTGGCATGAAAATTACATGCAATATTATAATTATGAAAAAGAACAAAATAAAATTAAAAATACGTTTAACTTTTAACAAAGAAATGAGAAATTAACACAAATCCTATACTATTAAACGAGCAATATTTGTATACATATACGGCTCTAACGATTTCGATGAAATTTAGTATACAGGGGTTTTTGGGGGCAAAAAATCGATCTAGCTAGGTCTCATGTCTGGGAAAATTCGTTTTCACCGTCTTTTTTAATATTTCTTAGCGCGTTTTAGTGCGTTCAAGAAACTTACAGTGCCATCTGTTGTTGAGTAGCATAGCTTGCTCACGCGATGATATATTAATTAGTGTTTTAAAAGTGTTAGTGTTTTTACATTTTTACAGCCCCGAAAAATCACCTGGTGCAGAATTTCGGTTTGTAAACTGTAGTATTTCTACTCCATACCAGATGGCGCTTAAGCTTTTCTTGAATAACGCGTTTCGAAACCGGGTGGGATTTGCGTAAATTAGTTATAAAAATTATTAGAGCGAAGCTCGGTCGTCCAGGTACTACCAAATTAATGTTAAGTGAAGTTCATTTTTTAAAACATTTTAAATAATAAAATTTAAAGAAGCGAGGAAAGTACGCATGGCAGCAAGCAAGTGAGCGAAGCTTGGTCGCCCAGGTACTGATATTTTATATGAACTATACACCTATGTTCAAACAAATCAAATCAGAAAAAATATATTGTAGAGTAGTATTATAGCTATAAAAAAACAAGCAGTAAAAATAACATGTTTTTGAGTGCAAGAATAAATTACTTTGTAAATTATCAATAAATACCTACTATTATTTTAATTGCACAGAAAAAATATTGCCTGACAATTCTCCTCATACCAAACTCATTTTAAAGGACATCCTTATCAGTGCACTCCTTTCTAGACCTTCCTACGTCTACAAAAACAAGTACTGCACTGTATCAATGTTTGTTGGGCCCTTTCCATACAATCAAACAGAATAGTTCTCCTATAAAAGACCCAGACGCACAACTACCACTATTCAGTAGCTATCGAGCAGTCTGATAAGAAGTGCAAGATGAGATTTCTGGTACTTATCCTTTGCCTTATCAATTAAAAACATAATTTTAAAAAATAGTGGTGATAGAACGCTTCGTAACTAAAAGCTAACAAAATTTTAATTAAGTGATTGAAGTTCGCGGGTTTTTAAGTGACGTTTTATTTTTTTTATGTTGTCGTTCGTGGATGTGATCTGTTCAGCTTATTGGATTATTTTGTAGCAAAATTTGTGGAAATTAAATGTGATGTGATTGGGCCTTAATTTGAAATAAACAAATTATTAATGATGTTCGTTACGCAAAAATACTATCGTATTCGTACAAATATATTATTATATTCCGGCAGTTTATAACTTAATCAACCGAGCAACTAACTACTTATTGACAATCAATGCAGAATCTTTAATTGATTTTGTATATTTTTTTGAAACAATGATAGCAACATTTCTTGCCCTCTTTTACGAAATTATTGACACTCACTCAGTTAATCATATACATTTCGATACACACTAAATTAAAAACAAACAGCTTTAAATGTATCAGTCATTTTTATATGGAAACTATATTGAATTTAATTTTTGACCTAATAACCTCGCGGATTATATAAATTCTGATTAAAATTAAATTAATCACAACACAATAGGCCAAAAACTAACAAAATTACTAAAAATAAATATAAAGACACAACTTTAGTAGACTCGCTCTATTCGCATTGTATTCTGCATGACATTCAATAAGTATTCTGTAAAGAATCTACATTGAATAAAATTATCTGAATCTGAATCTTTATGTGCTATTTGTCATACTTAGCGTGAAAAAGTAATCCATCAACTTGAGAGTAATGGTTTACAACCATTTACAACTCAATAAATTACAAGCGCACTGCATAAATAAGCTTGTCAATAGTGTTTATAATTCCTAAACACACTCAGTCATTTTTTGCTTGATTTTTTGCCAACTTTTTTGTTGATCGTTTTTTCGATGCATGACTTTGTGATTTAATTAATACTAATTTTAAAAGTAGGAAACTGAAATACTATCGGGAAATTACTTTATTTGGAGTATGTGCACTCATTTTGTAACTACAATCCCTGGCTGGCAATCGCTGTACTTTAGGCGTCCGTTTGGTGCCGGTAAAGAATAGTACCAATTCATCTCTACCCGTGGGTGTCGTAAGAGGCGACTAAGGGTTAATGAACCAGAGGATGGGCAGCAGCGTCCTTCTGTGTATCATCTTGCATTCTGCGGTCACTAGCAACCGCGGTCCATGGTGCCAGCCGTAACGCAACAAGCGTGGTGACTATGGTACTTCCCCTGCACATTGTTTCAGCAAAGGCTGGAATTTTGGAGGGAGCAAACGGTAGTGGACGTTTCGTGAGATGTCATGATGAGGCGCACGAAAAATGTTTCTTTTTCTTTATAAATAACTCAACAGGTAGTCGCAAATTATAGAGCGCTTACTTTAATAGATATTATTCCCAAGAGCAATGGAAAGTTAATATCTGTGATATTTTATTTTAAAGCGCAAGATCACAGAATACACGTGTAATTTTAAATAAGCAAAACCTCTCAGGTAGGTGGCAATAAGGCCGCCTCTTGTACTTTGTTCTTTATCTTTACTTTTCTGTAACTACATACACATACATACATACATAACATCACGCCTCTTTCCCGTCGGGGTAGGCAGAGACCACTGTCTTCTGTAACTATTTCTTGTATTTCTTGGTGTGCAATAATGTATATTTGTATTGTGTTGTAGTTCCACCCATGCAACTGAACAACCTTTGTTCTACAACTTTTGGAAATTAAAATAAAGAAAACCGGCCAAGTGCGTGTCGGGCCACACGCAGTAAAGGGCTCCGTAGTTTTTTACGACTTTTTATCGCACAGTGGTATTGTATACAATGTCCAGGGTTGTTATATTAAATATAAGACAAAGTTGAAAAAAAAGAGGACGGGTTGCACTCCGGGAGTGCCGTCAGAAGTGAAAACTTGCACTTTTGAATATTATGCTTTTTAAGGGTCAACCGCGCCATTGCTCGCGTACTTCTTTGATGTCACTGAATAAAAACCCGTATTGTAATAACAATACGGTTAGCAGTTGACGCTTTTTAGGGTTCCGTACCTCAAAAGAAAAAAACGGAACCCTTATAGGATCACTTTGTTGTCCGTCTGTCTGTCTGTCTGTCTGTCTGTCTGTCTGTCTGTCTGTCTGTCTGTCTGTCTGTCAAGACCCTTTATCTCACGAACGGGTAAAGGTATCAGGTTGAAATTAATACCATATATTAGGATCCATGAACCACACAATATCTGAAAATTTCAATTTTTTGCAACGACGCAATCAAAAGATATGGCATTTTATGTCCTCATCTCCATACATTTATTCAAAAATGAAAAACCTACAGGGTACTTCCCGTTGACCTAAAATTATGAAATTTGGCAAGAAGCTAGGTCTCACAGTACAAATAATGGAAAAAGTCTGAAATCATTAAATATTACAACTTTTCTCACAACTAATGGTAACCAATTGTGGTGAGCTCCCGTTTCAAGAACATTCATATAAGAGAGGGGTCAAGTTGGATGGTTGCTGAGGCGATTTTTGTTTTAGTTCTATTTAAAAACGGGAACACTTACAAACTTGAAAATTGGTATGTTTATAGGGCATAGGCTATAAAATAACAACAAATAATAAAATTTGGTCAAGCGCGTGTCGGACTCAAAAAATCTAGCACATTAACTTACTGAAATTTCAACTAATACAATTATGTTTATGTGGTGGTACGGAACCCTCAGTGCGCGAGTCCGACTCGCACTTGGCCGGTTTTTCGATCAGGCTACAGATCTGACGCGACATCTGACGCGAGTTTAACAATTTTTACCCACCTAAAAAAGTGCTAAGAGCCGCTCAAGAAGTTTTCACTTAAAAAAAAAAGAATAACTTAGTCCAGCATTCTAAATCCAATTCTGGATTGGATAAGAGCGGGTAGTGTTTTATTTTTAATCGAAATAAAGAACAAAACATATCAAATTGAATTAGCAGTAATAAGAAGTATTGTTAGTATTGTTACATAACGTGTTCCCGCCATTGATCACGTAGAAGCTGTCAAAGGCCGTACGTGCATACAGCCTCTAGCTGGCGCGTGCGCTCCGTTTACGAAGCGACGCAACATTACTGCACCATACGCGGCAAGGTCATGGTCGGAATTCGTTACAAAAGGTGGTTATAATTACCTGCTTATCATTGTTTAATGCGATGTTATCGATCGAGAATCATTCAATACAGGGTTATTTTGTTTATTAATATGACATGTTTCTAAAATTAATATATTTGTCAATGTACAGTCGCGGAAAATATTTGTTGAACAATTCAGTCGTATAATTCCAAAACATGTGCTATGTAAAAGAAAAAATAATGTAATCTAAAGATCTTTCTGTGGACACTCCAGGTCCGTGAGTTATACTTGTCTAGAAATAAGTGCTGTACTTAAGAGCGTCTGTTGTAATAACAAAATAAAAAAAATTGTAGGTAAACTTTAACATGACGAAATAATATATATATACGTTTAAGCGAATACAATTTTGAATGAATTAGCTTGTTACTCCGATAATAACCTTTCAATCTGAAAATCCAAACTGTGAAAAATAAAATGTCATAGTGAAAATATGATTGTCATCATTGATATCCTGTGATGAAACAGCATAAAATGTCATACTGTTTTATGCACTTACAAATGATACGAAGAAAATGTAAGCCTTCAACCAGCTCAACAATTTCTTTCCTTGACTGTAAGGTCAACAGCACGTCAGTTGAAACATTTGCAACTCTATTGCCATGTTATAAGGCCCAAAGTGTCTCTACTGATTTGTTGCTGGGTACTAGTCAGAGGGTTCAATAGCGCTCTACGAAAAACAAGTTTACTAATTCGCCATTTCTTAACTAATCGCGTGCGATTAATAAATTCTTGTTAACCATATTCAAATAAGCTGTCATTTTAAATTACTAGTGGCATGCCCGCGCGTGCCGACAATTTTTGCACATACTAATTTCCTTAATAAACATCTAACAAGTTCAAGAAATGACTGCCGATCAATCCAAGGGCTATTTATTTTTCATAAAATTTTTCTTTAGGCAGGTTTGGCGATTATCAGGTTATTTTTTTAGGGTTCCGTACCTCAAAATAAAAAAACCGAACCCTTATAGGATCACTTTGTTGTCCGTCCGTCTGTCTGTCTGTCAAGACCCTTTTTCTCACGAACGAGAAGAGGTATCAAGTTGAAATTGATAATGAATGTTAAGGACCACACAAGATCTGAAAATTTCAATTTTTTACAACGACGCAATCAAGAGATATGGCTTTTTATGTCCTCATCTCCATACATTTATGCAAAAATGCAAAACCTACAGGGTACTTCCCGTTGACCTAAAATTATGAAATTTGGCAAGAAGCTAGGTCTTACAGTACAAATAAAGGGAAAAGTCTAAAATCATTAAATATTTCAATTTTTCTCACAACTAATACGAGTAGTAACCAATTAAGGTGAGCTCCCGTTTCAAGAACTTTACTATAAAAGAGGGGTCAAGTTGGATGGTCACGGAGTTTTTAAAATCAAAGAGCAAACGCTTTTAGTACATCATATGCTAGATAAGTACGGAACCCTTAGAGCGCGAGTCCGACTCGCACTTGGCCGGTTTTTTTTACGATTTTTTTGTACCTGACATCCGTTTGCCCGCTTATTAGAGAGGTCAAAAGCAACAACTTTTGTTCTACGACTTTGTTAACATCGCACAAAAATTCTATATACAAATTTCTCACTCTGATAACAGTTTGTATGGAAAGGTCAAAATTTTTTTATCATTTCCCAAAAATGTTTCTATGGAAATGTTGTTCAGTTTCGTGGACTGAGCAAACATGTTCAGTTTTCGGTACACCGTCCCTTACACCCTGTATAAAGTACTTCATCATATCCTTAACGTAAGTTCATTAAAAAAATTAAATGCCTGACTACCTGTGTATTGTAAACAATGTTGCCAAAACTTGTTTTTTAATTCTAGCAAGTAAATATCTAAATGTAGGTTTTCTTATTAATATTATTAAAAAACTAATGGAATAAAATAATTTTTCATCCCATCTATTCGAAAATCGCTGAACGGTTCGTCGAATTCGAACGGTCGTGAATTAAGGTCCACCATAGGGATATTTTAGGTCAACCATAGAACTCGAACCAATATATTGTATGAAAAATGATACTGGCTGGTTGCACTATTAAAATTATTATGAATATAAAAAAGAAATATACTTGAAATGTAAACAAGACTACCAACCAAAGAGGTTCTGTTCCTAGTCGATACAAAAATGTCAATAAAATTTTCAGTGGTTACAAATAATACTTAATATTATTTTTAGTATTGTTTCATCAAGTAATAATATTGTAATGGTATTTTTTGTTTAAAATTAATGACGAGTGTGACTTAATGAGCCTCTTACTCTTTTCTCTTAGAGGGAGATGAAAAGTAGAGTGTATTACGCGGCAGCAAAAATATTTTTACCTTGGGCGACCTATTGAATCCCTCGCTACGTTCAGAATTCTACTTTAGAATCCCTCGCCATGCTCGGGATTCTATTCAAGAATCCTTCACTTCAATCTGGATTCAAAATAGCGCCCTCGCCTTAAAAATATTATTTTACAGCCTTGTGATACAATCTACTATTACATTGGAATTTTTGTATTGCTAACTTGCGATGAAAAGATGAATACAATTTAAGGACTTATCTCATTTCTCAAAATCAAGATTTATAAATCATATTAAAGTTTTTAAAAGAACGTATAAATCAGGGTGTCCCATACAAAACACATAATCACAGCGCAACGATTGTCTCTAATTGCAAAAAAAATAGTTTTCGACCATATTAAATTTCTTAAAGAAAGTTCTTTAGTTCTGGCTGGATGTTTACGATGAAAATACTTAGAAGAAACTAGAAGAAAAAATAATTAATCTGTCAAGCGTTACACAGATAGGACAAAATTTGATCCATTTAGAGAGGGCTGGCCACACAGGACGTAGAAAAAAACGCGGCCGCGAAGCAATTCAAAGCGGAATTTTAATACAACATCATAAATATTTATGACAAATTATTATTTGTGTACCGACTTAGGAAATCTAATTACTTGCAGTGTCATAATTAGGGTTGAACATTAATGAACATACTATTAAAAGTAGTATATATATGGTCATGTAGAGAGGATGAATGAACGAAGATTGACGAAAGAGATCTACCAGGCGAGAGTGAATGGAAACGTTGGAAGGGGAAGGCCTAGGCGAACGTACCAGGACCAAATTCAGGACGTTCTGAATAAAGGCCAGGTTAAAAGTACCCTAAACCGACGAGCATGTATGAAAGGATTGATGAAAGTACAGGAAGCAAGGGAAGTATGTCAAGATCGTAGCAGGTGGAGGACTGTGGTCTCTGCCTACCCCGACGGGAAAGAGGCGTGATGTTATGTATGTAAATACAGGGTGTAAGGGCATGATCAGTTGCTGAACAACTGTCTCCAAGAAACATATAACGGGAAACGAAAAAAAAAACAAGCGCTCTATACAACATTACAAATTTTATTGGACAGTTTCTATGGAGAGGCTGATTTTTTTTACGTTAGAAGTTGTTCAGTTTTATTGACTAATCATGCCCTTTCAGTTTTTGTCAACCTGTCTCATACACCCTGTGTTGGTAGATTATTAAAGTTTTGAATCAAATTCGAAAGTGGAAGGGCTTTTGTGCAAAGTCCGTCTGGGAGAGTACAACCCCCTTTCCTATTACTGACGTAAAGTAGCAGTGCTGTGTTTCGGTTCGAAGGGTAAGGGAGCAAGAGAAATTACGGGCACTTGAGACATACCTTCTTGGGCCAGGGCTTTAGGTAGGCCATACTTGCTCGTTTTGTCATGAATGACGAGCTTATTCCACCATCTCCCTTCTACCATCGGGAGTCCAGACACACCGCAGGATATCACCCATACTTGGTTGATATTCCGCAAATTCGCACAAAGCGCTTTGAAACATCTTTTAGAATGCGCACGGCTAAAGAGTGGAATTCTCTGCCTGCGTCTGTGTTCCCGAGTTCATATAACCCGAATCTATTCAAGTCGCGAGTGAATAGGCTTCTTCTTGGCAAGCTCGTTCCATCGTCGACCTCATCTCTGTCTTCAAGACTAGATCGAGGTCAAGAGTAAGCCCATTGACGATAAAAAAAATACTTAAAAATCCAACAAAAAATAAGGGAAATAACACAGCAACAATTTCCGTACTTAATTGTTATTAATTACATTAATTACTTCTGTAGTAAATGAATCGATAAAATCAACTTCCTTGTTACAAATAAGTAAACTTGAAATACTTTTATACAATAACAAATCCGGGTTTTATATTACGTTCAATACATGCAATTTACTGGTCTACCAGTCAACGGTACAGAAATGACCCATGTTCGTTCATACCTACAACGTGTAACGGAAAGGTTTAAATCTGCCCATGAACATAAACTGAACAACTTTTTCCCAAGGAACATAGCTCGAAATACGAAAAACCAAATTTGCAGTTTTTATGGGAGGTCAAAAACTGATTTTGTTCTATGACCTATGTTCCTTGGGAAAAGTTGTTCAGTTTCATGGGCAGATTCACACACTTTAGTATGATCACACCTTTCCGTTACATGTTGTATGTATTGAATTAGTAAATACCAGGCCACTCAGAAAGTATTGCGAAAAATAGTTTTTATATATGGGAGACTGGCCGGTCAGAATCTTTTTCGAAAATATGATTACTTGTAAGTAAAAATATGTGTGTTCCATTTTCAAAATTTCCCTCCACATTTTTTGCGAGCCAATTCAAAGTATCGTGTCTTACTGAAAAATGGATCTGCGCCGGGAACATTTTAGAGCTATGATTTTTTACGATTTCAAGTGTCGCCTGAAACCGGATCAATCGTTCGATAGACTTCAAATGGCATTTATGGATGAAGGCCCCTCCAAGGCAACCGTGTATCGTTGGTATAACGAATTTAGGCGTGGTCGACCAACCTTGGAGGATGAAGAAAGAAGCGGTCGCCCTTTGACGGCTATTACGGAAGAAAACGTGCTAGCAGTGAAAAATTTAATCCAAGATAATAGGCGAATTACATATCAGGAGATTCAGCACATATTAAAGATTGGATCGGGAAGCGTTCACGAGATTCTACACGGGCATCTTCGCGTGAGGAGGATAGTATCGCGCTGGGTACCGCACTACCTCACCGACGCTCAGAAGCAGGCCCGGGTGGAATGGTGCCGTGATATGCTGAACAAATTTGAAGCAGGCTCGTCTCGGCGTGTTTACGACATCGTAACAGGTGATGAGTCCTGGATTTATCAATACGATCCAGAAACCAAGCGCCAGTCGACAGTTTGGGTGTTTCAAAATGAACCAACGCCTACCAAAGTGAAGCGATCTCGAAGCGGGGGGAAGATTTTGATCGCCAGCTTTTTTAATTTGACTGGCCACTTGGCCTCAATTCCCTTACGAGATCAAAGAAGCATCAACGCCGAATGGTATACTACCAAATGTTTACCAGAAGTTTTTTCTGTTGTGAGCAACAAGCGACCAAACACAGGGCTCCGCGGACTACTGCTCCACCACGACAATGCGCCTGCACACACCGCGCTCAAAACGAGGGACTTCCTGGACAGCACACCAGTCAAACTCCTGGGTCACCCTCCTTACAGCCCTGATCTAGCACCGTGTGACTTCTTTTTATTTCCAAAAATAAAAAATCAGCTCAAGGGGATACAATTTTCGTCGCCGGAAGATGCGCTGGCTGCGTTCGAGCAGGCTGTAAACGAGGTGTCTACGGCGGACTGGAAAAAGTGTTTTGAAAACTGGTTCAGACGCATGAATCTTTGTATAGAGGCTGGTGGAGAGTACTTTGAAAAGATTTAATAAAAATATATGTACCTGTAGAACAATTTTTTTTAGTGTCGCAAATATTTCTGAGTGTCCCACGTATGTCTTCTTCTTCTTATTTAAGAGCTACGCTCTTGTCGGTGGAGTAACTTCCACGCCTTCCTATTTTCTGCAACTTGTTTGACTTTCTGATACAACACGACATTTATTTTTTCCTTAATCTGGTCCATGTAGCAACGTCTTGGCCTTCCTCTACCTCTCCTTCCCTCAACCTTTCCTTCTAAGATAGTTTTTAAAAATTTGTCGTGTCGTATCAGATGTCCCAACATGTTCCCTCGTCTATTTTCAATAGTATTTAATATGCTTCTTCTTTCATTAACCATGTTTAACACCTCTTCATTAGTTTTCTTTTCTGTCCAGCTGATTTTCTCCATCCTCCTCCAACACCACATCTCGAACATGTACTTATTTTATTTCAGATCGCTTTCGCCGCCCTTGTGGCTTACACTTCCGCCAGCGCCATCATTGCGCCCTACGCGTGGGGAGTCAACCCTGGTGACGCTCAGGTTAGTGGTTTAGCACATAATAATCTTATTCTATTAAACGAGCAATATTTGTATATATGTCGTGGCCAGATCGTTAGAAATGATCACTTCATGATGTGGCTGACCACTTCATGAAAGGTTCGGTTATGTTAGGTTGCATTTCATGAAGTAACCAACATACATCATGAAATAGCCAATACCACGATCTGGCCACGACATATATATATAAATATATATATTTGTAATCGGTTTTTCAAAAACGGCTCTAACGATTTCGATGAAATTTAGCATACGGGGGTTTTCGGGGGCGATAAATCGATCTAGCTAGGTCTCATGTCTAGGAAAATTCATTTTCTCCGTGTTTTTATTTGCATTTTAGACAAAAACCTAGAGCGCCATCTGTTGGCGGGTAGCATAGCTTGCTCACCCGATGATATTTTAATATTGAGGAGACTATTATAGAGCGAAGCTCGGTCGCCTAGGTACTAAGGGTAATAGAAGGATTAAATAAATAATAAAATTCATCAGGAAGTAGTGAAGGCGTCGTGCTACTAAATTGTTAGGGTTATTTTGAATACTTCATAATGCTAGATGATGATGACATTGCAATTTGTGACATGCTGGCAGACGTCATCTCATACATACATATATAACATCACGCCTTGTTCCCGTCGGGGTAGGCAGAGACCACAGTTCTCCACCTGCTACGATCTTGACATACTTCCCTTGCTTCCTGAACTTTCATCAATCCTTTCATACTTGCTCGTCGGTTTAGGGGACTTTTAACCTGGCCTTTATTCAGAACGTCCTGTAGTCTCATAGTAAAATAATTTTAGAAAGCAGATTAAAGAAATAACTTGTCACAAAGTAGTGAAGGCGTCGTTCTACTAAATTGTTAGGGTTATTTTAAATATTTCATAGTGCTCGATGATCATGTGCTGGCAGATATAGTAAAATGATTTAGCAGGGTTGGAGCCACTTTCTTACATAATTAATCAATGATAAACTGTTGCCAACACATTGATTCAGGTACTTTAAGTATGAAAAAAATTAAAAATTATCACTAAAATTCCATAATCCCGCTTTGGAAAACCATTTTTTAACGATGGCCTATTAGGGTGCCCATGAGGTAGGTATTTTTTCAACAGGCTCTTTCACCAAATGCTAATCGAAGAATTTGTTAACAGGCTGCCGCTATCGACGCTAATGTAGCTGCGATCGACAACGCCCGAGCTCTCCACGAAGGACAGGCCCGCTACTCTGAAGCTGTTGTCCAGCACAACACTGAAGCCGTCCGTCAGGTAACTTCTAAAACACGTTAACGAAGTGTTTACAGCTCTTTGTAATATGTAGCATAGAATGATAACGCCCGAACTCTCCAAGAGGCACAGACCCGTTTATCTAGAGCTGTTGTCCAGCACAACACTGAAGCCGTCCGTCAGGTAACTTCTAAAACACGTTAACGAAGTGTTTACAGCTCTTTGTAATATGTAGCATAGAATGATAACGCCCAAACTCTCCAAGAGGCACAGACCCGTTTATCTGAAGCTGTTGTCGACCAGAACACTAAAGCCGTCCGTCAGGTAAGTTCCAAAATACGTTAGCCAAATGCTTACGGCAGCGTGTAATATGTAGCGCTCGGCGAATGATAAACACCCGAGCTCTCTAAAAATGACAGGCCCGTTCATCTGAAGCATTTGTTTAGCAGAACACTGAAGCCGTCGTCCATCAGGTAACTTCTAAAACACACTAAAGAAGTATTTACGGCAGTGTGTAAGATGTAGCTGCGATTGACAACGCCCAAGCTCTCCAAGAAGGACAGGCCCGTTTACCTGAAGCCGTTGTCCAGCAGAATAATGAAGCCGTCCGTCAGGTCAATTCTACTCTCACAAATTAATCAGGGTTTATCACTGATTTCAAAATATGACAATAACGAAATTTAGGCCCTGTACGCGTCAAGGTGTAGTTTGGTGCCCATGGAACTATAAACCACGGTGTAAGGGACGGTGTACCGAAAACTGAACGGGCGTGCTCAGTTATGAAAACTGAACAACTTTCCCAAAATAAAATTTTCAGGAATTCAATTATTTTTGAAATAAAAACTGTTCGATCGAATTTGTATTGAGAGGTCAAATATTTTTTCATTTCCCTGAAATGTTTGTTTGGGAAAGTTGTTCAGTTTAGTTGACTGAGCACGCCCTTTCAGTTTTCGGTATAACGTCCCTTCCACCCTGTATGATGTCTACATCGGCGATAGTATACGTCAAAATGTTCTTGGGTAACGAGGGCGCTTCAAATTGGCACCTAAAATTTACCGATATTTGTATAGAAAAAGCAAATCTAGAGTGTAATCTATTTAGGTGTTTGCATAGCCTATCCTGTTCTGGCTCTAAACTAATAAAGACCTATTACAGGCTGCGGAATCAACTCGCGACCTCCACGAGAACTCATACTGGAATGGCGTTGCCGCTTCCCAGAACTACGTCGCCGCCGCCCAAGCCCAAGCTGCCGCCATTGACGGCGTCCACGCCGGCCGTGCCGCTATCGTCGGCGCCCCCTGGGGCGTACACGGAATCGCCCCCTTAGCTTACGGCGGTCTCTGGTAAACGGTATTGCGTTATTGTGACAGTTCGAAAAAGGAATCAAAACTAGGAACTAGATGGCGCCACGGTCACAATCATTTGATTGGTTGAGAAAATGTCAAATGATGTTTTCGCGTATTTTGACTAATGTTTTCTTTTCAACAAGACATTGGCAGTAAGGGCGGTATTTACAGACTGTCGATTGCCACTTTCTTTTAAAAGTTAAAGATATAAACTAATTTTTTTAAGGATTTCGTAGGAATACCAACCTAACTTCCCGTTGTAAAACTATTCCCAAATACACAACAATGAGCCGAGACAGGCGCATAACAAAGTTTGTAATACAAACTTATGGTTGCGCTTGTCTTGGACCATTGTTGTTTTGCGAGAATAGTTTTTCAACTGTTAGTTGAGTTGGTATCCTTACGATATCATTAAAGAACTATTGTCGATGGTGGTGGCATTTAGTTGCCAGTTTTTATCCCTGTTAACATTCTAGTACCCTGGCCGTCAACTATTTTCACTCTGGAATACAGTCAATTTAGTGTCGTATACGCTTGCTTTAAAGTAACTGTGTACGATATTAATTTTGTCTATAATATGGTTGTGATTAAATGCTAACGAACGAGCTTTCAATGAAGTTTTGAACTCGTCACAACAAACGACAAATAAAATCGTTTCTGCCAGTGTTCATAACTGACAGCACCAGGCGTTCTTTTTTTGGAAACAACGTCAGTGTTGCCAGATATGTGACGGTGTTGCCAACTCACAGAAGTTAAATAAAACAGCTTGCTCAACAAGAAATCAAGTACACACGGAGTAACTCTCTTTGTAAATAAAATAAAAGAATCTCATGAACATCACTGCCAAAGTGTAAAAATAAACAAGTTTTAAAAAATATGCCTTTTTTTCATCTCAGTCCTTGCATATAATCCAAAACAACTGGAAGTAGGTTATAATTTGCAACAAAGTATACGCTGCGCAAACTAACTAGCCCTGGCGGTTATTTTCTGCTCATGGGTGACAGGCGGAGAGCCAAGGAACGATTCGCACGCCTCCCCCCACATGCCGCGCTCTCCCCCACGACACGACTAATGTTTTGTGTTAAAGTTAGTTTGCGCCCCGTGTAGGTGGGTTTTAGTAAGGCCACGTCCCCATTAGGCTCACAACGAGCGGCTAACTGTTTGCCTCTATTTCGCCTCCCTATATATTTTAAACGGAGTGTCCATTCAGCGCGTACTGTACGCAGTTTGCGGCGTTTCGCTTGCGGATTCATTCAGTGAGCAACTGTGTCGCTGCGAACTATGTTCGCGGTCGGCGGCTCAGTCAGCTCACTACGCCGCCGCCGGCTCGCTGCGCAGAGTCAAGCGTTCATATATAATAACCGTACCCTCCGTCCCAAGAGTTAGCAAGCGCTTCGCGGCTAATACGCTATAGTTCGCCGCTAACTAAACATTGAGTTAGCGACCGTTACGCCACTCAGAGTCAGTCAGCGGATAATCAGCCGCTCATTGTGAGCCTAATGGGGACGTGGCCTTAAGTTAAAAATAACCAACTCTTTGACTGGCCTCTTGGCATGGATAGTAGTAACCCTAACTTGCAATAGAAAATGAAAGCCTGAAGGATAATAATCTGCCCACAAAACTGAACAACTTTACTCAATGAAAGTAGAAAGAATTTTGACAAAAAAAAATTGTATCTTCCCGCTGGTTGCGAGCAGCGCAGGACCTGTCGTCATGGAGATCTTTAGGGAAGGCCTATGTCCAGCAGTGGACGTCTTTCGGATGATATGAGGGTACATGTCATCATCATCATTAGCTACCCCTAGCCTTATTCCTAGCCTAATTGTTTTTACGGAGTTGGCTGCCTAACCTGAGAGATTACCTTTGCCAGGTTAGTGGGAAACCTGGCTGTCAGTTTTCCAACCGCTCAATGGCCTCTGACTAAGCTTAAAAACAATTATCATTGACAGTATCCGCGAGCAACGGCTTGCCGTGTCTTGCGAAGCACGAATACGCTCTAGTTGTTGTGCCACTAGCGGTCATCCATTCGGGTTCTAACCACGGCCAACATTGATTAACTTTCGTGTTTGGAAAGAAAGAGCAACTAGAGATTCGACGAAGGCACTGGTTTTTACACAGAGCGACTGCTATCTGACTTCCGCAACCCAAAAGGCAAACCAAACCCAATCCTAGATTAGGCTTTGTCAGGTTAGTGGAAAGCCTCGTATCGATCGTATAACAGCCACGTAGCAGAGCACTCTTATATAAACGTTATCCTATATCCTATACTATTAAACGAGCAATATATATATTTGAAATCGGTTTCTCGAAAACGGCTCTAACGATTTCGATGAAATTTACTATACGGGGCTTTCGGGGGCGAAAAATCGATCTAGCTAGGTCTCATGTCTGGGAAAATTCGTTTTCACCGTTTATTTAATAATTTCTTTGCGCGTTTTAGTGCGTTTAAGAAACTTACAGCGCCATCTGTTGTTGAGTAGTGTAGCTTGCTCACCCGATGATATTTTAATGTTGAGGCGGCTATTATAGGAAGTGCGGTTTACACCAAATACAGGCACTGATGTGCTTCAATGGTGACTCCATTGCAAAATATTTATTGTATCCATGTTTTTTGTATTATTATAGTGCGAAGCTCGGTCGCCCAGATATTGACGTCTAAATGAGGTCGACATTTGCATTGACGAGGGTGTAGCTGCAAATTTTAGGGTACGAAGCGCCTTAAACAATGTACGACAAAACGTGGCAAACTCGCGCGCACGTTGAACAGGGTCTAGATCCTGAAGAGTTTCAGCGAGTGTTCCAGGCGACACGAGTCAGGAGTTTATTACGCGACGCAAGTTTTATTTAATGAAATTGATGAATAAATAACGCACGTAACAATCTATCTCTACAATAGACCTTTAATAACATAACAAGCCTAATAAAAACCGGTTCAGCAACCTACAGAGTAAGTAGTAATTTAAAATTACAAACGATTTAATTAAATAAAACCCTAGTTAGTTAAAAGACCTAGGTGATAATCAAATCTAGGTCCACAAACTGGTTGCATTCCGTTCTAATAATAGCATTAATAAATAACTGCCTTTGAATTGTAACACCCATACAACTTGTAACAAAAATGTCCTAAATAGCATAAACTTTCAATTCTAATGTACGTGGCATTACGTTAGTACAGGAAGTAAAAATTAGGAAAACTATCAGTTATGGGTAGAACATGCATGTAGTTAAGAGATAAGTAAATAAAAGCAGGGTGTAAGGTACGGTAACTGAAAACTGAAAGGGCGTGATCATTCAACGAAACTGAACAACTTTCCCAAAGAAACATCTTTGGGAAATGAAAGAAACTGAACAACTTTCCCAAAGAAACATCTTTGGGAAATGAAAGAAACTGAACAACTTTCCCAAAGAAACATCTTTGGGAAATGAAACTGAACAACTTTCCCAAAGAAACATCTTTGGGAAATGAAAGAAACTGAACAACTTTCCCAAAGAAACATCTTTGGGAAATGAAAGAAACTGAACAACTTTCCCAAAGAAACATCTTTGGGAAATGAAAGAAACTGAACAACTTTCCCAAAGAAACATCTTTGGGAAATGAAAGAAACTGAACAACTTTCCCAAAGAAACATCTTTGGGAAATGAAAGAAACTGAACAACTTTCCCAAAGAAACATCTTTGGGAAATGAAAGAAACTGAACAACTTTCCCAAAGAAACATCTTTGGGAAATGAAAAAATATTGCGACCTCTCTGTTCTGTTCGATCAGAGTAAGCAATTTGTATGGACAGGTCAAAATATTTTTACATTTCCCAAAAATGTTTCTTTGGGAAAGTTGTTCAGTTTCGTTAACCGAGAACGCCCTTTCAGTTTTTGGTACACCATCCCTTGCACCCTGTATATCGAGACAAAAGAGACTTGACATAGTTCTAGACTTGTTAAAACAAGTCCACGCCCTATTACTCAGATTTACACTACGGTTTGTTTCTTGAATTCAACGCACACATCACATTCACTGAATATAGTCGGTTTATTTCTATATGCGTGCATTCGTCGAATACGATCGAATACAGTTTTAAACCAGACTAGAGCGCGCTTATGTCAATGTCACTGAGAAAAATTAAAATTTTGGTTTTGTTTTGCGTTTTAAGAAATTATTGAGATATAATGATTATTCGATAAGATAATTAAATCTAAAAACCCCAAAAAAAGTTGAGAAAAATCTCTCGAAAACGAGATTGATGACAAATGTCTTATGAATTTGACGTTTCGCACACGCTGCACTACCTCATTTTCGTATGCAATGATAGCGCGCTAAAGTGACGTCACTGATGACGTCACGTCGCTTAAACGAGTGAATACGAGCAAGTTTTGAACCGACTATTAGCGCGCTAAAACCGCACACAAAGCTCATGAGCAGGTTTTAAACCGTAGTGTTAGCTACAAAACTATTATGCAATATTTGCAGCCGCTATCGATCAATGCGTGGGTCAGTTTCTGGGCTAAATTCGCGTCTAACTTGGTACGATTGTAGTAATAGATTTTAGTGCATTTTCTGTAGTAGAACATTAAATAATAAAATGCCGCCCAAGTGCGAGTCGGACTTATTTGACCACCGATACAAAATGCGCTACCAGCTGATGCAGTTTCTATAGGAGGTCAAAAATTGATTTTGTTCTATGATCTATATTCCTTGAGATAAGTTGTTCAGTTTCATGGGCAGATTCACACCCTTTAGCATTATCACACCATTCCGTTACACACTGTACTTGAAACGGGAGCTCACCTTAAGGTGACCCTCAAATTAGAAGCAACGCGATCGTCAATGCAAATATAGACTTTATTGACACGTCAATAGCGTTCATATAATAGTGCTCTTCAACGTGGCTGTTACGACCAACGTCGAGACTCCCACCCATAAAAAAGGGGTTTTTATAGATTTTATACCACATTCATTAGATTTAGATTTAATGTGCATTTTATATTGTTAAATATTTTGTTGTGGATTTGTGCTGTATCCTAAATAAACAATTTATCTTTCTATCTATCTATCTAATTAATAATTATTTTTTTTTAAATTTTACTTAAATTTCAGAAACCGTAAAATTTAGAATTTTTGGGTGGAAGAAGCATCAAAATCGTTTTGATGCTTCTTCCACCCAAATCGTTTCGAAGCAATAGGATATTTTTTGCGTAAAATAAGAGGCGAGAAAAGATTTTTTCTGGCAAAACTAACAGTTACAATAAAAATAATCTACTTAAAAATTATTGTTTATCATATTGATTAACTCGTGTATATTTTTTTGTAACGATTGGACCTTCCGTTTGGGAGAAGTTTGCTTTCTAAGTTAGCTCATTTTTGCAATTTGAGGGTTATAATCGTCTTAAGTGGTTATGATTACTTGTGAGGAAAGGTTTGACATTTAATAATTTTTGGCTTTTTCCTTACTTTGCTTCTTACCGAATTTCATCATTCTAGGTCAACGGGACGTACCCTAGGTAGTGGGTTTTGGTTTGGTTCATAAATGTATGGAGATGGACACAAAATAATAGTAATAGAATCTTTAAATTTTTACAGCTTCAAAGGGGTCGGTCTATGGATATTTTTTTCCTTTTTAATATACCTATATTTTTTAAGTGGAGACTTCAGCGAATTCAGACTCCAGTGAATACTTATGTGAATACTTGACATGTAGAATAGGTTATTTATATTTTTAGACAATTTCAAATGGAAAATAAAAGTAGCATCAGTAACACTATAACTGTATTGGGGGGTCTCCAAAGTAGCGATTCAGGGGGGTACTGAAAACCAGCAGTATTGCTGAGTATCTTGCCATTTCACCAACCATTATGTATAACAAACTTAGAATAAGCTTAACTTTTATACATTTAAGAATTGTGTTTGGTGAATAAAGTTCTTTCTATTTATTTATTTATTTATTTAATTTGTTTGTAATAGGGGCAGGCCTGTGACACTCCGCACTCTAGGTATGCAACGCGGCGCTAGAAGTCGACTGGGTGAGGCAGTCGATTTTACTTTTCTTTATGTCATATTAAGCTTATGGCGGCAAAATAGGTAAGTAAGTATTTGCTTGTTTGATTTAACGATATTGCATACCTACTTGCATCTCGCTCAGTATCTCATAAAGTGACAAAATCATCGCCTTTGCCCACCTGTCCACGATCACCCGCGATTTAAAAACGTGTCTTAAGCGGTGCACTGCAAGTATCGACTTTATGCTTAGACGGTAAGGTTGAAATTTGTCGGCACCCCGCCTGGAAGTGTCGGATCTGTAAACGTTAGTTTACTATTATTTAATGTGTGATAGGGGTAATTTCGTGAACAGGCGCTTCTACACGCCATCTGTTAATGATTCTGAGCACTAAGGACATGATTATTTGACTAAGGCGTGTCTCCTGCACCGAAACATTACACAAAACACGAAACAAAAACATATGTTTTCATGTTTTCCGCCCGAATCGCCAAACAAAAACATTGTGTAAGCATACACCAATGTGTATGACCACGCCCCTTTGTTTCATGTTTTCAGTGAGTAATGTTGACACACCTTTATAGACCTTGGATCCACTAAAATTAGGCCAGGGGTCGAAAAATAACTCTGTATAGACCGCGAGATCAAGTAAATGACATCTATCCGCCTGTTTAAGTTTCTAAAATCCTAAACTACGTTTTTTTTTCGGCTTTATCTAGGATACAGGCAAACTGATAATTGCTTTGTATTCCAGATGTATCCTGTGTTTGAAATTAAATGCTAAAAAACTTACCTTTTTACATTTAGTGTGCAGCTTCAAAACATGGTCCATTTGGTGTAAATGAAGGCTAAAAATTGGCTAGTTGACAAACATTTTCTAATTATTTAAGTAAAGCTTTTTTAAGTAACAAAAAACTAGGTATTAACAGTTTTTGACTGTACTTTTAAAAAAGAAGAACATGGAAGTTTAAACCTCTCAATTAGGTAGAGAGGGAAATACTGAAGTGTGACGTCACATTTCAATATCGCCATATGAATTACATGCAAAATTTAGTTTTATAGCAAAGAGATATACAAAATGCTTTAATATGATACGTTTTTTACCCTTTGACCAATTTCAAATTTGAGTTTGAATTCTTTAATCATGAAAAATATTAAAAAATATTATCTTATTGAATATAAAATATTCGACAACATGCAACTACGCAATTATAACGACCCATATTTATTGGGTTTTGACGTTGGATAAGATAAAGTAAACCTAAGTAAATCTGACCTGTCTTTTTGCAACTAATTGTTAAAATGCACGCCTATTACTAAAATTTATACGTTTTATTTTGAAAATCTGCATCATAAGCAATCGTGAGGTGAGTTCCGCAAGGAAACCTCCAGAAGAGCTAGAATAGCTCGTAGAATTTTTAATTTATTTATTTTTTAAATGGCTTCCACATCTCATGGATATCTTATGTAAGATGAAATGTCGTTTTTGAATTTTAATATAGAGAACAAACGTCAATTTTGTCGCACGAAAATGAAAATAAGGTATAAGGTATCATGTTGGCGCTGCAGAGGTCCCGCTGTCAAGTATAGGTACGAGTATATATAAAAGTACTCACCTTTCGGCTCTAGGTGGCTCTTCAGTTGCTCAGCTTTGGCGTGAAGTTTTGTTTGCATCGTCTCCGCCCCTTCTTTCATCTTGGCCAAGATACCTGTATGAAATAAGTAGGTTACTAATGACACTATTGCATATATGTTTTTTAACACACTTGCTCATAAAACATATCTATTTGCACTGAATTAAGGTCCATAATCCAGTTTATTAAACACGCGTGTTTTTTCCATTATTATTACCGCACTAGTGTTTTTTTTTTATTTCGGCAAGGAGCAAGGAGTTTTTATGTCTATTAAATTCATAATATTTTCATGGATAAATAAACATTGTTCTATAATATGATCAATAAACATTCATTTCATGAAAATATTTATATTAATCAACTTAGTAACAACAAATTCGTCTTTCAAGTAACAAAATATTCTATTATTAATAATTTGACGACAAAGCTGTTTGGCAGTTTAGTGAATGATTCCTGCGCGCGCATGTATGTATAATCTGTGTCCGCTAAAGCAGCGCGCGCCATTTTTAACAAATATATGTGATATTTACATTGTGTTTATTGTACTTTCGGTGCATTAGCTGTATCTTTGTATTAATCAGCGAAAAGTTTTACTAAAAATAGCAGTATAGACTCGTTTTTTCAACAGCATTTTATGTCCCGCATAAGAATGCAAGTCATTTGAATTTAGTATGGAAAACGGATCGCCTTAAACAAAGGTTGTTTAGGACTGGCATTCTGAGAAATATAACTTGGAGCTAGGTATCTGGTAGATCTCGTGAATATTTCAATAGGTTGCTCGATAGGTTGCTTAAGTGGCCATGGGTACTACAGATACCCAGGAGCATTGGACTAAAAAAAAAGGACGGGTTGCACTCTGGGAGTGCCGGCAGAAGTGAAAGCTTGCACTTTTGAATATTATGCTTTTTGTAAGGGTCAATCGCGCCATTGCTCGCGTACTTCTTTGATGTCACTGAATAAAAATCCGTTTTGTAATAACAATACGGTTGACAGTTGACGCTTTTTCGATCAGGCTACGGATCTGACGCGAGTTTAACATTTTTTACCCATCTAAAAAAAGTGCCGAAGAAGACGTAGTGACCAAAATCGAGAAAGGGATGCTGAGATGGTTTGGTCATGTAGAGAGGATGAATGAACGAAGATTGACGAAACAGATCTACCAGGCGAGAGTGAATGGAAACGTTGGAAGGGGAAGGCCTAGGCGAACGTACCAGGACCAAATTCAGGACATTCTGAATAAAGGCCAGGTTAAAAGTACCCTAAACCGACGAGCATGTATGAAAGGATTGATGAAAGTACAGGAAGCAAGGGAAGTATGTCAAGATCGTAGCAGGTGGAGGACTGTGGTCTCTGCCTACCCCAACGGGAAAGAGGCGTGATGTTATGTATGTATGTAAAAAAAGTGCCAAGCGCCGCTAAAGAAGTTTTCACTTCAAAAATATATTCTGTTGGAGCGAGTGGCTGCAACCTACAATCACAGTATACTGACCATGTTTATCCTTTTCTTTGAGCGCCCTTTCCATTTCCCCAGCTTTGTCTTTGACGCGGCCGAAGAAATCTATCCATTGCAAGCGTGCGAGGTTGTTTACAAATATTAATACCGGGTGTAAGGGACGGTGTACTGAAAACTGAACTGGCGTGCTCAGGCAACAAAACTGAACAACATTACTAAAGAAAAATGAAAAGAAAAAAAAACACCTTTCCATACAATGTGTGTTCGATCAGAATGAGGAATTTGTATGGAAATAAAAAAAAATTCACAAAAAATTTTCTTCGAGAATGTTCAGTTTCGTTGACTGAGCTCGCCCCTTTAGTTTTCGGTACATTGTCTCATACCATACACCCTCAATAATATAAAATAAATAAATAATGACATAAGATACGATGATTTCTCTATAGGCCCTGCCTACTATCGAAATATTATAGCTTGATAGTAATGACAGCGGCCTGCTTAGCACGCTCCCTGAGAGAAAATATATCTCGGAGAAATGTCACTTTAATTGGGGAATTATGTCATCTAATCTATCACTTCCAAGCGCGAAGAAATGTCAGTGGAGGAAAATGTTTATCAAATGTACAAATTACGTTTTTGATATTTTAGACAGAGATAGCTTTATACACTAATACATGTAGCCATCCTTGTCTTTAAAAATGTGTCGCACTGCTCGGCTGTCAAAAAAACGTGACCATGCTTAAAGTCTTTAGTCTATGGGCCTAGATAATCTGACAATAGAGCGTGCTAAGTCGGCAGGACGTATCAGATTCAGATAATTTTATTCAAAGTAGATTCTTTACAGAATACTTATTGAATGTCATGCAGAATACAATGCAAATAGAGCGAGTCTACGCGTGAGAGCACGACGGAGTGATACGTGTCTCTGTCGCTCCAATATCTTACGCATCGCTCCTTCCTGCTCGCACACTACTGTCATTCTAATCAAGCTCCATTGTTCACATTTTCACAAGGAACATAGGCCGTAAAACTCACAAATATAAGTATAAATATTTGTTAAATATGTACTTCTTAACAAGATTTTTTTTTATGTCACAAGTGGGCAAACGAGCAGGTGGGCCACCTGATGGTAAGTGGTCACCACCGCCCATAACGCCCACTGACTTATTAATGAAATAATTTGACACTAATAAGACAGCAAAGCGCGTTACCCACCGTGAGAACTAAGATGGTATGTCTCATGTGCCAGTAATTTCACTGGCTCCCAAGATTCTGATATAATGGTTGTAAATATTCATAAACAGGTTGTTTTGTTGTTACAATAGTAAAAAGTCCTTGCAGTAAGTATGTCAATCTGCCCTAAATTTAACAATAAACAATTTCGATGGAACAAAAAAAATTTTTCGGGCGAAAAAAGTTTCTTCGGGATGTCAAAACTATTTTGTTTAGTTTTCGAACTAAATTCCTTAAAAGGTTATTCAATTTCAAGTTCAGAATCACATTTAAAAATCCTATAAAATAACCTTTACTAATAGTACAGGATCAGTAGGTACATAAATAAATAAATAAATAAACAAAGAAAGAAAGAAAGAAAGAAAGAAAGAAAGAAAGAAAGAAAGAAAGAAAGAAAGAAAGAAAGAAAGAAAGAAAGAAAGAAAGAAAGAAAGAAAGAAAGAAAGAAAGAAAGAAAGAAAGAAAGAAAGAAAGAAAGAAAGAAAGAAAGAAAGAAAGAAAGAAAGAAAGAAATAATAAATATTGGGGAAATTTCACACAAGGTCATCTGATCCCAAACTAGGCAAAGCCTGTACTATGGATATCAGAGACTGATATAAATACATAAATACATAAATAACACCCAGACACAGAACAAACACTTGTGTTCACCACACAAATATTTGCCCTGGGCGGGGATCGAACCCGCGGCCCACGGCGTGAAAGGCAGTCTCACTACCAACCACACCAACGGGCTTGTCAACATGTTAGCATAGAGGAAAGAATCTATGATGTTAGGCAAAAAATAGTAGATTTTACAACAAGTGCACAAAACGAACCATTTTAAGGTGAGGGCTGATAATAATGTCGAGGATAAAATGGTTTTGTGGACGAGTTATAAACTCCGCTCTTCACTTTGATTGCGAGGAAATAAAACGTAAAAGTACTCTATAAATGTAACTAAAGAATGAGTTGTTCAGTGCACAAAATTTGACTTTGTGTAGCCTATATCCTGCACAAAGAAGCACTTTCAGAGCATGAGAAGTGAAAAAGAAATTTCCCGAACCTGATATACGCTTGGTGGCGTCAGGACTGGCAGAGCGCGTGAGAGAAGCTACCTTCATGTATTCACTGGTGATCAACCCAGCGGCCTACGACAGATAGAACAAAATTAACATTGAACACTATCAATACGCGAGTTTCTTCTTAACCTCACAAACACGTCCACTGCAGGACAAAACTACATAAAAAAAGTTTAGATTATTAGAGCTCCACGAGCTTATTCCAGCATCTTCCCTTCTACCACCCGCAGTCAAACTGTTGACCCGCAGTCAAACTGTTGCATCAGTTTTGCGGGGCATTGTTTTATTGTATTTTTAATATTTATTAAGTGTAATAATTTCATAAATAATTTAATAAATAATACTTGGTTGATATTCCGCACATTCGCACAAAGCCCTTTGAAACATCTTTTAAAATGCGCACGGCTAAAGAGTGGAATTCTCAGCCTGCGTCTGTGTTCCCGAGTTCATATAACCTGAATCTATTCAAGTTTCGAGTGAATAGGCTTCTTCTGAGCAAGCTCGTTCCATCGTCGACTTCATCTCTGTCTACAAGACTAGATCGAGGTCAAGAGTAAGCCCAATGACAAAAAAAAATTGCATTTCATCAATTTTAAACGATTCTTTCTTAGATTCAAACAGAATTTTATTTTATTTTTGACCTAATAAACTCGCGGCTCCGTGTGGTGCCGGCAAAGAATAGTACCAACCCATCTCTACCCGTGGGTGTCGTAAGAGGCGACTAAGGGCTTATGAACCAGAGGATGGGCAGCAGCATCTTTCTGTGTATCGTACCATCTTATATATTGCGGTCACCAACAACAGCGGTCGCCAACCGCAACGCTTACAAGCGTGGTGACTTTGGTAAATCCCCTCCAAAGTACCGAAAATTGAAAGGACGTGCTCAGTCAAAGCAACCGAATGAAAAAAAAAATTTGACCTCTCCATATAAAGTCGAACAGTTTGTATTGAAGTCAAAATCTTATTTCATTTCCCAAAAATGTTTCTTTAGGAAAGTTGTTCAATTTCGTTGACTGAGCACGCTCTTTCAGTTTTCGGTACACCGTCCCTTACCCCCTGTATATATATATATATATATATATATATATATATTCATCATAACATCCCATGAAACGTCCACTACAGGACAGGGAGCTCCCTCCAGAATTCTAGCTTTTGCTGGAAAAAAGTAGAGGGGAAGTACCATAGTCACCTCGCTTGTCAGTGTTACGGCTGGCACCATGGACCGCGGTTGTAGGTGACCGCAGTAAGTAAGATGTTAGATACAAAGGAGGATGCTGCTGCCCATCCTCCAGTTTATAACCCTTAGTCGCCTCTTACGACACCCACGGGTATGTAAGGGTTGGTACTATTCTTTGCCGGCACCACACGGGACATATATATATTTATTACTTTAATATTTATGGATGCTGCACCGACAAGAGCCTAGCTCTTAAATTGAAGAAGAATATTTATTTACCTCCAAACTAGCTGGGCTCATGGCAGAATATTCTTCACTCAGCAACTCCACAATAAGACCCTCTATATCGAAGAACAGGATGTGACTCTCGGGGTCTAGAAACAAAAAATATTACATTAACATTGTTAAAGTTTGAGTACCTGGGCGACCGAGCTATGCTCTGTATAATTAAAATATCATCGCGTGAGCAAGCTATGCTACTCAATAACAGATGGCGCTGTAAGTTTCTTGAACGCACTAAAACGCGCTAAGAAATATTTAAAAAGACGGTGAAAACGAATTTTCCCAGACATGAGACCTAGCTAGATCGATTTTTTGCCCCTAAAAACCCCTGTATACTAAATTTCATCGAAATCGTTAGAGCCGTTTTCGAGAAACCGATTACAAATATATATATATACTAGCTGTTGCCCGCGGCTTCGCTCGCGAGGATTTCGTATTTATGTTGTTACCGGTTTTCCGAAGAAATGAGATATTTTCCCGTCATTTCGGGGTAATTTTAAACTAAGGAAAAACAGGACTAATCCTGCGCAAATCAATGAGTATAATTCAAGATCCAGCTGAATTTTATATACTCGTTATATACAGACGGTAATCATAAATTACTCAGAACAGAGGAACTTAGCATCAGTATACTAACAAATGTAAAGAGAGAGATGAGAGACACCTTTATGTAATATTTCAATACAGAGCCAATTCGCAGAAGTAATTGAGAAAAACTAAAACCCTCTCCCTCTCTCTCCCTCTCCCCCTCCCTCTGTCTCTCCCCCTCCCACCTCTCCCCTGCCCCTCCCTCTCCCCCTCCCTCTCTCCCTCCCTCTCCCCCTTAACCTCCTTCTCCCTCTACCTCTACCTGTACCTATACCTCTCTACCTCTCTACGTCTCTACCTCACTACCTCTCTACCCTACATCTCTACCTCCACCTCTCTACCTCTCCCTATCCCTGCCCCTATCCCTACCCCTAACGCCAATTTAACCGCCATCCCTAACATAGAAACGACACCCATATTTATTTTTAGATATTTCAAACCTATCGCATCCCCAGGGGATGATGGTATTTCACGTCCACCACGTTGGATTTCAAAGGTGTTATAGCTTTCGTAATCAGCGACCCGATAAACCATACAAACGATACCCATATTGATTTTAAGACATTTCAAACCTATCGCACCCCAACCCCATCCCCAGGGGGATGATGGTATTTCACGTCCACCACGTTGGATTTCAAAATTGTTGTAGTTTTCGCAATCAGCGTCCCGAAAAAAAATACAAACGACACCCATATTCACATTTCAACCCTATCGCACCCCAACCCCATCCCAAGGGAATGATGGTATTTAACGTCCACCACGATGGATTTCAAAATTGTTGTAGTTTTCGTAATCAGCAACCCGATAAACCATACAAACGATACCCATATTGGTTTTAAGACTTTTTCACCCCATTTCCCTTTTTTAGGGGTTGAATTTGGGGTGGAATTTCAATACAGTGATGAACGTTGCATAGAATTACATCATTAATGCCTAAATAATAAATTATGTGGATTTTACTTTAAAAATCAAGAATTTTCAACTTCATCCCCCTTTTCACCCATAAGGGTGTCGAATTTTCAAAAACCCTGAGACACGTAAATGTAAATTTTTAGTAGTCAGTTTAAATACAAATTTCGAAGATCCTAACTTCAAAACTGACGGACTTTCATACAAACTTTCATCCCCTATTTTACCCACTTAGGGGTGGAATTTTGTAAAACCCTTTTTTAGTGCACCCCTAGGCCTCATAAGGAACCTACGTGCCAAATTTGGAATCTCTAGACCCAGCGGTTTGGGCTGTGCGTTGATATGGCAGTCAGTCAGTCACCTGTTTCTTTTATATATATAGACTAGCTGTGTCCGCGGCTTCGCCCGCGTGATATTCTGACAATGTGCAGTCTCTCCCTCTCCCCCTCCCTCACCCTCTCCCACTCCCTCTCTCTATACCTCCATCCCACTCCCTCTCCTTTTACCTCTCCCTCTCCCTTTCCTAACCTAACCCTACCCCTACTCCTATCCCTATCTTTAACGCCGTCTTAACCGCTATCCCTATCCTTATATAAACAAATAAATGACACCCATTTAGATTTTTAGACATTTTAACCCTATCGCACCCCAACCCCATCCCCAGGGGATGATGGTATTTTACGTCTACCACATTGGATTTCAAAATTGTTTTAGTTTTCGTAATCAGCGACCCGATAAACCATACAAACGATATCCATTAAGCAAACCTCTTTAAGGGGTAAATTTTAATAACAGTGATAAATGTTCTACAACAATGTCATTATTCAATGTACCTATACGATTCTGTTTTATTTGATTGTTGTAACTTAATTTTTGAAGGATGGAAGGATGGAGGAGGACAAAAAGGATGGAGGTGTCAGGCCCATTGCGGTGGGTGGTTGTATACGCCGCCTAGTAGCTAAACTAGGGTGCCGTGCAGTCATAAATGAGATGGCTGGTATCTTACAACCACACCAACTAGGTTTTGGTACACCACTGGGCTGCGAAGCGGCTATACATGCTGCCCGTGCTTATGTGTCAGACCCGGCACACGCCAGTGATGTGATCGTCAAGATTGATGTAAGAAATGCCTTTAATACTATTGAGAGAGACGTGATGCTGTCCGAGGCGAGGGATAAGGTTCCAATGTTATATCCCTTCTTGCGGCAGTGCTACGTCTCTCCCAGCAATCTTTACTTCAACGGGCACAAAATTTCATCGCAGGTGGGGGCTCAACAGGGTGACCCACTTGGGCCACTTATGTTTAGTCTAGCGACTAACAAGATTGTACAGTCTTTAGAGGCACCCCTTAACCTGTGGTACCTGGATGATGGAACGATTGGCGGCCCTCCCGATGTCGTTGCTAGAGATATTGCTGCACTTATGCCAAAGCTTATGGAGGTTGGACTGGCTATCAACAACGATAAGTGTGAGTTGTTTCCTTGTAGCGACGCAGCCTTGGATCACTCTCAGGAATTGAAAAGCCTGATTCCCAACATTAAAGTTCTGGACTCTCGTAGTTTCACGCTTTTAGGCTCGCCCATTTTTAAAGATGGAATAGCAGATGCTCTCCAAAACAAAAAGGATTTGTTAACGCGAACAGGGCATAACTTACAACAGTTGCCATCCCATGTCGCATTGACACTGTTTAGAAGTTGCCTTTCCTTACCCAAGTTGGTATATTTAATGAGGACTGCACCAACTTGGTTATTCCCGGACGAAGTTGCTCTTATAGATCAAGATCTAAGAGGCATATTAGGAAGCATTTTAAACGTACACCTCGATGATTCGCAGTGGATTCAGGCATCATTGCCTGTACGACGTGGGGGCCTTGGGGTGAGGAGAATGCGGGATGTGAGTGTACCAGCATTTTTGGCCTCTTCCCATGGGGTGGTTGGTCTTATCACTAACATTCTCAATGTACAAGGTGATACGATTGACATCCCATTTGTGGATGAGGCCTTGATGGCTTGGTCGCAAATGTGCCCCTCGGCTCCCCGCCCAAAGGACCCCTCTGTGCAACGCCAATGGGACGATCCCATCTGCAAGGCATCCTTCGCGAGTTTGCTGCAGACTGCGTCTGGAACTGATGTGGCGCGTTTAAAATCGGCATTACTCCACGAATCAGGTGCTTGGCTACATGCTCTCCCCTCATCCCATCTAGGCACTGCATTGGACGATGGCTCCTTAAGAGTGGCTGTGGCCTTAAGGCTCGGGAGTGATGTTTGTGCACAGCATGTGTGCAAGTGTGGCGTTCCGGTGGACACCAAAGCTTACCACGGTTTAAGCTGTACTAAGTGTGCGGGTAGGTTCCCACGGCACCACATGCTTAACGATATAATCCGACGGGCCTTGGTGTCTGCCGGCGTGCCCTGTAGCCTCGAGCCTCCAGGCCTAAGCCGTGTGGATGGCAAACGTCCTGATGGGCTTACACTGGTGCCATGGGAGAAAGGTCGGTGCCTGATCTGGGACGCAACATGCGTGAGTACTTTCGCGGCCACTCACCTACCGCGCACTACCCGTGAAGCGGGAGCAGCTGCAGAATGGGCGGCAACACAAAAGCGGCTAAAATATGAAAACTTGGTAGGCCCTTACATTTTCATACCTTTCGCTGTGGAGGTGACTGGGGCATGGTGTATGGAAGCAAGGGCCTTTGTGAGAGAGCTAGGGCGACGGCTCAGGCAAAGCGGAGCTGATCCCCGCGCCGAATCGTACCTGGTGCAGCACATTTCACTAGCGATTCAGCGCGGCAACGCCGCCAGTGTTATGGGTACTTTTCCACCAGGTGCAATTCGGGGAGGTCTTTTTGACGAACCATAGGGGGATATTTTTATTTTTATTGACATGGATTGACTGTAATTTGTATTTAATTTTGTAACAATGAATAAATGATTTTTGAAGAATAAAAATAATTTATTTATAATTTATTTATAATTAAAACCATAATGCCTAAGTAATAAATTTAGTCAATATTACTTTGAAATGAAGGAGTTTCAACTTCATCCCACTTTTCACCCCATAGGGTGTAGAATTTTCAAAAACCCTGAGAAACTTAAAACTTAATTTTTAGTCGTCAGTCTAAATACAAATTTTGTAGATCCTAACTTCAAAACTGACGGACTTTCATACAAACTTTCATTCCTTATTTCATCCCCTTAGGGGATGAATTTTTAAAAATTCTAAAACACGTACATTTTTATTTTTTACCAAAATCTCAAAAACAAATTTCTATAATTATACCTTTAAAAATAAAAGACATAAAGACCAACATAAGGAAAAAATATCATCCCCTTTTTCACTCCCTTTTAGGGTGATTTTTAAGAAATGCTTAAACACGTGTTTCTTTATTTTTAACCAAAAGCCTTAATTTTAATTTGTGTGAATCTAACTCAAGAAACAAAAGACTTTCATACAAACTTACATCCCTTATTTCACCCCCTAAGGGGATGAATGTTGAGAAATTCTTAAAAACGTACTTTTTTATTTTTTACCATGAGCTCGGAACTAAATTTCTGTAATTCTACCTTTAAAAATGAAAGACTTATAGACCAACAACCGGAAAAAAAATCATGCCCTTTTTCACCCCCTTGAAGGGTGATTTTTAAGAAATGCTTAAACACGTGTTTCTTTATTTTTTACGAGAAGCTTAAATTCAAATTTGTGTGAATCTAGCTCAAGAAACAAAGGACTTTTATACAAACTTTCATGCCTTATTTTACCCCCTTGGGAGATGAATTTTCCAAAATCCTTTCTTAGTGGGTAGTTTTGACGTTCATAGAACCTGTGTACAAAATTTTAGATCGGTATCTATAGCGGTTACGGCTCGGCGTTGATGAATCAGTCAGTCAGTCATGCTCTTTTATATATTTAGATATATAATATTGATCGTTTAATAGTATAGGATTAACAATTTGCGAAAGTTCCATAGTACCAGATGCAGCTACCTATAAAAAAAAACCGGCCAAATTTGTGTCGGACTCCCACATTTATCCGTAAAAATGTGGGAATTCCAAAGGAAAAATCTGTGGGTGCGGGTTTTTGAAGGTAAAAAAAATATCTAAGTAGCTAGGAAGTTAGGAAGGCCTCATGTCTAGGAAAATTCGTTTCCATCGTTTTTTAAAATAATTTCTTAACTTTTTAGTGCGTTTAAGAAACTTACAGCGCCATCTGTTGTTGAGTAGCATAGCTTGCTCACCCGATGATATTTTAAACGTGGACGTCCAGGTACTTTTTTACTTTCGAGCGGAGCGAGAGCGATTGTATTCGTGAAAAAAAGTTTTTCTAATTTTCTTAAAAATGTGTTCTATATCACTTATACATCATAAAAAACAAGTCTCCCAAAAATGTCCGTCCGTCGGTCGGTCGGTCGTTCGGTCGGTCGTTCGGTCGGTCGGTCGGTCCGTCGGTCGGTCCGTCGGTCGGTCTGTCCGTCACGCTTTGGCCTAGCGGCTAAACGAATGGTCCGATTGACACCATATTTGGAATTTAAGAGTTTTATGCAAATCCATCGAAGGGTCTTGAGTGGTTTCCTGCTGGCTCTCATTTGAGGGTAGCTGTCATACAACGAAAATGAAAAATTGTAATTTTCGCCCAAACGGCTCATAAAATCTTGATAAAACTTTGTATGACCAAGCATCTCCATTGAAGGTATTTGCGGCAGTATCAATTGGTCTCTAGAAATTCATATAAGGGGTGTTCCCTTACTACTAAAATTTCAAAATGTGATTTACTCAAAATCGGTTTCGTTGAGCTTATTTTGATGTTGTACAATTTGGATTCTAAATTGGTTAACTACCTGACTGCATAATTCGTTAAATCATTTTTACATAAATCTAGTTGGTGTAGATAAGTTTATTATTTCTATGGAATTACAAACTTAAGTGACTCTGTAACACTCACCAGCAGGGTTGGAGCGGAACCCCTGTATAGTGAGCGGGGCCGGCCTCCTGATCGGCTCTGACAGTGGGCCGCCGCCCGCGCCGTGCTCCCCTCCCGCGGCTTGTAACGCGGCTAAACCGCGCTGTGTGGCCGCTCGCATCGCGTTCAGATTGCGGTGACGAAGACCTCTGTGAAAGACATTATCATTTGCAGTGTATCATTTGAGAATTTTGCAGTTACTAACACTATTAAATAAAAAAGACCGGCCAAGTGCGAGTCGGACTCGCGCACTGAAGGTTCCGTACCACCACATAAACATAATTGTATTAGCTGAAATTTCAGTAAGTTAACGTGCTAGATTTTTTGAGTCCGACACGCGCTTGACCAAATTTAATTATTTGTTGTTAATTTATAGCTTATGCACTATCAACATACCAATTTTCAAGTTTGTAAGGGTTCCCGTTTTTAAATAGAACTAAAACAAAAATCGCCTCAGCGACCATCCAACTTGACCCCTCTCTTATATGAATGTTCTTGAAACGGGAGCTCACCACAATTGGTTACGATTAGTTGTGAGAAAAGTTGTAATATTTAATTATTTTAGACTTTTCCCATTATTTGTACTGTGAGACCTAGCTTCTTGCCAAATTTCATAATTTTAGGTCTACGGGAAGTACCCTGTAGGTTTTGCATTTTTGAATAAATGTATGGAGATGAGGACATAAAATGCCATATCTTTTGATTGCGTCGTTGTAAAAATTGAACTTTTCAGATCTTGTGTGGTTCATGGATCCTAATATGTGGTATTAATTTAAACTTGATACCTTTACCCGTTCGTGAGATAAAGGGTCTTGACAGACAGACAGACGGACAACAAAGTGATCCTATAAGGGTTCCGTTTTTTTCTTTTGAGGTATGGAACCCTAAAAAGCAGTCAAAGATTTCGAACCTCCTTGCTTCGCTCGGAATTCTTCTATGGGATGACATTTGACAGCATTTCACATCTCCTTTGCTATGCAATGTCACATCATGGGTGATTGAAATTAAAAGAACGACGCCTTTACTGCATTTACAAAGATAATAGGATTCTTTATATCGCACATCCTTAACTTGTGACAAATTATTCGTTTAATCCTACTCCTATAAATCCTGTTATTCTGAGAAAACAGTATAACAAGTTCTTAGCACGATATTGGTTTTTAATGAGCTCTCGATATTTCGGCGCTGTTACAAGCACCATGATCACGTAGTATGTTCCTTGATGATCACGGATGAACTGGAGTCTGCGAGTAGTAAAGAAGCCACCAAAATAAAAGATCGAGAAGGGGGTAGACTGATATGGCTAGTCATTTAACTACCCTTAGACTTGATTTCATCCGTGATCACGCTTGCAACAGCGCCAAAATATCGGGAGCTCATTAAAAACCCATATTGTGGTAGGAACCCGTTTTATTGTATTCCACTTTCGTTAACTTGGAAAGTGTATGCCGCTCAAGACCCTAAAGTCAAAAGTGCACGCCGAAGTAAATTGATTTTTGAGTTGACAAGCCGCATTTAACACTTTTGCTTACACAGTTGATACAGTAGACAATTGATAGTCTATTAGCCTATTTTTATGTTATTTTCCTTCCGTTATCATTAAAGTAACGCCATCGTAATAGGTCCCTTGTGACAGCTGTCAGTCGTATGTCGGTCTTTGCGCACAAGCAGGCGCAAGCCGCGCGCACTGCTCAGACCGGTCATGGCATTGATAGCATCCAAGCTGCCGCTCTGAACCAAACTGAGGGTATACAAAACCCTAGATAAGAAAACGCTACTTAAGTTGGCCCTACTTTAGTATTCATAACTATTATTTTAAAAACGATACTAGATGAATATCTGCTAAGTCAGTAAACGATTAGGCAACCAAAATTTCCATACCAACAAATAGCAAAGTTGGCTTAACAACTTTACTACTATAATCAAAGACAGTGTAGCGATTAATTATTAGGTGAATAGTTCCAAAGCACGGGCCTTAAAGGTACCCAAACTCTTTCCGTTGTAAAAAGGCAGCGCAGGGATGAAAGCGCCTCCTACTGGAGAGCTGGATAGTGGTGATAGCTACCTGAAGACAAGAGACAGCAAGCCCCTGAACATCTGAAGAACCAGTGGTGCTGGTAACGCCTCCTGACTCCTCAAAAACCACCTGATGGAGACGGTGATAGCTAAATGAAGATATACAAAGCCGTTTAAGCAAGCCTATGACGGTCTGAGGAACCACCGTGGCTGAGGCTCCTCCTAAATCTTTAAACAAAGTGATAGCTACCTAAATAAATTCTGCATCGGGTTAGCAAGCCCCTAAGGGTCCAGGAGCCAGCTTAAACCTCCTAACTTTTCAGCGCAAACCTGCTGGGGAGCTCGATAATGATAGAAGCTGCGTGAAGAAATGCAGCGCCGGGGAAGCAAGCCCCTGAAGGTCTGGGGAGCCCGCTGAACCCCCTTTCTTTTTAGCGACCATCTACTAGAGAGCCGGATATACTATTACAGGACATATCTCGCTCAACAAACACCTATTCACAATCGGCGTCACCGACAGCCCACTATGTAGGGGCTGCCTTGACGCGGAAGAGACGGTCAATCACGTGATCCTGGAGTGCGTTGCGTTGGCCGACCAACGGGCTAAAATCCTCAACAACACGAGGTCGCTCCGCGAAGCCTGCGAATGTCCCAGGAGACTTCTGAGCTTCTGGAAGGAGCTGGGCTGGCTTAATTAACCAGACTAACCTGTACGCAAAAAGGACCAAATTAGAGTTTAATTGCGGAAACAGGAGCCCACTAACTAACTAACTAACTAAGAGAGCCGGATATTGGTGATAGCTGCCTGAACAAATGCAGCGCTGGGTTAGTAAGCCCCTGAAGGTCTGAAGAGCCAGTTAAATCGCCTAACTTTCCAGCAGCCACCTGCTGGAGATCTGGACAATGTTTATATCGGTGATAGCTACCTGAAGAAATGCAGCGTCGGGTTAGCAAGCCCCTGATGGTCTGGGGAGTCAGCTGAATCTCCTAAGTTTCCAACGACCACCTGCTGGAGACCTTGTCAATGGTTACAACGATGATAGCTACCTGAAGAAATGCAGCGCCGGGTTAGCAAGCCCCTGAAGGTCCGAGGAGCCAGCGTGGCTGATGGCGCCTCCTAACTCATCAGCGACTGCCTCGTCACACGCTGCCAACACCTCCTCAGCTATCATACCTGTTGGAGGTCAATGATGTCAGTTACACAAAGTCTTCGATCATACAGTTTGGTAGATAAGTCGCAGATATATAACATGATTTTCCGCTTTACATTATGCCTAGACATTTTATAAAATGCCTATAGTTCGCCCGCTGTTGTTAGCTACGCCCCGTAACCAATCAGGTCGCTTAAAATTATAAAGAGTGCACAGTGACTAATTGAAGGCAGACTATCAAAAGAAACGGTTGTATTTTTGTGCGTTACCTAAAATTTAGAAAAAATCAAAATAGTAACTAAAAAACATAACTCCACTGTGAATACACCTTTACCCTGCAGTTGCACTAATGACTCACTGCATTCTTAACGCGAAAGAACCATAGACATTACGAAACGGCGCGTAATTCATTTCTTCTTGATCACAAGATAACCTAACCCAACTTTAACGAGCGATATCCCGAATGCGATTAAGGTTGAGTCTGCATCTGCTAAGAAACCTAAAATGCATCAGCGATCTATACCCATTTACAACATGCCAACAACGTTTTACAATTTGCGGACTGTATAAAATTTGCCAGCCGTTTGTAAACGGTGCCTGCTACGTAGTGTCCCTATTTTCTTGGGTTCAAAATTTTAAAATATAGAATTCCTGAGCCATAATAGTAGTTTATGCAACGGTACATAATGAGGGGTATAAAACTCGAGTGTCGGTTTATGGGACGCAGGCGAGCGTAGCGAGCCAAGTTCCATAATAGAAAACACGAGTGTTTTATATCTAATTATGTGGAGTTGCATACACAACTTTATCTACTCTCATATCGAGAATCCTAAAATAATGTGTTCAAAAACAAACCTTGATATTTGTCTCTTTTTCCGGTGATAACTGCTAAGTGAAGTTCCTTTAGCTGCTTTAAAAACACTCGAAGGCAAATCGTAAATGATTTCATCACTTATTTCATTACAAAACTAATAAAATGATGTAACTACAACTTTTGTTTGCTGAGTTTTCCATTATTGCAATGAAACCTCCTTGCAGCCACAGACTACAACGCATGTCAATGGCGCGGCTATAAAATTAAAAAATTGTTTAATAGGTCTCCCGCGATGACTGTTAGTAAATTCAATACTTCATAATACACTCCCACAGATAAAAAAATGCTGCTGAGAGTGTTTCTAAGCACAGATTGACATTATGAAGATGATAACCTACAATTTTTGAACGCATTATTGAGGATTAACGATAGAGAGTAGATAAACCCATTTACAACATGCCAACAACGTTTTACAATTTGCGGACTGTATAAAATTTGCCAGCCGTTTGTAAACGGTGCCTGCTACGTAGTGTCCCTATTTTCTTGGGTTCAAAATTTTAAAATATAGAATTCCTGAGCCATAAAGTGACTGAGAACACGAATATAGGCCTTTTTATGGTGTAATTTTTAGAACAATGGTGCATTTAACAAGATGCACTTGCAGTCGAAATATCGATGATAAGATTGACAGCAGGACAGAGCGAATTTCGAAAAACCAAATTTGACCTCCCATACAAAATTCTCTGTCAGCTGATACAGTTTCTATACTCGTAGAAGGTCAAAAATTGATTATGTCCTATGTTCTTCGGGAAAAGCTCAGTTTTATGGACAGATTCACACCCTTTAGTATTATCACACATTTTCATTACACGCTGTATAAGGGTGTAAGGGACAGCCCTCCGAATACTGAAAGGGCATGATCAGTCAACGTAACTGAACAACTTTCAGCGAATAAAACTTTCAGGAAATTTTAAAAAATATCGGCCTCTCCATACAAACTGTTCAATCAAGTTTACAATTTTGTAGAGAGATTCTGACTGTTTTTCTTCATTTCCTGAAAGTTGTTCAGTTACGTTGACTGATCATGCCCTTTCAGTTTTCGGTAACCTGTCCCTTACACGGTTACACCCTGTATATGAATCATCATCACCCTGTGTATGTATTATAGTCACTTATGTATGTGTATGTATTATCTTATGTAGTTTATCTACTCTCATATCGTTAATCCTCAATAATGCGTTCAAAAATTGTAGGTTAACATCTTCATAATGTCAATCTGTGGTTAGAAACACTCCAAGCAGCACTTTTTTATATGTGGGAGTGTATTATGTTATGAAGTATTGAATTTACTAACAGTCATCGCGGGAGACCTAATAAACAATTTTTTAATTTTTATAGGCGCGCCATTGACAGCTTGATACGTTTGTAGTCTGTGGCTGCAAGGAGGTTTCATTGCAATAATGGAAAACTCAGCAAACAAAAGTTGTATTTACATATTTTTATTAGTTTTGTAATGAAATAAGTGATAAAATCGTTTACGATTTGCCTTCGAGTGTTTTTAAAGAAACTATAGAAACTTCGCTTAGCAGTTATCACCGGAAAAAGAGACAAACATTAAGGTTTGTTTTTGAACACATTATTTTAGGATTCACGATATGAGAGTAGATAAAGTTGTGTATGCAACTCCACATAATTAGGCATAAAATACTCGTGTCTTCTATTATGGAACTTGGCTCGCTACGCTCGCCTGCGTCCCATAAACCGACTCTCGAGTTTTATTCTCCTCATTATGTACCGTTGCATAAACTACTATTATGTTATTCATGTAGTTTTTTATGAGATTATTATATGGCATTGGGGTCGATTCAGGCGTGGCCGCTAAAGTTAAGCCTAAAATTATAATCCCTAAATTTTATCCAGATTTTAATTACGTTTTAATCAATTTGCTATTCCAGAGTGGCATGTTAACTAAAAAATATTATCGGGCAACTAAAAAATAAGAGTGAATGAAAAAGCTGTCTGCCTCGTTCCCACTTATGGATTCCATATAAAGCTATCCTTCTCTTCTTCGGAAAGAAAATGATAGACAAAATAAAGGTAAAACCGTCAAGTTCGAATCGGAACCGAGTTGCCAGATTGATCAAAAAGAGACGATTTTTGATCCTTTTGGCAACGAGTCATCCCTTAGATGTCCATTCACATACTTAGTCCCTTTTTAGACAAAAGGCCAAAATTTTACCTTAGATGGCCCAGTTTTTGGAAAACACGGGCAAAGAATTATTATTTATCTCGGTCGCGTCGATGTTGCCGTCAACTTCGCAGCAATATTTTTGAAATCTTTGTCATTAACGTGTCATGCGTCTGAAAAAAATTTGTCTACAGCCGCCGGTTTGCAAGATAGAAGACGAAATTGTTAGGCGCGGCGGCAATAGCCGGGAATTTTTTTTTTGCAGCGGAATGTGTTCGGAATGTTTCCTTCCACAACTTCAGAAAATGCAAGAGAAGAGTGCTTTTGCTCATTTGGAAAAATCTGCTGTTTTTAATTTTAACAGGCTTTAATCGCCGCTAAAATAAGCTGTTCTTGTCTATGGTTTCGCTTAAAATGAGGCTTGTGGAATAGCAATTTGCAGTTAAACGGAAATTTAGTAGATTGGTTAAAATTTATAAATGTCAAAATCAATTTACTCCCGTCATTTGATTTTGACAGTTGCGTACAGAATACCAAACGGTTTAACGACACTTAAATAAATTTAGGAAATTTAGCGGCCGCGCCAGAAGCGACCCCATTGTAGTGTTAGTATTAATTAGGTACCTACTTTTTATGCCTTTTGTATTTCATGGCACTTGTGATCGCATGATTACTGGCAGAGCTCTCTTTATGTATCCCTAACATCAAAGGTTGCCTGTAAGAGATCGCTTGCAGCGATAAGGCCGCCTTTGCCCACATTAGGTTAAGTTCTCCATGTACATTTGTTTTTTTTTGTTGTTATGTGAGCAATAAAGTGTTCTATCTCCTTATCTCTACAATAAACTTTCCTGGCGACCTTCTACGAGGACTTGCTCAATTGTCATGAATTTGCCGCGACATAGAACTGCTGTTTTTCGTGGAGGATTTAGTTTCCGGGCTAATAAATGTTGGAACGACATCCCACCCCCATACGGAACCTGTCATCTAAATTTTCTTTTAAGAAAAAATATCGAGAATATCTCCTTAACATTCAAAAAATAATCGGTGATTAAGCTTTTCAGTTATATATTATGTAAAATACTTATGCATATTTATGATCATACATTTATTTTTGTTTATGTATATCTATCTGTATATATATACTTGTGTATTTTTATCTATGTTTTCTGCTGTTTTGTAAATATAATACCCCATAATATCCTTTTTATTTTCTGGCACTCTATCAATACCCACTTTCACACAGGACACGACACATACTTTGTTAGCAATATACAACTTTAGTTTTTCCATACTGTTGAGCGTAGCTTTGGTACTGACAGAATATCAGTGTTGCTAAGAGTTAGTACCTTTACTACTCTTTGCAACAAAATGCTGAGTCAGTCCCTTTTCCCTGGGCAGTGTACTTACCTTACTTTATTTTGTAATTTAAAATTGTTATTTTTCACTGTTTTTTGGGAATAAATGTTATTCTATTCTATTCTATCTATCTATCTATGAATCCTTACCATGCAACACCCTGTCTAGGTGTCCAGTTTCCATCTGCCACACGTACACCGTCCCGTCGCTCGTGCCGACCACCATGAAGTCGTCTAGAGGACGCCATTTTATGGTCACCACCGGGAACAGGTGGCGAGATGCTAATGTGACGCATTTGCGCTCGGATAAACCTGCCAATTTAAATAAAAGAGTAGTAAAGAGTAGTAAAGATGAGTAGTGTGATGTATAATATGTGTCGAAATCAAGAAGATGGATTTGATCATAAGATTTCATCATATTTAGTGTGCTTCCTAAGAAACTGTGTTACTTTGAGTATATCGAGTCCTTTCCTATGAAATTGGCGCATTTTTTAGGGTTCCTTACCTCAAAAGAAAAAACGGAACCCTTATAGGATCACTTTGTTGTCCGTCTGTCTGTCTGTCTGTCAAGACCCTTTATCTCACGAACGGGTAAAGGTATCAGGTTGAAATTAATACCACATATTAGGATCTATGAACCACACAAGATCTGAAAATATAAATTTTTTACAACAGCGCAATCAAAAGATATGGCATTTTATGTCCTCATCTCCATACATTTATTAAAAAGTGCAAAACCTACAGGGTACTTCCCGTTGACCTAAAATTATAAAATTTGGCAAGAAGCTAGGTCTCACAGTACAAATAATGAGAAAAGTCTGAAATCATTAAATATTACAACTTTTCTCACAACTAATGGTAACCAATTGTGGTGAGCTCCCGTTCATATAAGAGAGGGGTCAAGTTGGATGGTCGCTGAGGCGATTTTTGTTTTAGTTCTATTTAAAAACGGGAACACTTACAAACTTGAAAATTGGTATGTTTATAGTGCATAGGCTATAAAATAACAAGAAATAATGAAATTTGGTCAAGCGCGTGTCGGACTCAAAAAATCTAGCACATTAACTTACTGAAACTTCAACTAATACAATTATGTTTATGTGGTGGTACGGAACCCTCAGTGCGCGAGTCCGAATCGCACTTGGCCGGTTTTTTTTTTACAGATCAATGAAATCATAATTCCTATAATTCTACAGTTATTTTCATAATTTGTTAAAATTAAAGTTGATTTCAAGGTTATCAATCTACGCAATAAACATTGTTTTATCATTAGTTAAACATTTAAAATTAAATATACCAAACTTCTTCGTCTTACCTATATATAAATGTCGTTCGTTTTAATCATTAGATTTTCGAAATTGCAAGTTTTCACTTCTGCCGGCACTCCTGCGTCCTTTTTTTTAACGGATATTTTTCTAAAAAAAAAATTTTCGTTTTTTTTTTTAAAAGACGGACAGAGATTAATATTTTTTTTCACTTTCTGCGTGCGTCCTTTTAAATCGAGCTATTTCTTTTTAATTAAATAAACAGCCACTTACTCAATAAAGTCACACTGTGGTCCGATGCGACGGAACAAACACATTTTTGGATGCGGGTCTGAAAAAAATATAAATAATATAAATATGCAGCCATAGATTTATATAGTCAAGATAGGGTCTTGGGAACAAGCGGTTCAAAATTTCCCCATACAAGAAAAAATAGCGCCATCTGTGAAAAATCGCGTGAACTACGTTGTGTAGTACTTCGGTCGGTGCTAAATACACAGAACGGAAATAATATGGCGGGAAAAACAAAAAAAAAATTTTACTGTTTATATGTGATATAGGCATGGTCTTTCAGTTTCATTAATTGGATTATAGTCAAAAACAATAATAAGAAATAACAATAACAATAATAATAATAAGAGTATATTGTTTCTTGAACTAAGAACATTCCATTTTGTTGGTAAGTTTATTTGCATCCAATGTTGACAATATGACTGACAACGACTGACATTTGTTGGTCCTAAACGTCAAATTTCGGACCAACGAAATGGGGACATTGTAACGTGCCGATGGGCTAGTACTTATATATAAGTAAATGTATGCAGCATAAACTTCTGGGAGTTCAACATATTTTTTCTTATTTACCTACCTACGTTCCTAAGCAAAAGTTGTTAATTTTTTTGTCTAAGTAACAGGCTAAAATATTGCTTACAAATTTTTGTCCACAGATACATAATATCACGCCTCTTTTTCTGTGGCGTAGTCAGAGACCATATCCCTCCACCTGTTACGATCTTGACATACTTCCCTCGCTTAAGATAATGACGAGTATAAAACTCAAAATGAAGATGGGAGTTTAACAAGGAGATAGAAGAACTGACTTCCGAACCCAACATTATTGGCGAAATTAAATCTTCACGACTCCGGTGGCTTGGCCACGTCGAGAGGATGGCAGGAGATCGAGCGGGAAAGAGGGCGTATTAAGGTCAGTCTTCGGGACGCCGTCCTGTCGGCAGGCCAAGATACCGATGGAAGGATGAAGTCGCCAAGGATTTAACCGAGCTAGTAGTGCCCCACTGGAGGGAATGGGCAGAGCTAGGAGTGCCCGACTGGACGGAATGGGCACAGAACAGGGAAGCGTGGCGTGTTTTGATGTCGGAGGCCAAGAACCACATTGGTTCGCTGAGCCACAGAGGTAAATAGATAGATAAACCCCATCACCACACCCCCACCCTAAGGTAGACTGTGAGATAAAGCCTTTAGGCGTTAAGTCCACCTATGTACCTTTGTGCATGAAGTTAAATACAAGGTCTTTTATTTTATTTATTTAGGTTCATCAACAGTTATACACACCAATTCTACACAAACTTATTTGTAGGCAACAAAGGAACAATTTTATGTGCTATAACTAATTATAGACGAACACCTCATGCGATATAAACATACAATAAGGCAACTTACTTAGCTAAGATTTTACGGAGCTTATAGATAGAGTCCGTGAATATGTCCACCTTGTCACTGTAGCTATTGGCCAATTTACTAAGTCTACAAACAGGAGAGTTGGAGCCGAGGACAGAGGAAATTGCCGAAATTTTCTTACAGATTAATGAGATCATAATTCCTATAATTCTAATGCAATTTTTTTCATTTGTCTTATATTTGAAAGTTGACTTCAAGGTTATCAATTTACGCATAAAATAAAGTTTTTATTTTTAGTTTGATATTTAAAATTAAAGGTACGAAAATTGTTCTACTTAAATGTCGTCCGATTTCATCATTAGATTTGTTATAATTTTTTACACAAAATATTTTTCGAAAATTAAATTTAAGCTTCTGTTAGCTTAATGTCTTCCCAATAATGCTTAAAAAAAAATTGTATTTATAATTGACGTAAAAAATAACATTGTCTTACAAACTTGTTTTTTCTGACAGCTTTAGCTGATTACTATTGATCATGGAGCACAATAGCCTTGAAATAGCTGCAAAATTTGTTGGTAAGCTTTGGCATTGACTCATGGAACGGACTATAAATAAAACTCACGCTACAGTTCGGTGGTGGTACTATCAGCTGCGTGATTTCTCCCGCGTGAACACAGAAGCGATGCAACAGCGCGCCACTGAACAGATCCCACAGACACACTGCAAAGTCTATGCCTCCGGACACCAGGTGGGCTTTGTCGTATCTGGAAAGAAATAGAAGGTTATACAACTAGGGCCTAAAAATGCTATTGGAACCAGGTTATAAACTGTGCTTATCACTTCGAATGCGAGTAAATGAAACTGATTATCATCATCATAACATCCCAAATACCGTCCACTGCGAGACCACCGTCTGCAAGGAAATCGTCCACTTCAGCGAAAATGCGTGGCACTTAGGAGAGGATTTACCATAGTCACCACGCTTAAGCGTTAGCGTTGCGGCTGACGAGCGCTGTTGTTGCGGACCGCAGTATATAAGATGGTACGATACACAGAAACATACTGCTGCGCATCCTCCGGTTCATAAGCTTTTAGTCGCCTTTTACGACACCAACGGGTAGAGATGGGTTGGAAATATTCTTTGCTGGCACCACACGGGCAATAATGATAATTTATACTAATTAATAGTAGATTAGTAGCCAAGGGCTGTAAGGCCTCGCTGCGCTCGTGCGCCTAAATATCTCGGGCTGCAATTGATGCTTACACCCGAGCTAACTACTCTGCTTTACATCTCGATTGTGAGGTAAGTAGGTCCTTATTACCACCAAATTGTAGGTGACCAATTAGCGCTCTAGGGTAATAATGTAGCTAGAAAAGCCCTAGGGCGGTAAGTAATAAAAAAAAAACACTTCACTCTTTCAAAATTTAATTACTTACCGCCCTAGGGCTTTTCTAGCTACATTATTACCCTAGACCGCTAATTGGTCACCTACAAGCCCCATTTGGTGGTAATAAGGACTTACTTACCGAATATGAGAGATGTAAAATATAATAAGTCACGCGTGGATTGAAAACCTTGAAATCAACTTTAAAACAAAATGCAAAAGTCCAAATTGTTCCTACTGACGTGCTGTTGCGTGTACCAACAATATTTACCTTTGGTGAACATGATGTGGATACAGAAGACAATTCACTCTACCATTATGGCCAAGCAACAACTGATGGGGTGGCCAGTCTGAAAACAAAAATACTTATAAAAATAACTGTGCCACCGGAAACAGCTCAGCGGCAGACAGTAGATGGGGGTTCTCAGGCTCGTAGTAGCTGGGAGTTAGGCAAAAACGATGATAAGCGAAGAATGGAGTAAAAACTTTATAAAAAAAAAACTTTATACATAAAAAATTTAAAATAGGAATTTGGAATTTTGGATCAGGACGATAGAGCCAGGATCACAGGAGGCAGCATGCGAGGCATGCAGCCCCGATCCGTGACATATACTAGTTCGTTCACAGTAACACTACGGATTGTTTCTTGAATTCAACGCACACATCACATTCTCTGAATATAGTCGGTTCATTTCTATATGCGTGCATTCGTCGAATACAGTTTTAAACCAGACTAGAGCGCGCTTATGTCAATGTCACTGAGAAAAATTAAAATTTTGATTTTGTTTTGCGTTTTAAGAAATTATTGAGAGATAATGATTATTCGATAAGATAATTAAATCTAAAAACCCAAAAAAGTTGAAAAAAATCTCTCGAAAACGAGATTGATGACAAATGTCTTATGAATTTGACGTTTCGCACACGCTGCACTACCTCATTTTCGTATGCAATGATAGCGCGCTAAAGTGACGTCACTGATGACGTCACGTCGCTTAAACGAGTGAATACGAGCAAGTTTTGAACCGACTATTAGCGCGCTAAAACCGCACACAAAGCTCATGAGCAGGTTTTAATCCGTACTGTAAGAATGGAGTAAATCATTAATGCAAATGCAGGGTAAAGGAGTATTCACACCACACAATTTAAATTGATGATTTATTTATTTATTTATTTATTTTTGAGGAATTAACAGTCTCTTAAAAATAATGAATACATCAAATCATAAATGTCATAGGTCTACATTTTCACAAAAGATACCTGTACCTTAATATGAATAATAAATGTATTGTCAACTGTACTTTAACGAAAACATTAAAAAGAAAAAATGCAATAAAGGTATAATAGATTTTACAACAAGTGCACAAAACGAACCATTTTTCAGAGACTTTTAGCAGCCCGAGCCGAAGGCGAGGGCTGATAGTAATGTCGAGGATAAAATGGTTTTGTGGACAAGTTATAAACTCTGCTTTTCACTTTGATTGTGAGGAGATAAAACGTAAAAGTACTCCCTAAATGTAACTGAAGAATGAGTTGTTCTGCTTTAGTGAAGAATATGTTGACGCATGTGCAGCAGGCCCGCGCGCAGACCGAGATCACTTTTTTGCCCTAGTGCACAAAACAAAATTCGACTTTTTGCAGTCTATATCCTGCACAAAGAAGCACTTTCAGAGCATTAGAAGTGAAAATAATATGACCTATGACGTATTGATATTTTCTAAACATTTCTTCTTAAATATTGCCAAAGAAACATTAAAAATGTCTATGTCTATGAGCTTATCATTATAGAGCCTAGTTGCTCTCCTAATATACGAGTAACTATGATGCGGCCAGTGTCAAGGAGGGATATCAAAACACGGGTGCGGGTTTATCGGACGCACGCAGTTCCATAAAAGTATCACATCAGTATTTTAATTGTTAGTTTAATAACCATTTTGATAATGCTAATTATATCCCACCGTCAAGTTGATGATGCGGTCCATGCAACAACTGTAGTTGAACAGTGTGTGTAGCATTCACTATCACTATGGAGCCATCCTCTCGACCCACAACCAGACGATTTGCCGCCAGGATGTATATTGACGAAGTCAGCTTCATTTCTGAAACAAAGTCAAAAGTGTAATTGAATTTAATTGATTAACAGTCTCCATGGTGTAGTGGTTAGAACGCTCGGCTCTCGATCCGGAGGTTCTGGGTTCAGTTCCCGGTGGGAACACTGTCAAGCGAAGATTCCTTTGTGCGACCTCCCCAGTTTGGTTAGGACATTGCAGGATGAACCACCTGATTGTCCGTAAAGTTTGATGATTCCGTGCTTCGGAAGGCACGTTAAGACGTTGGTTGCGACTACTATCTACAGATGTAGCGGTTAAAGAGCCATGTCAGAGGCCACTGGCGGCTCAACAACTCTGACACCAGGGTTTGTGAGACCGGTCATCGACCCCACGCTTACAGCGTAAATAAGAGTTGCATAAAGTACGGTCAAAAGTGTTTCTACCGATGTGCGGCTGTGTGTACTATTATGCGACTGTAATAAAAGGCATTAAATCTTAAGCTTGGATTTCTGGGACACACGCAGCCGAGCGAAGGCGAGTTCCATAATAATACCACACGAGCGTTTTAGTTTTTATTGCCCAATTATGAGCAGTACAACGTTTTCTACATTCATGTCGTGAGCCAGCGAAAATTTTAATATGACTAAATAATTTCGGACCTTACCTTGTTCGTCAGGATGGTGCAGTTGGTCTAAAATGCCGACGGGACTCGGACTCATCTCGGCCCACGCTATGCTGAGACTAGTCAGGACAATCGGCGCATGAGCTGTAAATTGAGAAACATAGATTTTTTATTGTCAATAGGCTTATTCTGGACCCCGATCTAGTCCCGAGGACAGATATGAGGTCGACGATGGGACGAGCTTGCCCAGAAAAAGCCTATTCACTCGCGACTTTTATACATTCGGGTTATATGAACTCAGGCAGAGAATTCCACTCTTTAGCCGTGCGCATTATAAAAGATGTTTCAATGCGATTTGTGCGAATGTGTGGAATATCAAACAAGTTTTTATATTATTTATTTACAGTCGAAATAATGTAGCCTCATTATAATGCCAGCAGTGATGTTGCAGGACGGAGCGACGCGAAAGATATTGGAGCGACAGAGACACGTATCGCTCCGTCCTGCTCTCGCGCATAGCTGTCCTGCTGGCATTTTAAACAAGCCACATTATTTCGACTAGTCGGTAGGCGTTGCACAGTTTTGTGAAATAGATCTTTTCAAATTCAGGATTTAAAAAAGAATAAGGTTAATAAATACTTTTGATACTATTCAATCATCGACTCTTTCGATCGTTCATTCATTCAGTCAGTGGGACCCAATTTGTGCCTGTTAGTTATAAACACATACACCACCTAATGCGAGTCCTCTCTAAGCGACCGGCACCGTTTACCACCACTGAATGAATGAATGATTGAACGGATGAATTAATGAATGAACAACTCACTAGTGACGCGCTGTGTAGGAGCGGCCGCTTCGTCCACGTTCCATATAGACAATACTCCATGGGAATCCCCTCTAAGTAACAAGCGTCGTTGTTTTCCTCCCACGAAATGAATGAACGAAAGAATAAATGAACGACTCACTAGTGACGCGCTGTGTAGGAGCGGCCGCTTCGTCCACGTTCCATATAGACAATACTCCATGGGAATCCCCTCTAAGTAACAAGCGTCGTTGTTTTCCTCCCACGAAATGAATGAACGAAAGAATAAATGAACGACTCACTAGTGACGCGCTGTGTAGGAGCGGCCGCTTCGTCCACGTTCCATATAGACAATACTCCATGGGAATCCCCTCTAAGTAACAAGCGTCGTTGTTTTCCTCCCACGAAATGAATGAACGAAAGAATAAATGAAGGACTCACTAGTGACGCGCTGTGTAGGAGCGGCCGCTTCGTCCACGTTCCATATAGACACCACTCCATGGGAATCCCCTCTAAGTAACAAGCGTCGTTGTTTTCCTCTCACGAAATGAATGAAAGAAAGAATAAATTAACGACTCACTAGTGACGCACTGTGTAAGAGCGGCCGCTTCGTCGACACAACTCTATGGGAATCCCCTCTAAGCAACAAGCGTCATTGTTTGCCCCCCACTTAATGAATGAACGAATGAATGAATGACTCACTAGTGACGCGCTGTGTAGGAGCGGCCGCTTCGTCCACGTTCCATATAGACACCACTCCATGGGAATCCCCTCTAAGTAGCAAGCGTCGTTGTTTTCCCCCCACTGAGGTAAATGCGAATCGCATGGATGGGGGACACGATAGTAACTGAAAAAGATTTGTTTTTTTATCATTAACATATCAGTACCTGGGCGACCGAGCTTCGCTCTATATAGCCGCCTCTACCTGAAAATATCATCGGGTGAGCAAGCTTTGCTACTCGCCAACAGATGGCGCTGTAAGTTTTTTTGTCTCAAACGCGGAATTTACAAAATGCTCAAAAACACGCGGAAAACGAATTTTCCCAAATATGAGATCTAGCTAGATCGATTTTTTGCCCACAAAAACCCCTGTATACAAAATTTCATCGAAATCGTTAGAGCCGTTTTCGAGAAACCGATTACAAATATATAGGGTGACTTTTAATTAGTTCTTGATAGAAAAAGGTATGAATGTACTCATTATACTGAACAACTTTCCCCAAGGAACAAAGGTCGAAATACGAAAATCAAGTTTTGACCTCCCATAGAAACTGCATCAGCTGATAGCGCATTTTGTATGGGAGGTCAAATTTGGTTTTTCGTATTTCGACCTATGTTCCTTGGGAAAAGTTGTTCAGTATCATGAGTACATGCATATTTTTTGCTATCAAGAACTAATTAAAAGTCACCCTATATATATATATATATACAAATATTGCTCGTTTAATAGTATAGGATGTGGGTTGTAAAGTCGATGATCGACTTCACAAGCCCTGGTGTCAGAGTTGTTGAGCCGCTAAAGGCCTGTGACATGGCTCATTAACGGGTACCCCCGTAGATAGCAACTGGGACCAACGGCTTGAGGTGTATTTGGTCTTTTTGCAGCGTTTCTTAAGGACTTTCCTGCAGTCAATTAGCGCCCCACGAGTTAAAAAAATATTACTCGCTAAATACAAAACTTATCGAAAATTTAAATAAATAAAATAAAATAGGTTTTTATTTCATTCTTACAGTGCTTATCTTATAACTACTAGGATACTCCCTTTAAGTGTTTAACCTGTATTGGGAGGCCCCGCTCTTCCCTAGTACATTAAATGAGTAGTGTGAGCAGCAGAATTTAAACAATAATAAGTATAAGTAAAACCAAAGAGATAAAGATAATAAATTAACCAAAAAAGAAAAACAGCAGTGAACTAAAAAGAAAAACAATTTTAAAATTATACTATTTATGAAGTTAATAAAAAGTTTATGTAGGATTGTATGTGAGGATGTATTTGTCTTACCAGATTGAAGTAAAGGTACCCTAGTTTATTTAGAACCTATCAATTCTGAAAAATATAGTCCACTGTGACACAAAAACTGCTAAGTGGCCGTTTTTTGCACTTTTTGTATATTTCTGGTAAGACAGATTTTCGATAAGTTTTGGATTTAGCAAGTAATATTTTTTCTAACTGGTGGGGGCGCTAGGCCCACAAACGGGCCATAGGCCTATAGTGGGTCAATGATAGTGTATTTTGTAAGCATGTGTTTTGCTTAATAAAAGAGTTTTGATTTGATTTTTTTTTATTTAGTTGACTGCAGGAAAGCCCTTAACATTTTTCGATCCACGGATAGCCCCATACTTGTATCAAGCCCAATAGGGTGTTTTCCAGCACTATACAAAGTTGAGCTAGATGCCGCTGCTGATGATCGTTAGGAAAATGGAAACACTGATACTAAACGATCACCCAGTATGAAAATGATTACGTCAATTTAATTGCTACTGTCGAATGTCGTTAATATTTTCTTCTAAAAAGATTTCATTTATTTTAGAAAGATAAAAATGAATTTACCAACAGTTATGAGCGTGCCACCTATCAACATTTTAAAAAAACGTAGTTGACAAATGTCATAGAAAATTGCCTATTTCAGGGACCCCTTAGTTTAACTAAAAGAGCAATTTTCGGATTATTTACTTTAGTACTACAAATACAACAAGCGATTATGAGTATTTGGTGGCATTTATTTATTCATCATCATCATATCAGCCGAAAGACGTCCTCCTCTGGACGTTTATTTATTATTTGGTGGCATTTAGTTTTGTACTGTGTAAGTGAATAAAAATAATTTTTTTTAATAATCAAAAAAACAGTCACAAAAAAAATACAAAAGTCAAAGAAGGTACTCATAATTAAAATACAATAATGTATTAGTCTAACAAACCGCCCCTTGACGTTCCCGGTGCAAAAGTGCCCATAATGCTCGCAGTATTACCACGTTGAATGGCTATGGAAAGCCTTTGCACCAGGAACGACTCGGAGCGGGGGTCACATCCCTTTTGTCGGAGCCGACTGCCTATGTCACGCACAAATTTTTTCGCGTCCGCTCCCCAACAGCCCGCCGTTTCCACCGCCAAGGGGACGAAAATAAATGATTTTTATTATTTTATTTTTTTATTGTCAATGGGCTTACTCTTGACTTCGATCTAGTCTTGAAGACAGAGATGAGGTCGACGATGGAACGAGCTTGCTCAGAAGAAGCTTATTCACTCGCGATTCTATTCTTTTGGAGGTCCAAATTTTTATTTGTGTTTCGAGCTATGTCCCTTGGGGAAAGTTGTTCAGTTTCATGGTCTGAGCAACATCCTAAAGTTTTGTTCACTATTTCATTACGACCTTTAGTCTTACCACAGATAATATAATACTATACTAGTACAGATGTCTCACGTCATAGAACGAATTTGTGCCGAAAATTGTTCGGGCTATTTTTTCCATAAGGTATTTTCTTAGAATAAATTGATATCTGGATGTTAAAATTGAATTAATGTCATAGTTTACACCTTTACCTACCAACCTAGTAGTAACATTTAGTTTAATTATTAGAAACAAAAGGGCCAAATGAATTCGGGCTCTTTACTCCGTCGAAAAAACCGTAATACGGAATGAGACCCCATGGTCTTACCTTATTGTCAGTATGAGACAGCACGCTAAATAACGTTGGACTATCGTGGTCCACTGTTGGACCGTGAAAACCTTTATGATCAGGTACAGAGCTGAAAAAAGAACAGTTAATTATTTTTTATAGCCTCTAACGGAAAGGTGTGATAATACTAAAGGGTGTGAATCTGCCTATGAAACTGAACAACTTTTCCCAAGGAACATAGGTTATAGAGAAAAATCTATTTCTGACCTCCCATAGAAACTGCATCAGCTGATAGCGCATTTTGTTCGGGAGGTCAAATTCGGTTTTTCGTATTTCGACATATGTTCCTTGGGAAAAGTTGTTCAGTTTCATGGGCAGATTCACACTCTTCAGTAGGTGTTACAACCTTTCCGTTACACGTTGTATGAGGTGCTTCCTAATCAACTGCGAATATTTGAGCACTTTTTTTTTTTGTTCACTCGGACGGACCATAATACAACTTTCTCAATGAAACACGGGAATCATTTTTGGGCCCCCGCCGCCCAAGAGTTCTTCTTAGACCATGTTCCTTACGAAATGTTTTATGGTCAAATACTGAAATCATCATTTACATCTCTCATATTCGGTAAGTAGGTCCTTATTACACCCAAATGGGGCTTGTAGGTGACCAATTAGCGCTCTAGGGTAATAATGTAGCTAGAAAAGCCCTAAGGCGGTAAGTAATTGTAACGTCCGCCTTGATGGCCGCCTCCAGCAGCGGGGCGGCGGGCGTTTTGATTACTTACCGCCCTAGGGCTTTTCTAGCTACATTATTACACTAGAGCGCTAATTGGTCACCTACAATTTGGTGTTAATAAGGACCTACTTACCTCACAATCGAGACGTAAAGCAGAGTAGTTAGCTCGGGTGTAAGCATCAATTGTACCTTCGAACTATAGGCGCCCTCGCTGCGCTCGTGCGCCTAAATATCTCGGGCTGCAGTTGATGCCTTACAGCCCTTGGCTACTAATCTACTATTAACATCCCATGAAACGTCACTGCAGGACAGGGAGCCAGGGAGGAAGGGAGGGAGGGATCCAGAACTCCAGTAAAAACGCGTGGTACTTTGGAGGGGATGTACCATAGTCGCCACGCTTGTTAGTGTTGCAGCTGGCGACCGCTGTTGTTGGTGACCGCAGTATATAGTACAATACACAGAAAAATGCTGCTACCCGTTCTCCGGTTCATAAGCCCTTAGTCGCCTCTTACGACACCCACGCCCCACGGGTAGAGATGGGTTGGTACTATTATTTGTCGGCACCGAACACACGATACTCACATATTCGTAGTTAATTGGCGGTACTGTCTGAACCTCAAATCTAGATCAAAATCAAAGTCGAAAAAATGTAGCTAGATTAAAATGCCAGCAGTGTTGAGACACGTATCGCTCTGTCCTGCTCTCACGCATAGGTCCGTCCTTCTGGCATTCTCATCAAGCATTATTTTAAATTTATTTAAATAAAGACTATAACTACAAAAAACTATCCACACAATAACGAACGTATTGTAATTACAATTTTGTATGTAAATGTTGTATGTGTGTGTATTTAAAAACAAAAATAAAAATATGGTTACATTATGGATGTGCAAAACGCAACATAAAAACTATATACTTGTAATAAAAAAAAATTGCTTAACATATACTTTACAAAATTACACAAAAAAGAAGATTAAAATATTTCGAAAAAAAGGAAGTACAGCTAACTTAAAATCCACAATTTGACGTATTTTTCGAGATTTTTTTTTTTACAGAACGATCTAGAGTTCCAGTAGTTTCGAGCATTATAATCATAATCATTTATTTGCTTTGAATGGGGTACAATAACGATGTTAAATAATAAATGAGAACATTTCCACATTCAGCTACTAATACTAGCATGCAAATACTTATTAAATACAAACTACTAAACAAGAAACTAAATGCAACAAAGCTCAGTACTTTTCACACAAAATTTCTTTGACAGAATAAAAGGTTTGCTCAAGAAGCCAGCTATGCAGAATCCTGTTAAAATTAGTAAGAGTCAGTTCTCTAATAGTCTGTGGTAGATTGTTATAAATAGCAACACACATGTAACCGCAATTGTTTTTGAAGTTCGTAGTTCGCGGGGTACATTTTAATACCAATCTCTCAGGGTTACGCAACCGCAAGCCCATTCCGCGAAATAATAAGAAAGCAAACATTTTACAATCAAGAAGAGAATTTTCATCAATCAAACAAAGCAGATGCTTCTAACCACTACACAGGGTGTAAGGGACGGTGTACCGAAAACTGAAAGGGCGTGCTCAGTCAACGAAACTGAACAACTTTCCCAAAGAAACATGTTGACCTCTTCATACAAATTGCCCACTTTGGTCAAAACAGTTTGTATGGAGAGGTCAAAATTTTTTTTTCATTTCCCAACATATGTTTCTTTGGGAAAGTTGTTCAGTTTCGTTGACTGAGCACGCCCTTTCAGTTTTCGGTACACCGTCCGTTACACCCTTTGTAGTTGTCATAATAAATGGGCTAAATGCTCGAGCCTTTTGGAACACTAGGATGAACTAAAAAAGCTTTCATTAATAAAAGGTTTCTACGCATTTCTACAGGATGTGCAATTTGACTAACTAATAACTATAACAAAAAGATGAAGTCATATTTCCATCATCGCTTATTTTTGAATATGATACTTTTTGCTACACCCTTTACGCAGTTGCACAAAGCTTCTTTAAAATTAAAGCTCTATTAAATCTATATACAATCCATATTTTTCATTTATTCCAACGCTTACTAACACATTTTGCAGACATGACCACTAAAACCAGAGTATATTTGACGGAAAGTATAACATTGTTTTACAAACTTGTTTTTTCTGACAGCTTTAGCCGATTGCTTTTGACATAGCTGCAAAATTTGTTGGTAAGCGTTCATACATAATATCACGCCTCTTTCTCTGTGGGGTAGGCAGAGACCACAGTCCTCCACCTGCTACGATCTTGACATACTTCCCTCGCTTCCTCTACTTTCATCAACCCGCACTTACACGCTTGTCGGTTTAGGGTACAAGTATCGTCACTAGGGTACAGGTAGCGTCACTAGGGTACAGGTAGCGTCACTAGGGTACAGGTAGCGTCACTAGGGTACAGGTAGCGTCACTAGGGTACAGGTAGCGTCACTAGGGTACAGGTAGCGTCAAAGGGGAACAGGTAGCGTCACTAGGGTACAGGTAGCGTCACTAGGGTACAGGTAGCGTCACTAGGGCACAGGTAGCGTCACTAGGGTACAGAGCGTCACTAGGGTACAGGTAGCGTCACTAGGGTACAGGTAGGGGGTACAGGTAGCATCACTAGGGTACAGGTAGCGTCACGTAAGTTTAGCGCTGAGCGAAATGTAGAGGGGATAGCTGCGCATGGATGCAATCGTGCACGCAATACAATTATAACTGAGAGAGAGAGAGAGAGAACAATAAAGGTCATAAAGGTCAGCGCTAGAGTTTTGTGTCTTTGCTTGTACCTTTATCGTGGCCTTTATTTAGAAATTTGGTAAAGAACGTTCGCCGAGGCCTTCCCCTTCCAAAGTTTCCATCCACTATCGCCTGGTGCCTCTCTTTCGTCACAAAGCTGCATCTGCTTCGATGAAGAAGAAAGTAACAGCAATAGACTTAAAGAAGCTTTAACTATAATGACGCTTTCCGCAACTGGCAGTCTATCACGTAACAGACGGACAAAAATACACATATTGAGCTAACCTACTAACCACCTTCCCGCGTAGCTTGCTAAAACAGAAATATATTATAGCTTAGCTAGCATTGTTTTAGCACCTTAAGCTTTGATGCGGGTTATTTTTTTTTAGTTATTTTTTTAAATTGTGTAATGTTTGGACAAAATTAGGGTTACCTTGTGCGTTGCGGCAGAATACGGCAAGGGGTAGTACAGTCAAAAGCAGGTCAACTTAAGACCCTTCGACTATAGTCTGTTTTAACGGTCATCATCATCATATCGTGTGGGTTGCAAGGTCGATGACCGACCTCACAAACCCTGGTATCAGAGTTGTTGAGCCGCCAAAGGCCTCTGACATGGCTCATTAACGACTACATCCGTAGATAGTAGTCGGGACCAACGGCTTTACGTGCCTTCCGAAGCACGGAATCATCTAACTTTTCGGGCAATCAGGTGATTCATCCTGCAATGCCCTAACCAAACTGGGGAGGTCGCACAAAGAGATTTTTGTTTGACAGTATCCCCACCGGGAATCGAACCCAGAACCTCCGGATCGAGAGCCGAACCCTCTAACCACTAGACCACGGAGGCTAACGGTGCAGTACTACGAAAAATAAGACATTCTCATTGGTTAATCGTTCTTAGAGTGACAGGATGTAGAAGCGTTAATATGCGAAGTTGCATCTTTTCTGAGCGGTGAAGACCTCTTTTGTGATCTCTTTTTGAGAAAATATCGATGTCTAATAACATAGTTAATAGACGCCTCGTTTGTAGTCACTACTTTATAGCCACCAAGCATATAGTCGTCAAGTTACCACAACTAATAGTCCCCACGCCTTTAAACACCACGTATGCAGTAACCACATTTATAATGGCCACATTATGTTATTTTCACCAAGTTTAGCGAATATAAGCAGCCTTTATGATGATACCCGTTATGCCCCTGCATGACCGTTAAAAAACATTATGTTATTTTCACCAAGTTTAGCGAATATAAGCAGCCTTTATGATGATACCCGTTATGCCCCTGCATGACCGTTAAAAAACATTATGTTATTTTCACCAAGTTTAGCGAATATAAGCAGCCTTTATGATGATACCCGTTATGCCCCTGCATGACCGTTAAAAAACATTATGTTATTTTCACCAAGTTTAGCGAATATAAGCAGCCTTTATGATGATACCCGTTATGCCCCTGCATGACCGTTAAAAAACATTATGTTATTTTCACCAAGTTTAGCGAATATAAGCAGCCTTTATGATGATACCCGTTATGCCCCTGCATGACCGTTAAAAAACATTATGTTATTTTCACCAAGTTTAGCGAATATAAGCAGCCTTTATGATGATACGCGTACTGCATGACCGTTAAAAAACAGACTATCAAAATAAGAACAACGGTACGAAGTCCAATGTGTCAAGCATGACGTGTCCTTGACTGTATTTCTCTAACCGAACTTTATACGAAGCACCCAAATTTTGACCAAATAAATCTTTCATCTGTGCTAACTAACAATTATATTCACGAAGAAAATTATTTATTACATTTTATTGTTGTTCAATAATGTCCTATTGCGTCAGTACACGTAAACAATAAAATTGCGTTAGGTCGCAAACATTTGTCTCACAAGGATTTTTTGGGATGTTATTAGGGTACACAATAATAGTGTAAAACCAAATTATCAGCTTCGAAAGGCTTGTGTTAACTGCGTTTTGACCAGTAAACCTAATTTTTGGAATTTCGAAGTTACATTACGAGTATCAGTTTTAAAGTGCATACAATTTGCTAAGATTCAAGTGCAACTAGAGCTCTTAGGTCTTATAAAACTTTATACTAAACCCCAATTTCGAACTTTATGGGGAAAATCGTCAATGTTTAAAGTGCTGTATCTCAAGCTATATTAGATCTACAGATCTTTGATAGGACTGAAATCTTAGCAAATTTTAAATTCTTTAAAAGTGATGACTTTTTTCACACAATATCTTAACGTCCAAAATACCGCAGTATCTCAAGACGAAAGTGACCGCGATGTAGCCGCTCACGATGGGCCTTATCAGAAAGTTCAAAGTCACCCAAAGGGCTATGAAAAGGGCTATGAAAAGGGCTATGCTCGGAGTCTCTCTGCGCGATCGAATCAGAAATGAGAAGATCCGCAGAAGAACTAAAGTAACCTACATAGCCCTGAGGATTGCTAAACTAAAGTGGCAGTGGGCAGGGCACATCGCAAGAAGAACCGATGGCCGATGGGGCGTAAGGGTTCTAGAGTGGCGACCACGTACCGGAAGACGAAGCGTCTCTGGTTGCGGTCGCGGGAATCGGCTGGATGCGAGCAGCGCAGGACCGCGAGTCAGGAAGATCTTTAGAGGAGGCCTTTGTCCAGCAGTGGACGTCTTTCGGCTGATATGATGAGTGACCTTCTTAGTAGGATGAATCTTTTAGAAGCATAAGCCGAAAACTGATGAATGACAAAGAGGTATGGTGCTCTGATATTCCAGCGATACACAAGAAACACATTGTAAAAAGCCGACTCTTAAAGTAGGCCGTGCTGCAGTGGTTTCTTGCCGTTTCTTTTACGCTGCCATAGCACGATCCGAAACGGCGTAGACTCGCTCTATTTGCATTGTATTCTGCATGACATTCAATAAGTATTCTGTAAAGAATCTACATTGAATAAAATTATCTGAATCTGAATCTGAAAAAAGTCGAAGTATTCGGGGCACCACGCAGTCAACACAGGTCTTTCAAAGCTGACAATTTGGTTTTACATTATTGTTTTGTATCCTACGAGTTTGTATCCTAATAGCCACATCACATATTTTAGTTTACCATTTTAGGGTTCCGTATTTTTCTTTCTCGTTTTATATGTTTTAGTTCTTATTTATTTTATTCATTTACTCGTATTTATCCAATACATATAAATAACAAGTTAGAGTCGTGCGACGGAAGCTGTACAAAGCTTATCTGTATCTTATCTTAGAAAATTTAAATTTTATATATAGACATTATTGAACAAACGATTTGATACCTGAAATCTAACATTGAAGCTGTGCTTCGATGATATCTAATGACGGTTTCAAATAAAATCTTAAATGCATGCCAACTGTTAATTTTTGAGTAGATCGCACAGTCGTACTTTTCTGATTATGTAATTACGAGTATCTTATGAAATATAGGTCGAAAAACGGATCATATTTAGAGTTCCGTACTCAAAGGGTGCCAACGGGACCCTATAGGGAATATGCATGATGTATTTTTATTTTTAAAAAATCTCCTCATTCATGTAATAAAGAGTTTAGTAAAACTATTTTTCGAATAACTATGAAATTTAAAAAGATATAAGCCATCGAAGATTTGTTTCTGTCTCTTTCTAGCAAAACGAAATTTAATACGAAGTTTTTATGGCCGTAGTGGCATGTGACGTCACATGCCATGTCGGATCTCTCTGTCTAATCGGCGAGTAATTAATAGTTTTAAATGCTTATATCAGCCGTATTTCTTAGCCGATTTAAATTTTAATTTCACTCATTGTCATCTCTACTACGGTTTTCCATATTTTGTTAATAAATGCGACTAAAAAAATTTATGCATATTCCCTATTACTAAGCCTACGTCGTATGTTTGTCTATCTGTCCGACCTTTAAAGGACTGTATCTTTTGAACCGTAGTAGCTATACAACGTGTTAACGGAATAAGCGAAATTGTTGTCGATTCTGGCAGACCCAAACTAAAACTAAACTAAATTTGACAGGTCTAAAAGTCTGTGCGTTCCAATTTGGGCTAATGGACTGCTTTAGAGCACTGTGAGCGCGCTTAAGTCGGTCCAAATTGACCAAAAGCGTGCTCTAAAGCACTCGCTCGTTCACCGCCTTACGTCATTGATGACGTCATAGTTTCTGCTATCAGTGCTTTACACTACGGATTGTTTCTTGAATTCAACGCACACATCACATTCACTGAATATAGTCGGTTTATTTCTATATGCGTGCATTCGTCGAATACGATCGAATACAGTTTTAAACCAGACTAGAGCGCGCTTATGTCAATGTCACTGAGAAAAATTAAAATTTTGATTTTGTTTTGCGTTTTAAGAAATTATTGAGAGATAATGATTATTCGATAAGATAATTAAATCTAAAAACCCAAATCAAAGTTGAAAAAAATCTCTCGAAAACGAGATTGATGACAAATGTCTTATGAATTTGACGTTTCGCACACGCTGCACTACCTCATTTTCGTATGCAATGATAGCGCGCTAAAGTGACGTCACTGATGACGTCACGTCGCTTAAACGAGTAAATACAAGCAAGTTTTGAACCGACTATTAGCGCGCTTAAACCGCACACAAAGCTCATGAGCAGGTTTTAAACCGTAGTGTTAGTCAAATAGGTGGAGCAGTGAAAGCGCTTATGTCAAAATCGATTTGGCACGTATAAAATCCCACACATTTGCAGCCAGCTGATGTTTCTCAAGTTTTGATTTTAATGAGATTGTCTCTAATGGAAATGAGAGTGGATTTGGGGCACATTTTTCAGGGATTAGCTTAGGCTTTGTTAAAGAAAATAAAAACAAAACTGACATTTTGACAGATGAACACGTGAGCGCGCTTAAATCCAATGCAGACTAGACCCATTAAAGCAGTGATAGCTTTGTGAGCGTGCAAAATCAATTTTGACCGTCCGTCAGTACTGTATACGCTTTTAGCAGCGTTTGTACAATTTGGAACACAGCTAGTGTTGCTGCCTTTGTTACTCCCTACAGACTAATAAAAGACAGCATCATTTTTAGGCTTGTCAAATTTAGTTTAGTTTTAGTTTGGCTCTACCAGAATCGACACCATTACCTACAGCCTGAGAGGAGCCACTGTATGAAGATTCAACAAAAATTCATATCAGTATTTTTTTTTTCGTAAAAAATTAGATTAGCTGGTCTATAAAATAATTCATTAGTAAGCCATTTACGACAGCATGATTTAAAATAATAATAATAAAGTTATTATAAATTTCACAAAAAAGGACAAAAATGCTATAAATATTATTTACTTTACATTTAATTACTTTCATTTTTATCTTTTCTTAAAGTATCAAATATAATCCTCCTATATTTGTAAAAGAAAAACAATTAAATCTAAAAAAAAAAAATTACGTAAATCTCAAAGTTGCATTAGACCTATGATAAAAATGTTATCAGATGAATTCTTCTAAGCTTTCGTTTCATTAACGTCCCTTAACATATAGTGTACTAAATCCAACAAAAAAACAATATCAAAATTGAAATCTCTAGAAATTGAAATTGTACCTTCCAGTTTGAAATTTGGGTGGATTCAAAATTATAGTCTCTTAAAATTGCATTTAAAGGCCGTTTACAAAATTAGGCCTGATATGAATTTTTTCCCCAAATAATAGGATAGCTCTTAGGGTACTAACTAACAATAAAAACAATGAAAAGTAAAAACAAAAGTTAAGTTGGTGAAGTTAAAAATAAGGGGGTACCCTATACAAGAAACGTGTTTTTTGGTCTTTTTAGGATTTCGTAGTCAACAAGGAATCCATAAAATTGTTTCAACAGATAAAGAGGAAGAAAAATTTGACGCCAGCCGGATTTGAACCTGCGACTTTCGGCGTACCGTGCCGACGTTCTACCAACTGAGCTATCGCGTCTTCAAGCGGCTAGTTCAAATTTCTGTCCTCTTCGCTAACAGGTCGACTAGCGCCATCTACCCTTGGCGTATAGCACTTTTATGGGCCGATTAGTCCTTGTGGGCACAAATCGAACGATGATTAAGGAATCCTTAAAGTTTCGTCATGTTTTGTTTTAGCTCTATCGTAAAAACGGAAACACTTGTAAACGTTAAAATTGGCATAAGCTATAGAATCATAACAAATAATAAAAACTGGTCAAGTGCGAGTCGGACGCGCGCGCATTTTATACACTTTATTGTGTACCTTAGTACCTTAGTAGTAACGGAACCCTCGGTGCGCAAGTACGACTCACACTTAGCCGGTTTTTTTGGCAAACTTGCGTCGTCAAGTGGTAATTTTGTTTTGTATAGAACGACCCAAAACTTTCTCGCTTTTCGACCTATTTTTCATAAAGAAAGAGTAACGTAGGCGTCCCTAACTTGTTTAGGACAGTCTTACCAATAGTTTGACAGTCCTTAAGCAAGAACTTTGGCGACTTTTAAGTTTAGTGCGAACGGCCTTTTATGTATGTTTTAACATACAACTTGAGGGCTCACGTGTAGGAACATCCCTGAAAAAAAAATGTGCCTACATCTTTTTCAAGCAACAGTGCCAGCGGTATGCTAGAAAGTGATGAAGGTCCATTTTGAGTAAAATTTAAAAGGAAACGCCAGGGACTTTTTCGCCATTCGCGTGCTTTCTCTAGTAAAAGTATTAGGGTGGTTTTCCACCAGTGCTGTGCGGGGGAGCTAAGCTATGACCTGGGAAAATACCGCCCAATAGGATTGCCAACATTTTTCAAGCTGATCAAACGCGCTGTCAAATGGAGCAATCTTTTTGGTTAAAATTTTTCAACTCACACCTTAGCTACCTCACACAGCTCTGGTGGGAAACCACCCATAATCCATATATTTAAAAAGAACTGAACCTTAGATATGTAGGACTTACTTAGCAGGCAGCCTGTAGAGATACCCCTTGCCTTCCGTGGAAACGACCATGACCCTGTCTGGTGCGAGGAAATCCCCCCACATCCACCTCTCGCCTTGAGGAGCTTGGATCGAGCAGAGGACTGAGAAGTCACCTGGGGAGGAAAGATATTATAATACATTTTTTCGTTGTGTATCTGGGTTCTAAGTTTACGAGAGATGGAAAGTGTGAAGGTGATATCGAAAGAAGAGTGAATGCTGGAAACATGGTGAATGGTGCCCTGCATGCTTTTATGAAGAGATATGTCAATAGAACTAATATTTGAAGCATGTGCTGTTGAAATTCCTCAATCAAATACAGTTATTGTTACTTTGTATTGGCCTAATAATACCAGAAAACCAGAATTATTTCATCAGTCTTTGGAAAAATTGTTAAGTTTACTCAGTACAAAATATGTTAAAAGAAATATAGTTATAGGAGGTGACCTAAACGTAGACGTACTAAAAAGAAACAAATCTTCAAGAACTCTTTTAAACAGTTTCAAAAGCTTTAATTTCCAACAAATAGTAAAGGAACCTACTAGGGTGACAAGCACTACTGCTACGTGCTTGGACATATTATTCACCAATTTTGACAAAAAATCTACTGATATATCTGTTATAGAATGTGGCCTCTCAGATCACAAAGGGGTTATAGTAAAATACCAAACTACAGAAACTAAAAATAACAAGACGTTTTTCATTGAAAAGCGAATTTACGATGAAACTAATATGCTACTGTTTAAAACGCAGTTACAAACTTTAGATTGGAACAGTTTACTTCAACACGATAAAAATTTAAATTACAATTTCACTTTGTTTCACAACGCCGTATTAAAAATATTAGAACGTACTATACCTTATAAAAGAGTAAAAATAAAAGCTAAAAATACTAAAAAGTCATGGTTAACAAAAGGATTAAAAATATCGTGTAGACATAAACGCAACTTAAAAGTAATTATTAGACAGACGGATAATCCTATACTAATAGACTATTATAAAAATTTTGAAAAATGCTTAAAAAAGACAGTGGTGATTTCAAAAAAACTTCATTACATAAAAAAAGTTAAAAATTCAAAAAATATTATGAAATCTGTTTGGCAAATTATCAAAGAAAGAACAAATAAGATATCACACAAAGAAAAAAGCTATAATATAAGTCTAAAAGTCAATAACGAACTTATTGTCAATCCCGAGGCCATAGTGAACACATTGAATAACTTTTTTGCTGCTATAGGCAGTAGGGAAATTGAGAGCAGTTCTCCTATTCCTCACGGCAAACCTGTTATCAATACCCGTGAAAATTAATTTTTCCTACATGAAACAAATTTAAGAGAAGTGCATAAAACATTAAGTCATCTTAAAAATAAAAAAAGTTTTGGCTTTGATGAACTTCCCCCAAACTTAATAAGTTTCTGCGCCGATGAACTAGCATCTCCTCTTACTTTTCTTATTAATCAGTCATTTTCTGAAGGTACTTTTCCTGAACTATTAAAGACAACTATTATCAAACCCATTCCCAAAAAAGGTAATTCTGTTGATCCTAATCAGTACCGGCCTATTGCTATGCTTTCAACCCTTTCTAAAGTCTTTGAGTCTGTAATGGCCATTCCTGTAAGCTCATTTTGTGAAAAGTTTAATATCCTGGATGACAACCAATACGGCTTTCGGAAACAACGTTCCACAGTCCTTGCAGTTTTTAAACTAATGCAAAAGTCGTTAGAAATTATTAATACAAAAAAATACGCGGTTGGTATTTTACTTGACCTAAGCAAGGCTTACGACAGAGTGTCCCATGATATACTATTAAATAAGTTGTATGGAGTAGGTATACGAGGTATGGCATTCAACTGGTTCAAGTCATATTTAAGTAACCGCGAACAATATGTCGAAATAGAACACCGTGACTCCGAATCGGGATTAATAAATAAAGTAAGATCACAAAAGATAATTCAAACCGGTTCCATCCCTCAAGGCAGTGTCCTAGGATGCTTGCTCTTTCTAATATACATAAATGACTTACCAAAACTATATACTTATCAAAATGTCAATTGCACTTTATACGCGGATGATCTTTCGTTAGTTTTTTCTTGTACCGAAATACATAAGCTGAATGACACACTAACAAAAACCTTGCACCAAACAGAAAACTGGCTAAATGAACATAACTTAACACTCAACTTTTCTAAAACAAAAATTATTCAGTTCAAACCGCGGCAAAAGGCCAATTTACCTATAAACTTTCTCTACAAAAGTCAAAAAATTGAAGCTGTAGATAGCTGTTCACTCTTAGGAATAGAAATAGATACGAACATCACTTGGAAAGCACACATAGAAAAAATTTCAGGCAAACTATCTCGATTTACGTATGCCCTACATGAACTAAAAAAAACAACAGATGTCAAAACTGCAAAGTGTGCTTACTATGCTTATGCACATGCTTGGCTTGAATATGGGGTAATCTTATGGGGACACAGCACCGACGTCAGTGAATTATTTTTGTTACAGAAAAGATGTGTTAGAATTCTAGTTAATGTCAAACAGACAGAAAGTTGCAGACCTCATTTTGTAGAACAGGAAATATTAACATTAACGTCACTATATATTCTGGAAATATCTAAATTTGTAAGACTACACAAGAACCTTTTTACCCGAGCAAAAGACCATCACAGTCGACCACTAAATCTACGTCACCAAGATAGACTTGCTTTACCAACAATAAATCTAGAAATGTATAATACCAGTACTTATGTAATGGCTGTTAGGATATATAATAAAGTTACTGAAGAAATTAAAGACGAGGCTAAAGATACTATATTTATTAACAAGTTAAAGAGATTTTTAATACAAAAATGTTATTATACTGTCAAAGAATTCTTAGAAGATAAAATTTGAAACATGATTAAAATAATATTTATGATAAGTTAATTATATGTGTTGTACTAGTGTTAAGTAGTATATAAGTACCTATACTTGCAGTGCCCTATTCACAGGGTTTCGTGTGTGAGACTAGATTATAATGTAAAAACTGTACAACCACTCGAAAGCAATAAAGGATTATGATTATGATTATGAAGAGCCAGAAGGTGTCTCACAAGTCTCGTCTGGCTGTTCATAGAGGCGTTTTGGTACCAACACTGATGTACGGCAGTGAAAGCTGGGTATGGCAGAAAAAGCACGAAAGTAGAATTAATGCAGTAGAAATAAGAGCGTTGAGGAGTATGATTGGTGTGAAACTGAGTGACAGGATTAGAAATAGTGTGATAAGAGAACGTTGAGGCGTAAAAGAAGACTTAGTGACTAAAATTGAGAAAGGGATGCTGAGATGGTTTGGTCATGTAGAGAGGATGAATGAAGGAAGATTGACGAAAGAGATCTACAAGGCGAGAGTGAATGGGAACGTTGGAAGGGAAAGGCCTAGGCGAACGTACCAGGGTCAAATTCAGGACGTTCTGAATAAAGGCCAGGTTAAAAGTACCCTAAACCGACGAGCATGTATGAAAGGATTGATGAAAGTTCAGGAAGCAAGGGAAGTATGTCAAGATCGTAGCAGGTGGAGAACTGTGGTCTCTGCCTACCCCGACGGGAACAAGGCGTGATGTTATGTATGTATGTTTATTCGTTTATAACGACGGATCTTATGTGGTGTTGCCCCATCATCATCATAACTTCACATGAAATGTCCACTACAGGACAGGGAGCTCCAGAATTCTAGATTTTGCTGGAAAAATGTGGAGGGGAAGTACCATAGTCACTTCGCTTATCAGCGCTACGGCTGGCACCATGAGCCGCGGTTGTAGGTGACCGCAGTAAGTAATATAGTATGATACACAGGAAGACGCTGCTGCCCATCCTCCAGTTTATAATCCTTAGTCGCCTCTTACGACACCCACGGGTATGTATGGGCTGGTACTATTATTTGCCGGCACCATACGGGACGGTGTTGCCTAAGGAGGTTTATTAACTTCACAGACAGATTTATTTCAAGGTGATCCGTTTTCCATACCAAAATTCAAATGACATGCATTCTTACGCGGGACATAAAATTCTGTTGAAAAATGAACGAATACTGCTATCTTTAGTTAAATTTTTCGCTAAATAATACAAAAATACAGTTAATGTACTGAAAGTACTATTTTTGTTAGCAATTTTTGGTTCAATATTACGATTGTGGGCGTGCGGTCAAAACTGTACGGTTGTGCTTTGTGTGCATGTGTGAGTGATCGTACTCATGTAAACACGGACTGACGAGAGTAATTGACTTTAGTGGACATATGGAGATATTTTTCTTATAGAAATTGTTGTTAGGCGTTGAAGTTGCACGATGAAATTTACGCGAATCAACTTTTTGCACATATATAATTGGTACTTATTGCATTAAAAAATAAAACCTTATATTTGCAGCAGTGGCTCCATCTAGTTGCGTTCGGGGCTAAGCTGGCCGCAACAGATCACCTTAAGATCTTCAGCGACTGACTTCAGCGCAATCTATCGACACCTTTGAATACTCAGTCGACACTTAAGCTAATTTCTCTTACCTGCGTCATAAATTTGACAGTACTTAGCGCAGACAATGAGGACAGTTCTCTGGTTGTAGGCGCAGCAGTTCAGGGACAGCGCGTTCAGACACCGAATCTGTTTGGACTCGTTCTCGTAAATCGGCTCCGATTGCTTGTTCTCGTGACCCAAGAGCGACCACACCTGAAAAGTATTAAATTATATGTAAAATGTGACCGCTTTCATTAGGCGCATGAGAGCTAAAAACTATGAAAAATAAAATTCTTATCGCATACCAAAATCTAAAGTTTGATTATACATTTTAAAATTAACTTTATTATCCAGCTAAATACAGCTATAATCAAATTAATGCGGCTTGATTAGAATGACAGTTGTGTGAGAGCAGGACGGAGCGATGCGTAAGATATTGAAGCGACAGAGACACGTATCGCTCCTTCCTGCTCTAACGCGCAGCTCTGCCCTGCTGGCATTCAAATCAAGCTAAATTATTTCGACTGTAATATTTTTTACATCTCTCATATTCGGTAAGTAGGTCCTTATTACCCCCAAATGGGGCTTGTAGGTGACCAATTAGCGCTCTAGGGTAATAATGTAGCTAGAAAAGCCCTAGGGCGGTAAGTAATTGTAACGCCCCCGCCCGGCAGCACCTCCACCTCCACGCGCGGCTCCGCTTTGATGGCCGCCTTTAATTACTCCGGCTTTTAATTACTTACCGCCCTAGGGCTTTTCTAGCTATATTATTACCCTATAGCGCTAATTGGTCACCTACAATTTGGTGGTAATAAGGACCTACTTACCTCACAATCGAGATGTAAAGCAGAGTAGTTAGCTCGGGTGTAAGCATCAATTGCACCCTCGAACTATAGGCGCCTCCGCTGCGCTCGTGCGCCTAAATATCTCGGGCTGCAATTGATGCCTTACAGCCCTTGGCTACTAATCTACTATTAAGGACGTATAGCTATGCAAGACTGTGGAGTGGAACGGTACGAGGAAGCTGAGCTGAGCGAGGACGCATTAAGTAGTAGATTAGTAGCCAAGGGCTCTAAGGCATCAATTGCAGCCCGAGATACTATAGTTCGAGGGTGCAATTGATGCTTACACCCGAGCTAACTACTCTGCTTTACATCTCGATTGTGAGGTAAGTAGGTCCTTATTACCACCAAATTGTAGGTGACCAATTAGCGCTCTAGGGTAATAATGCAGCTAGAAAAGCCCTAGGGCGGTAAGTAATTTAAAAAAAAACCACTTCAGTCTTTCAAAACTCAATTACTTACTGCCCTAGGGCTTTTCTAGCTACATTATTACCCTAGAGCGCTAATTGGTCACCTACAAGCCCCATTTGGGGGTAATAAGGACCTACTTACCGAATATGAGAGATGTAATAGATATTTAAATGGAGCAGTTGACTACTACAAGCTAACATTTTTTTTTTACAATGTCTGTTAAAATAAAGAGCGCTATGTCTCGTAAATTTGCGCAGCTAATCTTCTTGTGTGTGGATTCTAAGTCTTGACCAGATCTTCATTACATTGTACGTGATTAGATAAGGTGTCAAAACGAAAACGGCCATATCTTGGAATCTTGACATCCTAGACTTCTAGTTTCTATGCTTTTTCTGTAGTTTATTTTTCACAATTGCTTTGTATTAAGGTTTATCTTTGTAACATTCATAATATTATCTTGTTTGGTCCCGACGCTAGACAATTGGTCATGATAACCACGACACAGGCCTAGCCTGGTGTGGTTATCAGAGTGAAATTGTTTTGGAATGTTAAATAAATTATTTTGTATTTGTAGTTTGTAAGGACAAATGATACGTATCGATAAGATCGTCATTTCAGGTGATAGCGGTAAAAATAAAGTCATATATAAGGTCCTTTTAGTATGTTACTCAGACCATGAAACTGAACAACTTTCCCTAAGGAACATAGGTCGAAATACGAAAAACCAAATTTGACCTCCCATACAAAATGCGCTATCAGCTGTTGCAGTTTGTATGGTCAAAAAATGATTTTCGTATTTCTTCCTTCCTTGGGAAAAGTTGTTCAGTTTCATGGTCTGAGTAACATACTAAAATTATGTTCACTATTTCATTAGGACCTTATATTGGAAGCTAACCATCTTAGACAACTAGTTTGTAGGGGAAAATGATAGGCCTCGACAAGATCTTCATTTCGAGTGACAACTGTCAAAACAAACACGGTCATATCTTGAAAACTAGCCATTTTAGACTACTTGTTCGTAGGGACAAATGGTAGGTCTCGACAAGATTTCCAATTTTAGTGAATGCTGTCAAAATAACATATTTTTCAACACATTTGCTGCAACTGCATCAGCTGACAGCGTGTTTTGTATGAAATATCGATAACTTTTTTTCGTATTTCGACCTATGTTCCTTGGGAAAATTTGTTCAGTTTCATGGGCAAAACCGCCTTTTAAAATAATCGTATGTTGATCACTTTCCTAGTAAGTTGATCAACTTTTGAAGAATCATAAACTCGTAGGAAAGTCTTAGATCCATATATATATTCTTTATTGCACAAATTCACATACTTACAGAAAGTTACATACAAAAGGACATTTACAAAGGCGGGCTTATCTCTAAAAGAGATTTCTTCCAGCCAACCCATGTTAGTGAGAGTGAGTGTCCATAGGTTAGGTAAGGCAAACACAACATAACCGATCCCGAATTGATCCATCGTGATCGGTTAGGTTGTGTTAGGTTCTCTTTCGAAAAGCGAAATCGGTACAGTTTATTATTTTTCGAAAGATGATCAACTTACTAGAAAATTTATCAATTTTATTTTCCGGTAACATATATAAAACACGAAGATACAATACCTTGACTGTGCCAGTGATGGAGATTGCCAAAACTACATCATCTTTTCTAGAAGACGGTCGCAGTACCTAAAAAAACAAATTATTAGAACACCATTCGATTTTCGGAAGTGGTCTTTGCCATCAAGAGGGTTGTAAGATTAATGACCGACCTCACAAATCCTGGTGTCAGACTAGTTGAGCCGCCAAATGCTTCCGATACGGCTAATTCCGTAGATATGTATGTAGTAGCCGGAGGTTAATGTGCCTTTTGAAGCAAGGAATCATCTTACTCTTCGGTTAATCAAGTGATACATTCTACAATATCCTAACCAAACAGGGGAATTATCACAAAAAGTTTATTTTGTTTGATAGTTTCCCTGGATTTCGTATTTATGTTGTTACCGGTTTTCCGAAGCAATGAGATATTTTCCCGTCATTTCGGGGTAATTTTAAACTAAGGAAAAACAGCAACTGCGCAAATCAATAAGTATAATTCAAGATCCAGCTGAATTTTATATAATATACAGACGTTACTCATAAATTACGCAGAACAGAGGAACTTAGCAGCAGTATCCTAACAAATGTAAAGAGAGAGATGAGAGACACCTTTATCAGGGTGTCCACAGCTAATGCCTAAAAAATTTCCCTGACTTTTCCCTGACTTTCCCTGACCATTTTCAAAAATTTCCCTGACCAATTTTATTCATTTTAAAGAAAAATAAAGTATAAATGAATATATTTCGAAAAAATGTTAAGACCAAAAACAATGTCATAATGCAGGTCACTCTTTGGAAAAAAAAAATCTGGATTAAGGAGCTGATAAAAGCTAAATACGCTTCATTAGAGCAGGTTTTTAACGAAAAGTGATGAAACGAAAAGTGAGCCGTTGAAAAAAAAAATGTGATAATTCGCAAAGGAAACTTTTATGTAAGGTACCTTGAAACTTGGCTCATAAACAGGAATAGGATCATTAAAGATAAATAAAAAATACCAATTTTTTTCGGCCATAAATGACGAAGTTTTAAAAAAAATCGTCAAATATCGATAGGTCGTATGGCAGAATGTGATTATTAGTCATTGCCTATCATAAAAAAAACTAACAGCTGTATTAACCGACCACAGACTACTTAGAACATAATCGATATTTGACAAAAACAAAATTAATTTTAGCTTTATTATTTGCATCCGAAAAAAAATCGTATTTTTTATTTTTACTTATTGACCTTATCCCTGTCTATGAGCCAAGTTTCGAGGTACCTTACATATACGTTTCCTATGCGAATTAAGCATCTTTACAATAATATGGCCGACTCAGAAACGCGATTAAATATATTTTGTACGCCATAACAAAAACCACCTCTACCCCTCTTTACCTCTGATTTTTGCTTTTAAACCGTTTTTCTTAAGTACCCATTAATCATACATACATAACATCACGCCTCTTTCCCGTCGGGGTAGGCAGAGACCACAGTCCTCCACCTGCTACGATCTTGACATACTTCCCTTGCTTCCTGTACTTTCATCAATCCTTTCATACATGCTCGTCGGTTTAGGGTACTTTTAACCTGGCCTTTATTCAGAACGTCCTGAATTTGGTCCTGGTACGTTCGCCTAGGCCTTCCCCTTCCAACATTTCCATTCATTCTCGCCTGGTAGATCTCTTTCGTCAATCTTCGTTCATTCATCCTCTCTATATGACCAAACCATCTCAGCATCCCTTTCTCGATTTTGGTCACTACGTCATCTTTTACGCCACACCGTTCTCTTATCACACTATTTCTAATCCTGTCACTCAATTTAACACCAATCATACTCCTTAGCGCTCTCATTTCCACTGCATTAATTCTACTTTCATGCTTCTTCTGCCATACCCAGCTTTCACTGCCATACATCAGTGTTGGTACCAAAACTCCCCCATGAACAGCCAAACGAGCCTTGTGAGACACCTTCTGACTCCTCATAAAGGCGTGCAGGGCACCATTCACCATGTTTCCAGCATTCACTCTTCTTTCAATATCACTTTCACACTTTCCATCTCTCTTAAACTTTGAGCCCAGATACACAAACTCCTTCACTTGTTCGACTTGTTCACCACCTATTGATATAGTACACTCTGTCATACATTCTTCTCTTTCAAGTACCATTACTTTCGTCTTGCTTACATTTACTTTCATTCCTTTCCTGTCCAAAGCCACATTCATCATTGTTACCATCTCCTGCAACTCGTCAGCAGAAGACGCAAGTACAACTTGGTCATCAGCGTAAAGAAGACATTTGATGAGTAACTCATTCATTCACAGTCCACACATACTCTCTTTCAGATCAATCAAACAATTATCCATGAACAGGTTGAACAGCCAAGATGACGCTACACATCCCTGCCTAACACCTTTTTCGATGCTAAACCATTCAGTGTACACCCCATTTATTCTGACACAAGCACTGGAATCCTCATAGAGAGATTTCAGTGCTTGAATCAGATGACCGTTTACCCCATACATAGACAATGCTGACCACAATTCATTCCTCACCACTCGGTCATAGGCCTTTTCCAAATCCACGAACGCGCAGTAGACTTTTTGGTTTTTAGCCAAAAACTTTTCAGCTATGCACCGCAAGGAAAAGATCTGATCTGTACATCCCATTCCCTTTCTAAATCCCGCTTGTACGTCCCATATTTTTTCGTCAGTATCTTTCATCACTCTTTCAATCAAAACCTTTCAGTTTGCCCATTAATCTATGATGCCAAAACTTTTACACGTTATTCAATATATTATGCGTAATAATACAGCTGTTTAATAATTAATATTATGGGTACAGATTTTGGGGATGATTTTGAGAAATGAGCTAAAAACGTAAAACAGCGCGAATCCGCTCCAGAAAGGGAGGTAATTCAGCTCTTATCAGCCCCTTAAGAGTCCGACTAGAGCATGAATTACAGGAGTAAATAAAAGTTTTCACTGAACCAAAACTATTGAAATTTATAAAAATAAAAAGGAATAATCTAATTATTGTGACCACAAATTATGCCTTACTGGAACCTGGAAAAAAATGTTTCAATAGTCTGGATTAAGAGTCAGACTAGACTCTAGTCACTAGAGAATGATTTATCCCTTATTTTACAATCACTGGAACATTTTGGAAAGCAAACTGTAAATTCTTAATTTTTCCCTGACTTTCCAGGTGGCTCCTCGATTTCACTGACTTTCCCTGACCACCTTGAGCTTCCCTGACTTTTCCCTGACTTTCCCTGATTTTCAAGAATGTGGACACCCTGTTTATGTAATATTTCAAAACAGAGCCAATTCGCAGAAGTAATTGAGAAAAACTAAAACCCTCTACCTCTCTCTCCCCCCTTCCCCTCCCCCTCCCTCTGTCTCTCCCCCTCCCCCTCCCTCTGTCTCCCCCCCCCTCCTCCCTCTCCCCCTGCCCCTCCCCCTCCCTCACTCCCTCCCTCTCCCCCTTCCCCTCCTTCTCCCTTTCCCTCTACCTGTACCTGTACCCCTCTACCTCTCTACGTCTCTACATCTCTACCTCTCTACCTCTCTACGTCTCTACGTCTCTACCTCTCTACCTCTCTACCTCTCTACCTCTCTACCTGTCTACCTGTCTACCTCTACCTCTCTACCACTCTACCTCTCTACCGCTACCTCTACCTGTCCCTATCCCTACCCCTTACGCCAATTTAACCGCTATCCCTAACATAGAAATGACACCCATATTTATTTTTAGCCATTTTAAACCTATCGCACCCCAACCCCATCCCCAGGGGATGATGGTATTTCACGTCCACCACGTTGGATTTCAAAGTTGTTGTAGCTTTCGTAATCAGCGACCCGATAAACCATACAAACGACACCCATATTGATTTTTAGACATTTCAAACCTATCGCACCCCAACTCCATCCCCAGGGGGATGATAATATTTCACGTCCACCACGTTGGATTTCAAAATTGTTGTAGTTTTCGTAATCAGCGACCCGATAAACCATACAAACGACTCCCATATTGATTTTTAATCATTTCAAACCTATCGCACCCCAACTCCTTCCCCAGGGGGATGATGGTATTTCACGTCCACCACGTTGGATTTCAAAATTGTTGTAGTTTTCGTAATCAGCGACCCGATAAACCATACAAACGACACCCATATTGATTTTTAGACGTTTCAAACCTATCGCAACCCAACTCCATCCCCAGGGGGATGATGGTATTTCACGTCCACCACGTTGGATTTCAAAATTGTTGTAGTTTTCGTAATCAGCGACCCGATAAACCATACAAATGATACCCATATTGGTTTTTAGAATTTTGCACCCCATTTCCCTTTTTTAGGGGTTGAATTTGGGGTGGAATTTCAATAACAGTGATGAACGTTGCATAGAATTACATCATTAATGCCTAAATAATAAATTATGTGGATTATACTTTAAAAATAAAGAATTTTCAACTTCATCCCCCTTTTCACCCTTAAGGGTGTCGAATTTTCAAAAACCCTGAGACACGTTAATATTAATTTTTAGTCGTCAGCCTAAATACAAATTTTGAAGATCCTAACTTCAAAACTGACGGACTTTCATACAAACGTTCATCCCCTATTTTACCCCCTTAGGGGTGGAATTTTGTAAAACCCTTTCTTAGTGCACCCCTACGCCTCATAAGGAACCTACATGCCAAATTTGGAATCTCTAGACCCAGTGGTTTGGGCTGTGCGTTGATATGTCAGTCAGTCAGTCAGTCAGTCAGTCAGTCAGTCAGTCAGTCAGTCAGTCAGTCAGTCACCTTCTTCTTTTATATATATAGATAACGTACATGTAAAGCCGAAATCCAATCCGGGTTCATCTTCGAACTGAGACAGAAGAGTATTTCGAGAGAGAATGGATCCATGATCAGAATCTCGGCGTAGTATCCGTTGCAGAACAGACGCAGGTCATCACTGTTGCACATGTGGTAAGCCTGGCAAGGGGAAAAGAGACAATATAAGAAAAGTCAATTGCTATTATTAAGATTAGACTAATCTTTATAATTATATAAAATGGTAGTCTAAGCATTTGTCTCTGTGTACTATACACACATATACAGCGTGTAACGAAAAGGAGTGATAATACTGAAGGGTGTGAATCTGCCCATGAAACTGAACAACTTTTCCCAAGGAACATAGGTCATAGAACAAAAAAAAATTTTGACCTCCCATAGAAACTGCATCAGATGATAGCGCATTTTATATGGGAGGTCAAATTTGGTTTTTCGTATTTCGACCTATGTTCCTTAGAAAAAGTTGTTCAGTTTCATGAGCAGATTCACACCCTTCAGTATTATCTATCACACCTTTCCTTTACGTTATTGTGGTTACAGACGTTTTTCTTAACAGCGAAATGTTTGTTTAAAATAAAATATGTCACACTCTTTCGTGAACTCAAAGTATTACTCATTTCCAAGCCACCAAAGGCCTCTGACATGGCTCATTAATGACTTCTTCCGAAGATAGAATCCGTGACCAACAGCCCGACGTGCCTTCCGAGGCACGGTATCATCAGTGATTGAACGCTCTAAAAGTATACCATATATTTGAGGAGAAACAAGGAGGTTAGAATATATAGGGTGACTTTTAATTAGTTCTTAATAGCAAAAGATATGCATGTACTCATGATACTGCACAACTTTTCCGAAGGAACATAGCACAGAAAAATAAAGGTAATTAGAAGGAGGATTAAAGAAATAACTCATCACAAGGTAGTGAAGGCGTAGTTCTATGGATTTGACGGGTTATTTTGAATATTTCCTAGTGATCATAGATGATGAGATTGGCACATGTTGGCAGATGTCATCCCTTACTAAAATAAATAAGCAAGGTATCAAGGAAGCAAGGAGGTCCGATACCTTTTGAACACAGGTCGAAATACGAAAAACCAAATTTGAGCTCACATAAAAATGCGCTATCAGCTGATGCAGTTTCTATGGGAGGTCAAAACTTGTTTTTCGTATTTCGACCTATGTTCCTTGGGGAAAGTTGTTCAGTATCATGCGTACATTCATAACTTTTTCTATCAAGAACTAATTAAAAGTCACCCTATAGTAGAACATAAAAAGAGGTCTCGTATTCAGCCTGCATCAAAACAATAAAATTCAAATATATAGCTATGTGTGAGTAACACGTTGTGTTAACCCTTATATAAGAGAGTTCACGAAATAGTGTGACGGTTTTTTCTCTTAAATTACACGTTTGTAACCACGATACACGAACAGAAAAACGCCACAGAATATATAATTGCGCTGAGACTATAGTTTTACATACAGCTTGCAGTAAGCCATTAATGAAAATGCAGGCACAGAATATATCGGGTGTAAGGGACAGGGCCTTCCGAATACTGAAAGGGCATGATCAGTCAACGTAACTGAACAACTTTCAGCGAATAAAAATATCAGGAAATGAAAATAAAATCGGCCTCTCCATACAAAATTGCAAACTTGATTGGACAGTTTGTATGGAGAGGCCGATTTATTTTTTCAATTCCTGAAACTTTTATTCGCTGTAAGTTTTTCAGTTACGTTGACTGATCATGCCCTTTCAGTATTCGGAGTGCCCTGTCCGTTACACCCTGTATAATAGTTAACAAGTTGTAGATGCAGGGTAAAGGTATATTCACAATGGAGTAAAAAACCGGCCAAGTGCGAGTCGGACTCACGCCCTAAGGGTTCCGTACCTATCTACCATATGATATAACTATAAGCTAATAAGCTTTTGCTCTTTGATTTTAAAAACTCCGCGACCATCCAACTTGACACCTCTTTTATAGAAAAGTTCTTGAAACAGGAGCTCACCTTCATTAGTTACTATTAGTTTTGAGAAAATTTAAAATGTTTAATGATTTTAGACTTTTTCCTTTATTTTTTTCTTCATTTTCATTTTTTCATTTGTACTGTGAGACCTAGCTTCTTGCCAAATTTCATGATTTTAGGTCAACGAAAAGTACCCTGTAGGTTTTGCTTTTTTGCATAAATGTATGGAGATGAGGACATAAAAAGCCATATCTTTTGATTGCGTCGTTGCAAAAAATTTAAATTTTCAGATCTTGTATGGTTTATGGACCTTAATATTCGCTATCAATTTCAACCTGATACCTCTTCTCGTTCGTGAGAAAAAGGGTCTTGACAGACAGACAGACGGACAACAAAGTGATCCTATAAGGGTTCCGTTTTTTAATTTTGAGGTACGGAACCTTAAAAACTAAAAATAAATATTTATGTTTTCGGTTTTTACGTAACACACAAACTATAGTTTGGAAACTATAGTTTTATTCGAAAGTTTGCCTTCAGTTAGTCGTTGTGCATTTGAATTTATGATTTTGAGGGACCTGATTGGTTACAGGGCTTGACTACCAGCGGCGGAAAGCGATGACTCACTGTATTCTTAAAATAGACGAACTATAGTGAGTAACATCCACATTTTCAACACTTTTTATATAATACATTAAAAATCAATATAATTTCGTAAATAAAGTAATTCTGATATTTATAACTTACCTGTATATTAGTATGGACTTGAGAGAGCTTGACACTCTCGCGACACTTGCCGTCAACAAGGTCCCAAGTGCACATCTCACCGGCCTCCGAGGAGCTCACTATGAAGTTGTTGTCCTACAAACAGAGAATCATCTTGGTCACCAACCATAACAAAGGATGTAGGTGTCTCAGAAAATACATCGTACGCAGGCTTCGTCATACGATGCAAAAATTTTGGATCTGTTTTCTTCAATGTTGTGCGTCAGTTTTTAAAGCTATTGGTCCATGAAAAGCTACATAAAAAGCGATCTTCCGATCACATTGAAGCGCAAACTCATGGACAGCTGCATTCTCCAGATTCTTACGTATCGTGCACAGGCTTGGTCTTTGACAGAATATCAAAGATCCAAGCTCACGGTTTGCCAACGAGCAATGGAGCGCAGTATGCTGGGTCTGAAGATGACTGATCGGGTCAGAAACACCATACTGCGCTGTACAATACAAAAAGCCGACGTAGCATATACCGCCGCCAAGCTCAAATGGTACTGGGCAGGCCACGTGTCCCGTATGCCGCCGGACCTATTGGCCAAGACCACCACCACCTAGCAGCCGCAAATTGACAAAAGGCGTCGAGACTGACCAAGGCGCCAATGGCGCGTTGAACTTGACGCCTTTTGCAAGGCCTGGCAAGTGCGGGCTTTAGATAGGGACCAATGGAGGGAAGAGAGAGAGGCCTTTGCCCAGCAGTGGGATACTACAGGCTATGTAAGATAAGAAGATAAGATTCATATTCTCATTTTTATTAAGTTTTCCGATACGCAGATATTATAATAATGTTGTACCCCAACTCGGTACTCGCCCTTTATTTTTGTACAATAAACTATTTAATTTTATTTTATTACTATTCACTACTGTGAAAAGTAGCCTGATTGGGGTGCCTTTCAATCAAAGCTGTGCTAGATAGCTATACCTATAAGCTGGAAAAATCCAACCAATAGGATTGCTCCATTTACCTAGCACGCACTGTCAAATGGAACAATCCTATAGGTTGTAATTTCCCGCCTCACAGCTTAGCTACCTCGCACTGCTCTGGTAGGAAGGCACCCTTAGGATGACAGCACAACAGAGCTTTGCTATGCATGAGAGCAGGACGGAGCAATACATTCATACTGATTTTTCACTGCTGTCATTCTAATCAAGGTACATTACTCAAACTGTACGTTACAGATTTTGAACGAGTGTGTCACTGAAAAGGACAGAAAAATCTCTCCGTAGGGTGAGTCATGTAAGGACAAGAAGTGGTTTTGAGCCATTTGACTATTAGTTTAATGTGAAAAGACTCAGAAAGGGACAAAATATCCAGAGTTCTTTCTCATCTTTCACAAAAAAAATCAGAAGGTAATTATTTATTTAGGGCTTGTTCAGATGACGAGCGCTAAGCTCGCGTTGGGCTAGCGTTACCTTGCAAAGTTAAGCGTCAGCATGTGAACGCCTTCATAAACACTTATGTAAAATTGTAAAAGCGCATTCATCATCATCATATCATGTGGGTTACCGACCACACAAACCTCCAGTGTCAGAGTAGTTGAGCCGCAAAAAGCATCTGACATGGCTCATTAACGACTACATCTCACTACGTGACGTTGGTGGAATTGTGAATACACAAAAGCCATGAATCAAAGAATCAAAGAATTGAAATTGACTACATCTGTAAATAGTAGTCAGGACCAACGGCTTAATGTGCCTTCCGAAGCACGGAATCATGTATGTTTTCAAACAATCAGGTGATTCATTTTGCAATGTCCTAACCAAACTGGGGAGGTCGCACAAAGGATTTTTTGTTTGACAGGGTCCCACCGAGCATTGGACCCAGAACCACTAGATGACGGACGCTGTTAAGCGCACTAAGCGCCCTTGATCTGAGCAAGCTGTTAGTCTTACTTAAGGTCTGCAATGTTCTAAAGTGTAAAAGTGCCACCAGGGCCTAACATGTTTACCTGTATAATAGAAGCCCTAGACAGACAAGTAACGGGGGCAGTGTGTCCCACCAGCAAGCACCGTGGGGTCATCTGAAGAGTCTCGGGCTCCACAGACCAAATGCAGATCTGGCCATCATAGCAACCAGTCACCAGGGTCTGTAATGTGAAAAAACCAGTGTCATGATTTTGGTTGCACAATTTTACTAGTCCAATTCGATATATCTTATGAATCAAAAGGATGGTACATCCCCGAACGACCTAACGGTGGGCCATATACATATAGTCCATTTTAAGAATGCATTTAATAATTGCTTTCCGCCACTAGTAGCCAAGCCCCGTAACCAATTAGATCGCTTAAAATTATAAGTCAAATGCACAATGACTAACTGAAGGCAAACCTTCAAAAGCAGCGATTTTTTCCGTTGTGTCTTGCCTAAAAAACGAAAAAAAATAAAAAAATATTAAATTTTAACTCCATTGAGAATACACCTTTACCCTGAATTTGCATTCTTAATGCGCACGAACTATAGGTAGACACTTTCATGGTGAACAGTCGGTGCATCCATGTTGAGCACTTGCTTTAGAGGGTGGTCTGGCTACGTAGGGTGATATTATTACTTATGTTTATTGTATCAACCCTGTACATTCAAACATATTTAAAAGAGCGCGTGGGTTTTTACTGTCGCTTCTTTTTTAGGGTTCCATACCTCAAAATAAAAAAACGGAACCCTTATAGGATCACCTTTTTGTCCGTCTGTCTGTCTGTCTTTCAAGACCCTTTTTCTCACGAACGAGAAGAGGTATCAGGTTGAAATTGATAACGAATATTAAGGTCCATAAATCACACAAAATCTGAAAAACTAAATTTTTTAAAACGACGCAATCAAAAGATATGACTTTTTATGTCCTCATCTCCATACATTTATGCAAAAAAGCAAAACCTACAGGGTACTTCCCGTTGACCTAAAATTATGATATTTGGCAAGAAGCCAGGTCTCACAGTAAAAATAAAGAGAAAAGTCTAAAATCATTAAATATTTCAATTTTACTTACAACCTATAGTAACCAATTAAGGTGAGCTCCTGTTTCAAGAAGTTTTCTATAAAAGAGGGGTCAAGTTGGATGGTCGCGGAGTTTTTAAAATCAAAGAGCGAAAGCTTTTAGTATATCATATGGTAGATAGGAACGGAACCCTTAGGGCGCGAGTTCCGACTCGCACTTGGCCGGTTTTTAAGTATGGTACCCTAAAACCATACCTTCTGATCCCTGGAAAGGTAGATGGAAGATATGCAGTGGGTTGGAGCATGCTTCCCCCACAACACGACCGGCACAATCAAGTTTGTACCCGGCATGGTGGCCTGGAATGAAGAAGAAATAAGCTGAGCTATTGGGGCTGAACAGAACAAGAAAATAATATAAAAATTAGTACATAAGGTACAAGAAATATTAGTAAGCACTATTTTAGTGTGACTCAGACGATTATTGAACGAAATATGAAAAAATTAAATGCAACTTCTCATAGAAACTGCACCAGCTTTGACTGCGCATGTTGTATGACCTATGTACCTCAGGGAAAGCTGTTCAGTTTCATGGTCTAAGTAACGGGCTAAAAGTGCTTACAAATTTGCTGCACAGCAGCCAAATTTGAAAAAGTTTTACTACCTACTGCCCCTACCCCTAATAAAGATCTTTTGATCAGATAGTTGAATAAACATCTTATTTTTGAAAAATCACTCAAACACATTTAACAGACTTATAACTTTTAACTATTTACACTATTTACAAGCAATATTTATTTATAATTGTATTTTCGAAAATGACTAATCTTTGCTATAAATATAAATATATAAAAGAGCTGAGACTGAATGATTCATCAACGCCGAGTCGTAACCGCTATAGATACAGATCTGAAATTTTGTACACGGGTTCTATGCACGTCAAAACTACCCACTAAGAAAGGATTTTGGAAAATTCATCTCCCAAGGGGGTGAAATAAGTGATGAAAGTTTGTATGAAAGTCCTTGTAGATTAAGACAAATTTGAATTTAAGCTTTACGTATTTAAGCATTTCTCAAAAACCACTCAAGGAGGTGAAAAAGGGGATGATTTTTTTCCATATTATGTTGGTCTTTAAGTCTCATTTTTAAAGGTAGAATTATAGAAAGCTCTTGGTAAAAAATAAAAAGTAAGTGTTTTAGGATATATCAAAATTCATCCCCTAAGGGGGTGAAATAAGGGATGAAAGTTTGTATGAAAATCCTACAGTTTTGACATGTGGTAAATGAAAATTTGGATTTTAGTTAATAATAAGAAACAGAGAACACGTGTTTCAGCAATTTTGAGATATCATCACCCAAGGGGGTGAGATAAGGGAAAAGATCGTATGAAAATCCTACAGTTTTGAGATGAGGTACTTGAAATTTGGATTTTAGCTAATACGAGGGCCAAACCGAAAAGATCGGCAATAGAATACTCAGGAATAAATTAGATTAAAACCTTTTTGGTTTATGACATGTAGTATTATTTCAAACACAATTCCATTTTTGAATTAAAAAAAAAATAAAAAAGAAAAGAGTAGTAGCCATTTGAATTTGACAAGTCAGTGGGGAAAATGGAGCTTACGCGGGAACATTTCCGTGCCATAATTTTTCACAACTTTCGTCGAGGTTTATCTCAAGAACAATGTCTCGCCGAGCTTGTTTTTGTTTATGAACTTGAAGCACCCAGTAAAACGACTATATATCGTTGGTATTCTGAGTTTCGTCGTGGACGTTCCTCTCTCACGACAGTTCCTTCTACTGGTCGACCAAAAACAGCGGTAACACAAGATAACATCGATGCTGTGCGCCAATTAATAAAAGAAGATAGACATGTGACATACGAGCAGATTCGGGCTTCTCTCAGCATTGGTATGACAGCGATTCAAACTATTTTACATGATGAACTGGGTGTCAAGAAGTTAGTTTCCCGCTGGGTGCCCCATCGTTTGACCGAGGAACAAAAGTCGGCTCGTGTTAATTGGTGTCAGTCTACTCTGCAACGGTTCAATAGAGGGAGCTCAAATGCAGTTTACAGTATCGTCTCTGGTGATGAATCGTGGATTTATTCATATAAGCCCGAAAGAAAACATCAATCGGCTGTTTGGGTCTTCGAAGGCGAGGTCAAGCCAACAAAAGTTGTCCGCCTCGTAGCGTGTCGAAAAAAATGGTCGCTTCGTTTGTATCGAAAACTGGTCATGTGGCTACGATTCCTTTACAAGAACGCAGAACGGTTACTGCTGATTGGTACACAATAGTTTGTTTGCCGGAAGTCATAAGAGAACTTCGTAAAATTAATCCGAATCGTCGTATCATTCTTCACCAGGATAATGCGAGCTCACATACCGCTCGCAAAACGATCGCGTTTTTAAATCAGGAAAACGTGGAGTTAATGGACCATCCACCGTATAGCCCTGACTTGAGCCCCAATGATTATTTTATATTCCCAAGAATTAAAGATATGCTACGTGGTCAACGATTTCAAGGCCCAGAAGAGGCAGTCGAAGCTTACAAATCGGCCGTTTCGACTATATCCACTTCAGACTGGAATTACTGTTATAATAATTGGTTTGATAGAATGCAAAAGTGCATCGATTGTCACGGAGAATACTTCGAAAAACAATGAAAGTAAATATTGTTGTATTATTTTTGTACTTTTTTCTATTCCCGATCATTTCGGTGTGGCCCTCGTAATAAGAAGTAAAGCAACACGTGTTTCAGCAATTTTGACATATCATCCCCCAAAGGGGTGAAATAAGGAATGAAAGTTCATATGAAAATCCTACTAAAATTTAGGATTTAGGCCAATAAAAAGATAGAAATAAACGTGTTTCAGCATTTTTGAAAAATCATCCCTTAAGGGAATGAAAATTAGGAATGTATTACAAAAATTGAACAAAATGTTTAATAAAAAAATATTTATTAGAAAATTTTAAAAATTTATCAAGCTGTCTTATTCTAGGAAAAATCGTTTTATCGTTTTGTTTAGCAGAGCTCGGTCGTATAGTTAAGTACATAGTTTTTATGTAAGTGCTACTTGGGTCTATAAGTACCTATCTACAACTTGGTTCTGTAACTACGCAACATACATTTCAAGGCATTCTATTGAATCTTTAAAGTAGAACAGCACAGAAGTGTAGTGTAAAATTGGTTTGTTTGCATATAAATGAGATAAATCTTGATATTGTTTAGAAAATAACACATCCAAGGACATAAATATTTAAAAACTTACCCTATAGAGCCGAACGCCTAAATATGAGGTATATTAGACGCTCCTAAAGTAATATGATAAACATAGAAAATAAGAAGCTTGTAATCATTAGTTTAAATTGGAAAATTGATTAAAAATCCACAAGGAAAATCAACGGTAGACCATAATTTGCATCACGACAATGTGCAACACATAACAAGCATCGAATAATAAGCAGCAGATATTTGGCGTCACGTGTAGCCAAATATCAGATGCACAATATTTGTCGCGTACTATTCTGCTGCGCATTATTCATGCGCTTCAATAATTGGCAGCATATTGTATGCATCATATATCATGCAACAAATAAAAAGCAGCAGATATTTGGCGTCTCGCAGAAAAAATCAAGACAGGAATTAACGAGCGCACAATTAAAAAGCGCCAAATAAATTGCAGCAAATATTTGGCGTCTGGTCATGGAGGTCATGACCTTTGGTTCTAGCTAGAGTGGTGCCTTTTCAAACCTCGATTACAACATGTAGATATCGATTTATTCAGTATATTCTGTGCATGCTCTGTCCGAGAGAATATTATAAATATAATCTGTGGACTGAATGAAGGACAACAAACAAACGACTGACTGTCATTTCCAAGGAGGTTTTAGTAGCAGCTTTTGCTGCTAAGGAGGGAGCCATAAGCGTAGCACTTTCTTGCGAGGGACCTCCATACTAAAATGGATGGAATTTTTTTCAAATCCTAAAAACGTAAAATTTATATAAATGCTACTACCACAGTTTTTCTAGTGAAAACACTTACCATTCAGGAAAAAAATGGTGTTAAAAATCACGCATATAATGGCTATTAAGGATTATTTACGCTTCCGTTCTTAGTATTAATGATCAATTCACAAGTAAAAAACAATATATTTTCACTTCCGTAAACAAAGTTTATACTAAAACATTAGATTTTTAAAGATATCTTGATTTTTGTAAAACTTAACTGAGTTTTTTGACCGACTAGCATGGGCGACAGTGAGACGCTTCACGCTTCACTAGCTCATACAGAATATGCATATGGCGGAATCTATAGTTTTTTACTCTGAGGTCATTTCATTATGATGGAATCCATTATGGATGTTTGTTTTATATCCTGAATATCCTGATTGATTTTGTTTCTGGACGTTTTTAGCATTTTAGACTTGCTAGATAACCCAAGATTATTACTGGAAAGGAAGTTCAACCTATAGCCTAGCTAGTGATTTACCTCTTCAGTGTTTATACCAGTTTCAACAGAGAGTAGTATGTTCCTTGGTTTCAACCGGCTAGTCAACAAAACGCAACCACGCAAGACTGTTCGTCAAACAAACAAGTGAAAGACATGAGGGAAAGGTGGGAGGACCTGCTGGCCAAAGAGTATATAAGTCACTAGCGTTTTTTGGCTAGACAAACCACCACCGACTCTATGTTGATCTGCAGCCGCCTGCTCGCTGGTCGCTCACCGGGCCTCTCCTCACGGAGTCTCACCCGGGGGGCTGGCACCGCGGAGGGCGGCTCTCCAACTCCAGTCAACACACACCTACCAACCACTCCTGACCTGCCGCACTACATCCCCATCATCTCCCTTACCGCACCACTTCCATCTACAAGTTCGCCAATAGTCGCCCGCTCGCTGGTCGCTCACCGGGCCTCTCCTCATGGAGTCTCACCCGGGGGGCTGGCACCGCGGAGGGCGGCTCTCCAATGACCGGCCTGTAGCCACAGGCCGCGCCTGATACCTCCTCAGGGAGTCACAGTAGCTCCAAGAGGATTCCCCGCCGAAGGAGCAATCCCGGGGCGAGAGAAGACTTCACGGCTAGACAATAGAAATAGACTAACATTATGACGCAGCTAAGCTTTTATGACTGGCAAAAATTATCCTGAAAGTGATCACAAATGTTTTTTACACAAAGGCAAGGATGTTATTAAGCAGAGTGGCGGCAGTTGAAATAAAATGAAGCAAAAGTAAACCATAATAATGGCTAAAGTGTAGGTACAATATGGACTGTTGAATTGAAAGCTGGTTTTTTTTTTGGAGGATAGGTCTTGCCATACCTAGCCTACGTGCAAATTTTGAAGCTGCAGAAATTTCTAGTTTTTTTTAGAAAATAAATATTAAAACGTAAATTTCAATGTTTTTTTAGTTAACATAACACTATAAAAGAAACGAGCTTTCAATTCGACATGGTCCACATTGTACAATTTGAACACTTGAAAACCATGTGTAGACAGATTTTAATTTAGGACTTCCAAACTGTAATTGGCTCCACCATAATTGGCTCCTCAGAAACCGAAATATCCGAGCTCTTGTCGAAAATTGAGTGCATCAGCCGGAAGTATGGGCTCTGCATGTTGACAAACATCAGTTTGGTTTTGCTCCTGTTGAGGAGCAAAACCTAACTGATGTTTGTCGACCGAAACAATACCATGGTTCGTACCAACGAGCTAAATGACCTCGACATAGTGCAGAAATTTGTTTATTTAGGCTCTCAAATAAGCAACGATGGTGACTGCGATCAGGAGGTTATCAGAAGATCCCAGATGTCGAAAGCCTCTGTAAAGAGACTCGAGAAAATATGGAAGAATAGAGGTATCAACCGCAAAACAAAGATCAGGCTAATGCGCACACTCATATTTTCCATCTTTTTATCCGAAACCTGGATATTTAAAGCTCGAACCTTAAGAAGAATAGACGCATTCGAAATGTGGTGCTGGCGCAGAAAGCTCCGAATATCCTGGACCGAGCGGCGCACAAATGAATCTATCCTTAAGGAGTTGAAAATTAGGACCAGGCTCTCCACCATCTGTAAGCAACGAGTCCTAAAATTCTTCGGCCACATGGTCAGAAGAGGTTCAGATAACCTGGAAAGGCTTATCATTTCTGGCCGAATGGAGGGTAAACGAAGCAGAGGACGTATGCCAATGCGATGGGCCGACGCTATAAAAGAAGCTACTGGAGCGACACTACAGGCCAACATTCACCGTGCTCAAGATAGGACGATCTGGAGAGGTGTGGCGGCACAAGTAGCAGCCCACGACTGTCACGTCCCTCAGTCATGAGGATACGACTAAGAAGAAGAAACTGTTGTGGATGTAAAATACCTACCTACACATTTAAATCTAGCAATATGATTTTCTACCTATATATATATATATAACAAAACTCGTTAAAATGATAAGCCAGCATCAAATTGGTACCTAACAAAATTCATTTAACTAGGTACTTTCAATAGGTAGAGTACCTTTTGATTTAAATTTTTATAGGTACATACATACAAATAAATATTTTGAAAAATCAAATAAGTACCTATGCAACTAATATTTAGTTATTATTTTATCAAATTATTATTATTAATTTTATCAAAGTAAATTTTATTGATTTAATTTTTAACTAGTTTTATTTATTACCTATTCATTTCTGAGAAAAGGCCTCCATAATCTTGTACAAATCACAAGTCTAGTCCATTTCTCACCTGCAATTGCTTCATGATTTAAGTACCTAGTTGGACTTAGTCCGACCATACAGCGTTTTGCAGATTTTTTTATTCACCAGAAAAAAATTAAGGGATGATTTGGCCCATGACACTAAACAACTTTTCCTAACCAAGCCAAGGAACATAGTAGGTAAGTAACATAGGACATAGTAGTAAGTATAGGTACCTAGATAAATACTTCATTCTGCAGTCCACTGGCACATTAATACAGGGTGACTTTGAAGACATTCGACACATTTTAAGGGAAAGATCTGTCATTAGATCAATTTTGTATAGGTCTAAGGAAAATAGGAGTTGTCGAAAAATATCTTTTTTTATTAAGTGGAACGGAACATAGGTAGGGTGAGGTGGTCGACATTGAACCAGGGGTACAAGATGAATCATAACGATATTGGCTCCCCAGTCGTCGGTGGCACGCTACGTTCTGTTCTGTACTACATACATACGGGTCAAAATCATAACCCTCCTTTTTTTCGTAGTCAGGTAAAAAAGAACAAGAGAGTTAAAAAAAAAATTGTCCAAAAACTAGAACCCGACTACTGGCAAATCAAACGAAAAATATTGTCATATTGTTGTGTACAACCTATGGTATCTATTTGAGCAGCTGGATGCGAGCAGCGCATCGGTCGTCATGGAGATCTTTAGGGGAGGCCTATGTCCAGCAGTGGACGTCTTTCGGCTGATATGATGATGATGGTATTTGAAGCATGTGCGAGTTTGACTCTGGCGGTTATTTTTGCGCATTTTTTTTTTACGTTAAAAGTGAGCAAACGAGCAGGCGGGCCACCTGATGGTAAGTGGTCATCACCCTATGTCACCGCCCATAGCACCCACTGGGTTATTAGCTAGTGACTTATATACTCTTTGGTTATTAGTGGCATATTTTGAAAGGTCCACTACACTACTCGCGAAGTCGATCGAAGTTAATCGAATAGGATAGTGTAGTGAGGCACTTCGCGTCGCTTCGTGCAACTTCGCCTCGCCTCGGGTTACTTCCGATCGTTGTCAGTTTTTGGGCCCGAGTCAAAGGACTCGAAGCGTTTCGAAGTTCGAACACGAAGCGTCTTCCCACACTACTCGGCTTACTTCAGTACACTACACGTCGAGACGTCGTCTACACTGATAGTGCGTGTGATAGATTATAATACCTGAAAATATGTCTAAAAATATTGCTAAATGGCTAAATTGTATTTCAGAGATAATAGATAGTTAGGAGTAATAAATTTTATTGTAATAGTATTGATTTCATCTCTTTCCTAACGGAAGTTGTAGAATGTAATTAACTAAAGTATTGTATGAAGTAAAATCATAAAAATGACATGTGTTGCAAGGTTTATAATGTGTTCAAAATATTGTATTAATATTGGTATCGATAAATCTAGTAAAATATACCAGATCGTATGTAAAAGTAGTAATTTTGATGCTGTTCAATGTAGCTCATTGGCTAATGTAACTAGAATGATTTCTATTGGTTAATATGTGGCTAATATCACTCACCTCATTCCTGATTGGATAATTGTATTGCTCACTACCTGTACAAACTTCATTTCATATTGTATGATAAAAAGCTCCATCAGAGCATTAAATCTCTCTTATATTAGTGTCGGCGAAACTGGAAGTATCCCTAGTCCTGAGTTAAGTAATTTTCTTTAATATTTAAAATATGTTGTTGTAATAGAAGTAAATCTCATTGTAAACGTGTTATTTTCTTGTCTTTAAATGTAGATAACTGTATTTTCAACTCTGCTTAGATTATTAACTGTTTTACTGCTGTTTCTTTGAATAATCAAGTACATTTATAACTACCATTTATTTCGTTTATCATTTGTTCTAAAATTCCCTTCCTATGTAGCTATAATCTACGAAAAGGCGTGGTTAATTTAGGTAGGTAGTACAAGACAGCTTGGCTGTATCCTCGTATTTTAGAGCACAATAGGTAAATAACTCAAGACCTAGTATTCCTTTAATAGAAAACTCATATTAAAAATTTTTTTTTTTTTTTTTTTTTTTTTTTTATTTTTTTTTTATTAAAGCTTTTATTTGTAACTGCACATGTTTCTATCCTTAAAATTCTAACACGTGCGTGATAAAGAGTACGGTCAAAAAGGCTTAGCGTGCTTGCCTTGGCTCTGATAATGAGATTTTATACAAAAAATTTAATAAAAAAAAAAATAATCCCACTTTAAAATAAATTGGAAAAAAAAGGAACCGATTTTGATCAATAATACCCAAGTACCTGAGGGACTGAGCTTCGCTCAACATTAAATATCATCAGATGAGCAAGCATTCTACCCGCCAACAGATGGAGCTGTAGGTTTTTGTCTAAAACGCAAATGCTTGAAAACACGGGGAAAAAGAATTTTCCCAGACATAAGATCTAGCTAGATCGATTTTTTGCCCCAAAAAACCCCCGTATGGAAAATTTCATACAGCAAAGCACGTTGCACGTTACCCTTCCAACCGAGACACAACAGTGACAACACTGCTGCTTCACGGTAGTTATAGGCAGCACAGCGCATAGCATCTGATTGCTATTGCTATTTTTATTATTGGAAATTTTCGGCTATAATTACTTAGCTGTGATAGTTTTACTTTTAATTTCATCATATAGGTACCTATACTGCTACTATGATTTTTTTTCACATTTACAATAACAACAGTTTAGCCGGCAGGAGGAGGGACACTCGACTTCAACTAAAAATTGCACTTTCAAGCTTAATATTTTGCACGGATGCCTAAATCGAAAGATTATGTTTGCAGACTTACATTATTTTTTAAAGACCTATCCTATGACACGTCCTCGTAGATTTCACCCCCACTTTACTTGTAGGGTCATCATCATAACATCCCATGAAATGTCCACTACAGGACAGGGAACTCACTCCAGAATTCTAGCTTTTGCTGGAAAAATGTAGAGGGGAAGTACCATAGTCACCTCGCTTGTTAGCGTTACGGCTGGCACCATGGCCGGCGGTTGTTGGTGACCGCAGTAAGTACGAGTAAAATGTAAGATACAAAGGAGGATGCTGCTGCCCATCCTCCAGTTTATAACCCTTAGTCGCCTCTTACGACACCCACGGGTATGTTTGGGTTGGTACTATTCTTTGCCGGCACCACACGGGACTTGTAGGGTAGGTAACCTGAAATCATATTTTTAAATATTTTATTTTACCAACTTTTCGACGTGGATGAAATGTATATCCGTACTAAATTTCGTCTCTGAGCTAAGCCGCGGACAGAGAGACATGGACATGACGAATCATAAAAACCGGTCAAATACGAGTTGGATTCGTGTGTCGAGGGTTCCGATATACCTGTAGTGGGTAAGTGAAAATGAAAAATGAAATTTATTAAACTCAAAAGGGTTATTTACGGTATTTCTAGTCCTTACACTAAGATTCCCTGTATCGCAATTACTTATATAATACAGTCTATTTTAGGAGCGCAGGGGTGGACTGCGTGGCTAAAACTACCTACTGATTGTACTGTGTACGTACTAGCTAGAAAACACTTCGAAATACTATTTACCGACATAATCTGTAGCAAAATGGCTGGCCCTTCGTCGGTCAATTCATTTTATATTAAAAAGATACGTAGCAGTTACATTATGGAAGGCATAGTCCAAGGATATTACGTTGTGTTTTAGAAACGCGCGTCGACAGTGTGTTTTTAGGGTTCCGTACCTCAAAAGAAAAAAACGGAACCCTTATAGGATCACTTTGTTGTCCGTCTGACTGTCTATCTGTCTGTCTGTCTCTCTGTCTGTCCGTCTCTCAAGACCCTTTATCTCACGAACGGGTAAAGGTATCAGGTTGAAATTAGTACCATATATTAGGATCCATGAACCACACAAGATCTGAAAATTTAAATTTTTTACAACGACGCAATCAAAAGATATGGCATTTTATATCCTCATCTCCATACATTTATGCAAAAACGCAAAACCTACAGGGTACTTCCCGTTGACCTAAAATGATGAAATTTGGCAAGAAGCTAGGTCTCATAGTACAAATAAAGGGAAAAGTCTGAAATCATTAAATATTACAACTTTTCTCACAATTAATAGTAACCAATTGTGGGGATCTCCCGTTTCAAGAACATTCACATAAGAGAGGGGTCAAGTTGGATGGTCGCAGAGGCGATTTTTGTTTTAAGTAGTTCTATTTTAAAAACGAGAACACTTACAAACTTGAAAATAAAATAACAACAAATAATAAAATTTGGTCAAGCGCGTGACGGACTCAAAAAATCTAGCACATTAACTTACTGAAATTTCAACTAATACAATTATGATTATGTGGTGGTACGAAACCCTCGGTGCGCGAGTCCGACTCGCACTTGGCCGGTTTTTTTTTCAACGCGCGTCTACAGCGCGTTATCAGCGTGTTTTTCTTTTCTATTTTAATTTTTTGCTAATTTATTGTAGGTTTTGTTTTGTCATATTTTCCTAGACTTAGAAGAAATAAGTTATTTTAATAACCACTTCAAGAGTTATCTTCTGGTGTCTTTGCATAAATCCTGTAACACTATCTCTACTTTCTATCAATTATCAATAAACTTTCACGGGCACGGAATACTCACCTCCCCTTCCTTACTCCGTGACTTACCTACTTGCAGATGGAGGGGCGGGCATACGCGGGCAGAGCTTTTTGTCTTGACAGCCCGCCAGTGTGGCCAGTACTGCAATTATTTCCGTATTATTAATAGGACCAAATTCAGGACGTTCTGAATAAAGGCCAGGTTAAAAGTACCCTAAACCGACGAGTATGTATGAAAGGATTGATGAAAGTACAGGAAGCAAGGGAAGTATGTCAAGATCGTAGCAGGTGGAGAACTGTGGTCTCTGCCTACCCCGACGGGAACAAGGCGTGATATTATATATGTATTAATAGTCATTGACATGAAATAAACGCTCCGTTTCTATGCGCGTATTTTCCAAAATCTTTGGTTCGGAATCAAACTTAATATCATAATTTGAAAAATTATGAGTTTGAATTTTATTCTGATAAAAACTATAATTTTCGCAATACCAGCCACACTGGAGGACAATGTCCGTGACTGACTGTCCGTTTTTAGGGTTCCGTACCTCAAAAGAAAAAAACGGAACCCTTATAGGATCACTTTGTTGTCCGTCTGTCTGTCTGTCTGTCTGTCAAGACCCTTTATCTCACGAACGGGTAAAGGTATCAGGTTGAAATTAATACCATATATTAGGATCCATGAACCACACAAGATCTGAAAATTTCAATTTTTTACAACGACGCAATCAAAAGATAAGGCATTTTATGTCCTCATCTCCATACATTTATTCAAAAATGAAAAACCTACAGGGTACTTCCCGTTGACCTAAAATTAAGAAATTTGGCAAGAAGCTAGGTCTCACAGTACAAATAATGGAAAAAGTCTGAAATCATTAAATATTACAACTTTTCTCACAACTAATGTTAACCAAATGTGGTGAGCTCCCGTTTCAAGAACATTCATATAAGAGGGTCAAGTTGGATGGTTGCTGAGGCGATTTTTGTTTTAGTTCTATTTAAAAACGGGAACACTTACAAACTTGAAAATTGGTATGTTTATAGGGCATAGGGGCATAGGCTATAAAATAACAACAAATAATAAAATTTGGTCAAGCGCGTGTCGGACTCAAAAAATCTAGCACATTAACTTACTGAAATTTCAACTAATACAATTATGTTTATGTGGTTGTACGGAACCCTCAGTGCGCGAGTCCGACTCGCACTTGGCTGGTTTTTTTTTTTCTTTTGAGGTACGGATCCCTAAAAATAGAACTTCGACCACTCGATGATTATTTTTGGTCACAATAAATACACCTGACACGTCTCGCCACTTCTGCCGCTAGCAGACAAAGACAACTCGGGCGACGTAGCGGGAGGGGTACAGACTCTGTGCTGAATTAGTGTTGCTTTGCGATCAAATCGAAAGTATTTAAGGTGACAGGTGATGCAGAAATTATTCCTTACAAAAACTTTTTCTCTTCTGTTTTTCAAATTTCTCGATTTAGGAGTCACAGGTTTACAGAGATTGTAGCCTGGTCATTCATTAACAAAGTGTTTCATTGCTTTTTGTTTATCTATAATGTATAATATTTTACGTATAAAAACTCTCATACACTTGTTCTTTGGACACGCAGGTTAATTAGAAAATGAAGTTACAAACTTAATTCGATTCTCCATCTTTCTAAGGGTGTCAAAACGATTGGCCTTGATGCAGCTAATGTACTTTGAAAGAGTTGCGTTGCTCTAAACCGAAAAATAAAATTGCCACAAGTCTGGCAGGTTAAAACGGCAATTTTTTGAATACTACCCAAGGAGCATCCTCTAAAAGATACAAAAAATATTGGCGGACATCCACACCCCTGCGTTTTTGAGGAATTAAGTTTTAACTGTTTTGAAATTTGACAATGAAACTTACACCTGGAAGACTAAGACTATCTGATTAAATACAATGTATAAAACCCAAAGATTTTGGATACTACGCCAGGAGGCGTTTATAGATATGCCATATATGCGACAATAGCCCTGCGTCGTAAAGTTACAGCGCTTCAAAATGCAAAATTTCAATTTTTAACTTTCGTTGTATGACAGCTACCCTCAAAATGAGAGCCAGCATGAAACCACAGAACCGTTGTTTGTTTTTTTTTTGTATGTTTTTTTTTATTGGAACGTATAAAGTGGGTTAAAATATGAAGATTTGTGTAAAAAAAAGTTACCTTTACATAAAAAAAATGACCTTGACCTTGAAAATGATCTTAAATGACCTTGAATCTGAAAAATTGCATCACCATCAGAAAGCTGAGAAAAAATACATGTATTCACCAAAAATCTTGACATCGATATCTGGAAAAATGAAAAAGTTACAGTTGATCAACCAAATTCTGCTCATTACTATTATAGGTTCCTAAGGCACTTTTCCGTCAATTTCAATGTTTTACAAAATTTCAGAAAAACGCTTAAATCTCTGAAACCGCTAGAGATACGTCAAAAATCAGTCATCAAAAATCATCAGAAAGCTGAGAAAAAATACATGTATTCACCAAAAATCTTGACATCGATATCCGGAAAAATTAAAAAGTTACAGTTGATCAACCAAATTCTGCTCATTATTATAGGTTCATAAGGCATTTTTCCGTCAATTTCAATGTTTTACAAAAATTTCAGAAAAACGCTTAAATCTCCGAAACCACCAGAGATACGTCAAAAATAACATCATTTTCGAACTTTTAGTCTCCTATGGAGACTAGAAAATTGTGCTACACTAATGTATTTTTGTTTTTTCCCCTCCCGCCCCCCGTTACCAAGTTAGAAATAACATCATTTTCGGTCTTTTAGTCTCTTATAGAGACTAGAAACTTGTGCTACACTAATGTATTTTTGCTTTTTCCCCTCCCGCCCCCCGTTACTAAGTTAGAAAATAGACAAAATATTGGACAAAAACATCAAAAAAACTATAATTGGAACGTATAGAATGGGTCAAAAGATGAAGATTTGTGTAAAAAAAAGTTACCTTTTCATACAAAGAAATGACCTTGACCTTGAAAATAATCTTAAATGACCTTGAATCTGAAAAATTGCATCACCATCAGAAAGCTGAGAAAATATACATATATTCACCAAAAATCTTGACATCGATATCTGGAAAAATGAAAAAGTTACAGTTGATCAACCAAATTCTGCTCATTACTATTATAGGTTCCTAAGGCACTTTTCCGTCAATTTCAATGTTTTACAAAATTTCAGAAAAACGCTTAAATCTCCGAAACCGCTAGAGATACGTCAAAAATAACATCATTTTCGAACTTTTAGTCTCTTATAGAGACTAGAAATTTGTGCTACACTAATGTATTTTTGCTTTTCCCCCTCCCGCCCCCCGTTACCAAGTTAGAAAATAGACAAAATAATGGACAAAAACATTAGAAAAACTATAATTGGAACGTATAGAATGGGTCAAAAGATGAAGATTTGTGTAAAAAAAAAGTTACCTTTTCATACAAAAAAAATTACCTTGACCTTGAAAATGATCTTAAATGACCTTGAATCTGAAAAATTGCATCACCATCAGAAAGCTGAGAAAAAATACATGTATTCACCAAAAATCTTGACATCGATATCTGAAAAAATGAAAAAGTTACAGTTGATCAACCAAATTCTGCTCATTACTATTATAGGTTCCTAAGGCACTTTTCCGTCAATTTCAATGTTTTACAAAATTTCAGAAAAACGCTTAAATCTCTGAAACCGCTAGAGATACGTCAAAAATAACATCATTTTCGAACTTTTAGTCTCCTATGGAGACTAGAAATTTGTGCTACACTAATGTATTTTTGCTTTTCCCCCTCCCGCCCCCCGTTACCAAGTTAGAAAAAGACAAAATAATGGACAAACATATTTAAAAAACTATAATTGAAACGTATAGAATGGGTCAAAATATGAAGATTTGTGTAAAAAAAAGTTACCTTTTCATACAAAAAAAATTACCTTGACCTTGAAAATGATCTTAAACGACGTTGAATCTGAAAAATTGTATGACCATCAGAAAGCTGAGAAAAAATACACATATTCACCAAAAATCTTGACATTGATATCTGGAAAAATGAAAAAGTTACAGTTGATCAACCAAATTCTGCTCATTATTATAGGTTCATAAGGCATTTTTCCGACAGTTTCAATGTTTTACAAAAATTTCAGAAAAACGCTTAAATCTCCGAAACCGCCAGAGATACGTCAAAAATAACATCATTTTCGAACTTTTAGTCTCTTATAGAGACTAGAAACTTGTGCTACACTAATGTATTTTTGCTTTTTCCCCTCCCGCCCCCCGTTACCAAGTTAGAAAATAGACAAAATAATGGACAAAAATATAAAAAAAAAATATAATTGGAACGTATAGAATGGGTCAAAATATAAAGATTTGTGTAAAAAAAAGTTACCTTTTCATAAAAAAAAATGACCTTGACCTTGAAAATAATCTGAAATGACCTTGAATCTGAAAAATTGCATCACCATCAGAAACCTGAGAAAAAATACATATATATACCAAAAATCTTGACACCGACCGACCGACCGACGGACGGAAATTTTTGGGAGACTTGTTTTTTATAATAAATAAGTGATATAGAACACATTTTTCACTTCTTTAGCAACAAAATCTATTCGACTCGGTCTGGATCATCAACAGACGATATTCTCGTTTTTTTCTTTTTTTTCGATATTTTCATATTTTTCCAGCAACTTCGATTTCTGTATCGGACGTCTTCACGTTGGCTCTGACGGAAAGGAACTAGTTAAGTATAATAGCCAACGTGTGTACGCCTCACCAATTTTACGGTCCAACGTTGGTACCAGCGTTGGGACCAACGTGTGGGCCGGCGTTAGAAAAAAGTTCTCTTGACCGGTATTGGACGACTTGACCGGTATTGGACGACATGGCGGCTAATTCCGGTCAGTATAGGAGGCATTATCGGTCAAACACTCAACAAAAACCGGTCAAGTGCGAGTCGGACTCGCGCGCCGAGTGTACCGATGTACCTTTAGTACTTTTGGAAGCAATAAAGTCCATTTTTAGGGTTCCGTACCTCAAAAGAAAAAAACGGAACCCTTATAGGATCACTTTGTTGGCCGTCTGTCTGTCAAGACCCTTTATCTCCCTAACGGGTAAAGGTATCAGGTTGAAATCAATATCATATATTAGCATCCATGAACCACACAAGATCTAAAAATTTCAATTTATTACAACGACGCAATCAAAAGATATGGCATTTTATGTCCTCATCTCCATACATTTATGCCAATAAGCAAAACCTACAGGGTACTTCCCGTTGACCTAAAATTATGAAATTTGGCAAGAAGCTAGGTCTCACAGTACAAATAATGGGAAAAGTATGAAATCATTAAATATTACAACTTTTCTCACAACTAAAGTTAACCAATTGAGGTGAGCTCCCGTTTCAAGAACATTCATATAAGAGAGGGGTCAAGTTGAATGGTCGTAGAGGCGATTTTTGTTTTAGTTCTATTTTAAAAACGGGAACACTTACAAACTTGAAAATTGATATGTTTTAGTGTATAAGCTACAAAATAACAAAAAATAATAAAATTTGATCAAGTGCGTGTCGGACTCAAAAAATCTAGCACATTAACTTACTGAAATTTGAACGAATACAATTATGATTATGTGGTACGGAACCCTCAGTGCGTGAGTCCGACTCGCACTTGGCCGGTTTTTTTAAGACCGCAAAACTAAATTTGTTTGTAAAGGATTTTTGCAGATTTCTATAAAATTGTGCAATTTAGAATGATCGTTTTATTTTTGCTGTAATGATTACATAAATTTCTATCGACTGTAATTAATTCAGATTTTTCCTACCACAAACTTCGGAGATAAGGGGGGGGGGGATGGAATGGTATTTTTTTTGAAAATTTTCATCATAACTTGAAAATTAAGAGTTGCAAGTAAAGTCCTTTCATATGATACCCCTCTCAACCTAGTAGCAAAAATTTGAAATTTGCCCCCCCCCCCTATTTGGGCCCCTTTACATCAATAACAATATTTTTTTTTTTATTTCTTTCATGTGCAATTTAGTGGGGCAACCATATTCTAAAACTATTCCAAATTTCAAGTCGATAGCGTGAGTGGTTGCCGAGATATACAGGTGTGACAGACAGACAGACAAAGGGTTCCTTTTTTTTACCATTTTGGTATGGGAACCCTAAAAACGACGTATGATAAGAGACTTCGGAAAAAATTGAATTTCTAGTATCTAGCATGTACCTAAAAGATGAACGCGCTTTGTCGTATCCTCATGACTGAAGGACGTGACGTGCGGTTTACAATGACCCATGATAAAATATTTCTTAGCTAGATTTAGCTACTTTTTTAAAGTAATTTGTTTAGTCACTAACTTAATTTCTGCTGCAAAATCCTTATTTGTTCAGCTGAATTAAATTGAGTTCTTTGTGTTCTTCAAAATTAATCAATTTATTTCAAAATTACCCATAGTGAACATTATTTAAAACCTGCCACAGTAGGGAATATTGCTCGGAATCTCGGAAAGCTCTCTTTCTTTCCTATAGCTGCAGCCTGCAGCCCAGCGGCGCGGCAGCCCTCTTTTCAACGTTTTCAACGAACAAGAAAAAAAAATTACAGACTAGGCAGTACAGTCTTGTACATTAGCCTCTTCCAGAAAGCACAAGTAAAAAAAAAGTATTCCAAAATCGATCGATTATTATTTAGTGCAGCTCTAGCATCAATAAAAAAAATGCTTGACCTTTCTACCAAACAAGACGTGAACTATCAGGCGCAAATTATTTGAGCGCTCTAACAATTTGCGACATATATTACGCAGCATTTATTTAGTGTTACGTGACGCCAAATATCAGATGCAATTTATTCGATGCGTTTTAACGTGACGCACGATATTTGTCGCTTATTAAAAGCTGCATTTTATACGATGCACATTGTTGGAGCGCTATAACAACATGCATCAAATAATACGCAGCAAATAAAATGCTACGTGATAATTGACGACCAGACGCCAACTATCTGCTGCAAATTACGCGACGCGAATTATTTGCTGCTTTTTATGTGTTGCACATTAAGTGCACCCAAATCAACTACAATTTCCCCACTTGACAGATTGACAGCTGCATTTGATTTGACAGTACTTGACAGGTACTACCAAAATGTTGGCAGCATTGGTTGTTATTTACGGACGCGTTCAAAATCGAACGTCTACAAAACGTTTAGTTTAAATAAGGGTCTATGCATACTCAGGATGTTATTCTACAAGCATCTACAAGTAATAAAACCGACCAAGTGCGAGTCCAACTCGCACCCTAAGGGTTCCGTACCTATCTACCATATGATATCCTAAAAGCTTTTTCTCTTTTTGATTTTAAGAACTACGCGACCATCCAACTTGACCCCTCTTTTATAGAAAAGTTCTTAAAACGGGAGCTCACTTAAATTGGTTACTATAACCTAACCACCTCAATTGGTTGTGAGAAAAATTTAAATATTGAATGATTTTAGACTTTTCCTTTTATTTGTACTGTGAGACCTAGCTTCTTGCCAAATTTCATAATTTTAGGTCAACGGGAAGTACTCTCTAGGTTAAGCTTTTTTGCATTTAAATGTATGGAGATGAGGACATAAAAAAAATTGAAATTTTCAGATCTTGTGTGGTTTATGGACTTTAAATTTCAACCTGATACCTCTTCTCGTTTGTGAGAAAAAGGGTCTTGACAGAGAGACAGACAGACAGACAGACGGACAACAAAGTGATCCTATAAGGGTTCCATTTTTTTTTTAATTTTGAGGTACGGAACCCTAAAAAGGACTTTTTGGCGGGAACTCGGCGTGGGCTCCTGCCTGCTCGTGTGAAATTCTTGTTTTTCGTGTATATAGTGATTTAGTGGATAATAAAGAAAGAGTGTGTTATGCAGTAAATTTACTGCGGAGTGTGCGGCTGATGAATATTTTTGGCGCTCTCGTGTTTGAAAACCTTCCCTTCCTTCCTTTCCCTTTTCCTTCATAAAGTCCACTATCGCTTTATGGGGGGAGCAATGAACAATTCCCCAACTTTAAATTATAAAAACTAAAGAAATTCTGCAAACTGAAGAATGCTCTAGAACACGACACTGGCAGAAATGTCCCCAAATATTGGTTGACGATTGCCACGTATAAAAAAAGTAAAAGAAAAGTTTTCTTTTACAGCTTGACCAACTTTTCTGTAGAATGGCCAAAAGCGGAACTACTTACGTCATTTTGACAACCTCAGAGTAAAAATGTATAGAGTCCTATATGACGGACTAGTCGTGTTAAGCGTCTCCTAGTCGACTATGACAAGTCGGTCAAAAAACTAGGGTCTAGGTAACGTTTTACAAATCAAACAAATCTAATGTTTCATCCAAACCTTGTAATATGCGAAAGTAAAAATATATCTTTTAAACTTGTGAACTGAAGCGTAAATGATCCGTAATAGCCAAAAATGCGTGATTTTTAACAGCGTTTTTTAGGGTCTAGACTACTCATGTGCTGAGACAAATGATAGGTCTCGATGAGATCTACATTTCGGATGACAGCTGTCAAACTAACAATCGCTATAACTCGAAAACGACTGACCCTAGACTACTCATGTGCTGAGTCAAATGATAGGTCTCAATGAGATCTACATTTCGGATGACAGCTGTCAAACTAAAAATCACTATAATTCGAAAACTACTGACCCTAGACTACTCGTGTGCTGAGACAAATGAAAGGTCTCGATGTGATCTACATTTCGGATGACAGCTGTCAAACTTAAAATCGCTATAACTTGAAAACTACTGACCCTAGACTACTCATGTGCTGAGTCAAATGATAGGTCTCGATGAGATCTAAATTTCGGATGGCAGCACTTCAAAATGAACTGTTGTAATGTACCTATAAATTTATAATTGAAACAAATAACAGGCTTGGTTATTTTCTATTACTTCACTTAATTACTGATTATTAACTGTTACAGTTATTTTATATTTTTTATTGCTAAAAGAAACCTTGCAAAACTTTGAAGAAGGTGTGTAGTTTTTGTTAAAACTATTTTTATTCAACGTAAAGTTAGGCGTTTGACCGCTTTAAGTATAATTCTACAACTATTCCAAATTTCAAGATAGCATGAGTGGTTGCTTTAATACAGGTGTAAGTGTGACAGACGGACAAACAGACAGAGAAAGTCGCACCATAGAAAAGGGTTCCTTTTTTAACCGTTTCGATATCGGAACACTAAAAATGTAGAATTTGTTTATTTTTGTAATAGGTGGCAATCCTTTTCGATCGTAGCGCCATCGTAAAATTCTACAGATAAGTTGGTCAAGCTGTACTACTTACTACGGATATTTTTTCTTTTGTCCGTAATAGATTGGTAATAGTCTGGAATAGGGTGTTTTCCAGCACAGCTTTCGAAAGTTTAGCTTGAACTCGCTGCTGTTAGGAATCGTTAAGAAAATGGAAACATGGTCACCCCGTATGAAAATGGTTCGATTACTACTTACTTATATCCTCTTTGTCTACTGTCAAATATCCTGAATATATTTCTTCTAAAAAGATTTCAAAACCATAAAAAAATGACTAGCCGTGATGACCATGCCACCTATCGACACTTAAAAAAACCTAGTTGAAAAAGTCATATAAAATTGCCTACTTTCCTCCACCTCTCTACAATATACTAATCTGTGCTTTCCTCCACGTGCCTTCACGACGATTTTGGGTTGATCCGGGTAACCTGTTTGCCTCCGGTTATTGACTGGTTGGGTAGCCTGGCCTTGGCCTCACGGTTAATGGCCATGCTTTCTTTTTGAATAGAAACAAAGATCTCAAAACCATTTCGAGAACTAAGCTTTCGGTACAATTTCTATTCCTAAAATTTTAAATAAAGTCTATATTTTTCAAGTTATTTAATAAAATACCATAACCTTCATTCGACTTTACTATGACGTCATCAGAAGAAGCATCACAAAGATCCCTTTGCCTTGCCTACAAAAAAAGTCAACACGTTTATTAATCTGTCTTATCTGTCACTCACTGTCACAGTTACGTCTATGATGTGTTACCAGATTGGGAGCTTTTTAGAAGTTCTGGGGAAAAAATAATTTCTTGGGGAAAACTTTAGTCTAGGAAGCCCGTGGAAACAAGCGCTATTTACCTAAGACATACAGCGTTAGATTCCTCGTAATCTCAAGATGACATATCAGCCTGTCTTCGTTAGCAATTTTGGAGGTTTTTAAATAATCTTGTTTAGGTAATGCTGTGGCCTGTGTGGTACTAAAAATTAATAGTATCAACTCATCTCACCCATGGGTGTAGTAAAAATGTAGATTTTGAATGAAAAGACCTGAGCCAGGGCTAGGTCGAGGTCAAGAGTAAGCCAATTGACATTCAAAAATATACTATTCAAACCTCTTCGAGCTAAAATACATATTATCTCTTTCGTTCTTAACATGTCGTCCACAAATAAATAAAAAATTCTTGATAACCAATCAGTCTTTTACTAAGTACACCGTCTCCCGAACTATTCTCAAATTACAAATAATCTACACGTGCGTCTACAGTACCTTTTAACTATAAGGATACAAGATTGATTTTTGAATGCTCTAACAGCAACATGTAGAGTTGCACAGAACGGCAACGTCGCACTTCACATCATGCATTCAAAATTTTCGGCGGGAAAATGATATTTGTTTCTAGCACCGAAACCGTAAGACCTAGGGACTCACTTTTCTTGGTGCTTATTGCATCAAATATGCACTCTCTATTGGTATATCGCTCAGCATTCTACGTGCAGTACTTTTTGAGTTACAGCATGGGCTTGCTGGCGAGACGTCTCCCCAGCAAGCCCATGAAAAAATACAAATATCTCAAAAGTTAGTGGAGCTAGGATTTTGAAATATTTGCTACCTACTGTTCCGAGTAGGTAGTAAATATTAAGCTTTGTTTTATCTTCCTACCTACTATATGTTCCGAGATATCACATGGGCTGGCTGGGAAAACGTCTCTCCAGCCACCCATAATTATTGATGAAGTGCTCCTACCATATAGACATTTTCGATTCGGCTTTTTTACAATCAATTGCACTAGACATGCAGTAAATGTGGAACTATTTTGCTTTTATGTAATCTTCGTAGTTTTCCCTGTATAGAATGGGCTGGCTGACGAGACGTCTCTACAGCCACCCAAAGTTTTCAGCTCGTAGTGTCGTCAGTTTTGATGCACTGAATCTGACACTTTACTGATGGAATGAACCAATTTCCACAAAATTTTGGTGTATGCCACTTGGCTATATCTCGCACGGGCTTGCTGGGAAGACGGACACCGACTGACTGACTTTGACATTGACAGTTGACTTAACAATTTTTTCAGTATGTGGTAGGCAAAGGGACAATCCCATTATTTCTTTGGTGACGTCACATTCGCTTTTTTCTGGTAAATGTTTAAAAAAATATTAAAAATAGAAACAATTAATAAAACAAGAAAGTACCGAAATTAGTTTCTTAAAATGGTCTATATTTTCAGAATAAATTATAAAAAAAAAATTATTTTAAAGCTAGTAGCATGGCTAAATCACTGGATCTTACGGCACGTCCGTATTGGTGACTGAGAAGGCTGGTGTGCGAATCCGAATTGATGTAATCTAAAGAGTAGTAGTAGTGGTAGTCTGTGATCTCAGAACAAAAACCTCCTTGCTTCGCTCTGTGATCATGGTGTGTGGCCGGCCCATGGCCGGCCGCATTGCCGAATCTGCCATTGTGTATATGACGGCCATAGAGTAACACGATTTTCGCGCGCAAAGTGACGGCTTATCCGAATCCCTGATACTATAAAATACAGTCTCCTTGATAAAATTTATTTTTGAAATTAGTAATGTCAATGTATTTTCAATAAAAAAGTTTGCTACCGTCATTAAAATGTCAATACAGGAGAACGTTTTTTATGCACGGTTATGAGTTTTTCTTACAATTAAATTGATCTGCAAGATAAGATCATGCCTCCTAAACCAAAAGGAAAAGAAAAAGACAACCCCCCGCCAACGACAAAAACTGGTTCGAGTGAAATTACACCCAACCTCAACCCTAAAGGTAGGTGTACCAAGGTGTACCTACTTTTAGTAAGTAGGTATACCTACCTCCTATGACGAGCGTCACAATGGAGCGTCATTATTACGCTAATATGCCGCGTAACCACGGAAGAACTACTTTTAACTATTAAATAATGTTAATAATTTATATGAAGATATTTTTTGCTGTCCCCCTCCAGCAGATTCATGCAGTGCTCTTCTGGTACTTTCCTAGGAACGGTCGGGCGCGTCCTGCCTGTATATCTACCCACAGTCTGCAACTGGCGTTGAGTCACAGAATAAAATTGAGATGTTTTTTCTTCAAGTAAAGCGATTTATATGAGCTTTGGCTATCTATGAAAATCAGCAATAATAAAAGCAGTGTTTACACTGCTGTGTTTCGGTTTGAAGGGTAAGGGAACCAGTGGAATTACCGGCACACGAGACATACCATCTTAGTTCTCAGTGTGGGCAACGTGCTTTGCTGTCTTATTAGTGTCAAGTTATGCCACTAATAAGACAGCGGGCTCTATCGGCGGTGGTGACCACTTCCCACCAGGTGGCCCATTTGCTCGTTTGTTCACTTGTCACATAAAAAAAAATCTCTTACAAATTATATTATAATTAATGGTTTTAAATGATACGCGTGAAGACAGACGGATAGAGCGACATTTATTTTTAACGCTGATTTGGGGTCTGTTTCGATAAAAAAGTTAAGTTTATTCATCCTTCTGACTCTCTTCTAAAATCTCGACAGACAGACACGGCTATTCTACAGATTTATTACATGTAAATATAGATATAAATGGAAAAATAACTGTAGTGCTGATGGTTAATTAATAAATGAAGCACAAATCTGAAGACATTTTCGCTGTAGGTACCTACTATGGGGTCGATATTTTATGTCAAGTATGTGCGTGTGAAACGCGTAGGTAAAATCTTTTCTAGCAAGTCCAAAATTGGCTTTCCTTAAGTAAGGGTGCGTATTACTATTGTTCTTCATAACATTAACATACAATTTTCGTCTTTTTACCAGATATGGCTGCCAAAATAGAGGAAACAGATGAGATGAAGTTAAAAATGTTAGCTGGTCTAGAGAAACCTGAACCTGGCGATGCTTTGTACCCACCTGAGTTAAATGCCCATCTCATTGAGCAGATAAAGGTATATTTGTAATTTTGTCAAGCGCATCTATAGAGGTCATGACTCAATGCGCAGAACATGTTCCCCTTACTTCAAATTGTTGTATGCTTTAATCAGAAATCAGATCTATTTTATTTCAGATTTTGACAGCCGATGGCAACGCACTTCGCAAGTTAGTCTTTACAAGAGAGGCGGAAATAAAAGAACTTAATAAAAATGTTAACGAATTAAATAGTAGGATACGAGACATAATCAGCGGCTCGGGACCCGCAATTTCGTCAAAATCTGCTGGAGTCATAAGTGCCAAAATTGCCGAGCTTTGTAAACAAAATCGACATCTTGTCGCTGAAGTTGAAAGTTTTAAAACTAAAAACGCTGCTCTGGAAAGAAAAATAATTCAACTGGATGCAATGAATAAAGAACGTGAGAATCTTGATATTTGCATCTGCAAAGAAGATACTACGGAATTCATTAGTCCAGATGAAATGAAAGAACTTAATATGAAACTGGCGAACGTAAACAAGCGCTTACAAGATAGCAAAAAGAAGAATCTAGAATTGAAGAATGATATTATTGCTGCAACAAAAATTCTGCAACAAGAATTGGGATATAAATTTACAAGCTTAAAAGAGCTAACAAATGATGTTATGGGTTGGAAGGGAAGAGCAGAGAAGATAGTCTTGCTGCAGGCAAGAATTAAAGAACTGGAGGATCAATTGAATCTTCGGAAAAAAGAAGATAAAGTACCGGATATAAGTCATGTTAGTTAAAACATTACTTTTCATTTGTTACTTAAATAAACACATATTGAACGAAGGCGCGTCTCGACTTCGCGTAGCAAACCATCGAACATAGACAAGAGTACCAGTTCGCGCTTGGGTTGAACACGCGAGCAATTTTCGACCGCGGAAAATGATGAAGTAAGGAGATAGTCAAAAACTATGAACACTGATTTTGATTAATTTTGTATTTTACTTACAGACTCTAAGAGACATAGAAGCGAAACGCAAACGTGAAATGGATCAAGCTTTAAAAGAACACAAACTTCTCAAAGACGAAAATCAGGAACTGAAAAGAAAATTGGAAGGAGCTAAGTGCAGGGTCCGAAATTTAGAATGTGATGGCACCATTATCAGACAGAAAATGCAGACTTTTGTAGAAAAAAGTAACGCTGATGACCAACTCATCAACGAACAAAGAGTAAGGCTTTTTTTTCACTTTCTTTATCTTATCCTTAAAGGCTCCTATTATATCGACTGCTGCCATCCAATAATTGTTAAATATTTTTTTTTTTTATTTATACGAGATATACCATCACCAATGTCTTCGTAAGTCGTGAATTTTAATGTTAGTAGGTACGTTTGAAAATTTGTCACAATATCTTGTCGTGTTAAAGGTTTATATTTTACTTAAGTTCTATTTGTTTCAGAACCAAATTAAAACTCTAGAAGTTTATTATCAAGAGATCTTGAAAGACAACACTGTGAAAATAAACAAAATGCAGTGTGAAATAAATGAATACCAGAAATTAACCCAAAACACAGATGATAAAGTAGAAGCTCTGAGAAGACAAGCAAACGAGAAAGCTACAAAAATTGAAGAACTCAGAGCACAGTTACTCAGATACGAGGAGTGTTCTCTGCAAAGTGTTTTTTTCACACCAATGAGAACTGCTACAGATAATGAAATTCAAAAATTGTCTGCTTTAGTTATTTCTCTAAACGCAAGACTTGACGCTGAAAGAAATAATTGGGAGAAACTTGAAGCCACACATCGAAGAACTAAAGAAAAGAAAAAGAAGTTGGAGAAAAGGATCACTCAACTTGAAGAAGAGTTGATAAAATTACAAGAATCTCGACGAACTTCTAGATTGTCTCGATCGTCGGTAGCCAAGGAGAAAGAACCATTTGACATGAGCTTGGGAGCATTTTCTGTAATGAAACGGAAATCTTCTTTGGGCATAGTTGACAAGCCAAGCGAAAGCACTTCTGCTGAATCAGAGCAATCGCCAACGGAAGTTTTAGACAAAGGCGAGCTTAAATATAGACTCGAATTAACTGAGGAAAAGCTTAAACATTTGGAAGATAAATTGAAGATGGTTGAGGAAGAAAAACAAGAAGACTATAACAACTTTACGGAAATGCTTCAAACCTCAAAACAACTTTTCAATGAAGCTTTAACAGTTTTGCAGAAAGAGAAGTGTCTTTGTGACAATTTAGCTTAATTTTTATTTTAATGTTTACAATTATAAAAGTTTTTTTTATGAATACACTGTGCTTACCATTTATAGTCTTTCTCAACCAAGTGATACAGTAATTCTATGTAATCTAATCAATGTACGGCCGAAACGAACAAATTAATAAAGTTTTGAAACTTATTTGGGATACCTTTGGGTGTGGTGCTCAAAACTCATAACTCTACCGCCCCCTCCACCTGACGCTTCATACTCCTCCTCACCGTGATATGTGTCCCGTTAACCGGTTTTTTCACTTTTTTACTAATCGTTCTGAAATTTTCATAGAGTAACACGATTGACGCGTTGCTCTAAGGAAATTTTTAACAAAACATCCCTCATACATTTTTAGGGTTCCGTATCCAAAGGGTGAAAAACGGGACCCAATTAATATGCCTCCGTTGTCTGTCTGTGTATCAGTCAGAGGGCTGTATCTCATAAACCCGTGCATGAACCGTACAATAGCTAGACAGACATAGATTTATATAGTCAAGATAGGGTCTTGGGAACAAGCGGTTCCAAATTACCCCATACAAGAAAAAAAAGCGCCATCTGCGAAAAATCGCGTGAACTACGTTGTGTAGTACTTCGAGGAGGTCTTTGTTCTGAGGTCAGTGCTAAATACACGGAATGGAAATCATATGGCGGGAAAAACAAAACAAAGTTTTTACTGTTTATACGTGACTTAGGCCTGGTTTTTCTGTGTCATTCATTAGATTATAGTAAGTAAATGGTACAGCAGTACTGCACTTACTTTCTCGCAATACTCAAGGAAAAACTATCAACCGCAAACTTAAATTTGTAATGCCATACACATAGTATGGAAATACCAACTTTTATTTACGTTTTTACAAAAAAATGTTCGAATGAAATATACAGATCAATTCAGAATTCAAATTGTCAAACATTAAAACAAACAAACATCAAACGATTTCGAGTAAATCACATGTTTAACTTTTGGTAGTACTGGAACACCCTTTATATGAATTTTCAAAGATCAATAGATACTACCGTAGGATACTTGCATAGAGATTTTTTTAATTTCCCAACATATGTTCCTTATGGATTATTGTTCAGTTTAGTCTACTAAGCAAGCCCTTTCAGTTTTTGGTACACCCTGTGTACTAAATTTTATTCAAAAAAATCATAAAGAATATCCAGTCAGGTAGACAACCAATCCAGGAGTAATATTATAGAAAATTTTAATAAACTCAATGGAACCAATTTTGGGTAAATCACATATTTACGATTTGGTGGTACAGGAACACCCCTTATATGAAATAACACAGATCATTTGATACTGGCGCAAGATATCTAAGGGCTCCCGCACACGACCGAGAATCGGTGGCCGATTTTTTGTCGGCATCCCGCTCTTACGTGTTATCACCTGGATCTTCCGTCCTTGTCCTGGGCGATAATCGGCCACCGATTCTCGGTCGTGTGCGGGAGCCCTTACATGGAGATGCTTGGTCATGCAAAGTTTCATCAAGATTCTATGACCCGTTTTTGAGAAAATTACAATTTATCATTTTCGTTGTAGGTATGACAGCTACCCTCAAAATGAGAGCCAGCAAGAAACCACTTAGAACCCTTCGATGGATTTGCATAAAACTCCTAAATTCAAAATTTGGTGTCAATCGGACTATTCGTTTAGCCGCTAGGCCAAAGCGTGACGGACAGACCGACGCGACGGACCGACCGACCGACCGACCGACCGACCGACGGACGGACATTTTTGGGAGACTTGTTTTTTATGATGTATAAGTGATATAGACTACATTTTTGAAAAAAATTTGAAAAACTTTTTTCTTCACGAATACAATACGAGTAAGTAATTTTTTAACTTAGAAAATGAATCATCGTTTCATTTTTGTATTAGTAGGTAAGTTTGTTGTTTTTGATTTGGAAAACTTACATCTGTTTATTGAAAAATCGCGTCTTATACGAATTATTTTATACACTTTTACTTATTTACTTCTTATATCTTAAATCTTTTGCTTTATTTAATTCTTGTGTCATCGTTAGTACACCCTTCTATGCAACAGGCTGGCATTTTTGTATGTAGTCGCGCGTTTTACGTGGTCCGCTCCTCAGAACAAAGACCTCCTTGCTCGTCCGCGCAAGTTGACAATTTGTGATCACAGATTAGTATATATTAGTATCAAGGAGGTTTTAATCCACGCGAGGTTCAAATCTCTTTGATATGTAGAATTTTGTGATGGCGCCACGATCAAAAAGGGTTGCCACATTTTACAAAATTAAACAACTTCAGCCTTTTTTAATACTCTTAACCGGGTATTGCCCGTGGTACACCCGCGGGGTTCACCTAGGTGTTCCACGAGAGATTTTTATTTTCCGTGGTCCACCTGGCTGTAGGTACTTAGTATTATAATTATAGACCCGTGTAAAGAAACCATACCTCACTACCTATACCTACTTGATAACTTAAAAAATAAGGTGAGTTTTTTAGTTTTTATTAGGTACTAGCTGTTGCCCGCGGCTTCGCTTGCGTGGTTTTCGTATTTATGTTGTTACCGGTTTTCCGAAGCAATAAGATATTTTCCGTCATTTCGGGGTAATTTTAAACTAAGGAAAAACGGGACTAACCCTGCGCAAATCAATGAGTACAATTCAAGCTCCAGCTGAAGTTACTCATAAATTACGCAGAACAGATGAACTTAGCAGCAGTATTATGCCTTAAAGTTGTCACTTAACCTAACAAATGTAGAAAGAGAGATGAGAGACACCTTTATGTAATCTTTCAAAACAGAGCCAATTCGCAGAAGTAATTGAGAAAAACTAAAACCCTCTCCCTCTCTCCCCCCCTCCTCTCCCCCTTCTCCCTCTCCCCCTGCCCCTCCCATCCTTCACCTTCCCCCTTCCCCTCCTTCTCCCCCTCCCTCTCCCCCTTCCCCTCCTTCTCCCCCTGCCCCCTCCCTCTCTCCCTGTTTTTAGGCGATTTTTGCTCAATTTTTGTTTTAGCTCTATCTTAAAACGGGAACACTTATAAACATAAAAATTGGTATATTTATAGTGCATAAGTTGTAGAACAACAAACAATAATAAAAACTGGTCAAATTTGTGTCAGACTCGCGCTTTTTACTTTCGAGCGGAGCGAGAAAGGTATTGTATTAGTGAAAAAAAAAACAGATTTTCTAATTTTCTTAAAAATGTGTTCTATATCACTTATACATCATAAAAAACAAGTCTCCCAAAAATGTCCGTCCGTCGGTCGGTCTGTCCGTCACGCTTAAGCCTAGCGGCTAAACGAATGGTCCGATTGACACCATTATTTTAAATTAAGAGTTTTATGCAAATCCATAGAAGGGTTTTTAGTGGGTTCCAGCTGACTCTTATTTTGAGGGTAGCTGTCATACAATGAAAAATTGTAATTTTCGCAAAAATGGCTCATAAAATCTTGATGAAACTATGCATGACCAAGCATCTCTATTTAAGGTATTTTACGGCAGTATCAATTGGTCTGTGGAAATTCATATAAAGGGTGTTACTTACTACTATAATTTAAAAATGTGATTTTTTCAAAATCGGTTTCGTTGAACTTATTTTGATGTTCTACAATTTGGATTCTAAATTGGTTTTCAACTTGACTGCCTATTTCATTAAATCATTTTTACATAAATCTAGTAGGTAAAGGTAAGATTGTATTTTCATATTATTTGTATGGAATTACAAACTAAAGTTTGCAGTTGGTACTTATTTACTCATATCTATCTGCAGTCTTTATAATATAGTAGTTAGATCATTCGGCTCTTGATCCGGAGGTTCTGGGTTCGACTCCCGGCGGGGACACTGTTGATGAATGTTGACTCTCGCATATCGCGAGTGCAAGTGCAGTGCTGCTGTACAATTTATTTAATACACTTCTGCGCGACTGCGCGTCAATAACTAAGATTGCTCAATTTTTGAATTAGCTCTATCTTAAAAATGGGAACACTTACAAACGTGTAAATTGGTATATTTATAGTGCATAAACTACAAAATAACAAAAAGTCATAAAAACTGATCAAGTTCTTTTCGGACTCGCGCATTTTAAATACACTTCTTCGCGACTGCGCCAATAGATTGACACACAGTCACGCAGACCGCAGAAGTGTATTAAAAATGCGCAATTTCGACACACTTGATCAGTTTTTATTATTTGATGTTAATTTATAGGTTATGCACTATAAATATACCAATTTTCACGTTTGTTAGTGTTCCCGTTTAAAAGTTAGAGCTAAAACAAAAATTGAGCAAAAATCGCCTAAAAACAGGTTTTAGCCCCCCTTAATTTATTACTTTTTTCAATTTTTACTTTCGAGCAGAGCGAGAAAGGTATTGTATTTGTGAAAAAAAATGTTTTTCTAATTTTCTCAAATATGTTTTCTATATCACTTATACATCATAAAAAACAAGTCTCCCAAAAATGTCCGTCCGTCGCGTCGTCGGTCGGTCGGTCCGTCGGTCGGTCGGTCTGTCCGTCACGCTTTGGCCTAGCGGCTGAACGAATGGTCCGATTGACACTAGATTTTGAATTTAGGAGTTTTATGCAAATCCATCGAAGGGTTCTAAGTGGTTTCTTGCTGGCTCTCATTTTGAGGGTAGCTGTCATACCTACAACGAAAATGATAAATTGAAATTTTCTCAAAAACGGCTCATAGAATGAAACTTTGCATGACCAAGCATCTCCATGTAAGATATCTTGCACTAGTATCAACTGATCTGTGTAATTTCATATAAGGGGTGTTCCTGTACCACCAAATCGTAAATATGTGATTTACCCAAAATTGGATCCATTGATTTTATTAAAATTTTCTATCATATTAATCCTGGATTGGTTGTCTACCTGACTGGATATTCTTTATGATTTTTTGTATAATATTTTGTACACAGGGTGTACCAAAAACTGAAAGGGCTTGCTCAGAAGACTAAACTGAACAATTATCCATTAGGAACAAGTGTTGTGAAATTTTAAAAATCTTTATGCAAGTATCCTACGGTAGTATCTATTGATCTGTGAAAATTCATATAAAGGGTGTTCTAGTACTACCAAGAGTTAAACGTAATTTACTCGAAATCGTTTGATGTTTTTTTGTTTTATTGTTTGACAATTTGAATTCTGAATTGATCTGTCTGTATATTTCATTCAAACTATTTTTTGTTAAAACGTAAATAAAAGTTGGTATTTCCATACTATGTGTATGGCATTACAAATTTAAGTTTGCGGTTGATAGTTTTTCCTTGAGTATTGCGAGAAAGTAAGTGCAGTGCTGCTGTACCATTTATTAGTATTTATTTTCATAGCAGCAACAGATATACATAATCCGTGCTGCTGCGATTACGATTCATAAGATACAGCCTTGATACAGCTCCCTGATTGATACACAGACAGACATCGAAGGCATATTAATTGGGTCCCGTTTTCACTCTTTGGATACGGTACCTTAAAAATGTTTAAATGACATTTTGTAAGAATTTTATAAGAATTATTTTTTCCTTTAAATTTATTTTCGTATCTATAATAGTTTTCGCAAAAAAGTGAAAAAACCGGTAAACGGGACACATATCACGGTGAGGGGGGTTGAAGCGTCAGGTGGAGGCCAGGGGAGAGTTATGAGTTTTTAACACCACACCCAAAGGTATCATCCCACATAAGTTTGAAAACTTTATAATTTTTGTTTGTCTGAAAAACATAGGATTACCAGTTTGTCCACCGTGACGATAACGAGACGGTACCGATAAGGAGATGACGGCGACTTAGTGCGTCAAGAAAAACCCCGATTGCACTGAAATATCCTATTCTATTAAACGAGCAATATTTGTAATCGGTTTCTCGAAAACGCCTCTAACGATTTCGAGGAAATTTACTATACAGTGGTTTTTGGGGGCGAAAAATCGGTCTAGCTAGGTCTCATGTCTGGGAAAATTCGTTTTCACCGGCTTTTTATTAATTTCTTTGTGCGTTTTATTGCGTTTAAGAAACTTACAGCGCCACCTGTTGTTGAGTAGCATAGCTTGATCATTCGAGTTCTTTACTCCGTGATCCGAGTATATTGTCAAGTTGAGGCGGTTATTATAGAGCGAAGCTTGGTCGCCCAGGTACTGGCTATAATAGTCAGTGAGTATACTTCATCTGAGACAATAATCCACTTAAACAGTACGTGCAGGGATTTTCCCTCAGCTAATACTCAAAATTCGCACTAGTCTAGTACAATCAACAGAATTACGTCAAAAAATTAAATAAAGCAACACTAATGTGCAATCTAGTGCAACTAAAATAGTAGTATGTGCACCAATTGAACTGTCAATTGAACTAGATACTGGCTCTAGCCCGTTGGTGTGGTTGGTAGTGGAATCGAACCCGCGGCTCACGGCGTGAAAGGCAGGCTTTTCACGCCGTGAGCCGCGGGTTCGATTCCCGCCCAGGGCAAACAATGGTGTAAGAGGGTGGTACTTCTCCAGACGGACTTTGCACAAAAGCCCTACCACCATCAGGGTTTATCCCGTGATCCCGTGTTATTCCTGGAATATAAGCCAAAATCGTGTCCAAAACGTATTTATCATCCAATGCACCAATGTGGACATACCTTCTTTTTTAGTAGAAATCTAGTTACACTTGGGTAGTAATAAACATTTTTGGCTGACATCCCTAACGGCCGCCATTTGTGATTTGTCATTTTTTGGCATGCGCGTATGGAGATGCTACGAATTTTGTGCTCGTGAGTGTTTTTCTAAAAAGTGAGGACAAAACTTTGTTTGTGATTCTTAAAAAATTGTGCTGCTCTACAAACAAGCTGTGTAAAAGTTTATTTTCATTGTTTGTGTGTTAAAAAGCAACAAAATGAACAAAACTTGTGCTCGATGCGAAAAAACTGTTTATCCTACTGAGGAGTTGAAATGTTTGGATAAGGTAAAATTTCTCTTGCATTCTTTGCTAAAATTCATTCCAGTTGTATATTTCGTTTTAGCTTACGGGCTGGTGTATAAGTTTTTATTCATCTTCCTAACTATTTGGAAACCTTGAGGACGAAAGTTAACTCGTCTGCATAAACACATTTTATGTTTTTCGTGGGTGTCCGGCACGACGATATAGCAGTAACTAAAGAGCCGGGTGGACAGTGACTCATGAAAATTTATTAAATTGGCGTTTATAATACGACAGACTCGCCTTATAAGGTCTATAGAACAACTTTGATGACCTTTTACTCTGTTGGAATAAGTGTGTTGCGGCCTTGTGTTAGATTTGTATCGATTGTTAGTATTTGAATAGAATCTCACACTTCAGGTCTAGGTATATAATTTTCTTCATTCTGCGCACATCTAAAGAGTGGAACTCACTTCCTGCGGATCTTTTCCCCGAACAGTATTATAGATCTTTTCAAGGCTAGAGTGAACAGGCATGATCTAGGTAAGCTTGCTACTTCTCGACTCCATCATCACTTACCACCAGGTGAGATCGAGGTCAAATGCTCACCTATATCACCAAAAAAGAACAAACTTTTGCATATATATAAAGGTCTTCTGGAATGCCTTTTCTTACTGTTGAAAAGCTTGGTGAATCAAATTTGTTAGAGTAAGAAAAAATTCCTGTGATGCAGTTCAATATCACCCATAATGGAGAAAACTTTCATATTGGTTTCCTCAAAAGTTTATGGATAAATTGTTACTTTATTGCTCACATAAAACAAAAACAAACATCCACAGACAACTATTGGTGAGAAACTGAGAACATTGTGACTCTGTTGGTCATGGGTAAAGATGCACCTATCAATATCAGTTGATTTCAGTCTTAAATCAAACATTGAGTTCTATAATTAACAGTTTAAATAATTTTTAATAAGATTTTATCTATCTCCATCATTAGATTGTCATATTTACAACTACAACAAATACTTTTCGAAATAAACCTTGTGTTAGCTTGATGTAAGCTTATTCATGCTCCAAAATATCATAAAATTTTAATTTGTAATTTGTATGAAAGGATTGATGAAAGTACAGGAAGCAAGGGAAGTATGTCAAGATCGTAGCAGGTGGAGGACTGTGGTCTCTGCCTACCCCGACAGGAAAGAGGCGTGATGTTATGTATGTATGTATGTATTGTAATTCTAAAAAAATGGAGTTTGTACTAAATTTGAGTTTACTTAGAATTATCCATACAAAATAGCCACTTCATAGGTATGTTTATTTTTTGAGGGTAAACGGGCCAGGCTCCTAGTTCCCAACAGCCACTGCGACTTGCATCTCCTCGGCCACACCAACGGCCTCACTTCACTTCATAGGAGACCTCATTATCATAGTCCTAGCCTTATTCCATTTTTGCCAAATGGTTTTTACAGAGTTGGCTACCTAATCTAGGATTCGACGGGGTCACTGGTTCATAGGTAAAGAACTAATAATCAATTGTCACAAAAAATTATTAAGTCACTTGAGTAATATACCAAGGAAAAATTACAATTATTTACATATTTAGACAGACATGCTTTATTTTATGAATCAGACCATGATGTCATATATAATGAAGGTATCACATACCCAAATGAGTAAACACTTTTTTAGAAACTGTTGAAATTACAAAGACATTTCCTGTCTTCTTATAAGCAAGTGAGGTCTTATTATTATACAGTACCAGGAGACACATTTTTGAAGCGTTCGAACTTAGAGAGATAGTAATTTAATGGCAACATTGCTTTCGAATGATTCAAAAATGCGTAAAATCGAGAAGAATTAGAAATTAAATTCGTACAAGATACGTTTTCGTATGCGAACTAAAGATTCACTTCGAACGCTTCAAAAATGCGTCTCCTGGTCGACTGAGCTTCGCTCTATAATAGCCGCCTCAACATTAATATGAGGTTATTTTGTTGGACCTGATTTACTTTTGCCCACTTATTAGTCTTGGTCAAAAGCAACAACTTTTGTTCTACGACTTTGTTAACAACGCACAAAAAAATTTCGACTCTCCATACTAAAGTGGTCATGTGACCGACCCATTTTGTATGGGAAGTTGAAAATTATTCATGCATTGTTAGCAAAGTCATAGAACAAAAGTTGTTGCTTCGGACCTCACTAATAAGTGGGCAAAAGCAAATCAGGTCCAAAAAAATAACCTAAAAATAAATGAGCAAGCTATGCTACCCGCCAACAGATGGCGCTGTAGGTTTCTGTCCGCCCTGTATGGTTTGATCAAAATTGTTAAAGCCGTTTTTGAGAAACGGATAACAAATATATATAAACAAATATTGCTTGTTTAATAGTATAGGATGTTCATATCTTGTCTTAAGTGATAATTTATTAACTCCAATACATAAAATACATGCTCTTTTTTAGGGTATAGCAATACATAAAGAGGTATTACAAATATATTTCACAAATATGTTCTAGAGTGGTAGGGCTTTTGTGCAAAGTTGGTCTGGGGTTTACCTTGCCTATTTTTGCTGGAAAGCAGTAGTGTTTCGGTTTGAAGGGTAAGGTAAGGTAAAAGCCAGTGAAATTACTGGCACATAAGACACACCATCTTAATTCTCAGGGTGGGCAATGCTCTTTGCTGTCTTATTAGTGTCCAATTATGCCACTAATACGACAGTGGGTGCCATAGGCGGTGGTGACAACTTACCATCAAGTGACCTTCCCTGCTTGTTTGTTTTCACTTGTTACATAAAAAAATTAGAACAAAAATTATATCAAAGGTTTCAAGCTTAAATCCTTATGCGCCTCGGCTATCTACCCGGTGTAGGCATTAGACCATGCTTAATTCCTCTTCGGCATGCCACGCTGTTTGAACCTCTACTCAAGCAAAATTTGCCATAGTTTAGTTTAGTTTAGTTTATTCAGTTCGTTTACAAAATAATTTGTGTTCGAAACATAGGTTCTATATCTAACTTAAGACAATAATTGTAACAAGGACACTTAACTAAAACCTTACAAAGTAATTTAGGTTATGTCAGTGCAAATTAATATCAATCAATAACTTCATAAGCATAATAAAACTGGACGAGAAACTAATGTCAAATCAATACTAAAAATAATCACTAAATGTCAGGAAGAATTATGTCAAATCAATTTCTAATTAAAGCAATGTCAATTCTTATTATTTAAAAAATCATTTACAGAGTAGAAGCACTCTCTCAGCAAGAAAGCCTTCAGCTTTGTTTTAAAACTATTCAACGTGACGTCTCCTTTGAGCTCTAACGGCAGTGCGTTAAATAGACGCACCTCATTGTAGCGCGCTCCATGGCGTACTACGTTAAGACGCTGCGGTAGCTCGATACGCTTAAAATCCCTCCTGCGCGTTCCAACCCTAGCTGCCTTATCATGTTCTGTTTCCTGTCCTAGAGTCTTTCTTTTGAAGTTTACCAACAATACAAATATATAAAGGCACGGAACTGTGAGGACGCCTAACCTAACGAAATGAGATTTGCAAGATTCCCATTGAGGTATTCTTACAATAGTACGTACAGCTCTTTTTTGAATAGTAAAAGCTTTTTGCATGTTGTACTGATAACTGTTTCCCCATTGCAGAACACTGTACCTCAGATGAGACTCTACCAAGGCATAGTACACAGTAAGCAGCTGTTTTTCTGTGAGCTCATCTCTAAGAGTTCGTAAAGCATAACAAGCTGAGCTAATTTTTCCTTCAACTCGATTTAATTCATCCTTCCAGTTAAGTAAGGAATCCACAAAAACTCCTAAAAATTTAACACTATCTACTGTGTCAATTTTATTACCTTTTAACGCAACATCTAAAGTGTCTTCGTTTCGTGAGGTAGTTTTAAAAAGAACGGCATTCGTTTTTTGAGCATTTAATTGCAGATAATTAACCTCAAACCATGAGTAAAAAGCTAAAAGTGCCTCATTGACATGACTATTGAGTTCTGATATACTGTTTGCCCGAATCACAGCGTTAGTATCATCCGCAAAAACTACTATTTCCGCACTAGGAATTTTATTTTTCAGATATTGAATCATGTCATTCGTGAAGATAATAAAGAGAATTGGTCCCAATATAGAGCCCTGCGGGACACCTCGGGAGAGTGTTGTAAATTTTGAAGACACTTTTTTTTCAATGTTGTTGAGTACAGATGTAATTTCAACGTACTGTTTTCTGTTACTCAAATATGAAGAGAGAATTTTCAGGGACCTATCCCGAACCCCATAATACTCCAACTTTTTTAATAAGATGCTGTGGTTGACACTATCAAACGCTGAGCTCAAGTCGAGAAATAGAGCTGCTAGCTTTTTATGCTGTGTTAGGCCATCGATAACATCGGTTACAAGAGCGTCTATTGCATCTCCAGTACCTACACCTTTCTGGTATCCAAACTGTCTGGCATGAATGATTTTGTGTTCAGCTAAGTGGAAAGTTAATCTCTGTTTTATGATTTTTTCATAAATTTTTGATAGTACCGGCAGCAAGGAAATCGGTCTATAATTTTGCGGATCCGTCGTATCTTTTTTCTTATGTACCGGAACTATGCGTGCAATTTTAAGTTGATCCGGGAAAATACATTCTTCGATACATCTATTTATAAGAAATGCTAGTGGTTCTGCAAGTATGTCAATGTTATTTTTGATTATTTTTATGGAAATCCCATCATAACCGAAAGAACTTTTAGTTTGCATACTATTAACCATTTTTGTGATTTCCCTACAGTTAGTCTCCCGGAAAGTCATATTACTGCTTACTCTATCACAACTTGACTGTAGATATTCCTCCGCAACACATGTGGTTCTGATTTCTTTACAATCACTGCCAAACTGTTTAGCAAAAGTATTTGCTATGCAGTAGGGATCTTGGGTGATTTTATTACTAACTTTTAATAATATGCTGTCTCGCCGTTTAGGTGCTTTTGATTTATTTGAATATTTACTGACCACTTGCCAAATACACTTCGAAGAGTAAGCCGCACTTATATCTGCCTGAACCGTGATTCTTCGAGCGTGTCTAATTATTCTACGATAGGTCTTTACATACTTTTCCCTATAACCTGATATAGTAGAGTGAGTGCTGTTTCTATTTCCTAGGAACCGTTTCATGACACGATGTTTTTATTCCTTTAGTCACCCATTTTAATTTGTTCAATTTATTAGTATGAACTTTCTTTCTATACTTTCTAAAACTTGACTTATAGATGTCAGTAAATCTATTTATAAACTTATTTATACCATAAGATGTCCAGTTTTCACGCATAATTTGCTCTCGGAAAACGATGTTGTTGTTTTTGCTAAGTGATCGAGCTTCAGTGAAATACCAATGCTCATTTTTTTGGCTGGACTCATTAGAAACAACTTTTGCTGTAATCGCTGCGTGTCCATCTGCCAACCCATTAAAATCAATGTTTGTATTTATGATGTTATCGTCCGGTATATTAGTCAAAAAGTTATCTAAACATGTTGTTGTGTTGTTTCTAGGGCACAGATACGTTCCTGCCTGTATTAAATGCCTAAAATTAAAACATCTGAGTAGAATCAAAAGATCATCACGCTCTTTACTAGCCTTTAATAGATCAATATTAAAGTCTCCACATATAATACAGTTCTTGCTGAAAAAGTGCTCTAATAAAGTCTCTAACCTTTCTATGAACGATTTAAAGTTACCAAGCTCAAAGTTTTTGTTACTTCTGTTTCTATAGCAACAACAGATATTTATATTCGTTTGTAGATCTCTTACACCACAAATTTCAAAACATTCTCGTTTATATAACTTATCACAAATTTCAAGTCTAACATATTTTCGCTCAGCAAAACACATTATAAGGCTGCCACCTCTTTTCATTCTATCTCTAACATTATGTGAGGCCAGGTTGAAGTTGTTCATTGAGAAACAAGCAATTGAGTCTCTATTTAAGAAATGTTCTGTGCAACATACAAAGTCAATTTTTTTCTCACTACTTTCTAAATACAATTCTAGTTCTTGTGTTTTTGTATTTATTCCACAAACATTTTGATGAAAAATGTTTAGAACATTTAAGTTTTCGTTAGATATGTCTCTACAATTTTTATTTGAGTTTGCCATTATACTTAATTTAGATATGTCCCTACTGTTATTAATTGAATTTGAAATTATACATAAATTTGTTATTGGTACATCATTAATAACTGTATTTTGTGTCATATCAATATTTTCATGTCTATTTTGAGGGACGAAAAAACTTTACAGTAGATGATGTTATACTGAGTTTTACATACATTATAGCTCTCCAGATTGATCTGCACGTTTCTAACTTACTTAATTTAAGTGAATCGTTCAAGGAATCGAATACATCAAACGTGCTTGCGTGTTCCAAAGTCATAAAATCAAGCTTTACTGTCTTATTTAAGAATGTCGTGAGTCCATTTACATTCCAAAAAACCTCCCCAATTTGCACATTTGTGTGTACTAGAGCACAAACATGCTCATGAAGTGATCTTCTGAAAGTAAACACATTAGAATCGTTTGTACCAGGGAGTATGATAACAAAATCTTTTTTTGTGAAATTTTTACAATCACTACTACAATTTTCTAATATCATGTCCAAAGAAGCATACGGCTTAAGTACCGATGTGACGAAGTATTTTTCTCCTAAAAGGCGCTGTAGTATATTTTTCATATTTCTTCCACTTTCTCCGGCGTAGATAGCGACTCTATGCTCCCACATGTTCCCTTCATTACGCTTTAAAGGCCTCGCTGAGTTTGTTTCCCTCTGTGGAGATTTTCTTCTTTTTGGTGTTGGTGAGAGGGGGTACGAAGACTTTGGCTGGTGGATGATCTTACTGGGGTTGGTGACAATTTCAGGTGAAGAAGTGAGGAAATGGTTGTGATTATCACTCGGGTCAAAACTACGTTGCTGTTCTGAAGACGTTGAGTCATTTTTTTGTTTTTCTGAGTCATCACAATTCTGCACAAGATTTATATTTTGGTAATTTTTGCTAGTTAAAAATTGTTTGACGCCTCTATATTTGGGTGAAAGGAATTTATTAGGAGTTGTTACGCCTACTCCCACTGATTTATAGTATTGAATAGTTCTAGACTGGTGATCAATTTTCCTAGTCAATGTTACATTCTCCAACGCTAAATCCTCGATCATTTCGTTTGCTTTCGCTAGCTCAAATTCCAAAAGCTCTACCTTCTCTTTTAAGTCATTTATTTCATCAATATTCAACAAAGCGTCGGGTAAACTTTGATGATTTATATTATTACTTTTTCTGTAAATTTCGCTGCTGGAAACAGACCGCTGTCTATAATTTCTACTGCGTGCAGGGGTGTGACTTCGGTCATTACCCTGTCTCAATTCGACAGATAGATTTGTCCCTTTTTGTGAGATATTCTCCTCAAGAGGCAACGAGCTGAAAGAGTTTGTAGTAGGGATGTTTATATTCACTTCTCCGCCCTCTTCTTCCCCATGTTCGCTAGAGTTTGGTACTCGTACTATGTAGCATGAGGAAGATAATTCTGTACTTTTTTCCCCTATGTAGCTCTTATTAGAACAATCACGACTATGCTTTTTGTGACCCTCCTGTTCTGAGCAATTTTCTGTTTCAACTTGCTTGATCTCAGGTGTTGAAATTCCTGCAGAGGTCTGTAGCTGGTCGGCTGTTACTTGGGATTTTGTATTACTATTGGGCCTAGAAGGGACTTGGCCTCTTCTAAAAGTGATTTTTGACTGCGCTTTACAGGCCATATGACAGAACTTACATCTCCAATCCTTTTTCTTTTTATGCTCTAAAAGACTATATAATTTCTGAGATATTCCTCCGCACTCAAATTCGTATATTTTATTACACGATGTGCATGTAACAGTATCGCGCGATTCCACTTTTGCTTTACACTTTGCGCATTCTACGACTAGTAATGCCCCCTTGCGGTTGGCTGTTGAAGTAGTATTGGGTTTCGATCCCATGTTGGTAGGAATATATTATATTAGTTTGCCGTGATTGTGTAATTTGTTTTTCATATGATTCCTAGATGGCAATGCAAATTTCAACAAACTGAAGTGGCAGTGGGCAGGGCACATCGCAAGAAGAACCGATGGCCGATGGGGCGTGAGGGTTCTAGAGTGGCGACCACGTACCGGAAGACGAAGCGTTGGCAGGCCCCCCACAAGGTGGACCGACGATCTGGTCAAGGTCGCGGGAAGCCGCTGGATGCGAGCAGCGCAGGACCGGTCGTCATGGAGTTCTTTAGGGGAGGCCTATGTCCAGCAGTGGACGTCTTTCGGCTGATATGATGATGATGAATGCAAATTTAATAATTTGCAAAAAGACTTTGCTCGACCCGGATACGAACTCGAACGTCTTGGGCGTCAGACCAACACTCCTGCGCCTACACCACGCAGCTCTTGTAATTCTATGCGAAATATGAGTTCAATATCTATCGTAGTAAAAAGATGTGAATGAGCTGTGGACAGGTGTCAGTTTCAAGGTCAAGTTCACTGAGTTCACTGACACTTTCACATTGCTGTTGTCAACAACAGATAATACGTTATTATAATTCAAATTTGAGCACAGGTACACAACAGTAGAGGTTTGTATTTTATGTCAAATTGTTCGACTTTAATTTTAAACACTAATATGAAGTTAATTCTATGTTTAGATCTTAGATACTTGTTTTAATCACGAATTTATATTCAATCGTAGTTGGTAAGTTTCTTCATGAATTGCTTCACAAACACTTTCACACGTTATTTGGATCACTCAGCACAGATTAAAGCACTATGAATAGTCAAAAAGTAACTTAGACAATTTATTAAATTTAAAATACACAAAGACGATATTGACTCCAAACGCGCCCTCTGGCGGAATGCTTTGGTGTATGATCACTTTTTTCAAATTTTCAATACACAAACAAAGCACAACGGTCCCCAAGTGACGACGTGACGAACATAGGCATAGCGACAATATTTTACTATCTCTAAACCAAATTTAATTTAAATCAGTTCACCCAATTCTTGAATATCGCCAAGTGAATTTTGAGATAAAAAAAAAATTGCTACAAAATACTCATAAAACTTAAATTATTATCTGCATATATTAAGAAACAAACATTATATTATTTATTTGATTTTAAACAATAAAGTTTTTTACAATATTTTATATTTAACAAATTATTCTTTACTTTTTAGGAGCTTATTTTAATCATAAAAATCTTGAAAATTCCACAATAAAAGCATAATGGACAGTTTATTTCATACATACATAACATCATGCCTCTTTCCCGTCGGGGTAGGCTGAGACCACAGTCATTCCACCTGCTACGATTTTGACATACTACCCTTGCTTCCTGTACTTTCATCAATCCTTTCATACATGTTCGTCGGTTTAGGGTACTTTTAACCTGGCCTTTATTCAGAATGTCCTGAATTTGGTCCTGGTACTTTATTTCAAGTTTATAATATTACTGTACAGAATAATATGGATGTTTATTCTGTACCTAGAATTTTCCTATCTCCTTTATCAAAGTAATATGTTAGCTAATACAGAAATATCAGGTGATAAACATTGATAAGAACCAAATTAGCAGGTATAGCTATGTACAGTACAGTGTTGATAGGGAATGTGATTTATTAAAATATACATACTCTTTCCCGTTGGGGTTGCCAACCCTTCATGAACGCTGCTTGTCAGTTTAGGTTTATCATATGAAAGGGCTTTATTTGTACATTCCAAAATATATTTTTTTATTTTTTTGCAACTCGTTGTGAAAAATAAGTTAAAAAAAAAATACCATTCCCCCACCCCCTTATCTCTGAAGTTAACTAAAGGAAAAAATCTGAATTAATTACAATTGATAGAGGTTTGAGTAAATATTACAGGAGAAATAAAACAATCTCTCTAAGTAGCACTATTTTTTAGAAATCTGCAAAAAACCTTTAAAAACGAACTAATTAGGTGTATCGGAACCCCCGGCGCGCGAGTCCGAGTCGCACTTGTTTTTTTATATAGTAATGTTCCTTGGCCAAAGTTGTTCAATTTCAAATTTTTTAGGCTTCAAAGTAATTTTATGAACCCTCTTTATAATATAAAATGTCACAAGACCCAGGTGGTGTTTTCTGTTTGTAGAATTTTGCTTAGGTAGCTGGTATTTCACGTATTTGTATAACCACAAAACTTCGAGTTGGTGTTTTGCGTATGTGGTATTATGCGTCTAAAGGACCTAACTTAATTATCAAAACTTCATACCAAATTATTTTAATGTTGAAAGGTAGCCTAGTATCTAATTGTTCATTGTTTGAGATTGTGTCAATTTTGTTACGTAAATATATTGCTTGAACATTTGCAGCAATAGGTTAGATAGTTGAGAAATCATTTTGTTTGCAAGTTTGTTGCAATATTCACACCAAGGAGAATTTATTGTAGACATAATTTATTTATAGTTTAAGTTCGCAATTCTTTCGTAGGTTTCGTTGATTAAGTTTTTATTGCAGCAGTTTCTTTAAGATTATAGACTTTTTGCATCCGACTCTACTTACAAAAAAAAAAAACAAACATTTTTGTTTAAGTTTTTAACAATTTTTTTACGTGATTGTCTCGAGAATTTGTTATTAATAAAATAAAATGAAAAAAAAAGTAAAAACATATGATTCCGGCCAGGATCGAACTGGCGACCTTCTGCGTGTAAAGCAGATGTGATAACCACTACACCACGGAACCCGGTGAATGGAGCGGTGAAATTGGCGGGCACTTGCCGCGCGCGCGGATCGATGCTAGTGTGAGACGTGACGTACTCGTAATAAGGCGGGGCCGAGTTGAGTTGCTCGCGGAACAGTCATTGTTCCGAGGAGATGCTTGGATGTTATACTTACCTATTCTTGTTTATTGTAATTTAATCAAAGAATTCATATTTCCTTTTCCAACATACTTTTTATTTCATACTTTATCAAAATATACTACCTACCTAGTGACATATTTTATAGTTTTAAGGGTTCCGTAGTTAAAAAGGAACCCTTATATTGACGTCATGTCCGACTGTTTGTCTGTCCGCGGATTAGCTCAGAGACCCTTGGTACAGTCAAGAGCACATCAAGCTTGAGACATTGGACTTTGTACCGTTCTTATTGTGATAGTCGTACGGGCTAGAGTCGCGCTGCAAGTGTAAAGCTTGACCTGTCGTTGACTGTACTAGAAAGCTGAAATTTTGTACAGATATACATTAATAATGTAAGTCTGCTAAGATCATTTTTCAATTTAGGGATCCGTTTGCGAAATAATAAGCTGGAAAGCGGAAAATTTTGGTTGGAGTCGAGTGTCCCCCCTGCCGGCTAAACGGTTGTTATTGAAAATGTGGAGAAATTAAAAGGAAAACTATCACAGTTAAGTAGGCTTCACAGGTTAATGAGCCTAAAAATAAAAAAAATAAAAAAAATTATAGCAATCAGGAGCTAGGACCTCGCTGAGCATTAGGAGGTAAAGAGTTTATGTTATGAAACACTTACTCAAAACCCGCTTTGCGATAGAAAATCTTAAAAAAAACTACGGAACCCTATACTGACTGCGCGTGGCCCGACATGCACTTGGCCGGTTTTTTTTTATTGATTAAGTACGGTCAACCGCACGTCAATTGAAACATATACCATCTAGTATAAATTGTTTCTACTGACATGCTGTTGAGTGTTGGGTGTACATACATCATTTCGACTGAAAACTTGAACGACTCAAGCGCCAACATGCTGAAGTACCCCTTTGCCATTCATCATCATCATATCAGCTAATAATCTAACAACAACTGCTAATACCGAAACAACGGCTAATATCGAAACAACAACTGTATCTATATATATATACCATTGACGTAAGAAAAACGCTGCGCCCCCTGGCGTAGTTTCCAAAATCTTTGATATATACGGAAAACGGTATTTTGTCGATTTTAATAATTTTGACATTGCCGAAATACTCGTAAAGAGATGTGAACGCCATAAAAAAATATTTGAGGAGATGAATGATGTATTTTCCATATAGCTGAAGTTAAAGCACTATGCATGACTCGCAATCGCAAGAAAGTACGATTCCACCTCGGCTGCGCATCAGGCCGACACCCTCGTTGGGAATCGGTCCCTTTCTCTTCTCGATGAGCAATGTTCTATTTTGGATATAAAAAACAAACAAGCATAAAAATTGTTTGAAATTTAGTGAATTGCAGCGGTAACGTAGTAACGCTTTGAGTAACTGGTGGTCTGTATTAAGTAAGTGAGTATGAAATAAGTAGTGAATATTTTCGACCACACTTTTACAACATCGCGTGTAACTGACCGATACATTTTTTGTCCTAAAATTCCGCACTTACCGATGTTAACTGTTTAATTCAACACTGACTCGTGTATTAACACCGACAACTGATTACCGCCTGTAAACTGCCCATTAGTGTAGTGTTAAGACATCTAATAAAAGTTGTTTAAGTGTTATCATCATAACATTCCGGTTTTAAACTTAATTTTTTTACTTCCATCGCTTCCTGTACTTTCATCAATCCTTTCATACATGCTGGTCGGTATAGGGTTTTTTAAGAACGTCCTGAATTTGGTCGTGGTACGTTCGCCGAGGCCTTCCCCTTCCAACGTTTCCATGGTAGAGTGACACAGTAACAAAACAAGGTTTTCCTAGCGTGGCCGTTATACAACGTGTTAATGGAATAAGCGAAACCCTCGTACACCCCAACTGATTTTTATAAAGAAATATTTTACTAATTTGTTGCAAATTTTATGTTCTACAATTCATACATAGATGTCAACGTCATTGGAGCTATGGAAACCGAGATAATCGCTAAAAACTAAATTTTTTTGACATTTGACCTTGAATAACTCACGACGCAGACACGAGATTTTATGAGACTTTTGAGACAACTTTTAGAACACCAAACTGAAGGTGTACACGAGTTTACAGCCGGTTTGCTCAAATTCCGAGGTGAATTCCTTATATGGCCGAATAATAGATTGAAACTTCTATTACGTGGGTGAGGTCTGACCTTAACGCCATTTTCTTGCATACGGGTTAGCTGCTACTGATTTGCTTTCTAAGTTATCGTACAGCCTGTGCCGTGAATATTCATTTTGATATACTATATTTACAAACACATTACATATCAAGCACATTTTTTTTTTCCACATCAAGTGGAAAAAACTGTAAGCACTATATTAGCGTGTTACTCAGACCATAGAGTAATATAATACTCAGACCGTGAAACTGAACATCTTTTCCCAAGGAAAATAGGTCGAAACCGTCTCGACGCATAATGACCTAAAACCAATAATTGATTTAAACGCAGAACGACCCCAACGCAAAATGACCTAAACGCAGAAGGACCTAAACGCAGGATGACTTAAACGCAGAACGACCTAAACGCAAAACGACCTAAACGCAGAACGACCTAAACGCAGAACGACCTAAACGCAAAATGACCTAAGCCTATGTATCGCGACCGTATCGACCCATAGATTTGGAAGAGACCTACACTACGAGCAAATATTGATTTAACCACGGATGAAGATATTCCCTAATGATAAATGAAAAAAAAAGAACGAAATTCAGTCGTGTTCATCAAAAATGTATTAAACAAAACAAAATTATTTACTCTTATAATTAACAAAAAAAAAAAAATCCGTTATGTTAAAAAAAGCGAGCTGCGCACCATCCATCATGCACGACGAACTATTTATTTCGTCTTTCTCGCTGCTCCATCTCTGTCTACTCGTCGTGCAAAACGATGGTGTGTAGCTGGCTTAATACGGATACACGTAACTTATACTACTAATACTAAAACCTTATCATTTATCCTTATCACTTTTACTTATGTAATTTTAATTTTTAATGATTTTAGACTTTTCCCCTCATTTGTACTGTAAGATGAGGACATAAAAAGCCATATCTTTTGATTGCGTCGTTGTAAAAAATTGAAATTTTCAGATCTTATGTGGTTTATGAACCTTAATATTCGTTATCAATTTCAACCTGATACCTCTTCACGATCGTGAGAAAAAGGGTCTTGACAGACAGACGGACAAAAAAGTAATCCTACAAGGGTTCCGTTTTTTTTATTTTGAGGTACGGAACCCTAAAAAGGACTTGATTTCTTTCGCGGGAAATTCCAATAAAAAAACCGGCCAAGTGCGAGTCGGACTCGCGCACCGAGGGTTCCGTACCACCACATAATCATAATTGTATTCGTTGAAATTTCAGTAAGTTAATGTGCTAGATTTTTTGAGTCCGACACGCACTTGAACAAATTTTATTATTTGTTGTTATTTTATAGCTTATGTACTATAAACATACCAATTTTCAAGTTTGTAAGTGTTCCCGTTTTTAAATAGAACTGAAACAAAAATCGCCTCAACGACCATCCAACTTGACCCCTCTCTTATATGAATGTTCTTGAAACGGGAGCTCACCACAATTGGTTACCATTTGTTGTGAGAAAAGTTGTAATATTTAATGATTTCAGACTTTTCCCATTATTTGTACTGTGAGACCTAGCTTCTTGCCAAATTTCATAATTTTAGGTCAACGGGAAGTACCCTGTAGGTTTTGCTTTTTTGCATAAATGTATGGAGATGAGGACATAAAAAGCCATATCTTTTGATTGCGTCGTTGTAAAAAATTGAAATTTTCAGATCTTGTGTGGTTCACGGATCCTAATATATGGTATTAATTTCAACCTGATACCTTTACCCGTTCGTGAGATAAAGGGTCTTGACAGACAGACAGACAGACGGACAACAAAGTGATCCTATAAGGGTTCCGTTTTTTTTTTGACTTACGGAACCCTAAAAATAGTCTATGTTCTTTCCTGAAACTGTCTATATCATTAAAATCGGTTCAGGACATTATGCGATTAGGACATTATGCGTTTAGGGCAATATGCGTTTAGGGCGTTATGCAATAAGGGAATTATGCGTTTAGGACGTTTTGCGTTTAGGACATTATGCGTTTAAGACATTATGCGTTTAGAAATTAGGGCATTATGCGTCGAGACCGTCGAAACGCGAAAAAAAATTTCAACATCCCAACTTCACCAGCTGATTGTGTTTTTATGGTAATTTTTTTTCCTAATTCATTCAATCTATGTTCCTTAGGGAAAGTTGTCCAGTTTCGTTGTCGACTAAGAAAGGCTTAGTAATTTTCTTACACCCGATATACGCGCTACAGGGTGTAACAAAAAGGGTATACCATCCCTGAGAGATGTGAATCTGCCCATGAAACAACTTTTCTAAAAAACATAGGTCGATATAGGAAAAAAAAAATAATTTTGACCTCCCATACAAAATGCACTATCAGCTGATACAGTTTCTATAAAAGTTATTTTTTTTCATATTTCGACCCTATGTTCCTTGGGGAAAATTGTTTAGTTTTATGGGCAGGTTCACATCCTGGGTGTTTGTTACACCCTGTATACTCGATCAAGTAAAGGAAAAACTTTTCTGGGCTATTTTAGTTAGTGATTCATACACTCGGGTCAAGTAGTACAGTCAAGAGCACGTCAAACATGACATTTTGGAGTTTGTATCGTTCTTATTTCAATAGCCAGGAGCTAAAGTCGCACTGCGGTTAACCTGCACTTGACTGTACAAAGATTACTCGTTCCACGTTGAGGCCGGGATGTTAATTATATAATTGGGTGGCCTACTTAAAGCTTTAACGAAGGATTAGAATTGATGTTTTTCATAATAGGCCCTGCATCTGTAGATTCAGATTTTTCAATGAAAATGAACATTAGGTTTTTTTCGTATCGAAGGAGCAGTTATTTTGGTTTCCACTCTAGTCATCATCATAATGTCGATGACTGACCTAACAAATCCTGGTGTCAGAGTTTTTGAGTCGCCTAAAGCCTCCGACATTGCTTACAAAAGACTACTTCCGTAGTAGCTGGTACCAGCGGCTTAACGTGCCTTCCGAAGCACGGAATCATATTTCTTATTTATTTATTTTATTTTCGGCTTCGAGAGAGAGGGTACGATGCTCGCTCCGGATTCTACCTGGCGCAAAGGTTGTCCATTGCCATCCAACGCGGCAACGCGGCTAGTGTCATGGGCACCTTTGCGACTGGCACGATTCGGGGCGGACTGTTCGACTAGATGTCCGTCCAGTTTGGACATTGTTTATTTTTTGACATGACATTTTTTGTATGACTTTTTTTTTATGACATAGTTATAAGTTAAGTGTGTGGTTTCCGCATTTAGTCCTATAAGGACCATTGTGCGTGGAAAGGGAGCTACCTTCAGACCTCCAGCAAGAACGCGTGGTACTTAAGAGGGGATTTACCATAGTCACCACGCTTGTAAACAAGCGTTGTAGTTGGCGACTGCTGGTGTTGGTGACCGCAGTTAAGACGGTACGATATATACTCGTAGAAAGATCCTCTTACGTTACCCAAGGGTAATGCGAAGGAAGGTAGAAGGCTTTTGTATAAGAATCCTTTCCGACAGCATGGCCGTACTAATGGCACTGCAGAGTAATGTATTTACCTCAGGGCTTATCTACGAGTGTCACCTTGCACTGGAGCGCATTGCTTCAAACAACAGGGTAACCCTGCAATGGATCAAGGGACACAGCGGATCACTGGGCAACGATGCCGCGGATGAATTGGCAAGGCGTGGTTCACAAACACCAGTGGCAGGTCCTGTACCACTATTACCACTGCCCTTCAGTCAAATCCGCACATGGCTTCACAGCTTTACCCAGAACCAACACAATGCCCGCTGGGCTAGCCTAACGAGCTGCAGACAGTCAAAGGAGGTGCTATCCACTAATTCACCTAAGCTTACCCACCGACTTCTCAGCCTCAATCGAACAAACCTCCGAATAGTTGTGAGCACTATTACAGGACATATCTCGCTCAACAAACACCTATTCACAATCGGCGTCACCGATAGCCCACTATGTAGGGGCTGCCTTGACGCGGAAGAGACGGTCAATCACGTGATCCTGGAGTGCGTTGCGTTGGCCGACCAACGGGCTAAAATCCTCAACAACACGAGGTCGCTCCGCGAAGCCTGCGAATGTCCCAGGAGACTTCTGAGCTTCTGGAAGGAGCTGGGCTGGCTTAATTAACCAGACTAACCTGTACGCAAAAAGGACCAAATTAGAGTTTAATTGCGGAAACGGGAGCCCACTAACTAACTAACTAAGACACCCAAGGGTAGAGATGGGTTGCTATATTCTTTGCCAGCACCACACGGACATATCTTACTTTACTAGGCCATTTTCGGACAGGTGATTCATCCTGTAATGTTCTAACCAAACTAAGTGATTTTGGTTGACAGTGTCCACCCAAAACCTCTGGATCAAGAGCCGTACGCTCAAGAAGGCTGTTGAAGCACTAAGTAGTGCAGTGGTTGAAGGGTTAAACGTGCATGAATTCCCCTTCCACCCACTGGACTTTCCTAGTGGTGGGTGGACCGGGACTGATTTATCATAGGTAAGCACATAAAAAGGGCAATCACAACGACGACGCAACAAATGCTAATTATCATTACTTTATTTTGTACGAAGAATAAGTAGGCTACCTATTCTTCGTACAAAATAACTCTGGCTACGACCGTTAATGCGCAGAACTCAAAAAATGAATCGTGGGTGTGATCGCGGCAGGTGGGGGGAGGCGAGCGAATCGTTCATTGGCTCTCCGCCTGTTACCTATGCGCAGAAAATAACCGTCACAGTCAAACTTATCTTGCGCACGCTATTGCATCTTTCTACTTTTCCTCTTCGCGTCAGCGTCCATCTCAGCATTGTATCTTTTCTTTCTGCCTTTATTACCTACCTACTTACCTACTTAAACAGCCTCCGTGGTCTAGTGGTTAGAGGGTTCGGCTCTCGATCCGGAGGTTCTGGGTTCGATTCCCAGTGGGGACACTGTCAAACAAAAATCTCTTTGTGCGACCTCCCCAGTTTGGTTAGGGCATTGCAGGATGAATCACCTGATTGCCCGAAAAGTTAGATGCTTCCGTGCTTCGGAAGGCACGTAAAGCCGTTGGTCCCGACTACTATCTACGGATGTAGTCGTTAATGAGCCATGTCAGAGGCCTTTGGCGGCTCAACAACTCTGACACCAGGGTTTGTGAGGTCGGTCATCGACCTTGCAACCCACACGATATGAATGAATGAATGACCTACCGAATGTAGTCAGATGACGGGATAGCCTACGGATTGGGTGCCGAGGATAATCGCTCTCGAGGCCGACGACGGAGACGATGTCGCGTTGATTAAAGTACACATGGCCGCACATCTGTGGAAACACTATGACCTTGAGTGGGTTTCGGGCGATTGTAGCGTTGCGCTGGTTGAGCTTATACTGGTTTTGTTTCTACGTACTTGCTACAGTGCGTACTTCCCGTAGGACTGGCTCAGTACAGACGAATGGCGGACATTTTACAACAGGATAACTGGCTGAAAATGATTTCATTTTAATTCTCCGGTGTTCGGATAATCGGCGAGTTTACTAGGTCAAAAATAAATTAAAATTCTGTTTGCCTCTAAGAAATAATCGTTTTAAATTGATGAAATGCTAAGAATCTTAAATTACAGACGTACTTCGAACGCAAAAAATAATGACGTTATCGTTCAAAAACTTCATAGAAAAAGTATGAAACATTTCTGTTTTGACTTCAATAAAGAGTAGCTTATTTGACTAGGTTGTAAACTAGCGGATTTTACTAATAAAGTAGAAAATAGTGAAATATCACAACCATAGGCAGGATTCCAACCAGCGTCTTCTCCGTACGGAGGTTCGAATCCTGTCTGTGGTTATGAAATTTTTCGATTTTATACTTTGTAGGATAACTGGCGTCTACCACCGTATGTACGTTTTGAAAGAAACTTACCGACCTCATTGTGGAATCAGCTTCCTGCGTAGGTATTTCCGGATGGATACAACATTGCAGAGTTAAGAAGGGAGCCTACAAATCTCGCTGGCAGCGCACCTGTGACCCTCAGGGTGTTACGGGTGTCCATTGGGTGATGGTGAACACTTACCATCAGGTGACCCGTCTGCTTGTCTGCCTTTCTCTTTCATAAAAAATAGGCAGCCTTAAAAAACTTCGCCGCGGGCCGCGGGGATTAATTAAGTCATCTAATTAAAACTCGTGTACAAAAATTGTAGTATCGGTATCACAATAGTAAGTGGTTCCATAGCGCTGTAGACATTTTGACCTCTGCGCGTTGCAATAAAAAAACGCACCACACAACAATGAATGACGTCACAGTTTGCGTAATGCCGCATTGCTGCAAACCGACCGAGGCAATTTAGCGCTCTCTTTATCTGTGTAGGGTTGCCCTATAAAATTATAATTTACTTGCTTTTGTCCGCGACTTAGGCTCCTTTTTAGGGTTCCGTACCTCAAAAGAAAAAAACGGAACCCTTATAGGATCACTTTGTTGTCCGTCTGTCTGTCTGTCTGTCAAGACCCTTTATCTCACGAACGGGTAAAGGTATCAAGTTGAAATTAATACCATATATCAGGGTTCATGAACCACACAAGATCTGAAAATTTCAATTTTTTACAACGACGTAATCAAAAGATATGGCAGTTTATGTCCTCATCTCCATACATTTATGCAAAAATGCAAAACCTACAGGGTACTTCCCGTTGACCTAAAATTATGAAATTTGGCAAGAAGCTAAGTCTCACAGTACAAATAAAAGAAAAAGTCTGAAATCATTAAATATTACAACTTTTCTCACAACTAATGGAAATGAAATGAAATGGTTTTATTTGCTATAGATATGGTAACATGTAGATGAAGGGTACAATATGTAGAGTGCCATATATCTAGCCAATTATGGTAACCAATTGTGGTGAGCTCCCGTTTCAAGAACATTCATATAAGAGAGGGGTCAAGTTGGATGGTCGCGAAGGCGATTTTTGTTTTAGTTCCATTTAAAAACGGGAACACTTACTAACTTTAAAATTAGTATGTTTATAGTGCATAAGCTATAAAATAACAACAAATAATAAAATTTGGTCAATCGCGTGTCGGACTTAAAAAAATTAACACATTAACTTACTGAAATTTCAACTAATACAATTATGATTATGTGTTGGTACGGAACCCTCGGTGCGCGAGTCCGACTCGCACTTGGCCGGTTTTTCCTATGTCCTTATTAAGGGTTCCGAACCTCAAAAGAAAAAAAATCCTAAACCCTTTTAGGATCATTTTGTCGCCCGTCTGTCTGTCAAGAGCTTTTTTCTCCCGAACGGGTAAAGGTATCAAGTTGAAATCAATATCAAATATTAAGGTCCATGGTTAAAGCTGTGAATATTCCAAGCTTCCACAAAAACACAATCAAAGGAACACCCATTTGTGTCTCCATCCATTTATAACCCAAACTAATACCAATATCTCGTTGACCTAGAATAATAAAATTTGAAAAGAAGCTAGGTCTAATAGCACAAGCAACTAAGTGTCTAAAAATATTACAACTTTTCTCACATGGACGCGGAATTTTTATAACCAATGGGCAAAAGCTTGAAAAATTGATATGGCAGATGGATACAGAACCCTTCGAGCGCGAGTCCGACTTGCACTTGCCCGGTTTTTTAGTGTCTAATAGTTTACCGAAGAGCTAAACCGCTCACGCTGTCCCAGGTTTACCGAAATGTTTTATCGTTAACCGTAACCGTTTTTTCTGTTAACAATTTAAAACCGTTAACCATATGAATGGGTTTTCCGTTCCCTGGCCGTTAGGCAGTTTTTCCACCAGTGCTGACCGAGGGAGCTCAAGCTGTGAGCTGGGAAAATTCCAACCAATTTCGCCATTTTCCTAGTTTGTCAAAAGCGCTGGACCAATCCTATTGGTTGGAATTTAATTTTTACTTTCGAGCGGAGCGAGAAAGGTATTGTATTCGTGAAAAAAAAAAGTTTTTCTAATTTTCTCAAAAATGTGTTCTCAAAAAACAAGTCTCCCAAAAATGTCCGTCCGTCGGTCGGTCGGTCGGTCGGTCCGTCGGTCGGTCGGTCTATCCGTCACGCTTTGGCCTAGTGGCTAAACGAATGGTTCGATTGACACCATATTTGGAATTTAGGAGTTTTATGCAAATCCATCGAAGGGTTCTAAGTGGTTTCTGGCTGGCTCTCATTTTGAGGGTAGCTGTCATACAACGAAAATGATAAATTGTAATTTTCTCAAAAACGGCTCATAGAATCTTGATGAAACTTTGCATGACCAAGCATCTCCATGTAAGATATCTTGCGCCAGTATCAAATGATCTGTGTAATTTCATATTAGGGTTGTTCCTGTACCACCAAATCGTAAATATGTGATTTACCGAAAATTGGTTCCATTGAGGTTATTAAATATTTCTATAATATTACTCCTGGATTGGTTGTCTACCTGACTGGATATTCTAAAATTTAGTACACAGGGTGTACCAAAAACTGAAAGGGCTTGCTCAGTAGATTAAACTAAACAATAATCCATAAGGAACATGTGTTGGGAAATTAAAAAAATCTCCATGCAAGTATCCTACGGTAGTATCTATTGATCTTTGAAAATTCATATAAAGGGTGTTCCAGTACTACCAAAAGTTAAACATGTGATTTACTCGAAATCGTTTGATGTTTGTTTGTTTTGTATGGAAGTATTATAAAAGGTGAAGAATGTGTGCTGAAGAGATGGAAGGAATATTTTGAAAGTTTGTTTGAGAGAGAAGCAGAGGCTAGCGTACCGAGGTCTTCTGTGGAAATGCATGAGAATGAATATGATAGTAATGCAAGTGAGATAAGTATGGATGAGATCATGAAAGCAATGAAAAGTATGAAATCAGGTAAAGCAGGTGGGTATGATAGAGTGTCGGTCGAAATGTTGAAGGCTGGGCGAGGCATTGTGGCTAGTTAGCTGTACCGCCTTTTCAACCTGTGTTGGACGAACGGCCGAGTACCAGGTGACTGGTGCAAGGCTGTGATTGTGCCGCTGTACAAGGGAAAAGGGTCACAACAGGACTGCAAAAATTACCGCGGGATAAGTCTTCTCAGTGTCGTCGGCAAACTGTATGCAATATGCAATACTGTATGCAATACTGACGAAAAAATATGGGATGTACAAGCGGGATTTAGAAAGGGAATGGGATGTACAGATCAGGTCTTTTCCTTGCGGTGCATAGCTGAAAAGTTTTTGGCCAAAAACCAAAAAGTCTACTGCGCGTTCGTGGATTTGGAAAAGGCCTATGACCGAGTGGTGAGGAATGAATTGTGGTCGGCATTGTCTATGTATGGGGTGAACGGTCATCTGATTCAAGCACTGAAATCTCTCTATGAGGATTCCAGTGCTTGCGTCAGAATAAACGGGGCGTACACTGAATGGTTTAGCATCGAAAAAGGTGTTAGGCAGGGATGTGTAGCGTCACCTTGGCTGTTTAACCTGTTCATGGATAATTGTTTGACTGATCTGAAAGAGAGTATGTGTGGACTGAGAATGAATGAGTTACTCATCAAATGTCTTCTCTACGCTGATGACCAAGTTATACTTGCGTCATCTGCTGACGAGTTACAGGAGATGGTAACAATGATGAATGTGGCTTTTGATAGGAAAGGAATGAAAGTAAATGTAAGCAAGACGAAAGTAATGGTACTTGAAAGAGAAGAGTGTATGACAGAGTGTACTATATTAATAGGTGGTGAACAAGTCGAACAAATGAAGGAGTTTGTGTATCTGGGTTCTAAGTTTACGAGAGATGGAAAGTGCGAAAGTGATATCGAAAGAAGAGTGAATGCTGGAAACATGGTGAATGGTGCTCTGCATGCTTTTATGAAGAGTCAGAAGGTGTCTCACAAGGCTCGTCTGGCTGTTCATAGAGGCGTTTTGGTACCAACACTGATGTACGGCAGTGAAAGCTGGGTATGGCAGAAGAAACATGAAAGTAGAATTAATGCAGTAGAAATGAGAGCGTTGAGGAGTATGATTGGTGTGAAATTGAGTGACAGGATTAGAAATAGTGTGATAAGAGAGCGTTGTGGCGTGAAAGAAGACGTAGTGACTAAAATTGAGAAAGGGATGCTAAGATGGTTTGGTCATGTGGAGAGGATGAATGAAGGAAGATTGACGAAGGAGATCCACAAGGCGAGAGTGAATGGAAACGTTGGAAGGGGAAGGCCTCGGCGAACGTACCAGGACCAAATTCAAGACGTTCTGAATAAAGGCCAGGTTAAAAGTACCCTAAACCGACGAGCATGTATGAAAGGATTGATGAAGGTTCAGGAAGCAAGGGAAGTATGTCAAGATCGTAGCAGGTGGAGAACTGTGGTCTCTGCCTACCCCAACGGGAACAAGGCGTGATGTTATGTATGTATGTATTTGTTTGTTTTAATGTTTGACAATTTGAATTCTGAATTGATCTGTATATTTCATTCGAACATTTTTTTGGAAAAACGTAAATGAAAGTTTGTATTTCCATACTATGTGTATGGCATTACAAATTTAAGTTTGCGGTTGATAGTTTTTCCTTGAGTATTGCGAGAAAGTAAGTGCAGTGCTGCTGTACCATTTATTTGAATAAAATTTAGTACACAGGGTGTACCAAAAACTGAAAGGGCTTGCTCAGTAGACTAAACTGAACAATAATCCATAAGGAACATGTGTTGGGAAATTGAAAAAATCTCCATGCAAGTATCCTATGGTAGTATCTATTGATCTTTGAAAATTCATATAAAGGGTGTTCCAGTACTACCAAAAGTTAAACGAAGCTTGTCCTGACTGAGTGACTGATTCATCAACGCCGAGCCGTAACCACTATAGATATAGAGCAGAAATTTTGTACACAGGTTCTATGCACGTCAAAACTACACATTAAGAAAAGATTTTGGAAAATTCATCTCCCAAGGGGGTGAAATAAGGGATGAAAGTTTGTATGAAAGTCCTTTGTTTCTTGAGCTAGATTCATACAAATTTGAATTTAGGCTTCGGGTTAAAAATAAAGAAACACGTGTTTAAGCATTTTTTTTAAATCACTCTTCAAGAGGGTGAAAAAAAGGGATAATTTTCGTTCCGTATGTTGTTGTATAAGTCTATTATTTTTAAAGGTAGAATTACAGAAATTTGGTTCTGAGCTCTTGGTAAAAAATAAAAAAGCACGTGTTTTAGAATTCCACAAAATTCGTCCCCTAAGGGGGTGAAATAAGGGATGAAACTTTGTATGAAAGTCCTTTGTTTCTTGAGTTAGATTCACACGAATTTGACTTTAAGCTTTTGGTAAAAAATAAAGAAAAACTTGTTTAAGAACTTCTTAAAAATCACCCTTCAAGGGGGTGAAAAAGGGGATGATTTTTTTCCGTATGTTGGTCTATAAGTCTTATATTTTTAAAGGTAGAATTATATAAATTTGGTTCAGTTCTCTTGGTAAAAACATAAAAAAGCACGTGTTTTAGAATTTAACAACATTCATCCCCTAAGGAGGTGAAATAAGGGATGAAAGTTCGTATGAAAATCCTACAGTTTTGACATGAGGTATTTGAAATTTGGATTTTAGGTAATAATATAAAGTAAATAAACATGTGTTTCAGCAATTTTGAGATTCATCCTCCAAAGGGGTGAAATAAGGGATGAATGTTTGTATGAAAATCGTACAGTTTTGATGTGAGGTACTTGAAATTTGTATTTTAGCTAGTAATAAGAAGTAAAGAAACACGTGTTTCAGCAATTGTGAGATACCATCCCCCAAGGGGGTAAAATAAGGGATGAAAGTATGTATGGGGTTACAAATCTAATCTAATCTATGAAAATTCTATTAAAAATTTGGATTTAGGCTTATAAAAACGAAGAAATAAACATGTTTTTCAGCGTGTTTGAAAAATCATCCCTCAAGAGAGGGAGGGGGAGAGGGTGAGAGGGAGAGACTGCACAATACTGCACATTGCCTGAATTCCTCGCGGGCGAAGCCGCGGGCACAGCTAGTTGTTCTATAAGGCCCGTTGGCGTGGTCGGTAGTAGACTGCCTTCCACGCCGCGAGCCGCGGGTTCAACCCCGCCCAGGGCAAACATTTGTGTGATGAACACGAGTGTTTGTTCTGTGTTCGGGTGTTCTTTTATATGTTTATGTATGAATGTATAACAGTGTCCCATTCGGCTTTGCTTAGATTGCGATTACATGACGATGATGATATTCTGAACTGTCCCCAATGTTTGTTTTGTTTTTCCTTTCTTTATAGTTTTAAGACTACAATCTCTCGCAACCCTATTTTGAGTGATATGCAGTAATCAAGTAGCTAACGCAGTGCATTCCTATCCGATTAACGCGCTCTACTCTTAAGAGGAAAGCTGTACTTGCTAAGATTATACGTATCTCAAGACTTATCGTAATGAGTACTCATATACTTAAAGGGTGTAACGGACGGTGTACCGAAAACTGAAAGGGCGTGCTCAGTCAACGAAACAACAACTTTCCCAAGGTAACCTTTTGGAGAAATGGAAAAAAAATTGACCTCTTGCTAAAAAATATTTTGTTTTCCCAAAAATGTTTCTTTGCAAAAGTTGTTCATTTTTGTTGAGTGAGTACGCCCGCTCAGTTTTCGGTACACCGTCCCCTACAACCGGGCCCCTAATCAACTGTGTTCCTATTTCAAACGTATGTTAAATTCGGATCTTAAGGCGGTTGCTGGGTGGCAGCACCTTACTTTTAGAAATAAATTTATTACGTCGCAAATACAAAACTTTTCGGTAGTATTGTTCGTTTGGCGGCATTATAGGGTGGTTATATATGTTATAACCCATGACATCATAGCTTAGCTTATCATTTATAGCTTTGTATTGGTAAAGTGCTAAAAGTGGCCGTTTTTGGCAGTTTTACAATACAAAGCTATTCACGATAAGCTAAGGTGTGATGTGATGGATAATAAAATATAGAACTACCCCAAATTGCCGCCTATCAAACAATCCTTATTAAATGTTTTGTATTTATGACGCAATAAACTTCTGCTCAGCAACCACCTTAAGAGGCTACCTGCCGTCCACTAGCGCCCTCATCAGTAAAAAAAAAATTACTCGCAAAATCCAAAACTTATCGAAAATCTGGAAAGACAGATTGAAGTAAAGGTAGGTACCCTAGTTTATTTAGAACCTATGAATTCTGAAAAATATAGTTCACCGTAGTTACAGATACAAAAAGTGCGAAAAACGGCCACTTTTAGCAGTTTTTGTATCTGTAACTACAGTGAACTTTATTTTACAGATTAAATAGTTTCTAAATAAATAAAGGAACCTTTACTTCAATCTGTCTTTCTGGATTTTCGATAGGTTTTGTATTTTGCGAGTAATATTTTTTTAACTGATGAGGGCGCTAGTGGACGGGAGGTAGAAACAACGTTTTTAAGGAATAGTACCTGGGCGACCGAGCTTCGCTCTATAATAGCTACCTCAACAATAAAATATCATCGGGTGAGCAAGCTATGCTACTCGCCAACAGATGGCGCTGTAGGTTGCGGTATTTTAAAAAATGCTTAAAAGCTCGGAGAAAACGAATTTTCCCAGACATGAGACCTAGCTAGATCGATTTTTCGCCCCCAAAAACCCCTGTATACTAAATTTCATTGAAATCGTTAGAGCCGTTTTCGAGAAACCGATTACAAATATACATATATACAAATATTGCTCGTTTAATAGTAGTAGTACCTGAGCGACCGAGCTATGCTCTGTATGATTAAAATGTTGTCGGGTGAGCAAGCTATGCTACTCAACAACTGATTGCGCTGTAAGTTTCTTAAACGCACTAAAAACGCGCTAAGAAATGTTAAAAAAAAACGGTGAAAACGAATTTACCCAGACATGAGACCTAGCTGGATCGATTTTTTGCCCCCAAATACCCCTGTATACTAAATTTCATCGAAATCGTTAGAGCCGTTTTCGAGAAACCGATTACAAATATATATATCGGTTCGGTTCACATATGGTTACTTGGCATGAATTACATCCAAACCGAATCTATCATCCCTTAATAGACCTGTCACACCATCCACACTTACTTATAATACACAACACATGCGCTCCCACACACACACACACACACACACACACACACACACACATGCACACCTCACTTAAATTATTTCATTTAGCTAAATTGTGACTTTGTCAACTTCCTTACAACTGAGCTATGTAACTATGTTAAACGTCCCTCTAGTCCTATGTAAATTATATGTATAAAGTAACTATTAATCGGTTGCCCAAGAGACAGGCTGCGTCCTAGTTTGGGAACCTCTAGTGCACTCTTTTGTAAATTATTTCTGTGTAGAATTAATAAATTTATTCTATATTCTATTCTTATTCTATATATATACAAATATTGCTCGTTTAATAGTATAGGATATTTAAAGAATGTACTAAATCTACTTTTGTTACAGGTTTGGCACAAAGGATGTTTCAAGTGTCAAGAATGTGGCATGACGCTCAACATGCGGACATACAAAGGATACGGAAAGCTGCCGTATTGCGAAGCGTAAGTTACCTTATTTCTGAAGCTGTTGTAAACAGAAAACGGACGGTTACGGTTAACCCACCGAATGAATCTAATCTGGTTAACAGTTTGTTTCTGTTAACAGTTATTTCGATATACCGAATAATTTCAGTTAGTCAAACCCTAACTAAAAAGGGGGTTTTGTGTAGTTTCTTTGTTTTAAAGTAGGTAGATAGATAGCCATTATTTTATTGTCTTAACAGGTTACCCAAAAGATAAACCGCCACCGCTCACGCAATCCCAGATTTACTGAACTGCTTTTTCTGTTAACTGTAACCGTTTATTTCTGTTAACCGAAACCGTTTATTTCTGTTAACCGTAACCGTTTATTATTGTTAACCAATTTTAGGGTTCCGTACCTCAAAAGAAAAAAACGGAACCCTTATAGGATCACTTTGTTGTCCGTCTGTCTGTCTGTCAAGACCCTTTATCTCACGAACGGGTAAAGGTATCAGGTTGAAATTAATACCATATATTAGGATCCATGAACCACACAAGATATGAAAATTTAATTTTTTTACAACGACGCAATCAAAAGATATGGCATTTAATGTCCTCATCTCCATACATTTATTCAAAAATGCAAAACCTACAGGGTACTTCCCGTTGACCTAAAATTATGAAATTTGGCAAGAAGCTAGGTCTCACAGTACAAATAATGGGAAAAGTCTGAAATCATTAAATATTACAACTTTTCTCACAACTAATGGTAACCAATTGTGGTGAGCTCCCGTTTCAAGAACATTCATATAAGAGAGGGGTCAAGTTGGATGGTCGCTGAGGAGATTTTTGTTTTAGTTCTATTTAAAAACGGGAACACTTACAAACTTGAAAATTGGTATGTTTATAGTGCATAAGCTATAAAATAACAACAAATAATAAAATTTGGTCAAGCGCGTGTCGGACTCAAAAAATCTAGCACATTAACTTACTGAAATTTCAACTAATACAATTATGTTTATGTGGTGGTACGGAACCCTCAGTGCGCGAGTCCAACTCGCACTTGGCCGGTTTTTTTTGTGTTAACAGATTTAAGGGTTAACCTTTTAAAACGGTTTACCATATGAATGGGTCTTCCGTTCCCTGGTTGTAAAGCGAATGGTGCAACGGGCTACATACAGTCGAATAATATATAAGGTAGAAGGGCTTTTGTGTATAAAATTCTTCTGGGAAAGCACCACCCCCTTGCCAATTTCATTCGTAAAGCAGCAGTTAGTTAGCAGAAAATAATCGGCACATAAGTCCTTCTTAGTTCTCAAGGTGGGTATTTGCGTACAAAATTACTCTGGCTATGACTGTTAATAAGCAAAAAAGAACTTATAGCAATGCGTAAAACCGCGCAAGGTCGGGCTTTGCGCGCGAAAATCGTGTTACTTGTGCAGGGCAGGGTGAATGCAAGATACCAGCAAGTGATTAATATCGCTATCGTGCTGATATCGCGCAGCGCATGTGGACAGTGACTCTAGGCGTATCTTTATTGGGAAAACGATATTCTTAAAACATGGACTTTAGCTATGTAATAAACAAAAACTTCTCATATTGTAACGGAAATCATTGAGTCATAATATTGCGAGCGTACGTTGCTTTGTATTAATAATGTATGAATGAATGAGTGATTGCGTAACCGTTCTTATTTTAGCTTGACCACTTTCGATTGTATTATGTATTACGATGGCACTTATTATTAGGGTGTCACCAAAAGTTTTGACACAGGTTTTACAGTTACCCGAAACTTGCAGGATTCCTAGAAAATATCGAACGAGTTCACTTGATTATATGGCGTTTATTAGAGCCGACAAAAAAAAATTTAAAAACCGGTCAAGTGCGAGTCAGGCCACGCGAAGAGTAGGGTTCCATAGTTGCTATGATTTTTTTCATGAACTCTATTCCTCCTAATGCCCAGTCAGGTCGAGCACCTAATTGCTATTGATGTATCTATTTTTTTAACCGACGGAAAAAAAACGGAGGAGGTTCTCAAGTCGACGCGTATATATATATTTTTTTATGTATGACCACGCATAACTTTTTACAGAGTAGTCCGATTTTGATAATTCTTTTTTTAATGGAAAGAGTATACCCCGAAGCTGGTCCCATATAAATTTGGAAAAAAAATTCCAACCCTAAGGGTAGGAAAACAGGGGATGATTGATTGTTCACTGAACTTCACTGACTGATTGTAATGTATGACCACGCACGCATAACTTTTTACAGAGTAGTCCTATTTACCCTAAGGGTGGGAAAATAAAATTTATAGTCACAAAAAATTGTAAAATAAAAACTTTTTAACAAAAGATTGAACCGCCGAAATAACCGAAAAGCAAGAAATAATTAAACTTTTTTATTTAACCTTAATAACAAAGTTCTTAAACTAATGTAAGAATACCCGAGTAATTTTGAGGCGGCGGCGCCAAACAAGCAAATTAATTAAATAGGTACGTAAAGCGTGATGCACGGCGGCGGCGCCGACTCAAAATTACTCGGGTATTCTTACATTAGTTTAAGAACTTTGTTATTAAGGTTAAATAAAAAGTTTAATTATTTCTTGCTTTCAGTTTTTTCGGCGGTTCAATTTTTTTTCAGTTTTTCAACTATTACTCTTAAGGGGCTATCTTCCGTCCACTAGCGCCCCCATTAGTTAAAAAAAGATTACTCGCTAAATACAAAACTTATCGGAAATCCGAAAAGATAGATTGAAGTAAAGGTACTCTAGTTTATTAAGAACCTACTTACTCTGTAAAATAAAGTTCACTGTACTTACAGATACAATAACTGCTAAAAGTGGCCGTTTTTCGCTTTCATGTACCTGTAACTACAGTAAACTATATTTTACAGAATTTATAGGTTCTAAATAAACTGGGTACCTTTACTTTAATCTGTCTTTCCGGGTTTCCGATAAGTTTTTTATTATTTTAGTAATATTTATTAAACTGACGGGTGCGCTAGGGGGCGGGAGGTAGCCTCTTAATAAACCTTTCTGTTTGTCTGTCACGCGTGTTTATCTCAGCAACTACTCTGAACTGACTTATAATTTGGGATATTTTTAAATAATACTTGTCCAACTGCGACCGAGCTATGCTCTGCATCATCTTAACCAAAACATACCAACAGATGGCGCTGTTGGGTGTCTGATTCGCGCTATTTTCAAGTTATATTCAAAGAACGGAGAAAACACATTTTCCCAGAACTGAGACCTAGCTAGACTTGACGTGATGACTGGAAGTTACTGCATCGACAAGAGCCAAACTCTTAAATTGAAGAACAAGAGACCTAGCTACCCAAAAACCCCCACATAGTAAATTACATCGAAATCGCTACAGCCGTTTTCAGAAAACTGATTACAAATAATATGTTTGTATACAAATATTTCTAGTTTAATATGTAATAGATAGATAGATAGATTATGGGAACTCTCGTCGCGCAAGTTCAACTCACACGAGACTCCTCCTTACATAATTAAATGTATGATGCATAATATGATGCCATAGGATTTACTATGAATTAATATATTAAGTCATGAGTTAGTCATTGTCGCAATAAAATTACTATCCTTATTCCATCCGTATTCTTCATCAGTTGTATGGATGAAACATTTGTTTACCGAATTTCAAAAAATCGTTAGAAAAAAGTGGTTGTATTTTGCCTTCACAGTAACCCTTATCAGGAATTGGTCAAGTTACCAATAACCCTAATGTCACCACCAGCACTCGGATTAACCGCGGTAGTTGGTGACCGCAGTATCATCATATCAGAAAGACGTTGCTGTCCATCCAGCCCATTCAGCATGATGCCATTTTGAGTTTATCTAGGCCTATAGGAAGATTAAAGAAGTAGTGTTTCCGATTTACTTATTTTATTCATCTCCATTGATTCATTTGACAGTCCGGACAGATAGATAGATAGATCTACCAGGCCGAGGGCCGCGTGCTCGAGTCCCGCCCAGGGCAAACTTTGTTTGATGAACACGAGTGTTTGTACTTGCCTAGATGTGGATAAGATGACTAAATCTGAATTGTCCCCAATATTTATTTTTTATTTCATTTTCTTGACAGCTAAGCGGTGTACCGTTAATTAAAATTATAAAGCTATCTCTGTCTAAAATAAGAAAAACGTAATTTGTGGGTTTACTAAACGTTTTCTGCCACTGACATTTCTACGTTTTAAAGGCTGTGACGTCATTCCCCAAATAAAGATAGATAGAAGATCACTTTATTCTTGACGTAACAAAGAAAACACAATTACACATGAAAACGTAACCTAATGTGGGCAAAGGCGGCCCTTATTGCTGCAAGCGATCACTTACAGGCAACCTTTGATATAATTTAATCTAGGGCCTCATGCTGAGCCAGCTGGATTGGTTAAGGCGTCTCCGGTACTTACGGAGTAGATACAGGTTCGAATCCTGCCTAACTTTTATCCTGTCATCTGATAACAAACTAGGCAAAGCCTGGTACTAGAGACTGATGTACACCCAGTCACAGAACAAACACTCGTGTTCATCACACAAGCGTTGCGGGTATCATACCCACGGCCCAGGGCGTAGAAGGCTCCATCATCATAACATCCCATGAAACGTCCACTACAGGACAGAGAGCTCCCTCCAGAATTCTAGCTTATGCTGGAAAAAATGTGGAGGGGAAGTACCATAATCACCTCGCTTGTTAGCGTTACGGCTGGCACCATGGACCGCGGTTGTAGGTGACCGCAGTAATTAAGATGTAAGATACAACTTAGTCGCCTTTTATGACACCCAAGGGTATGTATGGGTTGGTACTATTCTTAGCCGGCATCACACCGGACTAGAAGGCTTGGTAGTGACCATATATTCTATGGTAGTGACCAACCACGTCAACAGGCCAGTCTAAGTACAAGCAGTCAACAATCAACAATTCCGTACAACGATTGTAATAATATGCAGAGTATTACAGAGTAATGCTATAATGAAGCAATAAAATGGGTAGTTAGTACGTGCCAATGCGACTCGCGTGTTCAGTTGGCTGATGGATGGATGAAAGTGGTCTGACGTCCGGTCGCCGTCGCGTCGCTTTTACTTAAATTAAGCCACGATCACACCTAGCTGAATCCTAAGACTAATTCGGCATACATTCCTGGGAGGCTTGGTTATGTTAATTGCAATATCCTTTCGCTCATATTTGCAATGCCCTTACAGGGTTCATGTACTCGTACCACACTAAACCTAGCTATAGAACACCTTTTTAAATGCATGTACATTAAGGCTAATAAAGAAATGAAAAGATTGCATGGGCTTTTGTGCAAAGTCCGTCTGGGAAAGTACCAAGTGACACCCCCTTGCCTATTTCTGCCGTGAAATAGCAGTGTTTGCACTGCTGTGTTTCGGATTGAAGGGTGAGGGAGCAGCGAAATTACTGGCACACGAGACACACCATCTTAGTTTTCGGGGTGGGTAACGCGCTTTGCTGTCTTATTAGTGTCAAGTTATGCCACTAATAAGACAGCGGACTCCATGGGCGGTGGTGATCACTTTCCATCAGGTGGCCCACCTGCTCGTTTGCTCACTTGTCACATAAAAACAAAAATCCTTACTTCAACCACAGATTAAATAATAGTAAACTAACGTTTCTTCAACGAGCAATGTATGCCGAATTAGTCTTTGAATTCAGCTAGGTGTGATCGTGGTGGCTTTAGCGTCGAGCGAAGTGTGAGTCCGAATTCTTGACGTTAACAGCCATTAGGTTGAGATGAAATTCAAAATTTGGTTCTTCTTCTTTAGGACAGAACTTAAAACGGGACCAGTTTTGACAACAAAGGTTTTATATATTCTGCATGACATTCAATAAGTATTCTGTAAAGAATCTACATTGAATAAAACTATCTGAATCTGAATAGGGTTTTGGATATTTCGAATTACTTAACAACATTGATTTTTGAATTCTGCGATGTCCAAAACCCCATAAAACCTTTTTTGTCAAAGCTGGTCCAGTTTAAGTTGTGAGAAACACCTATAATCACTTTGTCTCCTACTCTATGTATATCCAAAGATTCCAGTGTTTAGGGTTCCGATACCAAAATGGTAAAAATAGGAACCCTTATGGTGCGACTTTGGCTGTCCGTCTGTCTGTCTGTCTGTCACACCTGTATATCTCAGCAACCACTCGTGCTATCGACTTGAAATTTGGAATAGTTTTAGAATATGGTTGCCCAACTCAATTGCACATAAAATAATTTAAAAAAACCGGCCAAGTGCGAGTCGGACTTGCGCACCGAGGGTTCCGTACCTGAAACGGGAGCTCAGTTGTAATATTTAATGATTTCAGACTTTTCCCTTTATTTGTACTGTAAGACCTAGCTTCTTGCCAAATTTCATAATTTTAGGTCAACGGGAAGTACCTACCCTATAGGTTTTGCTTTAGTGCATAAATGTATGGAGATGAGGACATAAAATGCCATATCTTTTGATTGCGTCGTTGTAAAAAAAAACGGCCGAGTGCGAGTCGGACTCGCGCACCGAGGGTTCCGTACCACCACATAATCATAATTGTATTAGTTGAAATTTCAGTAAGTTAATGTGCTAGATTTTTTGAGTCCGACACGCGCTTGACCAAATTTTATTATTTGTTGTTATTTTATAGCTTATGCACTATGAACATACCAATTTTCAAGTTTGTAAGTGTTCTCGTTTTTAAAATAGAACTAAAACAAAAATCGCCTCCGCGAACATTCAACTTGACCCCTCTCTTATATGAATGTTCTTGAAACGGGAGCTCACCTCAATTGGTTACCATTAGTTGTGAGAAAAGTTGTAATATTTAATGATTTCAGATTTTTTCCTTTATTTCTACTGTGAGATCTAGCTTCTTGCCAAATTTCATAATTTTAGGTCAACGGGAAGTACCTAAAATTGCTTTAGTGCATAAATCAGGCAGGACCACGGTAGCCTAGTTGGTAAAGCGGCTGCGGTACTGACGCAGAAGACGCAGGTTCGAATCCTGCCTTGGTTGTGAAATTTTGCGATGTTCTTCTTTGTAGATCATAAAAATATGTTTAATTTAACCCATTATTATAGACGTGCGAGTGAAATGGTTAAAATATCGTGTTCCAGGCATGTACCCAAAGCGAAGCACACGACCATGGCTGAAACTCCTGAGCTGAAGCGAATAGCTGAGAACACTAAACTACAGAGCAACGTCAAGTACCACGCGGACTTCGAGAAAAGCAAGGGGAAATTCACACAGGTACACTCAAGACGATATGTCATTTTTTTTGGGTATTTTGGAGACAAATATCTTTTTATTTACTCAGTATCTTGCCGTGATTTTCAGGTATGTGTTTCTTGACCATTCCACCAAGACACATGATTAGTGAAAATCAACTCGACATAATAAAAATTCAAAGTTGCCTCTTAAATTTTCATTTATTCCTCTTTTTGTGGAATTTGAGCTGTTTTAAGTAGTGAAATTAAGTATACAGAAAGGTATTTATAGTTGCTAGGGTTTGCCCAACCTAAAATTTTATTTTATTACTTAGTTTTTACAAAAAGTCGATATTTTATATCAGGCGCTTACGCCATTTAGTTTTGGTAACACGCACAGTATACCAGTCGCAATCTAATGCGTTGCGGATTGCGCACTTTATCCCTTTCTTTCAAGCGAAAAGACTGCGCCCGCTGTCAAATAACTATCTTTTCACATATCCTCTTAACAGCACATCAGCAAAAACATTTTTGGACTTAATGGCATGGTAATTGAGTTGAAAAAGTTTCTAGTGACGTGCGGTTGACCCTACCATACGGATTCGTATACAAATTTTGTCAATTCGAACGCTTCAAAAATGCATTTCCTGAACTGACATATTAGGCTGAGGATGTATATATATCCTATTCTATTAAACGACTTGTATATATATTTGTAACGTACTTGTATATATATTTGTAATCGGTTTCTCGAATACGGCTTGACAATTTCGATAAAATATTACTATACGGGGATTTTCGGGGGCAAAAAATCGATCGAGCTAGGTCATAGCTTGCTCACCCGATGATATTTTAATGTTGAAGCGGCTATTATAGAGCGTAGCTCGGTCGCCCAGGTACTTTTTATTAGGGTTCCGTACCCAAGGGGTGAAATATACCCTATTGATATGCCTCCGATGTCTGTCTGTCAGCGGGCTGTATCTCATGAACCGTAATAGGTAGAAATTTGGAATTTTCACAAATTGTGTATATATGTTGCCGCTACAACAACAAATACTAAAAATCTAAAAATATCATAAAATTAAGGGGGGCTCCCAAACAGCTCACTGCGCGGAAAATAAACATTTGACTCATCCCATCGAGTGGGGTATCGTTGTTTAGAGCTCGTTAAGTAGATAAGTACAGTATTCTTTGTAAAAAAAAAATAAAGGAATCAGATGCCACCAAAGTCAGCTGTTTTTACCCGACTGCCCCAAAATAGGAGGGTTATGTTTTTCGAGAGTTTGTATGATAACATAACAACAAATAATAAAATCTGGTCAAGCGCGTGTCGGACGCAAAAATCTAGCACATTCATTTACTGAAATTTCAACTAATACAATTAAGATTATGTGGTGGTACGGAACCCTCGGTGCGCAAGTCCGATTCGCACTTGGCCGGTTTTTTATTTGTATATGTTACATTTATTCTTATATGTTTACATTAATTATTTTTATATACAGGGTGGAAACGATAAAAAATCTCACTCAATTGTTTCTAAACTATACAAGCTATTGAAATTATAAAAAAACTGGATACTGATCAAACGGTATCAATAATCTGGATCTATACGAAAATTAAATGTTTCCAGCTTCCTTACACTTAGCACAGCCACCGGGCACTCTCATCCCTTGATAAAACCATAGAAAGTAAGATCTCTATTGATACACTCCTCATAGAGCTCGCCCTCCGAGCCTCCTCGTAGAGTCTTCTACGCCGAGATCTCTTCTACGGAGTCTTCCCTCCGAGTACTCTTCCCTCTGGGACCCTTTTAAGGAGTCCTCCCTCCGAGTCCCTCTTCCCTTTAGGATCTCTTCTACGGAGTCTTCCCTCCGAGCTACTTTCCTTCCGGCACCTCTTTTGCGGAATCTTCCCACCGAGCATTCTTATGTGCTATGATAAATGAGTGCCATGTGGCTGTACTAAATGTATGGAAGCTGGAAACATTGAATTTTCGGATGGATCCAGTTCATTCTGTAACCATTTGATAGAGCTCGTGAAACACTTTCAGGATCAGTAACCAGTTTTTCACTAGCTTATATAGTTTAGAAATAATCGAGTGAGATCACTTACGTATTGTATTGTCATTATACTCGTACTAGGTTATTTTTTTGGACCTGATTTGCGTATGCCCACGTTATTACAGAGGTCAAAAGCAACAACTTTTGTTCTACGACTTTTCTAACAACGCACAAAAAATATTCGTCTCCCCATACTAAAGTGGTCACTTGACCGACCCATTTTGTATGGAAAGTCGAAAATTTTTCGTGCGTTGTTAGCAAAGTCGTAGAACAAAAGTTGTTGCTTTTGACCTCTGTTATAACGTGGGCATACGCAAATCAGGTCCAAAAAAATAACCTTGTATATCACTACTGCAGTTTTTCTTTCACACTTACCTACATGCAAAGGTTGTCTGGAAGTGATCGCTCCCAGCGATAAGACCTCCTTTGTCACCCTAGAATTAAGACTCCTTTGCAATTGTTAATGTGTTCTGTGTGTGACAATAAAGTGTTTATCTGTGTAATATTTGTAGGTGGCAGACGACCCCGAAACTTTACGAATCAAAGCGAACACTAAGATAATCAGCAACGTGGCTTACCACGGCGACTTGGAGAAGAAGGCGCAGATGGAGAAACAGCGGCAGATCAACGAGAATGGAGAACTTGTCGGTCAGTATTACACTATATTATAGTCAAGTCCTCACGGCGAAACGGGGGGATCGCTCAGCGCTCCCGACGGCAACTACTTCTTGCTCTTTGCTTCCCACTCCCCCACCTCCCCGCCACTACCTATACATACAGCGGTTTCGGTCAGACTATAGACAAATGATAAAAAAGGACTTGACAATTCGCAGCAAAAACCCAAATGTATGGAACCTCGAAACTTGGCCCATATGATCATGAAGTTATTATAATAATTACTTATCAGTGTTTTTAACATAAATAACGAATTTATAAAATAACGAAATTATAAAATTAAAAACATCCGTTATGTGACGATGATAAAAAATATAGGCTGTGACTATATGTTCCATTCTGCCATACGAAAATAAAAAAAAATGTTAACTGTTACTTGAGTTCGATTTTTAGGGTTCCGTAGTCAACAAGGAACCCTTATAGTTTCATGTCCGTCTGTCTGTCTGTCCGCGGCTTAGCTTCTGTGGTAGGTACTTATGCTTGCCGTCCTCATTTGATCATTTCAATGAAAAATATTTAGTTTCTCTAATCTTGCGTGCCATCCGCGTCACGTATGCGGATGGCATATTAAATAATCAAGTGCGGACGGTGCGCATGCGTACACCAGATCTGCACGCGCAAGGAAATCCGGATGACAGAAGAAGCACCCTTAAATAACAATTAAAAAAAAACACGTCGAAAAACGAGAAAAAAATTTGGTTTCTACTATCGTCGGTGCGAGATTTAGGTATATGGGAAAGCCCAAAGAAACTCGATTTCCTACCTATGATTCTTTGGGAAAGTTGTACAGATTTGTGTTCTGAGAATCTTACTAAAATTTGGCTAAGGTCCAAGAATAACCCTGTATAGACTATGAGGGCACTGCAAGTTATCCTACATCATAGAGTACACGAAATAAGCAACTTTGTAGCGAGAATAGTCGCCTATTAGATTCACAAATCGTTGGTCTTCCAATGTGCAACCTGGCAGATTTGAAAAGGCAACTTTTCTCTCCGACTGTACCTAACCTACCTGACTGTACTCGATGAGTGGGATAACTTGCAGTTCTCTCCTAGTCTAGTACGTTTATCACGAAGAGCAACTGAACATCAATCACTTAATGTTGTTTTAATGTGGTCTGTGGTGATCTTTGCACAAAACCTCATGTTCAAAACCCCGAATGTTACCGTTGATATGCGCTTGTCTGTACACTCAAGAGCACACCAAGCTTGACACATTGGGTTTTGTACCGTTCTTATAACTAAAACCTTTCTTTCTTACTCCGATAGCAGTGGCGCAAAGGCGGCCTTATTGCTTAGAGCAATCTCTTCCAGGCAACCTTAGCTTAGCTTAAATCAAGCTTGATCTGCTTTTGACTGTACATCTGACAATCATCCGCTGACAAAATTAAAGAAGTCCAGAATTTCACTTTCTACAAATCTGTGTTGGTGATTGGTAATTTCATCATCATCATAACATCCTTTAGAAAGACCACTGCTGGGGAGTACACACCAGAATTTCATCACAAAAAAGCGTTGTGGAATTTGGAAGGGAAGTACTACAGCCATCACGTTTGCTAGCGTTGCGGCTGGAACCATAGACCGCGGATGTTGATGACCGCAGAATGTAAAATGGTACGATACGCAGGACGCTGCTGCCCATCCTCCGGTTCAAATTCCCTTTTACTAAACCCAAAATTAGAGATAGGATTGTATTTTTTTGTCTGTCTGTCAATCTGTGTACACTTTTTGCTAACCACTCATGATCATTATGGCGTGAACAGAAAATTTTAAATTAGACTGCATTCTTTGAATTGCTTCGGTTCTTAGCCTGGATTAAGTTTTATTGAAACAATAATATTAAGACGTAAGATCCGAAATAAAATGACTAACTGTGCGTGTTGACTAACGGTCGCACTTAACGTCACTTAAAATTAATCTTGCCGTCACTTGCTTTGCCAATAAAATCGACAAGGACAGTATGAGGCTCAGAGAAAGATTAACAGTCAGAGACTTCTCTGAGTACGGCAATAAGTGCGAAAGTTTAAAAAACCTTAAGTTTCAAACACTGATGAAGTAAAACCATGCAGTCTACTAGAAATCAAATTTTCTGCTCAAGCCCATCCATATATGTTCTAACCATGTGTTTGTCTGTCTGCACTAGACGTATCAACAGACAATTACCACCAACAACTGGAGAGCTACGCGACAGAAATGCTGCCACCGGCTCAAGTACCAAATCTACCACCCAAAAACCACTACCAGACACCAACCACTCAATATCAGTCCCAAACCCCAAACCGAAACTTGCCACAGGATTACAAACCTGACTACGAAGAATATAAAGAACACAATCAGAATAAACAAGATTATCATCAGAATAAACAAGACTATCATCAGAGCAAACAAGATTATCATCAGAATAGACAAGATCATCATCAGAATTTAAAGGAATATCATCAAAATCGGCAGGAATATCAGACACCTCCTCAGCAATACCAAGATCCGTCTGATCCGAGGTACTATCGTCAGACGGCGAGGTATGACGAATATAATCAACAAGTGCCTCAGCCGATACCTCAGCAAATTCCTCAACAAATCCCTCCACAATATCAGCAACAGAAGTACGATGAATATCAGAATCAGTACGCATATGGACAGTATACATCTGCTCAGCAATACGGGGTTGGTAGTCAGCAGAAAATTGGGAGGATTCAAGATTATGACCCTTTAAGTGATGGGCCCAGGGTAGTGCCTAATACTCAAAGATCCTCAGCTACACTGATCTACAATAGTGACCCTAGAAAAGGTTGGTATCTAATAAGTACGGGCAAATTCGGTCAGGTCAGGGTGTCATTTCCTGTTAAGCAATCGCTAAATTTCATGAATGTTTCCACATACACCTAGAAGAATCACTTCCTTGCAAAAATATAAATGAGCCTCCGTCTCTTTCTAGACAACGTGCTTGCAGTATGCTAGAAAGAGATAATCTTAGATATCATAGAATCTTTTTTTTAATCACACATATAGAGACAGGTTGCCCGTACCGACTTGTCAATTTTCAGTATTGGGCCTTGATGACATTTCCCATTCACGTTTGCGCAATACTGACCGATTTACCTGTTTCTTTATGGTGGTTGACCCTGATTTAATTGAACCTAGTTCGTACTGACTGATAATTTAGCTCTTCATGTTTTCACCCTATGTTGTGTTATGTGAAGGGGTTTTAGAAATTATCTTTCAACACTAACATGCTACTTGCTTTAGAAGTCTACTTACTGGACAGAGCAGTATAGATTGAATTTCCCGATCTCAAAATATAGTTATGTTTTTATAACGTCTTTTCTTTTTAGAAAACGTAATTTTTGTGTACACATGAAACTATTGAATGATAATTTCTATCAACTAGATTTAAAATAATATCACATTTGGTTGTGGTTCGACACTGGGTATGTTGCTTGTCAATGTGTGCACTCTAATGGTAATGGCTAGTCATTACGTTACAGCAGCGTTACATTGAGCCACAGAGCTTAGGGTCTGGTCTGGGATTGTTCTCAACATGTAACTTGAGATTTGGTATTAATAAATAAATAAAACTTGGCTCTCTGTCAACAGAGCAAGTCACATCTTGACAGCGTACAGACTTGACAGGAGGCATTCTGCAAGTTTATTTAAAAACTTTTTGAAATAACTCACTTTAAGACGAGAAAATATTTCCAGCAGGTGCCAACCAGCCGGCTCAATCTCAACAACAGCGCCACATCGGGCGCGTCACCGAGCTCGACCCGCTCGCTGCCGAGCCGCCGCACCGGCACCAGCAGCGCCCGCAGCCGCCCCACAACCCCAACCAGGTGACACGCCTTATCATCCCACCACTGATACCAGCTATTGGGGGACTTTGGGAAGCAGGCGCATCTTTACCAATCAGCCGGCTCGGTATAAACAACCAGGCAACATGTCATATCATCCCACCAATGACACCAACTATTGGGGGACTGTGGGAGGCAAGCGCATCTTTACCAATTAGCCAACACATTCTCAACAACAACGCCACATACAGCCGCCCTACAACCAAGTAACATTGTTATTTAATCCCACCAATGACACTAACTATTGCTGGACTTTGGGAGGCAGGCGCATCTTTACCAATCAGCCGGCTCGGTATCAACAACCAAGCAACATGTCATATAATCCCACCATTGATATCAACTATTGGGGTACTGTGGGAGGCAGGCGCATCTTTACCAATCAGCCAACACATTCTCAACAACAACGCCACATACAGCCACCCCACAACCAGGTGACACGTCATGTCATCCCACCAATGATACCAACTATTGGTGGACTTTGGGAGGCAGGCTCCATCTTTACCAATCAGCCGGCACAATTTCAACAACAATTAATTTAACAACAAGTTTATTTTTATAAGGACTATTTATGTTTTGAACTCAAAAAAAACAAACGCCACACAACCGCCCCACAACAAAGAAACATTACATATTATCTCACCATTGATACCAAAATGTTGAGAGACTTTGGGAGGCAGGCACATACAGCCGCCCAAATAGGTAACATGATATGTCACCCCACTATTGATGATTTGCTTATTAATCATAGATTATTTTATTATTATCATTTGAATTATATTCAAGATTACTTTGTTGACCTGATATTGATTACCCTCTTATTAGTTACTTCAAAATCTAAAAGTTTTGTGTTACGACTTATGGAACTTCGAATATACCATCGGTCCACTTAGAACGGCCATTCGATTCTTTTTACTGCGAAAATGTAAGTTGTTACTTTTGACCTTTATTATATAACTAGCTGGTGCCTGCGACTTCGTCTGCGCAGAATCTGCTGTTTCACCCGCATTAAATGCGTTTTCCCGTGGGAATGAAATGTTTTCCCGCGGTAAAAAGTAGCCTATGTGTTATTCCAGGACCTAACCTATATGTGTGCCAAGTTTCATTAAAATCCATTCAGTAGTTTTTACGTGAAAGAGTAACAAACATACATCCATCCATACTTACAAACTTTCGCGTTTATAATATTAGTAGGAAGGATAGGATAGCCCTTTATTATATTAAGCTAATCAATAATCAACTCGTCAAACTGCACATCTATTTAGAAGCAAGGAGTTTGTTAATGTTATTATTTTTGTTTCAGCGAGTGTACATAGCTATGTATGACTACCAAGCGAACGATAGTGACGAGGTAAGCACACAATGGAAATACAGTCCAAATAACATATAGATAGAAACCAGGGTTGGCCTGGATAATTATCGTTGATAATTATCATGATAATTACGTGTTGATAATTATCGTTGATAATACGAGTAACTGTTATTGTACAAAACAAAACGAAATAATATATGTGTATCCAATCGCATGTTTTTTCGTCACAATATCAAGCGTGTATCCAACCAACGCCAAATGTCATTCATCTACAGGGAAATTCCCCTCACTGTTATTTGTTTTCGTGAACTGTAGTTTGTGCGCTGCGAAATTAAATGAAGAAAAACATTATGCCTAGAAAACTTAATCCAATATGGTCAAAGTTTGACTGCATTAAAACTAAAAATAGTGGTTTATGGGCTATATGCAAGAAATGTGAAAAAGAAATGCAGGGAATCTTGCGATAAATGAAAATACATACGTTATTTGATTTGATAGTTGGATAATTATCAGATTATTATCGGATAATTATCAGAGAAAATAATTATCTTGATAATAGCCAACCCTGATAGAAACTCTTTACTGCACACAAAATAATAAAAGTTACGATGATGATTAATAATAATGTAGCTTGATAAGAATGCTAGCAGTGTTGTTGCAGGACGGACGGAGCGATGCGTAAGTTATTGGAGAGACAGAGACACGTATCGCTCCGTCCTGCTCTCCCGCATAGCTCTGTCCTGCTCTCATTTTAATTAAAAGTGTGTTTAGTCCCTGTTAATGTAGAATGAAGTAGCTCTTTATCCACATTCCTAATTCAAATCACTTTTATTCCCTTAGGGATAAAAACGCGATTTTAGTCCCTGTTAACGTAGAACGAACTAGCTCTTTATCCACATTTCCAATTCAAATCACTTTTAGTCCCTTAGGGATAAAATCGCGATTTTAACGTAGAACGAACTAGCTCTTTATCCACATTCCCAATTCAAATCACTTTTAGTCCCTTAGGGATAAAAACGCGATTTTAGTCCCTGTTAACGTAGAACGAACTAGCTCTTTATCCACATTTCCAATTCAAATCACTTTTAGTCCCTTAGGGATAAAATCGCGATTTTAACGTAGAACGAACTAGCTCTTTATCCACATTCCCAATTCAAATCACTTTTAGTCCCTTAGGGATAAAAACGCGATTTTAGTCCCTGTTAACGTAGAACGAACTAGCTCTTTATCCACATTTCCAATTCAAATCACTTTTAGTCCCTTACGGATAAAATCGCGATTTTAACGTAGAACGAACTAGCTCTTTATCCACATTCCCAATTCAAATCACTTTTAGTCCCTTAGGGATAAAAACGTGATTTTGGTCACTGTTAACGTAGAACGAACTAGCTCTTTATCCACATTCCCAATTCAAATCACTTTTAGTCCCTTAGGGATAAAAACGTGATTTTGGTCCCTGTTAACGTAGAACGAACTAGCTCTTTATCCACATTCCCAATTCAAATAACTTTTCGTCCCTTAAGGATTAAAAGTGGTTTCAGACCCTGTTCACGTAGAACGGACTAGCTTTTTATCCAATTTCGTAATTCATATCACTTTTAGTCCCTTAGGGATAAAAACGCGATTTTAGTCTCGCGGCCTGTAACGTAGAACGAACTAGCTTTTTCGAATATATGTGATAATTTTTCTTTTTACTTCTCATACTCGAAAAGTTGTAGTTTATGCTGGGTATAGGCAGCCTAAAATTGTATTTTATGCACTTAATGAAAAAACTAATTTCTTCTTCTAAATTTACTTTCCAGCCAGTTATACCGTAAAACTTTTAATAAATAGCCTCTCATTTCGTTGTATACTTACAGTATATTTATATTTGGAGTTTTTAATCCTCAAAGTATTGAATAGAAATATATGGGATCAACATTAGTACAAAAAAAACAACTTTTCTAAACTACTTTTACGTTTTATTTCTTCGCAATCAAAGTGAAAACCAGAGTTTACAACTTGACCAAAAAAACCTTTTTATCCGCGGCTTAATTATTCGCACTCCCCTACGAGTCGTGCGAATACGTAAGCCTTGTATAAAAGTAATGTTTTATGTACTTGTTGTAAAATAGTAGATTGTATCACAAGGCTGTAAAATAATATTTTTAAGGCGAGGGCGCTATTTTGAATCCAGAGCAAAGTGAAGGATTCTTAAGTAGAATCCCGAGTATGGCGAGGGATTCTTAAGAAGAATCCTGAGTATGGCGAGGGATTCTTAAGTAGAATTCTGAACGTAGTGAGGGATTCAATAGGTCGCCCAAGGTAAAAATATTTATCTCCATCCTCTCTACTTTTCATCTCCATGAGAAAAGAATAAGAGGTTTATTGAGACCCACACTCGTCATTAATTTTAAATATAAAATACCATTACAATATTATTACTTGATGAAACAACACTAAAAATCATATTTAGTGTTATTTGTTACAACTGAAAATGTTATTGACATTTTGTATCAATTAGGAACAGAACCTCTTTGGTTGGTAGTCTTGTTTAAATTACAAGCATATTTCTTTTTTTATATTCATAATAATTGTAATAGTACAACCGGCCAGTATCATTTTTCATACAATATTTAGGTTCGACCTCTATGGTTGACCTAAAATATCCCTATGGTGGACTTAAATTCTAATTTTAGATCCCATTTTTACCAGCTACGAAATTCTCATGGAGAAAACAGCTATTTTGTTCGATTTTATTGACGAACCGTTCAGCGATTTTCGAATAGATGAGATGAAAACTACTATTACTTGATTGACAGGTATCGTTCCGCGAAGGCGACCTGATTTCGAACGTCACCAGCATCGACGAGGGCTGGATGACCGGCCAGGTGTTGCGCACCGGCCGCGCCGGCATGCTGCCCGCCAACTACGTGGAGCTCGCCGACACCCGCTAGTCGCTGGGGAACTTCAGTTAGTCGCACCGATACACGCAGATCATACTCGTAGGTCGTCTGCTTCAAACATTACACACCTTACATTTTGCATCCTGTTCATTTACTTATATATAAGTACTAGCCCATCGGCACGTCACGCTGTCCCCAATTCGTTGGTCCGAAATCTGACGTTTAGGACCAACAAATGTCAGTCATATTGTCAACATTGGATGCAAATAAACTTACCAACAAAATGGATTTGAAGAAACAATATACTCTTATTATTATTATCGTTATTTCTTATGATTGTTTTTGACTATAATCCAATTAATGAAACTCAAAAACCAGGCCTAAATCACATATAAACAGAAAAAAGTTTGTTTTGTTTTTTCCCGCCATATTATTTCCGTTCCGTGTATTTAGCACCGACCGAAGTACTACACAACGTAGTTCACCTGATTTTTCACAGATGGCGCAATTTTTTCTTGTATGGGAAAATTTTGAACCGCTTGTTCCCAAGACCCTATCTTGACTATATAAATCTATGATCCTGTTCTTAATTTTGCATTCTTGCAGTCTGACCTCCCGGCGGCAACTAGTTGTTGCTCTTTCCTTCCCACTCCCCCCCCCGCCTCCCCGCCACTACCTATACTAAGGTGCAGCGGTTGCAGTCAGACTATATCAGTTTCCTTTTAAGTGAACCGATTACAACGTAACAAAGGTTATATGTTGCATGGAAATAAGCCAAATACATTATTGGAGCCCCATTTGAATCTGTTTTATAGTTTGTGAGTTATTGGCGCACAGACAAACACAAACTTTTTATAAATGATCTCTGTGGGATCTGTTACCTTTTATGTAACCCCCATGATCATATTTTCGTGAAAATTTTCAACGTACACACTGCACGACTTTACTATTTCATTGCATATGTAGAATAACAGCGTGTTTGATGCAGACGACTTAGCAAATACTACTTGCCTACTTAAGAAAACACAATGCAATAATTTTTAAATGTCATATACTTAGCATAAAAAAATATTGAAATTATGTTTATTAAGGTTCAAACAAAGTTTTGGTGTAAATTGATTAAACAACTTTATTGGTTTAGTCTAAGATTTTAATATAATACAACATAATAACGAAAATAATGACAAAACTGGCAATCCCCATACTAGAAAACGTACCCCGGAAAAGCTTAAAACTCATTGAAACTAGATGGCGCTTTCAAATAACCTGAAAAGTAATTATGAACTACCGAGTTTTCTGCTAAAAAATCATTCAAAATTTCAACATAATTTCAATATAAAGAAACGCTAACATTGAAATTTGGTATGTTTTTTTAACGGAATACTCGATAAATCGTATTAACTTCTCAGGCTATTTATTAGCGCCATCTAGTTTTATGCCTTTCCGGATTACGATTTCTATAAGGGCAATGTCAGTCCTTATTATTCGTCCATGTCCGTATACAACTTTTTCAAAGGAACATAGGTCGAAATACGACTCAACTTGCCATAGAAACTGCATCAGCCGATACCGCTTTTTCTCACGTGATGGTAAGAAGTAACGATGGAGTCTCAGATGTAGCGTTCCTAGCTAGAACATGCCTGTTCACTCTTGGATTCAGATTGTATTTTCGCGGAACAAATCTACAGGGAGGGAAATCTTCACTTTTTCGGGGTCCCTAGACGGTCAAAATTGTTTGACAAGCCTTTACGTGCTTGACAAGCATGCTTGCGTTGCAGTTGGCGACCGCTGTTGTTGGTGACCGCAGTATGTAAGATGGTACGATACGAAGAAGATGCTGCTGCCCATCCTCCGGTTCATAAACCCTTAATCGCCTCTTACGATTCACATTCTTAGGACACACACCACACGGGCAATTTGTGATGTATACAATATTATTGATAAGCATTGCAAAAGTACTAATTTATGCACGTATAGTTTGCTTGTCAAGCACATTAACCTTCGTTTTTAACGGAAAAAAAAATTCATACAGTGGAACATAGAACCTCCTCCTTTTTTGAAGTCGGTTAAAAATTGCTTGAAAGGCATGTAAAATTCACGTGCTTGTCTTGCAATTATCTAAGGACCCCTTTTATGTCTAAACTTGTTTACTATTATATACACAAAAATGACAATGGGGAAAGACGAACGAAGGGCTTTGTGCGAGTGGATGATATGAGATCCTGGTGATCTGTCAAACAGGTTTTCAGTGTATCATAAAGGTCATTTTAATTTCTACTATTTATATTAATTATACTTATTATCTATGAATGTCTTTGTGCAAGAAAACAAATTAAGATTTATTTATTATAGCTGTTGCCCGCGACTCCGTCCGCGTGGGGTTCAGAAAAAGTAGCTAATGACTTTTCCCATGGTTCAAACTATCTTCATACCAAGTTTTTATCACAATCGGTTTATCGGATTAGTCATAAAAGCGTAACAGACAGACATACAGACAGTACAGTTCTCGCCTTTATAATAGGTCTTTACCTATGAAATTGCCGTTTTGTATGGCGAATTTTAGGTAAACTCAATTTTCAGTACTAACATTTTTGCATTTTTCTTAGGAATTATACATCCAATCTTTTCTATTTTTTTAAGCATTATTGGGAAGACATTAAGCTAACAGAAGCTTAAATTTAATTTTCGAAAAATATTATCTGTAAAAAAATATAACAAATCTAATGATGAAATTGGACGACAATTAAGACGAACAATTTTCGACACTTAAATTTTATATGTCAAACTAAAAATAAAAACTTTATTTTATGCGTAAATTAATAACCTTGAAGTCAACTTTCAAATATTAGACAAATGAAAAAACTTGCATTAGTATTGTAGGAATTACGATCTCATGAATCTGTAAAAAAATTTCGGCAATTTCATAGGTAAAGACCTATTATTATTAGGTATACAGAGTACCGTTAATACGGATTTTTGTAAATTAAACACCTCTTGTTTATTTATTATTTGTATCTATGACGTAAGGGTGGAACTCCAACCGGCGGCGCGTTTAGTTTTGCATATCAGACGAACTGTTGCATGAGAGGATCTTTTTGTATTTAGACCTTCGTTCCTTTAGAAAAGTTGTTCAAAACATTCTTCGCGCTTAAAATCTTTGTAACAATTGCGATCAATATTATAGATTAGTGGCTTAGTTTTATTTATTTATTCATGTTTTCCTAGCATAAAGTGGAAATAATTTTATCAGTATCTAAAGCCTATAATATTTAAAAAGAGTTAAGTAAATCGCACTAGGTCAGCAAGTAGCTACTTCCGAACGCTTTGTTTAAAGTAGGTACTACAGTTTTCTAATAACTGTATTGAGAAGCTACTTTATAATTAAACCTCCCATAATTAACTTGAAGGCAGGTTTAATTTTAGGTAACCAGTGGCGAATTACTTTCATTACAAAGTATTCCATTTTGTCGTTGGAATACCTTGATTCCCAAAATGTATTTCATTCCAAATACTTTTAACTACTTTAGTAATAGTGTCTTTTAAATTGTAAAAAAATATGTAATTTTTATAAAGTAAGAAAATAAACTAACATAAAACACTCAGAGCTGTTAAAATGCCTTGTAAATAATTGCATATGATAATAAAATAGTATGTAAGTTTCCTACAAAATTTAGGAACATATTTTTATATGGACTTGTTTTTGTAGAAATAAAATTTTATACCTTAATGTGTAAAAATGTTTACATCTACTGTAATAAGGTTTTTAATAAGGTTTTTTCACGACACTAGAACAAAATTTCACTTTTCATAATTTTTATCACACTTCAGCAATTTAATGTAACTACACAAAAAAAAATCGGCTTAGAAAAATACTTCTATACTTAAAGCTCTATATTTATTAGTAAAAAATGTATTTTGACTCATTACATAGAGAGACCTGATCGTCGGTAACCCTATCTCATAACGTCCACTCAGCAATGTTGGGCAAATGGAAAAATTACAAATTAGTAATTGTAATTGACTAATTCAACTACAATTAATAATTTACAAAAGGTAATTGCAATTACGAGTTGAAATAAAATTGTTACAGTCCGCGCGACGAGTTAAGGCCGCTGGGCGGAGTGGAGGCGGTATGCGCAGTTGCAATATTTGCAAGAAAAATACTACTGCGCATACCCCCTCCACTACCGCCCAGCGACCTAAACTCGTCGCGCGGGGTGTATTTGGGTAACTAACTGCCAATGACCTCATTATTTATGAATAAGGATTGTAAATAAAATGGTAAACGATTAATGAAATAAGTAGGTCTGTACCTTCATATTTCAAAAAAAAATTATCAAATTAATACGATTAATAACATGACTTGTCTTGAAACGGAAAGAGTTATACCTTGATGTCATTTGTTCTGTGACTTGGAAAATTCGCGAAAAATATTGTCGGTATAAGAGAGATGCGCTCGGTCACGTTTTATTTTAAATTGACAGCATTTTTTTTTATTTAATATCCATTACTGTCACTTTTCAGTAGTAGCCAGCGGTACAGCAAAGCTTGTTTATTGTGTTAGGTATCAGCACACCTACCGAACTAATCAAGCATTGTTCAACGTGCTTTTTAAAGCACGTAGACGCTCTTGTCGCTTTGCCACTAGCGGTCACCCATCTGGGTTCTGACCACGGCCAGCGTCGCTTAACTTTCGTTTGGAGCAACTACCACTCTGCCACTAGAGCGCTGATCGTTATTTGTAAAATGTAGACAAACGGAAAAGTAATTCAGTAATTTGGATTACAAACTACAAATTACATTAATTACCTATCTAGTTAAATGAATTAAAAAAAAATTGTTATTAAATTACAAAAGTACTCCATTAGGCCTAACTCTGCTACTAAGTGAGTATATAATAAAATTGGTACTCGATGGGATAGAATAAAAAATATACAGTTTTTTGCCGACAACAAATACATTCCAGGCAGAGCCAGGACCAGTCAGCAACCCAAATAGTGATTGGTCAATATTTGGGTTGCTGACTGTCCGCTCTTATTACACACCGTAGTCCCGAGTAACCCGGAAAACTTGAACCAGGTATTTATAAGTAAATAATGTTGCATGAACTAATTCATCATGATCATCATAGCATGAAGCATCCCATGAAACGTCCACTGCAGGTCAGGGAGCGCCCTTCAGAACTCCAGAAAACTCTCTTTGGAGGGGATTTACCATAGTCACCACGCTTGAAAACGTTGCGGCTGGCGACCGCTGGCGTTGATAACCGCAGTATGTAAGATAGTACAATGCACCGTAAGATGCTGCTGCCCATTCACCGATTCGTAAGCCCTTAGTCGCCTCTTACGACACCCACGGGTAGGAATGGGTTGGTACTATTCTTTGCCGGCACCGCACGCAGCATTGGATTTTGTAATTATAATTTTTTGCAACAAAATAAATGAATTAAGTTCCTTACTTCCTTGTAAACAAATCCCTAGTCGTGGGAGTGACATTACACTTGACCACACTTGACGAACCACTCCGAAACGATACGACTACGCTACGACACTATCTTGTAGGTTTGTTTCACTAGAGATTTTTTTAACTAGTGAATTTATAAAAATAATTAATATCTTGAAAAGTTTGCGATCCCGGACTACAATTATGCCACTTTTTACTCCAATTTGCCATATCGATGGTTAAAATCTTCCGAGTTACTCCGGGGCCCAGGCCACGGTGTGTATATGTCCTTGGGAAAAGTTTTACGAGTAAGTTGTTTTAATTCATCGTCCGAATCCGCAGATTTCCCCTTCCCGATGTTTATGAAAAAATCCTTTTTAGGGTTCCGATACCAAAATGGTAAAAAAAAACCGGCCAAGTGCGAGTCGGACTCGCGCCCTAAGGGTTCCGTACCTATCTACCCTATGATATACTAAAAGCTTTTGCTCTTTGATTTTAAAAACTACGCGACCATCCAACTTGACCCCTCTTTTATAGAAAAGTTCTTGAAACGGGAGCTCACCTTAATTGGTTACTATTAGTTGTGAGAAAAATTGAAATATTTAATGATTTTAGACTTTTTCCTTTATTTGTACTGTGAGACCTAGCTTCTTGCCAAATTTCATAATTTTAGGTCAACCGGAAGTACCCTGTAGGTTTTGCTTTTTTGCATAAATGTATGGAGATGAGGACATAAAAAGCCATATCTTTTGATTGCGTCGTTGTAAAAAAATTGAAATTTTCAGATCTTGTGTGGTTTATAGACCTTTATATTCGTTATCAATTTCAACCTGATACCTTTTCCCGTTCGTGAGAAAAAGGGTCTTGACACACAGACAGACGGACAACAAAGTGATCCTATAAGGGTTCCGTTTTTTTATTTTGAGGTACGGAACCCTAAAAAAGGAACCCTTATGGTGCGACTTTGTCTGTCTGTCTGTCACACCTCTATATCTCAGCAACCACTCATGATATCGACTTGAAATTTGGAATAGTTTTAGAATATAGTTGCCCAACCTAATTGCACATGAAAGAATTTTGAGAAAAATATGATTATTAATGTAAAGGGGGCCAAAATAGGGGGGGGGGGGGCCAAATTTTAAATTGTCGCTACTAGGTCGAGTAAGGTATTATATGAAAGGGCTTTACTTGTGCATTCTAATAGTACATTAAGATGCACGTGCGCTATTTTGGATATTACAGCCGAGGCTCAGAAATTGCAGCCCGAGCCGCAGGCGAGGGCGTAATGGAGCCGAGGGTGTAATGACCAAAGCGCACAAGCTTCTTACGACGTTTTTCAACACATTTGCGAATAAAAACGAATCAAATTCAATTCGCTTACCTGCAATTCCTGAGCCTCCATTTCAGTTCTCACAATACTTTTCAACATGGAATAAATACACCCCAAAGAGCTAGGTTTATACTTATTCGTCAGCTCATTGAAATAAGCCAAAAAGACATTCTCTGAAAACGAATTGATATTTTGCCGTTCTTCCATTCAATGAACTTTTCGTAGGCAAGAATGTACCTATTTTTCCTTAGATTTTGCTGGAAGGAGACTCTCACTTACATTTTGTGCCCCAGTAATTATTTCCTGTGGGGTTAAATTAAGTTCTTCTTCATTGCTTGAAACCGACGAACGACATTGTTAGTTAGTCACAAAAATCAAAGCAAATGAAAATACTTCTGAAAAATGGCGCGCGGAATTCTTGTTGCGCGCGCATTTCTTTTTTCAAATGAGCTGTGACGAAGCAGTGGCAATGCTCTCGAACAGCGTTGCCTAGTTTGAAGGCCTCTGGTGTTTCCGTAATTAATGAACCTAATTTTACTAACTAAATAGTGTGTATTCTATGTTAATTCGGTTACCAATAAACATTTTTCATTTTCATTTTCAGCGTAGTCATTGAAAAAGTACAAAAACTTTAACTTTATTGCTTACAAAATCAATTAATGTTAATTTGTTGTCAAATTTAACTAATCTCATGCAACAAACTGTTTATATATTATATTTTCATCAACATTAGGTATATATTTACGAAAATGTCATAAATATTTTAGACATTAGAACTCCTTAATATAATAAAAAAAAATAACTAGTGCACAGAAAATTATATATCATGAGAAAAGCACGCGTTTTTAATAAGCTGGATTATGGACCTAAATACAGTGCAAATAGAGCTGTTTTATGAGCAAATGTGTTGAAAAATATATTTTTCTTACTTTTTTACGTTTCTTAGTTTTCAAGTTATGATGAAAATGTCAAAAAAAATTCCATTCCCCCCCTTATCTCCGAAGTTTGTGAAAGGAAAAAATCTGAATTAATTACAGTTGACAGAAATTTATGTAAACTGCAGCAAAAATAAAACGATCTTTCTAAGTTGCACAGTTTTTTAGAAATCTGCAAATAACCTTTACAAACAAATTTAGTTTTGCAGTCCTGAAAATGAACTTTATTGCTTCCAAAAATACTATGGGTATATCGGAACGCACTTGACCGGTTTTTTTTACTGAAATATTGTAAATCATAGGATTCAATCACATTTAATGATATGTCTCGAAATTGCACATTTGCAGCATAATACGTTTTGTATTTAAGCTTGAACTAAACATTCCGATTGTTTTCAGTATTTTTATATTACTCATTTTCAAATAGAGTACACTGCCAACCACGTATCTGTTGAGGCGGTGGCGGCGCTGTCTTCCATCGCATTGTGTCACTGGTGTCAGTTGTAGTATTGGCGTTTTAAAAGTAGGGTCAACCTAAGAAGGCTATTAAGATGGCCTTACTTTAGTTCTCCATTTGTCCGCCTAAACAGATAAGTCGGAGGATCTGTAACTTGTCACAAGTGTGTTTTTAGTTGACAAATGTCAGATTCTTGAAATGACATTCTAAAAGTGACAAATTATTATTTTTAAAAGAACCTTAATTTTACGAATTTTTTCGTTATTTGAGGAATTTGCTGTTTGAAGAATATTATATTTTTAGAATTTGTAGTTCTTTTACGAATGTGGCATTTCAGAATCGACATTGGTGTTATTTCTTGCAGATACAAATTAAGACCACATTCAGTTTGACAGATCCAAAATCGCTGTCTTTGTTTAGTCTAATGCGGGTAACAAAGACGGCAATACTTAGATCTGTCAAATTAAGTCACGTTTTATTCGTGTCTGTCAAAATTGACACTATTTATACACTAAACAAAATTTTATTTCGTCTTATTTTAAATGCAACTTCAATTTATAATCGTGAGATTTTATGCTTTTACTTTTTAATTAGAATAGTTAGTTGAAAGAAATTGCTTATTTTAGTTTTTATGACTAGTTTTAGCATGGTTACGCTAGTTTTTATTTATTAATTTTTATTTTCAGTAATTTTAAAGTTTGCTTCCGTTCCGAAAAATAAAAGAATGGAACCCTAATGGATGCGTAGCAAACATACAGTTAAAGAGAGCTGCTTTAAAATTTAATCTACCTTAAATCCGTTACTGACTGTTACGGCCGTACTCAGAGACGTCCTTACACGAGATAGGACTGGAGTAGCCATTACAGATCACTTGTTACCCCTCTGCCAAAAGCGCCCATACAACCAGTAATAGATTTAAAGTAGGTTATACTAAAAAATGGTGTCCTACAACTGCTATTGTAGATACACCTCTAAGAGATTTGATAATATATGTCAAAATTAAATCTACGTTGTCATTTTACCGGATTTTAAAATGGCTCGCTTAAACTAACTAAAATACTCGTAAATGGCTTCAGCCATTTTACTCGTATTTATTTATCGGCACAGGTTATATAAATGTAATTTAAACGCCGAGGCACAAAAGAACGATGCTGACTGTTAATGCGTAGAAATAAAAAACTGGGTACCCTGGTCGCGCCAGTCCACACTGTATGTCATTACATTACCTACCATTTAGTTAGAGCATTATCCACAGCGGCGATATTTGTCGATTACATGCAAGCTACAAATATCGTTAGCATTTGAAATCTGTCTGATCTGATCTTTCAAGCGAGAAAATGGTGACCTAACCATATATACTCTGGCTCACGAATAAATTTCGCGGAAAAAGTGGCCGTCTTCTTGTAAATAGTCCTGATTATAGGTCAATGTCAGGATGTATCTGCAGTTGCCAGAGCAAGTGATTAATATCGCTTGAGTGATTTATATTAGGTGATTAATATCGCTTACGTGAACAGTGGCTCTTACAGTGTGACCACGATACTGTTAAGTCATAAAGTAAAATAATTTTGCTCGTTTTCTATTCCGAGCGAAGCAAGGAGCTCCAATTTCCTTGGTATCATCATTAATTACCATTAAGAACAAATGTTAATGATGACGTATGCTACGTATGACGGTGATTTGATGACGACTGTACTGATACTTAGCAATGCCCTCTAAAATATAAAGGACTAGCTGGTGCTCTCGACTTCGTCTGCGCAGGTTTATAAATTGTAGCCTATGTGTTATTCTGATGTATAAGCTATATTATTGTTAAGTTTCATTAAAATCCATTCAGTAGTTTTTACGTGAAAGAGTACCTAACAAACATCCATCCATACTTACAAACTTTCGCGTTTATAATATTATATTAGTAGGATAGGATATAGCTGCGCATAGTCTAAATAACATTCAGAATTGCTCTTATGTGCCTCCTCTTGTAGACCGCGGAAAGATAGCAAATAGTTGTCATCACAAAGATCGTATTTTATTGTATGGGAACAGTATTATAAGTGGTCCAGTGTTGCAGTGCCTTTGTAATATTTTAATAAATTTTAAGCTATTTAATTTTTTTGTTTTTATTTTTAGCTTATAATGTAGCCTGATTAGAACAGGGACTAGATAAGTAGGTACTGTACGTACAAGATTAGAATGCCAGCAGGATTGACATATGCGTGAAAGCAGGATGGAGCTATACGAGTGTCTGTCGCTGTAATATCTTACGCACTGTTCCGTCCTTCCTGCAGTAACCAAGTTCAGGGCAATTTTTTTTGTGATGAACACGAATGTTTGTTCTGTGTCTGGGTGTTATTTATCTATTTAAGTATGTATACAGGGTGTATGGGACGGTGTACAGAAAACTGAAAGGGCGTGCTCAGTCAACGAAACTGAACAACTTTCTCAAAGAAACATGTGTTGGCTAATGAAAAAAATTTTGACCCTTCCATACAAATTGCCCACTCTGGTCGAACAGTTTGTATGGAGAGGTCAAATATTTTTTTATTAGTATTGCCGAACTATCGATACTTTCGCTATCGATAGTTGACATTGAAAATCAGTTAAAATATCGATAGGTCTATTGATGTGTATTGCATATTAAAATAGCATCGAAAGTTTAAATTATTAACAGTATCGATGCTATTATTACCAACTATCGATAGTAAGTATCAAATCGTTCAATAGTATTGGTTGTGGTTTGAAATAAAGTCTGGTTTAAGCACAAAGCGTTAAATTTAATTCTGGGTAAGTAGTTATCTAGATTTACACTTGAAATTTAAATGAAAAATTTCTATGAAAATAATCTTAAATATAGCCTACTTACATAGCATGCAAATTACAAGTAATACTTACTATTGAACGATTGGCTACTATTAAATACAATAGTATTGATACTATCGATAGTTTTCTGGCTACTGCTATGTAATACTATCGATAGTATTGCTGTTTATCGATAGTATTAAATAATCCGAACTATCGACAGCATAGCGTTATTTTAAACTATTACAATAAGATCGTATTTACTCGAAATCCTTTGATCGGAAATTGTTGGCCACCGCGTTCCGTTCAAAGGATTTTGAATAAACAAGACAACATAAAGCTTATGGTAATAGTTTAAAATAACGCTATTCTGACAAAGAACACTATCGGTCTTAAATTTTTAATTTTTGTCTCCAATCCAAAGAAATTAATTAAATTCTGATGAGGGCGCTAGTGTGCGAATGGTGGTCTTTTTTTTTTTCAAAATTTAGAGCCAAGCTCTTATCGGTGTAGCTCTCCACCTATTTCTGTCCTGCATCAGGTTCTTGAGCACTCTATACGTTTTGACTCCTTCTTTTTCTTTTAACTGTTGGCAGTATGAGATTCTAGGGCGGCCGCGTCCTCTTCTCCCCTCTATCTTTCCCTCCACGATGTTTTTTTATAAATTGATCATGCCTTATAATATGGCCAAACATTTTCCCTCTTCTGTTTTCAATAATGCTTATAATTTCTCTCTTCTGTTTTACTAGTTCCAGTATACCTTCTCATTGGTCATTTTCTCTGTCCAGCTTAGATTCAGATTCAGATTCAGATAATTTTATTCAATGTAGATTCTTTACAGAATACTTATTGAATGTCATGCAGAATACAATGCAAATAGAGCGAGTCTACGCCGTTTCGGATCGTGCTATGGCAGCGTAAAAGAAACGGCAAGAAACCACTGCAGCACGGCCTACTTTAAGAGTCGGCTTTTTACAATGTGTTTCTTGTGTTTCGCTGGAATATCAGAGCACCATACCTCTTTGTCATTCATATAGTCATCCAATCTATAGTAAGCTTTTTTACATAACGTTTGCTTTACACATTCTTTAAACTTTCTCTCAGGTAATTGCACTATATTGTCAGGTATTTTGTTGTAGTATCGTATACACAGACCAACGAAAGATGTGTTGACTTTACTTAATCTAGTATATGGTTGATCAATTTTATGCTTATTTCTAGTATTAAAATTATGCCTGTCACAAATTTTAGGTAATTGATGAATGTTCTTTCTAGCATACATTATATTTTCATAGATATACTGGCATGGCACTGTCATAATGTTGATTTCCTTGAACAGTTCTCTCAGGGAATCACGAGTCTTCAGGCAATAAATTGCTCTTATAGCCCTCTTTTGTAAAACGAATATTGAATGTATATCAGCTGCTCGGCCCCAAAGCAGTATGCCATAAGACATAATGCTATGGAAGTAGCTAAAGTAAACCAGCCTTGCAGTAGCTACATCAGTAAGTTGTCTGATTTTTCTAACAGCATATGCAGCCGAGCTCAATCGACCAGAAAGAGCCGTTATATGAGGGCCCCATTGAAGTTTAGAGTCTAGTGTTAACCCTAAGAAAACTGTACTATTTACAAAATCTAATGGTTCATTATTCAATACTATGTTATGTGAAGTAGACCTTACATTTGGTAGTGCAAATTTAATACATTTAGTTTTTTTGGCGTTTAGGACTAGATTGTTAACAGTAAACCATGCATGAATCTGTCGAAGTGCATCATTGACTTCGTTATAATTTTGTGATTTCCTACTTACATTGAATATTAATGAAGTATCATCAGCAAATAACACAATCTTTGACAGATTCTTCACCACAGAAGGAAGGTCATTAATATAAATAAGGAATAAAAATGGCCCCAATATGGACCCTTGAGGTACGCCAATTTTGACAACAGATCCCAGTGATTTCGTCCTGTTTACTTGTACCTTTTGAATCCTGTTTTCCAAATATGACCTAAGTAGTTTAAGTGAATTATTCTTAACACCGTAATGTTCAAGTTTTAGCAACAATGTGCTATGATCTACGCAATCAAATGCTTTGGATAGATCACAGAAGATACCAATAGCATCTTCAGATTTTTCCCACGCGCAAAAGATGTATTTTAAAAGTGCAGTCCCGGCATCCGTTGTACTGCGCCCTTTCGTGAAACCAAATTGATGGTCATGTAGTAAGTTATTTCTATTGAAGTGTGAAAGCATTTGATTGAGTATGACCTTCTCAAAAATTTTACTAAGTACAGGTAAGACTGATATTGGTCTAAAATTACTGGGATCCTTTTTGTCACCAGCTTTGAATAATGGAACTACTTTACTTTTTTTCATTAAGTCAGGAAATGTACCATGATCGACACAATCATTGAATATAACAGCTAAATATGGAGATATAGTATCAATGATCGCACTACAGACTTTTACTGACATTCCCCATAGGTCCTCAGTGGTTTTCATTTTAATACTTTTAAAGGCTTTAACAATTTCGTTAGGGGTGACATGATTAAACCCAAATTCAGTTTCACAGGCGTCCACATTCTTTTGAAGTAAATCGCTAGCAAGTGAAGATGATGAATTGAGTGACTCTGTTGTTTTCAAAGGAATATTAGTAAAAAAGGTTTCGAATTCTTGAGCCACTTCTACGTTTGAACTAATAGTTCCGCGATTTGTATGAAGTGTGATTAGATTGTCACGCGGTTTCACTTTTCCAGTTTCACTGTTTATAACATTCCATACAGCCTTAATTTTGTTATCAGCAGACTGTATTTTTTTCCGTAGAAAAAATGATTTTGCTTTTAAACAAACTAATTTAAACAATTTTGAATAATTTTTGACATATTCAATGAAATTGTCGTCATTTGAATAATTTCTAAGCTCATATAATTCAAAAAGTCTCTCTCTACTTTTGCGAATACCAGCGGTAGCCCAGTCACTGAATTTGAATTTTACAATAATTTGCTTTTTTCTAATAGTGAAAATTTTACTGAATTCAGTATTAATCAATGTGAATAAATCTTCATATGAGTTATTAGGGTTGTTAGTATTATAATTGTGACAGGGCAGTTTTTCTAGCAACGTGTTTTTGTACTTTTCTAACCTACCGCTCGTTAGGCTCCTGGTTTCTATATCTATATTCTGGGTTACTCGAGAATAATTAAAAGTAACACTTTGACCAGAGTGGTCAGACTGAAGCGAGTTTATGATACTTTTCTCAAAATAATCGCAATTACAAAAGACGTTATCAATACAGGTAGCCGAGGATGACGTCACCCTTGTAGGTTCAAAAAATACATGCTCTAAATTAAAACATTTGAAAAGACTTATAAGTTTGTTACTATAGGTATTATTTTCTAAGATATTGACGTTAAAGTCACCACACACTATCACAAACTTATTTTCTTTTGTCACTATTTTTAAAACATCTTCCATTACTAACTCGAACATTGAAAAATTTTGAAAAGCGGGAGGTCTGTATACGCATACTACAACATGCTTGTCCAGCTCAACACAAGATATTTCAATACATCTTTCAACCGAAAGTCGAACAATATCTTTACGGTTCTTTATCTTAAAACTGTTACGAACTAAAATCAGTGATCCACCGTGTAAAGCAGACTTTCGATTGAAAGCACTGGCTATACAATAATTTTCATAATTTATCAACATTTGATAGTCTTTTTGCCAGTGTTCTGTCAGACAAATAATGTCAAATTTTGTTCTTTCTAAGAATAATTCTAATTCTAAAATTTTTCCAGAAAAACCTTGAATATTTTGATGTAAAATTTTCAAAATATTAGATTTTTCCTTTGTCTTTGCTATAGGAAGTTTTTTGCCAGAAGGTTTTTTTTCATTTACTTCAGTAAAATTTTGTGTAGAAAAACCCTCTTTTGTCGTATGAACTAGTTTAAAGAATTGGTGTTAGTAATGTTACTAACTATAGAAGTTTTTTGTGTATAACTTCCTATAACAGAGTCAGATATATTATATGCTATCAATGTAGCCAGGTCTTTCTTAAACTTAAGAGGCAGATACATAGTATCCTTTGTCAATCTAAAATAACTTACAAAAATATTCATGTCAAGATATAAAATGTCACTATGACGACTTGTCAAATTTTGTAAATGTAAATTCATTCTGTGTATACATTTGTTGTGTTGCTCAGTAACATTTGAACAGTATGGAAAGTTACACAGAATAAACCTACACTTAGTTTCACTCTGTATCTTGTTTAACAATGTCACAAAATTGTTTAATTTTAATCTACTTATGTCAGAATGATTGCCTACCATGATAACAACGGTGGTGTTTATGTCAAACTTGCCTACAGCAATCTTTCTTACAAGACCATCGAAAGTAATATCGGGACAGCAAATATTGGTCACCTGCTGATTATGGCAGTAATTAAAAATAGACCCTAGACCTACTCCTATCCTGTCTGAATATACAAAGGTCTTCTTTTTATTGGAAGTCGACGAAAAGTCCTCGCCATCCGTGGTCTCTGTGCTGTTATCGACAGGTGGCTGCTGTTCCACCGTGGCGCCACCAGCGGCGGAATCATGTGTTGGCGACATTGGCGACGTGGTGATGTCTTGACTCGCAGTCACCATTCTCTCATCGATGTGCTGCCGTGGTGCCACCACGATGACGTCATTCACAGCAGTTTGCTCACGCGCGGCGGCATCATGTGTTGGCGACATTGGCGACGTGGTGATGTCTTTACTCGCAGTCACCACGCTCTCATCGATGTGCTGCCGTGGTGCCACCACGATGACGTCACTCACAGCGGTCTGCTCATGCTGGTCTCCGCGCTGCTGGCGTCGATTGTACGCGTGTCGCTTTTGGCGGCGTTGTTTCCTTGTAAGGCGAGCTGAAAATCGCCAGTTAAAAAATGTTGAGGTTGAACCGCAGGTTGCAGGCGTACAGCTAGAAGACATGCTGATATTTGATATCCGCGGTGGTTCTAGACCACAAGCAACCTCTTTGTCATTGGTGAGGGTGGCTATCAGTTGCTGCTGAGTGGTATTAAGCTGCTTGAGCTCAGCTGTGGATGACAACATTTCATGCATGCGCTGCTCACTTTCTTCATATTTATTTGTCAACAGTTGAAGCGAAGATTGACTTTTATCATAAGCCGTTGTAATCTCCCTCAGTCTAGAATGGAGCGCATCAATACATTGTTGTGCCTTTGTTAACTCAACATCCTTGTTTTTTATTATTTTCTCCAGCTCCTCAAGTTCCTCCTTGTGCTCTTCTACAATTGATAACTCGTGGTGTAAGGATACTGCATGCTTAGTGTCTTCCTCTTCTTTCTCCTTGTGTAATTCTTCCAGTTGCGAATGTGCTTCCTGCAGCTGAAGATGCAGCAAACTATTTCTGTCAAGGGCAGATTGATGTTGATCCTGCAGGGACGTCAAAGACTCGACAAGATTTTCCAGTCGAGTAACTTCGGCTTGGGCTTCCTTGAAACTTTCTTTCATCGTATCAAATTTGTTTCCTTGGGCTTGTAGTTTGACTTTTAGCTGTTTTATTTCAAACTCATTAACGTCCCTGCCTGCCAAAAGGCGATCATTAAGTTTCTCTGCATCTTTAAGGTGTTTCTCAAGCTGCTGTATACGGGTAGTTGCCATGGTAACCTGGAATTAATACAGGAGGAAGTTTAGAATAAACTAGTCCAGTAATATACATTCAAATAATACTATAATAGTATCTACGTAGGTACCTTCCTAACCAAACTACTTAACTAACACTATATTTACTATTTAGTAATTGACCTATGCAACTGTGAATGATAAATTAATTCAATATAAGTAGAACCTAGGTATTTCATAAATTAAAGTGAAATGGTAAAGAATAAGAAAGATAATAGAAAATAAAGTAAAGTAAATGGGTAGGTATAAAAAAAAGGAAGAAGTTTAAAAGTAATTAGAAACAAAACTGTAAAATAAAAAGTAAGGACTGATACAATAAAAGTGTAGGTAAAGAGTAGAAATATACCTAGGGATTATTATTAGTTTAAGCCTAACAGTATACTAAAATTATCTTTACTTGTTATCCTCAATAATATTGTGTTTATATGCTTCCTCCTACCTTCAAGGTAACCTATCAAATCAATTTGATAAGTAGATATTTGATCAACATATAAACACTTTAGCGGTTACCTGTATTACAGTATAGTGTAAAGTATTTAATTGTGGTGTTCGGCTACGTTTAATCATCGAATTTACTTCCACAATTCGTCAAGTAAAATGAGACAAAACAAAGCGCCGGTGTTTTGTGGATGGACGTTTCTCACGAAAGTGAGATGTTGTGGACGAACAGTTATGTTTTTTACGATCATAAATAGATGGAGATATCATAAAACAATACTATAATATCGTAAAGTTATTATGGAAACAATACTCCCAGGGATAATCTGATGATTCAAATCCGTCGTCCGTTGGTAGATGTCAGCCACTCTTCAACCGAAGAATATACCTAGTTCACACTTCACAGGCGGTTTACAGTCACAGCACAGGCACACAAATCCTTTATATATAATATTTTAAACAAAAATGTCCATTACAACGACAAGAAATATTAAAATAATTAAAATACACGTAACAACTGATATTTGACGTCTAAGTCCCTCGGGGTTGCCAGTACCAGTCCCAACAGTTGACATTATCTTTTCCATGCGCCTCCAGTACCACATTTCAAATGCCTCTAATCTTTGCAGTCTTAATAAAAATAAATACATAAATTTTGTTTTATATTTTAAAATTATTAAAGAAATATGCTATCATTGTAAAGGAAAATCATAGATTTATTGTGAGTGTTAGGGAAAATATTATCAGATATTTTTGAACTAAATTCTACTGATTAAAAAAAAAACATTTGTGTTTATATTTATATTAGGTACATTTATTAAATTGATTGATTAAATTAATTGAGTGAATTTGTATCAGTCGTCGACCACGTAGTCAAGAATAATTATTTGCTCTATATCTTTCTCCATTTCTGAGTTGTACTTATCATGAGACACACGGAATCTATCTGAAAACATAAATACAAAGTCTTTGAGAGAGAGAGAGAGAGAAAACGTTTATTCCATAAACATTGTGACACATTTCACACTAAAATGTTGTACTTATAAACATATTATGAACTTACAAATTACCATCACAAATAAATTGAAAAACACTCTCTTTGATGTGACTACAAATCCCACCAAAAACATAACTGTTAAAAAGGGGCCAAGTTCCTAACGGCTAATTGTTTGCCTAAAAAAGGGTTGAAATCCGATCCAATGCCAAGTTTAGATGCACTTTAATATCGATCATAATCGTCTTCATCAGCAGCCTGATCCACTAGTAAACATTTGCCATTCCTAAGACTCGCCACCACATCCACTCCTCCGCCTTCCGCATCCAGCCACTATCCGCCACCTTATTCACGTCAACGGTTCATCTGGCCGAAATTCACTTTGCTATACACCCAACTTAAAATATAGTTTAGCTGTGAAAATACGCAGGTACGTTGAAAATAATATATAAAATGAAATACTTCTAAATTCGAACTTGGCAGGTTTTTGTGCTGTAAGTAACACTTGATTAATTGTGTAATTAGATTTATTATTTATATAATTAAATTAACCTGCCAAGTTCAAATTCAAAAGTATTTCATTTTAGATATTATTTTCAACGTACCTGCGTATTTTCACAGCTATACCATATTTTAGTATTTTATTTTATTTTTAAGTTGAGTGTATGGTAAAGTGAATTTCGGACAGATGAACCGTTGACGTGAATAAGGTGGCGGATAGTGGCTGGATGCGGAAGGCGGAGGACTGGATGTGGTGGCGAGTCTTGGGAATGGCAAATGTTTACTAGTGGATCAGGCTGCTGATGAAGACGATTATGATCGATATTAAAGTGCATCTAAACTTGGCATTGGATCGGATTTCAACTCTTTTTTAGGCAAACAATTAGCCGATAGGAACTTGGCCCCCTTTTTAACAGTTATATTTTTGGTGGATTTCATTTCTTTTTGTTCAGTTTGCTATATTATATTTATAGTAACTATCGCAACGTTGTTTGTAATTTCATAGTTTCGTTAAAACATAGGTACTTGTTTTCATGCATGACTACGTCTGACCTTCTAGGAATACTACTTTTTTAATATTTGGTACATTAATTTTAGTCTGACTCGCACTTGACCATTTTCCATTTTCCAATTTTTTCCTTTACTTTAATGCTAACGACTACCCCGATGCCAAATTTCAGGTTTGTAGGTCTCACAGAAGTATGACCAACAATTTTATGCATAGTAATGACTATATCCTGACTCGCACTTGACCAATTTCCAATTTTAAAATTTTTGCTATACTTTTTTTAATGCTAAAGACTATCCCCATGCCAAATTTCAGATTTTCAGGTCTTAGTATTACCCACATTTTATACATAATTTTGACTAAAACCCGACTAGCACTTGACCAATTTCTAATTTTTGAATATTTCCATTTCTTTTATCCTAACGACTACCTAAATGCCAAATTTCATAACGCTAGGACAATTGGAAGTGGCCTGGAGGTTTTAATTACCGGTCAGTGAGTCAGTCATTAAGCCCGCGTCACACAGAGGCGGTAGCGGAAGCGATCCGGGGCCGGTATTTTTTGTAAAGTATGAGTTCTTATGCACCCCGTCACATTGAAAAGCGGTCGCGGCGTGGTATTTTGTTCCCGCCAAACCGCCCCGGACCGCTTTCGCAATCATACCGCCTCTGTCTGACTTGAGCTTTAAGTGCCAAAATTAGCTATTTTCACGGGGTCATATTTCAGGATCTACTGTAGCTATATCTATGAAATTTGGCAAATTGCTTCAGTATTAGTTGATTATGTAGGTACAGTTTTATCTCTGTACTTGCAATAGGCACTGAGCTACAGGGGGTTCAAAAGTGGGTCGAAACGGTTCGTGTAAATAGTGCACGGCATGCGCGTGGCCTGTTGCGGGAACTTGGCCTGCGCACTGCCGTGCGCTTAGATTATCACTGCAAACCTTAGGTAACTGGGTCTCACTGACTGATTTTCGAGATTTACAAAATTAAAAAGATAAACTATACATTATTTCGATGCATTCAAGTATTTAATTTCTCTCCACTATCAGGACTTTTTAGGGTTCCGTAGTTTCGTCATGTCCGTCTGTCTGTCCGCGGCTTAGCTCAGAGACCCTTAGTACTAAAAAGCTGTAATTTAGTATGGATATACATTTCGTCCATGCCGACAAAGTGGTAAAGTAAAATCTGAAAAAAAATAAAAAAATTTTTCGGGGTATCCCCTACAAGAAAAGTGGGGTACCAAATTTTTTTTTTCTGCTCTGCCCCATAGTGTGTGGCGTTGTTAGATACGTTTTTAAAAATAATTTGAGTCCGCAAATATGATTTTTCGATTTAGGGATCCCTTTGCGAAATATTTAGCTTGAAAGCGCAATTTTTACTTTCGAGCGGAGCGAGAAAGGTATTGTGTTCGTAAAAAAAAAAGTTTTTCTAATTTTCTCAAAAATGTGTTCGGTATCACTTATACATCATAAAAAACAAGTCTCCCAAAAATGTCCGTCCGTCGGTCGGTCGGTCTGTCCGTCACGCTTTGGCTTAGCGGCTAAACGAATGGTCCGATTGACACCATATTTTGAATTTAGGAGTTTTATGGAAATCCATCGAATGGTTCTAAGTAGTTTCTTGCTGGCTCTCATTTTTAAGGGTAATACAACGAAAATGAAAAATTTAAATTTTGATGAAACTTTGCATGACCAAGCATCTCCATGTAAGATATCTTGCGCCACTATCAATTGATCTGTGTAATTTCATATAAGGGGTGTTCCTGTACCACCAAATCGTAAATATATGATTTACCCAAAATTGCTTCCATTGAGTTTATTAAAATTTTCTATAATATTAATCCTGGATTGGTTGTCTACCTGACTTGATATTCTTTATGATTTTTTTGAATAAAATTTAGTACACAGGGTGTACCAAAAACTGAAAGGGCTTGCTCAGTAGATTAAACTTAACAATTATCCATAAGGAACATTTGTTGGGAAATTTAAAAAATCTCCATGCAAGTATCCTACGGTAGTATCCATTGATCTGTGAAAATTCATATAAAGGGTGTTCCAGTACTACCAAAAGTTAAACATGTGATTTAATCGAAATCGTTTGAGGTTTGTTTGTTTTAATGTTTGACAATTTGAATTCTGAATTTATCTGTATATTTCATTCGAACATTTTTTTGGAAAAACGTAAATAAAAGTTGGTATTGCCATACAATGTGTATGGCATTACAAATTTAAGTTTGCGGTTGATAGTTTTTCCTTGAATATTGCGAGAAAGTAAGTGCAGTGCTGCTGTACCATTTATTTGTTGGAGTCGAGTGTCAGCCAGTGCCAGCTAAACGGTAGTTATTGGAAATGAGAAAAAGTTAACAGTAGTAGTATACCTATATGATGAAATAAAAAAAGAACTATTACAGCTGTGTAGGCACCCTAGACCCCGCTGAGCATAAGGAGGTAAAAATTTAAGTTATCAAAGTTATGAAAAAAAAAATCATAAAATACCTACGGAACCCTATACTGCGATATTCAAGAATTGGGCGCCTGGTCGTTGCTCTACCCATGAGTCTTCGGATTAGTAAGTACGACTTTCGTGAATTTACAAATGTAATATGATGCTGGTCGGATCAAGCCAACTTGTAAGGTATTGAATAACCAACCACGTCTTTGTTTTCTTGTTCAAAAGTTGTCCAGGTCACTCACGGGTCATGACATAAAAACGGTACAAAGTCCAATGTGTCAAGCTTAATGTGCTCTTGACTGTACCATCTTGAAGAATTTTTCGCAATAAGTAGGTCGAAATACGAAAAAGGATACGCGCACACCGAGCAGAGCAGATTCTGATACCATTGAAAAATTTACTTTAACTCTGTATAGGTAAATAAAATGCAAAATTGTCTGACAGGCAAAAAACTGCTCGCTGCTGCTCGAGCATGATTGCTACCTGTTGCGTCCGGTAGGACGTACTGTTATTTATCGGGATGCATCTAGTAAAACTAGCTAATAATGGTACGTAGGACACAGACACCAGAACATCCCCGCTCGCCGGCTGGCTATGAAGTGATATTCTCCCCGAGTACCCACATTTATTGTGTACGTCACACTACCCAAGGGTACCTAATTGCTCGCTTTTAGCCCCGTGCTAGCAAATGAATGACACCCATGTTTTGTGTACTGTACGTACCAATGGCTGAAACCAGTTTTGTATTGATTCCTCCCGCTTTCAGTAATCTGCCTCTCTTCCTCCTTTGAGTATATTGCCTTAAGCGGAGTTTCTTAGTTCCTCCAAGGAATTCAGAGCTTAGTGACATGTCTTGTAGGTTCAGAGGATCTAAAATTTTAAATTTATTAATTAAGAGTTAGTACCTGGATGACCGAGCTTCGCTCTATAATAGCCGCCTCAACATTACACTACTACTACACTACTCGCGAAGTTGACAGAAGTTAATTGAATAGGATAGTGTATGTGGTGTAGACCAAAGAGATTTTAACCTCGCTGCGCTCGGCGAGGTTCAAATCTCTTTGGTGTAGACAGTGTAGTGAGCCACTTCGGTTCGCAATTTCGCCTCGCCTCGGGTGACTTCCGATCGTTGTCGGTTTTAAGCATTTTTATATGCCTGTCCCAGGAGGCTCCGCTCTTCCATAACAAGTGTAAAATTTATTTAGTACTAGCTGTTGCCCGCGACTCCGTCCGCGTGGGGTTCAGAAAAAGTAGCTAATGTCTTTTCCCATGGTTCAAACTATCTTCGTACCAAGTTTTTATCACAATCGGTTTATCGGATTAGTCATAAAAGCGTAACAGACAGACAGACAGTGCAGTTCTCGCCTTTATATTATTAGGTATTCAGAGTACCGATAATACGAATTTTTGTAAGTAAATTAAAAACACCTCTTGTTTACGTGTGGACTGTTAGGTCGTACACTATCCTCGTAAGTGTAAATCATAGTCGAATTCCACCCGGAGTAACTATGATACGGGTTTTGTTATTTCTTATACAAAACAAAGCCTCAGTCACTTTAGCTTCTGTGGCTACTGAAAAAAGAGCGGTACAAAGTCCAACGTGTCTAGCTTCACATGCTTTTAACTCTACATGTACCTACATACAAAACTGTTGGACTTCACTTCCGTACAATCTTTGTAACTTATCTCTCCCCTTAAAAGACAATTCCTAAAAAACAATGATTCACTTCTCTCTTTATTTTTTGAAGTGTTTCGTTTATAAGTACCTACTTCCTAAGTTTTCAAAATTTTAGAACTTTCTATATTTTTAGGGTTCCGTACCTCAAAAGAAAAAAACGGAACCCTTATAGGATCACTTTGTTGTCCGTCTGTCTGTCTGTCAAGACCCTTTATCTCACGAACGGGTAGGGGTATCAGGTTGAAATTAATACCATATATTAGAATCTATGAACCACACAAGAACTGAAAATTTTAATTTTTTACAATGACGCAATCAAAAGATATGGCATTTTATGTCCTCATATCCATACATTTATTCAAAAATGCAAAACCTACAGGGTACTTCTCGTTGACCTAAAATTATGAAATTTGGCAAGAAGCTAGGTCTCCAGTACAAATAATGGGAAAAGTCTGAAATCATTAAATATTACAACTTTTCTCACAATTAATGATAACCAATTGTGGTGAACATTCATATAAGAGAGGGGTCAAGTTGGATGGTCGCGGAGGCGATTTTTGTTTTAGTTCTATTTAAAAACGGGAACACTTACAAACTTGAAAATTGGTATGTGTATAGTGCATAAGCTATAAAATAACAACAAATAATAAAATTTGGTCAAGCGCGTGTTGGACTCAAAAAATCTAGCACATTAACTTACTGAAATTTCAACTAATACAATTATGTTTATGTGGTGGTACGGAACCCTCAGTGCGCGAGTCAGACTCGCACTTGGCCGGTTTTTTTTTACATTTGTTGCACCGCCATGCCGAAACAGGATTTTTTTTATTATTATTTTTACAATAAAACTAAATCTAGATTTTACTAATCTTTAGCTGTACCCACGACTTTTACACAACTGGACCGGATCGAACGGAATTTTCAACAACGTATTTGGCTTAAGCTTTGTTTGATTTCAGCTCGGTTTCACAGCTTGTAACTTTGAACTCGCCTGTTGTTTGTTTGAATGAACCGATTGCAATAAAAAAAAACCGGCCAATTGCGAGTCGGACTCGCGCACTGAGGGTTCCGTACCACCACATAATCATAATTGTATTAGTTGAAATTTCAGTAAGTTAACGTGCTAGATTTTTTGAGTCCGACACTCACTTGAACAAATTTTATTATTTGTTGTTATTTTATAGCTTATGTACTATAAACATACCAATTTTTAAGTTTGTAAGTGTTCCCGTTTTTAAATAGAACTAAAACAAAAATCGCCTCAACGACCATCCAACTTGATCCCTCTCTTATATGAATGTTCTTGAAACGGGAGCTCACCACAATTGGTTACCATTAGTTGTGAGAAAAGTTGTAATATTTAATGATTTCAGACTTTTTCCCATAATTTGTACTATGAGACCTAGCTTCTTGCCAAATTTCATAATTTTTGGTCAACGGGAAGTACCCTGTAGGTTTTGCATTTTTGAATAAATGTATGGAGATGAGGACATAAAATGCCATATCTTTTGATTGCGACGTTGTAAAAAATTCAAATTTTCAGATCTTGTGTGGTTCATGGATCCTAATATACGGTATTAATTTCAACCTGATACCTTTACCTGTTCGTGAGAAAAAAGTTCAAATATTGCACGAAAGCAACCCAAATACGTTGTTGAAAACCCCGTTTAAGTCGTTCAAGTAGTTTGTGAGGTATTGGTGCGGCCGCTTAAAATTTCGCGAACCTTCTGTCTGAGTGAACCGTTTGCAATGAAATAAAGCTTATATGTTGCACAGAAAGAATACTCCAGTAAAATTACGAGAGATTGTATGGCGAAACGGAAATAATTGATAATAGCCGTGATTCTTTTTCAGATCGATAGATTATATTTCTGTGTAAAGCTTTTTAATGGAATCCACCTAAATTTACTTCATTTATTTATTTATTTTGCCGTCCAAACATAAAAAAAATATGGAATTTCGGAAAAAAATGTTAATAGATTTTTTATTTTATTTACGGCTTGCTATATATTCATAATTTCATATTTTACATGAATCCACCTAAAAATATTAGTGTTTTTGTATTGTTTAACTTTTATAGCACGAAATTTAAATAAAGCTTATCTTCGCAACCAAAAATAGTAATAGATCCGTTTTGCTTTCTAATAATTTGAATAGTGCTAAGTAATCACATTTTTGGCAAATCCAACATAAATGTTTAAAAAATCATTGTAAACTAGCGATTACAAAAAACTTTTTATTTATTTAGTATGGAATTTTTGTGAATTTATATAAGAATCACTTTCATTTAAAAAGGTTGAGTTTAACTCAGTTTATTTATATTATTTTACCTCGACATTATTGGATCTTATATGTAAATATAAGTGTAGATATTATATTTTGAAACAAATTGATATTTTTAAATATATTTATGGTGGATTTTTATGCCTATATGTAAAGTATACGTTAATCTATGACATAAAGTATATAATTGTCTATTACTATTTTTGCCTTAGCTGTTATTCGAAAAAAATGTTCCGCTTTAAATTTTAGGTGGATTCGTAAATATTGCTTCGTAACATCATATTTAAATACGATATACACAAAAAAGTAGCTATTAACATTTAATGTTTTGCAAAACCGTATTTTTACTGGACTAGAAGCTCGACGCGTTATTGAAAACCTTGTTTGACTTTGAACCAGTTCAGTAGGTTTCGCGCCTTCGTTTGAAACTTTGCGTAACTTCTATCTAAGTGAACCGTTTTCAACTAACCTAAGCTTATATGTTGCACGGAAGTACCTAATCCAAGCACGGTATGCAAATGCCAGTTGGAGTCGGTACAGTAGTTTGTGCACATTGCGACGGCAGCTGCCACTTAAACGTCATCCATGTTGGGAGAAGCGTACGCTCCTCCTTATTAGAGCCATTTACAGATCATTTTTAGGGTTCCGATGCCAAAAATGGTAAAAAAGGAACCCTTATGGTGCGACTTTGTCTGTCTGTCACACCTATGTATATTTCAGCAACCACTTATGCTATCGATTTGAAATTTGGAACAGTTTTATAATATAGTTGCCCAACTTAATTGCAAATGAAAGAATTAAAAAAACAATTATGATTATTAGGACAATTTGAAATATTGGCCCAAAATTTCAAATTGTCCTAACTAGGTCGAATGGGGTACTTATCATATTATGAAAGGGCCTTTACTTGTATATTTAAAAATATATTTTTGTATTTTATGACTTTTAGTTTTCAAGTTATATGTCAAAAAAATACCATTCTCCCCCCTTATCCCCGAAGTTCGTGACAGGAAAAATCTGAATTAATTACAGACGATAGAAGTTTATGTAAATCATCATAACATCCCATGAAACGTCCACTACAGGACAGGGAGCTCCCTCCAGAATTCTAGCTTTTGCTGGAAATATGTGGAGGGGAAGTACCATATTCACCTCGCTTGTCAGCGTTACGGCTGTAATTATATGTAAATATAACATGTTATGTAAATATAACAGCAAAAATAAAACAATCTTACTCAGTAGCACAGTTTTTAGAAATCTGTAAAAAATCTTTACAAACAAATTTAGTTTTGCGGTTATTGGTTTTTGGTTATTGCTTCCAAAAATACTATAGGTATATCGGAACCCACGGCGCGCGAGTTCGACTCGCAGTTGACCGGTTTTTTACTTTCGAGCGGAGCGAGAAAGGTATTGCATTCCTGAAAAGAAAAGTTTTTCTAATTTTCTCAAAAATGTGTTCTACTCGTATAACACTTATACATCATAAAAAACAAGTCTCCCAAAAATGTCCGTCCGTCGGTCGGTCTGTCCGTCACGCTTTGGCCTAGCGGCTAAACGAATGGTCCGATTGACACCAGATTTTGAATTTAGAAGTTTTATGCAAATACATCGAAGGGTTCTAAGTGGTTTCTTTGAGGGTAGCTGTCATACAACGAAAATGAAAAATTAAATTTTTTTCAAAAAAGGCTCATAGAATTTTGATGAAACTGTGCATGACCAAGCATCTCCGTGTAAGATATCTTGCGCCAGTATCACTTGATCTGTGTAATTTCATATAAGGGGTGTTCCTGTACCACCAAATCGTAAATATGTGATTTACCCAAAATTGGTTCCATTGAGTTTATTAAAATTTTCTATAATATTAATCATGGATTGGTTGTCTACCTGACTGGATATTATTTATGATTTTTTTCAAAAAAATTTAGTACACAGGTTGTACCAAAAACTGAAAGGGCTTGCTCAGTAGACCAAACTGAACAATTATTCATGAGGAACATGTGTAGGGAAATTAAAAAAATCTCCATACAAGTATCCTATGGTAGTATCCATTGATCTGTGAAAATTCATATAAAGGGTGTTCCAGTACTAGCAAAAGTTAAACATGTGATTTACTCGAAATCGTTTGAGGTTTGTTTGTTTTAATTTTTGACAATTTGAATTCTGAATTGATCTGTATATTTCATTCGAACATTTTTTTGGAAAAACTTAAATAAAAGTTTGTATTTCCATACTATGTGTATGGCATTACAAATTTAAGTTTGCGGTTGATAGTTTTTTGAGTATTGCGAGAAAGTGAGTGCAGTGTTGCTGTACCATTTATTATTCTTTTAATCCAATGCTTAAAATCTCAAAAGTGCTGATACGCTGTTGTTGATGAAACGGAAGAAGAGCTTACCTTCGACACCAGGGACGCCGAATTGACCCATGACAGTGCGGTGGTGAGGATTTTTTGATATCTGAGCAGTAGTTTGAGGATCTTCTATGGCTTCATCTATAGGTATAAACCTATTTTTATTGATAACTGGATCGTATATTACACCACTTATCCATGGCCGGATTTTTAAGTTGAAAAGTATCTGAAAAAATAACTCGTAAGTATAAACAAAAACGTTTTATGTGCTCCAGAAAGCACGTCCGTCAAGCCGTTGTTAGTCCGGGCCTCTGACATGGTTATCTACGACTAAGTACTACCTTAGATAGTAGCTGGAAACGACGGCTTAATGTGCCTTCCGAAGCAAGGATCTTACTTTTCGGACAGTAACGTGATTAACCCTGCAATGTCCTAACCAAACTAGGAATGTCAAACAAAGTAATTTTTGTTGGACAGTGTTCCCGCCGAGAATCAAACCCAGAACCTCCGGATCGAGAATCGAACCCAGAACCTCCGGGTCAAGAATCAAACGCTTTAACCACTAGACCACGAAAGTTGTTTTTGTATAACAGTATCATCATCATATCAGCCGAAAGACGTCCACTGCTAGACATAGGCCTCCCCTAAAGATCTCCACGACCGGTCCTGCGTTGCTCGCATCCAGCGGCTTCCCCAGCAAATACACGAAGAAATGAACAAATAATGCGCTGGGGGACCCCTGCGCATTATTTGTTCATTTCTTCGTGACACCTTTTTCAGCATCTAGATGATGTGAGTAGCGTTACTTTGCAGAAGAAGATTTTAAGAATTATAGAGAATAAATAAGTACGTAGCCACTTCCACAACAATGATGGATGCTTAGGGCCTTAGGCACTCACTGTGAACCGTCCGCGCTCAAGTAAATGCGCATGTGTAGGCAAATGCAACACAATAACCACCCAAACCAATAGGTAGGTACACGATGCATCCTCAGGAGATGTTAGACCAAGCAGTGGCAAAAACCGAGTGAGTATCGACACCCAATTGCCTTCAATTTTTAAATTTTTGTAAGCAGTATTATTACCTCAATGTTGTAAGCACCATTTTAGCATGTTACTCATACCGTGAAACTGAACATCTTTTCCCAGGGAACATGGATCGAAATACAAAAAGCAATTTTTGACCTCCCATACAAAATGCGCGAAGCTCAAAATTTATTTTCTCTTATTTCGACCTATGTTCTTTGGGAAAAGTTGTTAAGTTTCAAGGTCAGATTCACACATACTACCATATTATCACACCTTTCCGTTCCTGAGTTCAGATCATGACTTACGGTTTTAAAGTTGTGATTGTCGAAACTGTTATCGAAGCAGAACCGGTACCCTCCGGGATCAGTGACGTTGAGCGTATATGCGCCCGCCGGCCATCGCCGAGCGGGAATCGCCACGGTGCGACCATGCTTACCTCGTCTACAAAAAGTAGAGAAAGAGTTAACAACCATTATCAGAAAAGGTTAACAACCATGAAAGTGAGCGTAAGCTGGGACGCAGATAGCGCAGAAGGGCAGATCGCGTCTTTCCTCTCGCTTTATAAAAAAAAACCTGAAAGGTAGAATAGGGTCCAGACCACAGAATAAAGTAATAGTACCAACATACAGAACGGACACTCTCCGTCCCCCCTTGCAATCAATCCCGCACCCCCGCGAGCACCCACCCACGAGATTCTCGTGGCCCTTCTGAGGGTTTTTTGTACTAAATACATACACACATAATATCACGCCTTGTTCCCGTCGGGGTAGGCAGAGACCACAGTTCTCCACCTGCTACGATCTTCACATACTTCCCTTGCTTCATGTACTTTCATCAATCCTTTCATACATGCTCGTCGGATTAGGGTACTTTTAACCTGGCCTTTATTCAGAACGTCCTGTACTAAATGTGCGGGACTACGCGACCTTCCAATTTCAAATTTTAAATAGAGTGCCATTAAAGAACCAGCGCCAGCATGAGCCCCAAGTAAACGTTTTAATCTGTGCCCCAAGATAAAAATATATAATGTAACTTTTTGACTTTTGATGTATGGAACAAATGTCAAAAAATTACATTTGACCATAGATATAATTTTATCTAGGGTATCGTGCTGAGGCATCTGTTCCTCTTTTACAAGATTTATTTTCTGATCTAGATAGAAATTTAAATATTAAAATAGGTATAGTTAAAAGCTATTTTTTGAGATCAAAGCATCAGGGTAGATAGATAGATAGATAAATTCTTTATTGTCACACAAAAACAAAACAATACACAGGAGACTCTTAAAGCTAGGGTGGACAAAGGCGGTCTTTTATCGCTTAAAGCGATCTTTTCCAGACAACCTTAGTTGCTTGTAGGAAGATGTTAAAAGTAACTGGTAGTAGTGTGCCAATGCCAATATATAGATAATATTTAATGTAAGTACAACTACGATAAAAACAAAATATACGCCATATATGTACCAGGCCACTCAGAAAGTATTGCGAAAAATAGTTTTTATATATGGGAGACTGGCCGGTCAGAATCTTTTTCGAAAATATGATTACTTGTAAGTAAAAATATGTGTGTTCCATTTTCAAAATTTCCCTCCACATTTTTTGCGAGCCAATTCAAAGTATCGTGTCTTACTGAAAAATGGATCTGCGCCGGGAACATTTTAGAGCTATGATTTTTTACGATTTCAAGTGTCGCCTGAAACCGGATGAATCGTTCGATAGACTTCAAATGGCATTTATGGATGAAGGCCCCTCCAAGGCAACCGTGTATCGTTGGTATAACGAATTTAGGCGCGGTCGACCAACCTTGGGGGATGAAGAAAGAAGCGGTCGCCCTTTGACGGCTATTACGGAAGAAAACGTGCTAGCAGTGAAAAATTTAATCCAAGATAATAGGCGAATTACATATCAGGAGATTCAGCACATATTAAAGATTGGATCGGGAAGCGTTCACGAGATTCTACACGGGCATCTTCGCGTGAGGAGGATAGTATCGCGCTGGGTGCCGCACTACCTCACCGATGCTCAGAAGCAGGCCCGGGTGGAATGGTGCCGTGATATGCTGAACAAATTTGAAGCAGGCTCGTCTCGGCGTGTTTACGACATCGTAACAGGTGATGAGTCCTGGATTTATCAATACGATCCAGAAACCAAGCGCCAGTCGACAGTTTGGGTGTTTCAAAATGAACCAACGCCTACCAAAGTGAAGCGATCTCGAAGCGGGGGGAAGATTTTGATCGCCAGCTTTTTTAATTTGACTGGCCACTTGGCCTCAATTCCCTTACGAGATCAAAGAAGCATCAACGCCGAATGGTATACTACCAAATGTTTACCAGAAGTTTTTTCTGTTGTGAGCAACAAGCGACCAAACACAGGGCTCCGCGGACTACTGCTCCACCACGACAATGCGCCTGCACACACCGCGCTCAAAACGAGGGACTTCCTGGACAGCACACCAGTCAAACTCCTGGGTCACCCTCCTTACAGCCCTGATCTAGCACCGTGTGACTTCTTTTTATTTCCAAAAATAAAAAATCAGCTCAAGGGGATACAATTTTCGTCGCCGGAAGATGCGCTGGCTGCGTTCGAGCAGGCTGTAAACGAGGTGTCTACGGCGGACTGGAAAAAGTGTTTTGAAAACTGGTTCAGACGCATGAATCTTTGTATAGAGGCTGGTGGAGAGTACTTTGAAAAGATTTAATAAAAATATATGTACCTGTAGAACAATTTTTTTTAGTGTCGCAAATATTTCTGAGTGTCCCACGTATATACACATATATATATATATATATTTAAAAAAAAGAAAAAAAAAGAGTAAGAGTTATGGACGGGCCATATGGAACATTTGGCATATGGATTTAGTCGGTGATCGGACGCTCAACGAGTAACACGTGTGAAAAAATAATTCCCGCCTTTCTAATAAAATAAAGCCGTCCTGTGCCTTTCCAAAGTATTCAAATAACTCAAGAAAATACGAACGAAGATTTAGGCGTCACATTTCATTTGTTAATATCTTTTTTTTGTAAAATCTAATTATTTGATAATTTTCTTGATACAAAACGTTCGCCGGTCTTGCCGCCATTATTCAGCGACGCGTGATTGAAACGACGGCATCTCGACGAACATTCGCTATCTCGCTTGCGCTACGGTGCGAGCGCGTGTTTCTATCTCTGTTAGGGACTGTGTGTGCACGTGATTAGGAAAACTGTAACTGTGGGTGTGCGTTTACATGTAAGTTGTAGCGCGACTTATTTTTATTAGCGTTTTGTACGGATAAGGCCCGTCCATAACTCTTTATATTGGTCGAAGGTATATGTAAATAAAAAATATATAGACAAATAGATATGCAAACTCAGTTGCAAACTAGGGTACAAGTAGATACTTTCCCGGCGTGGAACTACGATGTTAACCATTACTTCCTTTTTAGGGTTCCGTACCAAAAGGGTAAAAAACGGGACCCTATTGATATGCCTCCGATGTCTGTCTGTCTGTCAGCGGGCTGTATCTCATGAACCGTAATAGGTAGAAATTTTAAATTTTCACAAATTGTGTATATCTGTTGCCGCTACAACAACAAATACTAAAAATAAATAAATGGTACTGCAACACTGCACTTACTTTCTCGCGATATGCAAGAAAAAAGTATCACTGCTAACTTAAATTTGTAAATTAAGTTAGCAGTTGATTTGATACTTAGTTTTTTAAGTTAGGTTTAAAAAAAAATGTTCTCAATTGATGCAGATTAATTGAGAATTCAAATTGTTAAACATTAAATGAAACTAATCGGAAACTATATCGAGTAAATCACATGTTTAAATTTTGGTAGTACTGGAACAAACCTTTATAGTATAACCAATAGAGAAAATTGATCAGTTTAGTCTACTAAGAAAGCCCTTTCAGTTTTTGGTACACCCTGCATACTAGATATTTGCAAAAAAAAGCAAATATATAATCCAGTCAGGTAAATAACCAATCCAGAATTAAAATTATAGAAAATTAAAGTAAACTCAAGCGAAACAATTATGAGTAAATCACAAGTTTACGTTTTAGTAGTATTGGAACACCCCTTATATGAAATTACACAGACCAACCGATTCTGCCGCAAAATACCTTACATGGAGGGAGATGCTTGGTCATGCAAAGTTTCATCAAGATTTTATGAGCCGTTTTTGCGAAAATTACAATTTTTCATTTTCGTTGTATGAGAGTTACCACTAAAATGAGAGCCAGCAGGAAACCACTCAGAACCCTTCGATTAATTTGAAAATATGGAGTCAATCGGACCATTCGTTTAGCCGCTAGGCCAAAGCGTGACGGACAGACCGACCGACGGACCGACCGACTGACCGACCGACGGACGGACATTTTTGGGAGACTTGTTTTTTATGATGTATATATAAGTGATATAGAACACATTTTTGAGAAAAATAGAAAAACTTTTTTTTTCACGAATACAATACCTTTCTCGTTCCGCTCGAAAGAAAAATAAATGGTACAGCGGCACTGCACTTTCTTTCTCGCGATATACGAGAGTCATCATTCGAGTGTGTCCCCACCGGGAATCGAACCCAGAACTTCCGGATCAAGAGCCGAATGCTCTAACTACTAGACTATAAAGGGCTGCGGATAGCAAAGAGTAAATAAGGACCAAGTGCAAACTTAAGTTTGTAATTCCATACAAATAATATGGAATCCATACAAATTCCATACAAATAATATGGCCCGTGTGGTGCCGGCAAAGAATAGTTCCAACCCGTACATACCCGTGGGTGTCGTAAGAGGCGACTAAGGGTTAACTGGAGGATGGGCAGCAGCATCCTCCTTTGTATCTTACATCTTACTTACTGCGGTCACCTACAACCGCGGTCCATGGTGCCAGCCGTAACGCTAACAAGCGAGGTGACTATGGTACTTCCCCTCCACATTTTTCCAGCAAAAGCTAGAAGTCTAGAGGGAGCTCCCTGTCCTGTAGTGGACGTTTTAGGGGATGTTATGATGAATATGGAAATACAAACTTACCTATACCAAGGACGTTTTATTATCATCCTTGCCTATACTAGATTTATGTAAAAATGTTTAAATTAAATTTGCAGTCAGGTACATAATCAATTTAGAATTCCAATTTGAAGCATTAAAATAAACTCATTGAAACCGATTTTGAGTACCTAGATCACATTTTTAAAATTTAGTAGTAAGGGAACACCCCTTATTTGAACTTTCACAGACCAATGGATTCTGCCGAAAGATACCTTGTATGGAAAGTCTTGGTCGTGCAAAATTTTATCAAAATCGGTTGAGCCGTTTTTGAGCAAATCGCAATTTTTCATTTCCGTTGTATGACAGTTACCCTCAAAAAGAGAGCCAGCAAGAAACCACTCAGTATTCTTCGATGAATTTACAAAAAAATCTTAAATTTAAAATATTGTGTCAATGGGACTATTCGTTTAGCCGCTAGGCCAAAGTGTGACGGACAGACCGACCGACGGACGGACATTTTTGGGAGACTTGCTTTTTATGATGTATAAGTGATATAGAACACATTTTTGAGAAAATTAGAAAACTTTTTTTTTCGGGAATACAATATCTTCTTTTCTCGCTCCGCTCGAAAGTAAAATAGTAGTTTAAGATACAAGTTCCGTAAGTAGGGTTATTACAAACGAGTTGACGTTTTGTAAGCCCGAGACGAAGTCGAGGGTTCACCATCGGTACGAGTTTGTCATAACCCTTACGGACGTGTATCTTACGACGTTTTTCAATACATTTGTGAGAAAACAGGTATAAGTAATACACTTGGTAAAGGAACCAACCATGGGTACTGTCAGCCTCTTGTCGATTTATGTTGTCCTGGTACTCTCCATTTTATTTTAAATATAGGTAGGCAGTCTTCACCCAAGTAAAAAGTCACCACTGTAGTATTTTTACAAAATAATTTTATGATCAGAGTGTAAAAACTCCTTGGTATTGTACTTTTTTTACTTACCGCACTAGTTCGGTAAGTAACTACTTACGAGCAATGTTTACGTCCTTGTAATTACGTTTTTCGAGCAAATGTATTGAAAAGTAATAAAAGGTACAGCAGCACTGCACTTACTTTCTCGTAATACTCAAGGAAAAACTATCAACCGCAAACTTAAATTTGTAATGCCACTTTTATTTACGTATTTCCAAAAATAATATGTTCTAATGAAATATACAGATCAATTCAGAATTCAAATTGTCAAACATTAAAACAAACAAACGATTTCGACTAAATCACATGTTTAACTTTTGGTAGTACTGGAACACCCTTTATATGAATTTTCACAGATCAATGGATACTTGCATGGAGATTTTTAAAATTTCCCTACAAATGTTCCTTATGGATAATTGTTCAGTTAAGTTTACTGAACAAGCCCTTTCAGTTTTTGGTACACCCTGTGCACGAAATTTTATTTAAAAAAATCATAAAAATTATCCAGTCAGGTAGACAACCAATCCAGGATAAATTTTTTTAATAAACTCAACTCAACTAACTCAAACCAATTTTGGGTAAAATACAATTATTTACGATTTGGTCGTACAGGAACAACCCTTATATGAAATTACACAGATCAATTGATACTGGGGCAAAATATCTTACATGGAGATGCTTGGTCATGCAAAGTTTCATCAATATTCTATGAGCAGTTTATGAGAAAAATTAAATTTTTCATTTCCGCTGTATGACAGCTACCCTCAAAATGAGAGCCAGCAAGAAACCACTTAGAACCCTTCGATGAATTTCCATAAAACTCCTAAATTCAAAATATGGTTTCAATCGGACAATTCGTTTAGGCGCTAGGCCTAAGCGTGACGGACAGACCGTCCGACGGATCGTCTGACCGACCGACCGACCGACCGACCGACGGACCGACCGACGGACGGACATTTTTGAGAGACTTGTTTTTTATGATGTATATTGTTTGTGATGTACTTGTTTTTTATGATGTTTAGTGATAAAGAACACATTTTTGAGAAAATTAGAAAAACTTTATTTTTCGCTCCTCTCGAAAGTAAAAAATTAAGGGGGCTCCCATACTAAAGACCTATTTTTTAGGCGATTTTTGTTTTAGCTTTACTCGTATCTTTAAAACGGGAGCACTTATAAACGTGAAAATTGGTATGTTTATAGTACTTAAGCTAAATAAATGGTACAGCAGCACTGCACTTACTTTCTCGCAATACTCAAGGAAAAACTATCAACCGCAAATTTAAATTTGTAATGCCATACACATACTATGGAAATACAAACTTTTATTTACGTTTTAAAAACAAATGTTCGAATGAAATATACAGATCAATTCAGAATTCAAATTGTCAAACATTAAAACAAACAAACCTCAAACGATTTCGAGTAAATCACATGTTTAACTTTGGGTAGTACAGGAACATCCTTTATATAAATTTTCACACATCAATGGATACTACCGTAGGATACTTGCATGGAGATTTTGTTAATTTCCCAACACATGATCCTTATGGATAATTGTTCAGTTTAGTCTACTGAGCAAGCCCTTTCAGTTTTTGGTACACCCTGTGAACTAAATTTTATTTTAAAAAATCATAAAGAATATCCAGTTAGGTAGACAACCAACCCAGGATTAAAATTATAGAAAATTTTAATAAGCTCACTGGAACCAATTTTGGGTAAATCAAATATTTACGATTTGGTGGTACAGGAACACCCCTTATATGAAAATAGACGGATCAATTGATTCTGGCGAAAGATATCTTACATGAAGATGCTTGGTCATACAAAGTTTCATCAAGATTCTATGAGTCGTTTTTCAGAAAATTTCAATTTTTCATTTTTGTTGTATGACAGCTACCCTCAAAATGAGAGCCAGCAAAAAACCACTAGGAACCCTTCGATGGATTTGCATAAAACTCCTATATTCTAAATATGGTGTCAATCGGACCATTCATTTAGCCGCCAGGCTAAAGCGTGACGGACAGACCGACCGACGGACCGACCGACCGACCGACCGACGGACGGACATTTTTGGAAGACTTGTTTTTTATAATGTATAAGTGATATAGAACACATTTGACCCAGTAAATAACTACAGACCTATCTCAGTCTTGCCAACTATATCTAAGATTTTGGAAAGAATTATGAACAAACGACTTGTAAATTTTTTGAAACAAATAATCTCATATCTCAATCTCAGTATGGTTTCCGTAGTAAGAGGTCTACTGAGGAGGCGGTTCATCATTTAATAGATTTCATTGTTACCAGACTAGACAAAAAATAAAAATGTTTGGCAGTTTTCCTAGATTTGGCAAAAGCGTTTGATACGGTCTCTATCCTCATCCTAATGAAAAAGCTTGAGAAATTAGGTGTAAGAGGTGTTCCATTACAGCTATTTAAAAGTTACCTATCAAATCGTGTACAACATGTTAAAATAGGAAAACTTGTTAGTGGAGAGCTATCTGTCACTATTGGTGTCCCCCAGGGCAGTATCATAGGGCCAACATTGTTTTTAGTCTATATTAACGACCTTTGTCAGATGAATCTGGAAAATGGCCAGCACCTGGGAAAGGTGTTACGAGCTAGCTCAGAAGGGTTTAAATAGTGTATGTGCTTGGTTAAGAAATAATGGGCTCACTCTTAACGTAAGAAATACAAACTACATTCCTTTTGCCACCAAACGCAACCTTTTGCCGTCAGGTCTTACTCTTGTAGCTCATGCTTCCTTGTCTTGCGCTACTTGCTCCTGTCCAGCTCTAAAATGTATGAATGAAGTAAAATACCTGGGAGTTATTATTGATCATACGCTTACATTTAAGTCTCACATGCATCTCCTTTCAAATAGACTTCGAAAATGATATACATTTTTAAATTACTAAGACATGTAGCTGACCAAAAGATTATTAAAGGAGTTTACCTTGCCCTTTGCCAAAGTATAATCAGTTACTGTATCACATCATGGGGTGGTGCTGCAAAATCAAATATAATTGAAATTGAAAGAGCACAAAGACCTATCCTTAAAGTAAGTCTGTTTTTGCCTTTTTATTTTCCCACCTCTGAACTGTACGTCGTGTGGAATATCTTAACAGTTAGACAGCAATTTGTGTTGAGTACCGTACTCAAAAAGCATTCTGAGCTTGAATACAATCCAAGTTTGCTAGATGGTAAACGTAGAAAAGGTGCAGTCTGCCCATCTGTCAGTCTCAGGACTAGCTTCTCTCATCGCTTTTATTGTTTCCTTGGTGGATTTCTTTACAACAGACTGAATCATGTTTTAGCTATCTACCCGTTGCCTAAGGCTAAATGCAAACAGGCCCTTGTGCAACATCTTAAGTCTTTGACATACGATGATACTGAGGTTCTTCTTGCAGTTGTTTCGTAGGTTCTGTTGGTAGGTAGGTTTTCTGTTGTTCTCATGAAGTGGCACTTGCAGCTTTATGTTCGATCAACCACACACACATACATACACACACACACGCACATAGAGACATACACACATACAGATGCACACACATACAGACATACACACACACATTCACATGCACACACAAACATACACATACGCACTCAGTGTCTACAATACGTTAAGGTTTTATCTTTTTACTTTCGAGCGGAGCGAGAAAGGTATTGTATTCGTGAAAAAAAAAAGATTTTCTCATTTTCTCAAAAATGTAGTCTATATCACTTATACATCATAAAAAACAAGTCTCCCAAAAATGTCCGTCCGTCGGTCGGTCGGTCGGTCGGTCCGTCGGTCCGTCGGTCAGTCGGTCTGTCCGCCTCACGCTTTGGCCTAGCGGCTAAACGAATAGTCCGATTGACACCAAATTTTGAATTTAGGAGTTTTATGCAAATCCATCGAAGAGTTCTAAGTGGTTTCTTGCTGGCTCTCATTTTGAGGGTAGCTGTCATACAACGAAAATAAAAAAAAATAATTTTTTCAAAAACGGCTCATAGAATCTTGATAAAAAACTTTGCATGACCAAGCATCTCCATGTAAGGTATCTTGCGCCAGTATCAATTGATCTGTGTAATTTCATATAAGGGGTGTTCCTGTACCACCAAATCGTAAATATGTGATTTACCCAAAATGGTTCCATTGAGTTTATTAAAATTTTCTATAATATTAATCCTGGATTGGTTGTCTTCCTGACTGTATATTAACTTTGATTTTTTTTTAATAAAATTTAGAACACAGGGTGTACCAAAAACTGAAAGAGCTTGCTCAGTCGACTAAACTGAACAATTATCCATAAGGAACATGTGTTGGGAAATTTAAAAAATCTTCATGCAAGTATCCTACGGTAGTATCCATTGCTCTTTGAAAATTCATATAAAGGGTGTTCCAGTACTACCAAAAGTTAAACATGTGATTTACTCGAAATCGTTTGATGTTTGTTTGTTTTAATATTTGACAATTTGAATTCTGAATTGATCTGTATATTTCATTCGAACATTTTTTTGGAAAAACGTAAATAAAAGTTTGTATTTCCATACTATGTGTATGGCATTACAAAATTAAGTTTGCGGTTGATAGTTTTTCCTTGAGTATTGCGAGAAAGTAAGTGCAGTGCTGCTGTACCATTTTTTTTCTCTCTTTTATTATTCTATCTTTTATATTATATTGTCTTTTTTATGTAGGAATGTCATGCTGATCTTTTTTTTGTTACCTTTAATAGTACGAGTCCCATGCAATATGTACCAAATTACCAATCCGAGAAGTGGGAACCTGGTGACCTGTACTACAGGTCTTTGACTTAATTCAGGCGCCAGTCTCCCACATTCAAGTGTTTAAGACTCCAAAAAAGTGATTTAACTTGTTTTAAGTTCAACAATGACACTTCTGTGGAGATAAAATAAATACTTTTATTTTTAATTATTATTATTATTTTTAAGAAAATTACAAAAACTTTTTTTTCACGAATACAATACCTTTTTCGCTCCGCTCGAAAGTAAAAATAACAACACATAATAAAATCTGGTCAAGCGCGTTTCGGACTCAAAGAATCTAGCACAGTAACTTAATACAATTTTAACTAATACAATTATGATTATGTGGTGGTACGGAACCCTTGGAGCGCGAGTCCGACTCGCACTTGGCCGTTTTTTTTTACCGTTATTACATGGGTGATAGGCGGGGAGCCAATCACGATTAACAGGCCCTGCCCCGCGCAACCCCGCGAACTCATGTTCCAGAGAAATTTTCATTTCGCTTCGTTCGTTTTTTGTGCGGTGTGCCACATTATTTCGTCCAAGCTTTCTGATATTAATAACACGAGAAGAAGAAGTCCTAATACAAATAAGTATGAATTAACTTTCATAATCTACCAACCGCAGACGCCTGAGAAAGTTGCGATGTGAACGCGACTGAGCGAGCTCCGGAGAACTAGGCGCTTGCACCTCGAACGTAATGGAGAAATCGCCGTTCGAGTTGATCACCTGAGAAAAAGAGACAGGGATTAGACGAAACAAGGATTTGGCGAAAAGACAACAAAAAGATTTGGCGAAACAAGGGTTTAACGAATGTCGTCGTTGCTTTCATTTATTTTTAACCGAATTCAAAAAAGGAGGAGGTTCTATGTTCCACTGTATTAGAGAGTCAGAGATTAATCCGTGAAATGATCTCGACTTTTTAGTGACATGATTCTAGACAGTGACATGACAACACCGCGTTTTTTGTGTTTTTATAGCAGGATCAGTCAGGGTTACCAACCACCTGTTGGTGCCTGTACCTTAAGGTGTCTGCTTAACACTAAAACTTGTAAAATAAAAATAGTTTTCACAAAAACTAATCACCTCCTTCAAAATTTTTTAAGGAGTCTATTAACACTAAAAAGTATGAAATAACCATAGCAGTTAATTATCAACAACGTAGTGACATAATAGAAAAAAACCAAGTCTATGTTTTTTTGTTTCAATTATAAATTTACAAGAAACAGTTCATTTTGGAGTCGGTGGCAGCCAAGAAGTTGCACTTTGGGTAACAATATCTTATCTAGTGTCTTTTATTACAGAAGACGTTGAACTGTTTTTTATCTACCTTCGAGGGGATAAAAAATTTTGAAGGAGGTGATTAGTTTTTGTGAAAACTATTTTTATCGTTTTAGTTGTTTTATTTATTAATGGGTGCTTGCTTTTGAAATCTAGCCCTGTTTACATTAATCACCTATATTACGTATAGGTTGTCGGTAGAGGCACAAAAGAACGATGCTGACTGTTATTAGGAGGGGGTAGCCGACAATAGCCGTGCATTGGTAAAATCTCGCGCGTAATTAATTGCACACGTCATCACTATCATCTATTTGTGTTAGTAATCCGATACTATTAAACGAGCAATATTTGTATAAATATATATATAGTAACTGGGCGACCGAGCTTCGCTCTATAAAAGCCGCCTCAACATGAAAGTATCATCGGGTGAGCAAGATAGATAGATAGAAAAACACTTTATTGTCACTAACAATTACAAAAGAGAGTCTTAAAGCAAGCTATGCTACCGGCCAACAGATGGCGCTGTAGGTTGCGGTATTTAAAAAAAAACCGGCCTAGTGCGAGTCGGACTCGCGCACTGAGGGTTCCGTACCACCACATAAACATAATTGTATTAGTTGAAATTTCAGTAAGTTAATGTGCTAGATTTTTTGAGTCCGACACGCGATTGACCAAATTTTTATATTTGTTGTTATTTTATAGCCTATGCACTATAAACATACCAATTTTCAAGTTTGTAAGTGTTCCCGTTTTTTAAATAGAACTAAAACAAAAATCGCCTCAGCGACCACCCAACTTGACCCCTCTCTTATATGAATGTTCTTGAAACGGGAGCTCACCACAATTGGTTACCATTAGTTGTGAGAAAAGTTGTAATATTTAATGATTTCAGACTTTTCCCATTATTTGTACTGTGAGACCTAGCTTCTTGCCAAGTTTCATAATTTTAGGTCAACGGGAAGTACCCTGTAGGTTTTGCATTTTTGAATAAATGTATGGAGATGAGGACATAAAATGCCATATCTTTTGATTGCGTTGTTGTAAAAAATTTAAATTTTCAGATCTTGTGTGGTTCATGGATCCTAATATGTGGTATTAATTTCAACCTGATACCTTTACCCGTTCGTGAGATAAAGGGTCTTGACAGACAGACAGACAGACAGACGGACAACAAAGTGATCCTATAAGGGTTCCGTTTTTTTCTTTTGAGGTATGGAACTCTAAAAATGCTTAAAAACTCGGAGAAAACGAATTTTCCCAGACATGAGACCTAGCTAGATCGATTTTTCGCCCCCGAAAACCCCCGTATGGTAAATTTCATCGAAATCGTTAGAGCCGTTTTCGAGAAACCGATTACAAATATATTTCTCGGTTTCTCGAAAACGGCTCTAACGATTTTGATGAAATTTAGTATCCGGGGGTTTTTGGGGACGAAAAATCGATCTAGCTAGGTCTCATGTCTGGGAAAAATCATTTTGCCCTTGTTTTTGGGCATTAAAAAAAATACCGCGTTTTAGACAGAAACCTACAGCGCCATCTGTTAGCGAGTAGCATAGCTTGCTCACCCGATGATATTTTAATGTTGAGGCGGCTATTATAGAGCGAAGCTCGGTCGACCAGGTACTGGTAATAATAATATGACAATGGTAATGACGTAGTGTATGGGTGAACGCGATTGTACACTAGTAGTCCGCGGGACGTGGAGCGGGCTGTGTGAAGTGAAGTTTTCGCGGAGAATCCATGCACGACTCGCACGAACTAGGGTACCAATTTTTTTTATTTCTGCGCATTAACTGTCATCATCTTTCTTTTGTGCCTCCGCCTGTCTCAGACACCACATTGAAGACCCCCTGTTGAATATGTGGCTGATTAAGGGGCCGGCTCATGCTGTCGCTGCTGCAATAGGCAAGCGACAAGCCGAAGAGGGGGAGTATGTTTACGATGGCAAATAATATATGGTACATACACCCTTATTTTAAATGGTTTTAGATTTTTCTGTTCATGAAACTGAACCACTTTTCCAAGTTAACGAATAAAAATTCGACTTCCCATACAAACTGACAGCAAATTTTGTATGGAAGGTCGAATCTTTTTTTCTTATTACGACCTCTTATGTACCTTGGGAAAAGATGTTCAGCTTCATGGACAGAACCACCTCTTAAAATATCCTGGGTGATAAAAAAATAACGACGATGGTACACACGGCCGCACATCAGTAGAAACCCTTTTGAACCTCATGGCGTGGTAATAGAGTTGAAAAAGTTTCTACCGACAAGCGGTTGACCGTACAAGCATGTATTCTATGGTACGAGCCCAGAAGAAGCCTGTTCAACGCACCCTACACACGTAAACTGCCTACCTACCGACTCCTACCGTATCCTGCTTGAAATACAAAATGGCGACAAATACTCAATTTCAATTTATTGCAGTCTCAATCATCAGGAAGTATAGTCAAGAGCAGGTCAACATTGGCATTCGCAGTGCAACTTTCGCCTCTAGGTTCATTGAGATAAGCGCGGTATAGTCCTATGTCTCAAGCTGGATTATAAACGTTCTTCCTCTAAATGGCAGATGTGAGAAGGCCTACTTAATAAAATTAACGTTACAAATAGTTAACTCACCTGATATTCAAACATAATCACTTTATTCCCGACAATGGTCTTCAGGAAACACGTGGATTCTCCGGGAGCAACGGTGAACATCACATTCTTCGCATCACCCACCACGTCAGTATCAGCCATCGCCATTACAGCCAATGATACGAGGATGTAGAACTGCATGTTTTAGTTTGTATGGCTATGGGTCTACAAGGTCTTTTTGTCTTCAATCATGCAGTCAACTAAGTCACGAGAATAATGCACGCACGCATCAGTCACGAGTCGTTTTTACTCAGCACTTATACAGCGTGTAACGGCAAGGTGTGATAATACTAAAGGGTGCCCGCTAGGGGCCTTTAAATTGCTTTTGGCCGCAGAATTTTACCGACACAAAAATGTTTCCGAGCTTTAGAGGTGAAATAGTTATTTGTTATGCAAGGCAGCAAAAGCGTTATTTGGCGTGAGTGCCTTGTATTGAAACCTGAGCAAGCGAAGGACTCTAGAATTTCTAGGAAGGAAGGACTTCAAAAGAAGAATCCTGAGCGTAGCGAAGGTTTCAAGGCACGAAACGCAAAATAACTTTGCTGCCGAGCGAAACACAAAATTTTTCACCTCACTAAAGCGAGGAAGCAGCCAGTACCGCAGCGTGGAGGTCTACCATACTGCATCACGTTCGAATTTCAAAAACCTTTTGCCCGCTAGCGGCCAAAAATCGCTTTTGGCCGCAGAAAAACCTTTTGCCCGCTAGGGGCCAAAAATCGCTTTTGGCCGCAGAATTTAACCGACAAAACAAATGTTTCCGAGTTTTGGAGGTGAAAAAAATGTTTCCGAGCTTTAGAGGTAAAAAAATAACTTTTTCAACACATTTGCTCATAAAACAGCTCTATTTGCACTGTATTAAGGTCCATAATCCAGCTCATTAAACACGCGTGTTTTTGTCATAATATTACTTAACTAGTGTTTTATTTTTGTTTTTTTTTTTTAAATCGGCCAAGAGCAAGGAGTTTTTATGCTTATTATGTTACTAATATTTTCAAGCTGACTTCGAGAAAATATCATAAATGAATGTTGATTTTATGAAATTATTTATAGTAGGTAATTAACTAATTAACAATAAATTTGTCATTTACGTAACAAGATATTCAATTTTTGATAATTTACTTCAAGGTAAATGGAATAGGATGTTTGGGTACCGAGTGACAATTACTTTTTTTTATAGCTTGGTTACTAGATTGACTAATAATTGATAAAAGATTGATGGTGTAAGATAACATGGTAATGTTTTGGGGGCTCCTCACGCGACGTATAATCTGTGACCGCTGAAAAAGAAAGAATGCGCGCCATATTACAAATATTTGTCGTGTTTATTATTGTAATTATTTCTGACACTATTAGAAATAATTACAATAATAAACATAGTGTCGACTTCTACATATAAAAAACTGATCCTAAACCGTCTAAAATACTCATACACGAAATAAAATTTTGAAATTTGGTAAAATTAAAGGGAAGCATGAACATATGCAGCCGACAAAATGTTCCGGTGGACGTGCGGTGGACGTAAGGTTAGCAAAGTTTAGTATTTTAAAGGGAACCAATTTGATTTGTTTTTATTCGCAAATGTGTTGAAAAACGTCGTAAAAAGCTCGTGCGCGTTGGTAATTACACCCTCGGCTCCATTGCGCCCTCGCCTGCGGCTCGGGCTGCAATTTCTGAGCCTCGGCTGTAATATCCAAAATAGCGCACTTGCATTTTAATGTACTATTCACCTCCAAAGCTCGGAAAAAAAAATTATGTGACATTTTTTTAGTAATATTTTATTTTTATTTTTTTGTTTAATTTTTTTATTTTTTTGAGCTTTGGAGGTGAAATAGTTATTTGTTATGCAAGGCAGCAAAAGGTTTATTTGGCGCGAGTCGCAAGTCGTATTGAAACCTGAGCAAGCGAAGGATTCGCTCGTGGTTCAAAAGAAGAATCCTGAGCGTGGCGAAGGATTCAAGGCACGAGACGATAAATAACTTTGCTGTCGAGCGAAACACAAAATTTTTCACCTCATTAAAGCGAGGAAATGTTAACATAATGCAAGAAAAGCAATTCAAATATAAGAAATAATTACTCATACCTACGTTTTAACGTAAGGGCATAATACCTACATAATGGTACTGACGGCACCAAGCAAGTGGAAACATAACCAGTATAGCCTGAACCAGCGCTTCGCTACAAACCTCCGTAACCAGAGACCAGCTCAAGGTCAAAGAGTTTTCACGGACGAGTGGCCATGTATAGATTAAGAACATTAAAAAGGAAATCACTATAATTAAATTATTATTATTTTTGGGACTGTTGTGCTTATGTTCGTGACTCTACCTATAAAATACTTGATAAATTTGCAGAAAAAGGTTCATTTTCATTGGATTTCAATGTGGAGACAGAGGATAGGCAGTGGCAGGCAAATCTATTTTTCACCTCCAAAGCTCGGAAACATTTGTTTTGTCGGTTAAATTCTGCGGCCAAAAGCGATTTTTGGCCCCTAGCGGACAAAAGGCTTTTAAAATTCGAACGCGATGTGCTTATTATTTTGTAGTATGCTGCAGTACTGGCCGCTTGTAAAACCAGCCACGCACTATCGTTTTAAAGATGAGAAAGAGGGATGCAGCTATAGGAAAGAAACAAATAGTATTATGAATAGTGAATGCCTGGTGGGTAAGGAACTGGCTGATAATAAAAAGTAAATTTAAAATTCGATCGCCTTTTTTTTTGTTCTCTTGCCCAGATTAATGGACTTGCCCTTTGACTTCAAATCAACGCAATACAATATAGATTTGCCTGCCACTACCTATCCTCAGTCTCCAGAAATCCAATGAAAATTGACCTCTTTCTGCAAATTTATCAAGTAGTTTATAGGTAGAGCATGAGTCATTAACATAAGCACAACAGTCCCAAAAATAATAATAATTTAATTATAGTGATTTCCTTTTTAATGCCTAGTATTCTTAATGTATACATGGCCACTCGTCCGTGAAAACTCTTTGACCTTGAGCTGGTCTCTGGTTACGGAGGTTTGTAGCGAAGCGCTGGTTCAGGTTATACTGGTTATGTTTCCATTTGCTTGCTGCCGTCAGTACCATTATGTAGGTATTATGCCCTTACGTTAGAACGTATGAGTAATTAATTAAATACTTATTTCTTATATTTGAATTGCTTTTCTTGCATTATGTTAACATTTCCTCGCTTTAATGAGGTGAAAAATTTTGTGTTTCGCTCGGCAGCAAAGTTATTTTGCGTCTCGTACCTTGAAACCTTCGCCACGCTCAGGATTCTTCTTTTGAATCCTAGAATCCTTCGCTTGCTCAGGTTTCAATACGAGGTACTCGCGCCAAATAAACCTTTTGCTGCCTTGCATAACAAATAACTATTGTATTGCGTTGATTTGAAGCATAGAAGTAAGCTGCCGTTATTCATAATCTAAGATTTGAAGTCAAAGGGCGAGTCCATTAATCTGGGCAAGAGAACAAAAAAAAGGCGATCGAATGTAGTGTGCGGACTCGCCTTCACCCACACCTATATAGTTATTGTAGCATGTATTAATCGACAGTACAATATAGAACCTTTTACTGGCAACACGTGTTTGTATTTATCACCGCTCCCGGGTCCGCACATCGCATGGCGACCCTGCCAGTGCTGCCTAATATGGCAGCGCTATGCAATATGAGTCGGAAAGATCTAACGTGAAGAAAAAATGTGATTTATACGAGGATTTATTGTAGTGAAAAGTGACAGAATAAAAATCAAATGCATAGCAAAGTACTATGGTGAATCAGTGGTTTGAAGTAGTTGTAATTTGAGAAGACAGAAGAATTTACATTAAATAAGAAGATACGTCTCAGTAAAATTTTGAAGAAAAACAACAGCAAGAAAAGTTTCTAAAGAAGACCATGTATGAAGACGGAGAATGGAAGAACAGAAGAAGTAGAGCAGGGCGCAGGGAGATAGACGGAGTCAGATGATAGATGATGTGTTGCTGGGCGCAGGGAGTTGTTGGTGTCAGATGATGAGGAATAAGCAGGGCGCCGGGAGTTGTTCGTGTCCACGGCCGGGACATGGCCAGCCCTCAGTGATGATTGTGTTTTTAGCTAGGGTTTTGGAAGAAAAATAGAGTAGGTCGTTTCGGGTTTTGGTAACAGAAGAAAATCGGTATAATTTCGGACAGGTTTTGGTAGCGGAAGAAAATCGGTATAATTTCGGACAATTATCTATGAAGAACGAAGACAGGCAACCAACCAGTGATTCACCATACGGATGACCATACAGGATCATCATAAAGGGTCTTAGAAAACGTAAGTTAATTTTAGTAACCAGCCACGGATAATGTAAACACCACATTTCTGATCTGTGGTAAACACTTTAGAAAGGCGTAAGTTCGATTTTATTTTTCTATAAAAAGATAAATTTTACACTATCCGTGAGCTACTTTTTTATTGGTGTTACCTACTACCTTTGGCTGACGTCCTGGTCTATATGTAACTCTAACGCCGCGGTACCGTCTCACAGACGTAAAAAAATAAATTGAAATAAAATTAAATAAATTGAACAATACTATACTGTTAGGGTTTCACAAATTGATTAAAACATGTTTTAGGTGAATTTATTACAGATAAAATAAAACTACTGACCTAATTTTAAGAATAATCAACATTTGTTCATGAATTGACAATAATTGCTTAGCAAAATTTAGGAACTTACTTCAGTCTCATTTTTTTTTTACTCTACTCATTAATCAACAAATGAACTTAAATAATCTTTACTTCTTTGTATTATAATTAAAAAATAACAAAAATAATTAGTCTTCCTTCAATAATAAAAAAAATGACGAGGCACATATTTGGTACATTTTCAACGACGTATTATACAGTCATTGCATATTTGAAGACAGCAAGTAAGACACATTGGCTTTTTGCATTGATGGCAATAGTACTTTGTCCTTCTTTTTAGGTGACTTGGACAAATTGCACACGTCTTCCGTGTTCCAGGTTCCTGATTAGCTTGGCTTTGTAGAGGAGGAGGAGGTTCAGGCATGTCGGTTGGTCCAATAATACGCTCTATTGTTAGCCGAAGTTCACGGGGGATTCTGTCATTATAGACACGTAATTTCATTTCAGGTAGAACTAATTCTCGAGCATCATCATCATATCGTGTGGGTTGCAAGGTCGATGACCGACCTCACAAACCCTGGTGTCAGAGTTGTTGAGCCGCCAAAGGCCTCTGACATGGCTCATTAACGACTACATCCGTAGATAGTAGTCGGGACCAACGGCTTTACGTGCCTTCCGAAGCACGGAATCATCTAACTTTTCGGGCAATCAGGTGATTCATCCTGCAATGCCCTAACCAAACTGGGGAGGTCGCACAAAGAGATTTTTGTTTGACAGTGTCCCCACTGGGAATCGAACCCAGAACCTCCGGATCGAGAGCCGAACCCTCTAACCACTAGACCACGGAGGCTGTTAATTCTCGACCAAGTGATAGTAGAATTGAATTGCGGAATTGAATAAAATTAAAACCGATGTAACGTCAACGAGACCCTATGTGGCTACCTACGTAAACACAGAGGTGACGACCAAGAGACATGCTCAGTTTTTGTACATAAACACCGTACTTACGTCTGTGAGACGGTGATCGCTCCTGCGTGGACACCTGTGCACTCGGCGCGCTCGCAGCCGCGACTGGCGGCAACAAGATGGCGGGATGGGAAGGTAGCGGGAGGGGTAACGCCGCGCGTCGCGTGGTTTGCAAAATATTATCTTAATAAAAATAATGACGTCTGTGAGACGTATACCACGTCAGCAGAAGGTTAATCTTTTTTCCTTTTAATGGTAGGGCTACGGATAATGTAATATTAGTACAACAAGTAAATGAATTTTGAAGTAGAGAAAATTAAAAAGTTACTTAAAAATATTTTGTGATGATATAAATTATATGAGAAAATTACATTATCCTTGTGCCCATTAAATAATATAAATACTGTTGGCAAAAATAGTACTAAAAAAAAATTGTGTTTTGTGTAAAGGTAAGAAGATTTTAAATTGATATACTTATATCTATGCTATAAACTCAATTAAATTTTTAAATTCGAAAAAAAAAGCTAAATTTTAAAGTACAGTAAATTTTCTTTTCACGTAAGTAAGAACGTGTTTCCGTAATTTTTTCATAAATTTGGTTTTCAATTTAGTATTACATAAGCTAATTTAGTTATAAACTATGCTCGGATTGACTTAAATAAAAGCAATGGCATTGCATAACAGCAATAAGTATCTACTTATGTAGTGGGTATATTTTTTTTCTAAAATGAACATAAAATAATAACAATTCAAATACTAAAATTAACATTCTTTTAGAACTCTTATAACTTCATAAATTTTTCAACTAGGTAACATTAATAATTTTAATTGAAAAAAGAAAAATGCCGATATCTTTACGTGAGAGTTAACTTACTACCGAATTACAACTGTATTATTAACTTTTTTTTTAAGAAACGGCAATAATTACGTCTTAAGACATTTTTAATTTAGTTTTTTTTTTGCATTTTAAAAGACAATTTGTTTAGATTTGATTAAAGCGTGATCAAAATTTAATTTAAATAAACACATAATGTATCTTGAATATATGCATGACATAGTTATTTAAATATTTGATTGATTGATTTTTAAGTGTCTTTATTAAACATAACCATTAAAAAGTTCTACAATCGATCTTATTCATATTGTATACTATCATTATTTTCTTAGTTACTAAGGCTGACTCACCTATTTGAACATTCGATATGTAGGGTAGTAATTTAAAATTCATCTGTAAAAAAAACATATTTCTTGCGAATACAGAACAATTAATGTTAGTTTAGATTACTTACATTTTATAAATACACAAATTTTTACCTAACAATTAAGCTATTTAAGCCACTTAATTCTTAATAAACAAATGTCAGGAAGGTATGCGCACAAAAAGAACGACTGAGACACTATCGATCATTCGATCGACCATCCGGTAGGTCTACTTTGTCATACACTAAGAAAGTAGTGATGAGGTAATTTGTACCTGTTATACGTACTCGAGTACGGCAGTGATTTTAATCGGCTTTTACCAATATTTGAGACTAAAGTGTTACCGTGTTTAGGATTTTTGTTTAAGTAAAACTTACGTGATAATTTAAGGATGAAATCTTTTATAGTTGGAAAATTTATTTATTTGTGAAGTTTTTGTAAATTAGTTTTAAACTTTGTATTATATGCTATTTTAATTGCTTTGTTTTGCACAGTTTGGATCTTTTTGTAATGTGTATCAACCAAACAGCTCCACACAGGAGCCGCGTGAGTAAGACCGGGCCGAAATTAAATATTTGCAGTGACGCTTCTTTGTTACAAATTAGGTATCGTATCAGCGAGTGCGCGGCGACAGGAGAATCATGTTGCAACTTACTGTGAAATGCATAGGTACCTATCATACAGAAATATTACACAGGTCGAGAATTTTCTTTTAATTACGTTTGGCTAAAATTTTTGTTAAACATTTAAAATCTTAGCAGCTTTTCTTTTATTTCATATAATAAAGCACGTGCCTAAATGGTCATATTATTAGAATCAGAAATTTATAATAATATTTTCACGTAAAAGTTGGTAAGTTTATTTTTATGTCGAAATTGTAATCATTTACAGAGAAAATTTGCAGCGTAGCTGATATTTGCATTAGTTTCGTAAGTATGTACCTATACGATGTTTCTAGAAAATACAAGTAGGACTGCAGCGCATGCCACCGTTCACGGAATCAGCAGCGTCGCACAGGTACTTACTCATATGTCTCATAGTAACACATTGTCAGCACAATTTTTGTATTCGGTCTCATGTTGATGATGAAACTTTCCTATCAATTAAGTAATATTTTAAAAGTTTTAATGATTTATTTTTAATGATTTGATAACCACAGGAACTTATTTTTTTTATTGCCTATAGAATATTCATTCGTATCGAATATAAACAAGAAATTAACATAACAACTATCTTTTGCGTAGTATTTAAAATTGACTTAATACTTAAAAAAACGAGCATTACGTCACAACTTTAATTTTTTTTAAATGATTTATTGGATTAAAACTATATTTGTCAGAGTTACCAAATAGGTAAGTTCTAAACGAACCAACGAATGTATTTTAAAACAAAAACAAAAATTGTGTAATGTAAGTTTTGATAAAGAAAAGTTAAATTGTATGTGAGTACTTCAATTTTATTTTTATAGAGGTAATCTACCACCAGTTGAAGAAAGCCACTTTAACGTAAAAACCCTACTTAAATCTATTGCATACATTTACTGTACTAACAAAGCTGAAAAGTAGGTACAGCACGAGATCTAATGTGACGTTAACGTAAGTGGGCCTTCCTGCAACAGACGGATAGTTAGAAAGGTAATTAAAAAGAAAGATTTTGTATGAAAAATAATGTTTTTTTTTTTCCTATTATAAAAATTGTAACAATGTAAAATTGTCTAGCGATTAGAGAAATTATTACTTGAAACATGTAACATGATGATACTATGTCACCTTATTAGGTCAACCGGTTTATGAACAACACAACATTTTCTGATCAGAATTAATATAAAATTTAGATAATAAGGTGCATGGATAAAGGTGTTTTTAACAGGTAACGAAAGGTAAGTTTAGGGCGCTACATGCAGCATTTTTTTTTCTTTATGTGTAACAAAATTCGGATTGACTACGATGAATGAAAAGGACTAATTAAGCACATATTATGAATATTTAAGACAAATAAAAAGTAGAGATGAGATATTATGCGCAGTAAAAAGACGTAATAGTATTGTACTACGTACATACTTTAATAATGTAGAGAAGGTAAAGATAAGGATTAATAAGTAGGAATTAGGATAGAGGTCACACTGATGGAAATCCGGAAGTATAAAAAATCTTTTTGACATCGCTGAGTGCAACTAGGTACCTTTCTTAAGGAATGTTTCGAATAGTTTATTTTGATGAAGGATAATGAATAAGCAGGATAGTATATTTTGTGAGATAGAGTATCGATGGGTGATTGAACTTTGAAGGTTTTGTAGGTATAAATAGAATGGATGGGAATACTTCGGTAGACAGAGTCTTGGCAATCGCTTGGACTGATCACCCAAACGATTATTGTTGTCTGTTGGTCCAAGACATTGGATATCGAAATATTCTTAAATAAGGATTGCGATAGAAAGATGAGTGACTGGAAAGAAAGATAAAGAAAGAGAAATGTAATGATAAGAAGTTAGAGGACTCATACATGAGTAAACAAGCAGTGCTAGATAAGCGCTCTAAAGAGGTACACAATGGTACATACCTAGTAGGCATAAGATCCTTCAGTCTAATCATAGGGCGGACGAGCTTCCGGTGTGAAAAGCTGTTGGAGACCAAGAGTCTTAAAACTATGACCTATAAATTAAGTAATATTGCTACATTGAGTGTCAGATCCTTCATTCGATCATGGTGTCAACGAGCTTGCTCTGTGAGAATAGTTGGAGTCCTGTAGGTGACTTAAAACATAACCTCAAATAATTAAGGGCGTGGCAACGACCCATAAAAAGGCGCAAAGTTGCCAATAAATTAAATTATAGTAAAAAGTCGACAATAATAAAAGTAGCAATACAAATAAATAAATAAAAAAGGGGCCGGCCCATAAATAAATAAATGAAATATTAATGTGTAAAAGTAAAATGTAATTATATGCATGCAAGTAAAGTATTATTAAATTACGTAAGGAGCTCAATGACAAACGATTAATAGGCCTAAAAATAAATAATGTAATATAATTTTACAAATAATTATGACAAGACATGACGCGTAAGACAACTTTATGAGATATGACATGACAGAATATTCTTTATAAGACTTGACGATAGCTATCGAATCTTTGAAACATCAAGAGATATAAAACACCATAGATGTATTGAAAAAAGCACCTGTAAAACACAGCTGTGTCTATATTTTTTTTACCGGAATTGACGATAGTGATATAAGTAAATACGTATTTAGATTTAAGAAAGTAGAATAATATTGTAACCAAGCATATAATCATAGAATAAGTAAAACATTTTGACGTGAAAATGGAAAGGAAAATGATAAAATAAGTATACTTGATATTTTGCCAACAGTAGGTAAGTTAGTAATAAATAAAGCCATGTATTTGCAGTAGCTTAATAGGTCAAGTAATAATAATAAAATGTCAGTATGTAAAGAGGTTTACACAAAATTCTTAATTTGGTTTAAACTTTTTTTATTTTGAACAAACGATTTGTAATCATATAGCTTCTGATTTGATTTCTGAGTTACTAGTTTGACCATATAGTTTCTGATTTATTTTGTGATAGATTTTTATTTTATTTGTGTAAAAAAAAATTGCTGTATTTTCTTTTCTTTCAAAAAAACGGGGGAGGTGTAGTGTGCGGACTCGCCTTCACCCACACCTATATAGTTATTGTAGCATGTATTAATCGACAGTACAATATAGAACCTTTTACTGGCAACACGTGTTTGTATTTATCACCGCTCCCGGGTCCGCACATCGCACGAATTTTAAATTTACTTTTCATTATCAGCCAGTACCTTACCCACCAGGCATTCACTATTCATAATACTATTTTCACCTCCAAAGTAATTCTAGACCTCGGTGTCCTTTTGGATTATCAGCTTCATTTTGACACTCACGTTGATAAAATTATTAATAACGCCTTCCGTGTTTTCGGCTTCGTTATGAGAACCTGTCGCGACTTTAAGCGTCCAATAACATTTATTCACCTCTACAAATCTTTAGTTCGTCCCAATCTTGAATATGCGTCCCAAGTCTGGAACCCTTTCTACAATAAGTATATTGACAAAATCGAAATTGTCCAAAGAAAATTCTACCGCTCTCTGCACTATAGGTGCTTCCGCAAAAAGCTCTCTTATAATAATCTTAAAGTTATTCCGTCATGTCTCTTCAGTCACGTCGAGTTTTGTTAGACGTTATGTTGTTTTACAAGGTTTGCAACAATACACTTGATTGTTCCGCACTTACGAGTTATCTTGCATATAACGTCCCTATCCGTCCTCAGCGTTCAATCAATCCACACAAATTATTTTTCACGTGTCCCTGTCAAAGTAATGCTGGATTGCGTTCTCCTATGCGCCGGATAGTAACAACCTACAATGATAGATTTATGCATATTGACACATTCTCAACAACGCCCAACAGATTTAGGAACTTGGTATTGAAAGAGCTTCAAGATTTGTAAACTAGCATTCTACTTTTTAAATTAAGTAAGTTTATATCTGCTTTCGACCTACTTCTTTTAAATAATCTGTGAACATTGTAGTTGGCTGTGTATAGACTTAAGTCTCTTTGTATAACTTATTCTTAAAGTAACCCTTTGTACACTGCTGTTATTTGTTCCAAATAAATAAAATAAAAATAAAATAAATAAAAGCTCGGAAACATTTGTTTTGTCGGTTAAATTCTGCGGCCAAAAGCGATTTTTGGCCCCTAGCGGGCAAAAGGTTTTTCTGCGGCCAAAAGCGATTTTTGGCCGCTAGCGGGCAAAAGGATATTGAAATTCGAACGTGATGCAGTATGGCAGACCTCCACGCTGCGGTACTGGCTGCTTCCTCGCTTTAGTGAGGTGAAAAATTTTGTGTTTCGTTCGGCAGCAAAGTTATTTTGCGTTTCGTGCCTTGAAACCTTCGCTACGCTCAGGATTCTTCTTTTGAACCACTCGCTTCGCTCGTGGTTCAATTCTAGAATCCTTCGCTTGCTCAGGTTTCAATACAAGGCACTCACGCCAAATAACGCTTTTGCTGCCTTGCATAACAAATAACTATTGTTTCTTTCCTATAGCTGCATCCCTCTTTCTCATCTTAAAAACGATAGTGCGTGGCTGGTTTTACAAGCAGCCAGTACTGCAGCATACTACAAAATAATAAGTACATCGCGTTCGAATTTCAAAAACCTTTTGCCCGCTAGGGGCCAAAAATCGGTTTTGGTCGCAGAATTTAACTTTGGAGGTGAAAAATTTATTTTTAAGGCGAGGGCGCTATTTTGAATCCAGAGCGAAATGAAGGATTCTTGAGAAGATCCCGAGCATGGCAAGGGTTTCTAAAGTAGAATCCTGAACGTAGCGAGGGATTCTACGTTTTAACGTAAGGGTATTGTTGAGGAGCTGATGCTGGTTCAGACTTGCGGTTAAAATCAGGAAATATCAGCTTTGCAAAAAACTCGTAATATATTGAAAGTAAGACCATGGAAACGTAAAAACAACAAATCACAGATTATAAAAAGTATTTAAAATTCTCCACCCCTGGGGCTTGAAGGCAGACGAACCAGTCTTAGCACTGAGCGGCGGCGCAGCGTGCCACGTGAGGTCCTCACGTCCACAACCCTCACTCGGCCGTCGGCTGCAGGGTACACTGCTTCGATTCTTCCACGAGGCCAGTATCCCCTCTCAGAAGTCGGGTCAACGACAAGTACCACACCGCCAACTTGTAGCTGATTCTCGTCATTGGTTGGACGGAAGGAAGAACCTCTTTTAGCCATCTAGCCCAAAACATGTCAGCCAATCTTTATGCCACACGCCACTGTTTTCTCGAGCATAGATCGGTAGCATCCAACAAGCCAGTAGGCAGATGAGATGACGTGCCAAGCAAAAAATTAAAAGGCGTCAAAGCAACATCATCAAAAGAATTTTCTGAAACGTGTGTTAACGGACGACTATTAACTATAGCTTCTACTTCGCACATCAATGTCCTAAGAGTCTCATCTCGGGGTGCTCTCTCCTGCATTATTATCTTCAACGCTGCCTTAATGGTGCGAATAAGCCTTTCCCAGGCTCCTCCCATATGTGGAGTTAAAGGCGGATTGAAATGCCAGTTAACTCTGTAACTAGAAGTCTTGGTCTGCAAGGACATCTGCTCCGCGCAAGTTAGTTTCATTGTCAGAGTACAGATCTGTCGGCCATCCTCGTCTAGCAGCCATTCTTCTTAAAGCCATTATCAAACTGTCTGTAGATAGTGAGTGAACAATTTCAAGGTGTATGGCCCGCACATTCATACAAGTGAATATTACTCCGTACCGTTTTTCTGACCTTCTTCCAACAGCAACGTCAAAAGGTCCAAAAAGGTCTAGACCGCAATGACAAAATGGTCTACAACTATGCGCAACTCGACCTGCAGGCAAATCTCCTTGTCTCGGTGCTACAGGCATTGCCTTTCTAATGCGGCAAATTATGCATTTTGACGCAATGTTTCTCACTGATGGACGCAGATGTATAATCCAGAACCGTTGCCGCAGTTCATTGATGACTGTTTCATTGTTAGCATGAGCAAACAGTTTGTGATAATAGTTAATAATTAGACGCGAAACATAATGACGGCGGTCAAGAATAGCGGGCCTTTTTAATTCAATGCTAATGTTTTCTGCAGCATCAATGCGTCCATTAATTCGCAGAACTCCTTCATTATCAAGGTATGGCGAAAGCTTTAGAAGTCTGCTCTTCTTTGGTAAAGGTTTGTTTTCTTTCAGAAGAGCTGTCTCTTCAGGGAATGAATCGCTTTGAGATTGCTTAAGTATCAAAACTTCGGCTCAATATAGTTTTGTAAAATCAACAGCTGCATCTCTCTTCCGAAACTTATCAATAGCTTGTAAAACTGTGGCCGTCGCACTCAAAAGACATATCCATGATGAAAATCCAGTACATTAAGGAATAGATAATGATTCAATAGATGTCACAACGGATATCTTCAACATTTTCTTTTGTCGAAAATTCAAAAGAAAATTCTTCTCCATTCCTCTAAACTGGTAAGTTCGTCGATTTCTCTGAGGTGGTTTGCTACATAGGGTTTATAAGTACGTGCATCACTCATAATCCATAACAGAACCGTTGATGAATCTGTCCAAAAAACCGCTGATTCGGCTTATATGTGTATGTTATTTTTCTTTATTGGCAGCTAATCTACAAGCCAGAACTGCCCCTTGTAGTTCCATACGTAGAACTGATACAGGTCTTAAGGGTGAGACTGCTCTTGCTAGCTATAAAGGCAACATACACATTTGTGAAATAGATGATTCGCCAGAATGCAACAGCAGCATACGCTTGTGGTGAAGCGTTGCAAAAAACGTGTAGCTCTCGCTTAACAATATCATCTATAGGTACTGTAAACTTTGCTGCTATATTCAAGTACCATCTAAGAATGCGTAGCGATTTTAATTTCTCAATGCTCTCTAACCATTTTCGCCATTTAGCAAATTCTTCATCTTTGACTGGTTCGTCCCAAGCTATACCACTTCGCTAGACATCTTGAAGCAGTATTCTCGACTTTATGGATGTTTGTGCCAGAAAATCTTGAACATCAAAAACAGACATAACGACGCTTAGCATCTCGCGTTTAGTTGGTCGCTTTGAATAATTGAGTATATCTTTACTAAAGAGTTTGAGTGAACAATCAAAGCCTAGTACATCCTCGGCTGGAAACCAGTAAAGTCCTAGTGTCCTTTCGCCCTCGCTTGCTCCTTCGATATTAAACTTGACGCCGCTTGGGCCTAAATCTGCCTCAGGTAAACTTGCTAGAACTGCCTTACTATTACTGGTCCAATAGCGGATCTCAAAACCTCCCTTTTTGTTAATGTTCCTCACGTCTTGAACCAACTGAATAGTTTTTTCCTCAGTCTCAATACTGTCCATCAAATCGCCAACATAATGGCTAAGTACAATGCTTCTAACAGCACGAGGCTTCTCTTTTTCATTTAGCATCGCATTTTTATTTTTTTATTTTTGACATATTGTGCCACAAAAGGAGAACAGCATGCTCCAAAAATCAGCGAGTTCATGACGTACTTCGAGGGTGGCTTACCCTCTGTGGGTTTACCACTGTTAAAATCATCTCTCCAGAGAAAACGCAGGGCATCCTGACCTTCCTTTCTAATTTGAACTCTAAGAAACATATCTTTAATATCGCCAGTACATTACGTACGTATTAGTATTAGTACGTATTAGTTATATTTGTACGCTTAACGTGTTTTTAGGGTTCCGTACCTCAAAAGAAAAAACGGAACCCTTATAGGATCACTTTGTTGTCCGTCTGTCTGTCTGTCTGTCTGTCTGTCTGTCTGTCTGTCTGTCTGTCTGTCTGTCTGTCTGTCAAGACCCTTTATCTCACGAACGGGTAAAGGTATCAGGTTGAAATTAATACCATATATTAGGATCCATGAACCACACAAGATCTGAAAATTTCAATTTTTTACAACGACGCAATCAAAAGATATGGCATTTTATGTCCTCATCTCCATACATTTATTCAAAAATGAAAAACCTACAGGGTACTTCCCGTTGACCTAAAATTATGAAATTTGGCAAGATGCTAGGTCTCACAGTACAAATAATGGGAAAAGTCTGAAATCATTAAATATTACAACTTTTCTCACAACTAATGGTAACCAATTGTGGTGAGCTCCCGTTTCAAGAACATTCATATAAGAGAGGGGTCAAGTTGGATGGTTGTTGAGGCGATTTTTGTTTTAGTTCTATTTAAAAACGGGAACACTTACAAACTTGAAAATTGGTATGTTTATAGGGCATAGGCTATAAAATAACAACAAATAATAAAATTTGGTCAAGCGCGTGTCGGACTCAAAAAATCTAGCACATTAACTTACTGAAATTTCAACTAATACAATTATGTTTATGTGGTGGTACGGAACCCTCAGTGCGCGAGTCCGACTCGCACTTGGCCGGTTTTTTTTACAAATGTGACTATGTTACATGATTACTTAGTCTCTTAAGAAAGTTGTTGACTTACTTTATATGTGGTGTTATTTCATTTTCACACAGATATTTTTAAAAAACATGATTGTCATAATTTCCGTGGATTTCACGCCTTGGAAATTACTTAACGGCCATGGAAATTACTATATTTCTTTTTTTAGCAGTTAAAAGTTCAAAATATTCATTTTAGGGTTCCGTAGCCAACGAGGAACCCTTAAACTTTCGCCAGTAATGTCCGTCTGTTGGTCTGTCCATCTTTACGTCTGTATTCGTGGCTAAGCTCAGAAAGCCTTTCACAAACTTCGGAGAAAAGGGGGGGGAGGAATGGTATTTTTTTTGACATTATTCATCACAACTTGAAAACTTAAGGGTCATAAAAAAATACAAAAATATATTTCAGAATGTATACGTAAAGCCCTTTCATATGATACCCTGCTCGACTTAGTAACAAGAATTTGAAATTTTACCCCCCTCTATTTGGGCCCCCTTTACAGTAATAATCATAATTTTTTTTATTCTTTCATATGCAATTAAGTTGGTCAACCATATTTAGGTTAACGACTAAAAACTAAGTTTAACGTGTCTCAGGGTTTTTGAAAATTCTAAACCCTAAGGGGTGAAAAGGGGGTTGAAGTTGAAATTCCTTCATTTTCAAAGTAAAATCCACTAAATTTATTGTTTAGGCATTAGGGTTGTAATTCTGTAGGACGTACATCACTGTTATTAAAATTCCACCCCAAATTCAACAAAAGAGGGAAATTGGGTGAAAACGTCTAAAAACCAATATGGATATTGTTTGTATGGTTTATCGGGTCGCTGATTACAAAAAATACAACAATTTTAAAATCCAACGTGGTGGACGTGAAATACCATCATCCCCTGGGGATGGGGTTGAGGTGCGATAAGATGGAAATGTCTAAAAATCAATATGGGTGTCGTTTGTATGGTTGATCGGGTCACTGATTACAAAAACTACAACAATTTTGAAATCCAACGTAATGGACGTGAAAAACCATCATCTTTTGGGGATAGGGTTGGGGTGCGATAGGGTTGAAATGTCTAAAAATCAATATGGGTATAGTTTGTATGGTTTACTGGGTCCGCTGATTACGAAAACTACAATAACTTTGAAATCCAACGTGGTGGACGTGAAATACCATCATCCCCTGGGGATAGGGTTGAGGTGCGATAGGGTTGAACTGTCTAAAAATCAATATGGTTGTCGTTTGTATGGTTTATCGGGTTGCTGATTACGAAAACTACAACAATTTTGAAATCCAACGTGTCCTTTCCCCAGTGATTGACGTTCTACAGAATTACAACCCTAATGCCTAAACAATAAATTTTGCGGATTTTACTTTGAAAATGAAGGAATTTCAACTTCAACCCTCTTTTCGCCCCTTACGGTTTAGAATTTTCAAAAACCCTGAGACACGTTAAACTTAGTTTTTAGTCGTTAACCTAAATAAAAATTTTCAAGATCCTAACTTTAAAACTGACGGACTTTCATACAAACTTTCATCCCCTATTTTACCCCCTTAGGGGTAGAATTTTGTAAAACCCTTTCTCAATGCACCCCTAAGCCTCATAGGGAACCTACATACCAAATTTGGAATCCCTAGACCAAGCAGTGTGGGATGTGCGTTGATATGTCAGTCAGTCAGTCAGTCACCTTCTTCTTTTATATATATAGATAGCTGTTGCTCGCGGCTTCGCTCGCGTGGATTTCGTATTTATGTTGTTACCGGTTTTCCGAAGCAATAAGATATTTTCCCGTCATTTCGGGGTAATTTTAAACGAAGGAAAAACAGGACTAACCCTGCGCAAATCAATGAGTATAATTCAAGATCCAGCTGAATTTTATATAATATACAGACGTTACTCATAAATTACTCAGAACAGAGGAACTTAGCAGCAGTATCCTAACAAATGTAAAGAGAGAGATGAGAGACACCTTTATGTAATATTTCAAAACAGAGCCAATTCGCAGAAGTAATTGAGAAAAACTAAAACCATCTCCCTCTCTCTCCCTCTCCCCCTGCCCTCCCTCTCCCTCTCCCTTTTCATCACCCCCTCCCCCTCCGTCACTCCCTCCCTCTCCCCCTTCCCCTCCTTCTCCCTCTCCCTCTACCTGTACCTGTACCCCTCTACCTCTCTACCTCTCTACCTCTCTACGTCTCTACGTCTCTACCTCTCTACATCTCTACCTCTCTACCTCTCTACCTCTCTACCTCTCTACCTCTCTACCTCTCTACCTCTCTACCTCTCTACCTCTCTACCTCTCTACCTCTCTACCTCTCTACCTCTCTACCTCTCTACCTCTCTACCTCTCTTCCTCTATACCTCTCTACCTCTCTACCTCTCTACCTCTCTACCTCTCTACCTCTCTACCTCTCTACCTCTCTACCTCTCTACCTCTCTACCTCTCTACCTCTCTACCTCTCTACCTCTCTACCTCTCTACCTCTCTACCTCTCTACCTCTCTACCTCTCTACCTCTCTACCTCTCTACCTCTCTACCTCTCTACCTCTCTACCTCTCTACCTCTCTACCTCTCTACCTCTCTACCACTCTACCACTCTACCTCTCTACCTCTACCTGTCCCTACCCCTTACGCCAATTTAACCGCTATCCCTAACATAGAAATGACACCCATATTTATTTTTAGACATTTCAAACCTATCGCACCCCAACCCCATCCCCAGGGGACGATGGTATTTCACGTCCACCACGTTGGATTTCAAAGTTGTTGTAGCTTTCGTCATCAGCGACCCGATAAACCATACAAACGACACCCATATTGATTTTAGACATTTCAAACCTATCGCACCCCAACTCCATCCCCAGGGGGATGATGGTATTTCACGTCCACCACGTTGGATTTCAAAATTGTTGTAGTTTTCGTAATCAGCGACCCGATAAACCATACAAACGACACCCATATTCACATTTCAACCCTATCGCACCCCAACCCCATCCCAAGGGAATGATGGTATTTTACGTCCACCGCGTTGGATTTCAAAATTGTTGTAGTTTTCGTAATCAGCGACCCGATAAACCATACAAACGATACCCATATTGGTTTTAAGACTTTTTCACCCCATTTCCCTTTTTTAGGGGTTGAATTTGGTGTGGAATTTCAATAACAGTGATGAAAGTTGCATAGAATTACATCATTAATGCCTAAATAATAAATTATGTGGATTTTTCGTTTAAAAATAAAGAATGTTCAACTTCATCCCCCTTTTCACCCTTAAGGGTGTCGATTTTTAAAAAATCCTGAGACATGTAAATATAAATTTTTAGTCGTCAGCCTAAATACAAATTTTGAAGATCCTAACTTCAAAACTGACGGACTTTCATACAAACTTTCATCCCCTATTTTACCCCCTTAGGGGTGGAATTTTGTAAAACCCTTTCTTAGTGCACCCCTAGGCCTCATAAGGAACCTACATGCCAAATTTGGAATCTCTAGACCCAGCGGTTTGGGCTGTGCGTTGATATGTCAGTCAGTCAGTCAGTCAGTCACCTTCTTCTTTTGTATATATAGATAGATGAGAGGCATAGACTAAACTGCCAAACAGCTCATTCCATTAACCTTGTAATAAATTATCAAAAATTTAATATCTTGTTACGTAAATGACAAATGTATTGTTGATTAATTAATTAATTTATTAAATTTCACAAAATGAACGTTCATTTATGATATTTTCTTGAATTCGGCTTATATTCTTGAATATTTTAGGAACGTAATAAGTATAAAAACTCTTTGCTCCTGGCCGATATAAAAACAAACAAAAATAAAACACTAGTGCGGTAATATAATGAAAAAAAAAACATGCATGTTTAATAGAGCTGTTTTATGAGAAAATGAGTTGACATAACTATTTAAGTCTCGGTCTAAATACCAGGCCACTCAGAAAGTATTGCGAAAAATAGTTTTTATATATGGGAGACTGGCCGGTCAGAATCTTTTTCGAAAATATGATTACTTGTAAGTAAAAATATGTGTGTTCCATTTTCAAAATTTCCCTCCACATTTTTTGCGAGCCAATTCAAAGTATCGTGTCTTACTGAAAAATGGATCTGCGCCGGGAACATTTTAGAGCTATGATTTTTTACGATTTCAAGTGTCGCCTGAAACCGGATGAATCGTTCGATAGACTTCAAATGGCATTTATGGATGAAGGCCCCTCCAAGGCAACCGTGTATCGTTGGTATAACGAATTTAGGCGCGGTCGACCAACCTTGGGGGATGAAGAAAGAAGCGGTCGCCCTTTGACGGCTATTACGGAAGAAAACGTGCTAGCAGTGAAAAATTTAATCCAAGATAATAGGCGAATTACATATCAGGAGATTCAGCACATATTAAAGATTGGATCGGGAAGCGTTCACGAGATTCTACACGGGCATCTTCGCGTGAGGAGGATAGTATCGCGCTGGGTGCCGCACTACCTCACCGACGCTCAGAAGCAGGCCCGGGTGGAATGGTGCCGTGATATGCTGAACAAATTTGAAGCAGGCTCGTCTCGGCGTGTTTACGACATCGTAACAGGTGATGAGTCCTGGATTTATCAATACGATCCAGAAACCAAGCGCCAGTCGACAGTTTGGGTGTTTCAAAATGAACCAACGCCTACCAAAGTGAAGCGATCTCGAAGCGGGGGGAAGACTTTGATCGCCAGCTTTTTTAATTTGACTGGCCACTTGGCCTCAATTCCCTTACGAGATCAAAGAAGCATCAACGCCGAATGGTATACTACCAAATGTTTACCAGAAGTTTTTTCTGTTGTGAGCAACAAGCGACCAAACACAGGGCTCCGCGGACTACTGCTCCACCACGACAATGCGCCTGCACACACCGCGCTCAAAACGAGGGACTTCCTGGACAGCACACCAGTCAAACTCCTGGGTCACCCTCCTTACAGCCCTGATCTAGCACCGTGTGACTTCTTTTTATTTCCAAAAATAAAAAATCAGCTCAAGGGGATACAATTTTCGTCGCCGGAAGATGCGCTGGCTGCGTTCGAGCAGGCTGTAAACGAGGTGTCTACGGCGGACTGGAAAAAGTGTTTTGAAAACTGGTTCAGACGCATGAATCTTTGTATAGAGGCTGGTGGAGAGTACTTTGAAAAGATTTAATAAAAATATATGTACCTGTAGAACAATTTTTTTTAGTGTCGCAAATATTTCTGAGTGTCCCACGTACCTCTGGAAAAGGGTTCATATGAGATACTTTAGTTATAATACAATCTCGTTCACCATATGCAGACAAGAAATAGGAATATTGAGTATTGTTTTCATGAGTAGAATCAGTGGGCTTCGGGAGTGAAACCAATGAAAATTTACGATGTATACTGGTTTTGTCACAACGTATTGCAGCCATGCCTACTTATACCGAGTGTTAGTGTAAACACTGTGATCCTTAAGACTGTGCATTGAGACCATGAAACTGAACAACTTTCCCTAAGGAACATAAGTCGAAATACGAAAAAAACATTTGACTTCCCATAGAAACTGCAACTGCACTTTTTCGTATTTCGACCTATGTTCCTTAGAGAAAGTTGTTCAGTTCCACGGTCTCAATGCACAGTTTCAAGGATCACAGTGTTTACACTAACACCCTGTTAGGTAGGTACTTTTTTTTTTTTTTTTTATAAAAGAGGGAGGCAGACGAGCAGGCGGGTCACTTATCACCAATTGTTTAAAAGCGCACTTTCCTCTGGTCCACTCTGCCTGTATATTACCAACTGCATAAGTCTGACATTCACTAACAGGAATTTATAAGAAAATATGCACTAACGCGAAAGGAAGACTACTTGGTCGAATATCTACGATAGAATGATAGGTATTGAAATATTCGGAAATTAAAACAATAGATTTGATTCAAAACAATGCATAATTGAACTACACTAATAAACAAGTTATTCCATGCTTATTCTCCGTATTCTAAAATTTAAATTAATAAAAACAAAATTTACGTAAACAATGGACGATTTATGAAACAGTTTATTGTTTTGAATTTGCTTTGTATTTCAAATTAGGAATTATTATTTGTATCGTACATACATACATCACGCCTCTCTGCCGTCGGGGTAGGCAGAGACCGCAGCCCTCCAGCTGCTACAATCTTGACATACTTCATTCCTTCAATTTTATTGTATCGTCATTTAAAACCAAGTCCTTACAATGCGTGCCGCTGCGTTTTTTCTTATTTTAACTTTTAGTGCAACTTCAGTCAATACTTACAAAAAGAAAGTTATATTCACGGTGCCAGCAGGGAAAACTACGTGTTTCCTGAAGGTTATCAATATTAACGAAGTTATTGAGATGGAATACCAGGTGAGTACTTATTACCTTTGCTCGGTTAAGTCACAGACGGTTAAGTAGGTACAGAAATATGATTTTTTTTTTCGTTTTTCCCAACGTTTAACAACACATTTTACAGCTATATCAAAAGTAACCGGCAAAAGCTGTCAGAAAAATAAAATAATTTATAATTTATAATAAAATAAATGGTACAGCAACACTGCACATACTTTCTCGCGATATGCAAGGAAAAAGTATCAACTGCAAACTTAAATTTGTAAATCCATACACATAGTACGAAAATACAAATTTATACTTATGTTTTAAAAAAAATGTTCTAATGAAATACGCAGATCAACTACTACCGCAAGATACTCGCATGAAGATTTTTTACATTTCCTAACTTCCCAACACATGTTTCGTAGGGAATGTTGATCAGTTTAGTCTACTGAGCAAGCCCTTTCAGTTTTTGGTACAGCCTGTATACTAGATTTTTGTTAAAAAAAAACAAAATATTATCCAGTCAGGTATATAACCAATCCAGAATTAAAATTATAGGAAATTAAAGTAAACTCAATCGAAACAATTATGAGTAAATCACATGTTTACGTTTTAGTAGTACTGGAACACCCCTTATATGAAACTAGCTGTTACCCGCGACTTCGTCCACGTGGATTTTATAAAAAAACAGTACTGAAACATACCTGTCCCCACCGCTGTCCCCACCCCTGTCCCCACCTCTGTCCCCACCCCTGTCCCTACCCCTGTCCCCACCGCTATCCCCAACCTTATCCCTATCCCCACCCCTATTCCTACCCCTATACCTCTCCCTACCCCTATCCCCAACCTTATCCCCACCCATATCTCAACTCCTATCCCTACCCCTACCCCTTTGCCTACCCCTACCCCTAAATAGAAACGACATTCATATCTGGGGGCACAGTAGTGCCCCCGCCAAGACGAGCCAAGCGAAGCGCAAGGGCACTATCTGGGGGCACTAGTGCCCCCGCCAAGACGAGCCAAGCGAAGCGCAAGGGCACTACCTACTTTTTTTCGAAGCGCTTCGTCGTTTTTTTAAACCCTCATAACTCGGATTTGGATTATACCATATGAACAAAATTTACAGGATATCATGTCAATAGTAAACTTATTAAACGTATAAAGTTTCAGTTGCATAGCTGTTATAGTTTAGATTTTATTGATATCAAAAAAACCCAGATTTCGTCACTGATTCACTTACTCACTCATTCGCTCACTCACTCACTGATAGTAATCAAAATTGTAAGGGTACTTCCTGAAGTCCTAGAAAGCTGAAATTTGGTACGTAAGCTAGTATTAGTACACAAACAACAAAACAATCCTAAAACTTGAAACTTTTACTCCCCAACCCCTTAAAGCAGGGGATGGAAGTTTGTATGGCACTTCCGCAAATGTAATAGTAGAATTAAATAGAACATAATAATGAATAGACTTCCTGACCAACAACAACAACAAAAAGAAAGAAAAAATTATCAAAATAAAAAAAGTACTATGAAACTTACAAAAAGTAGTGAAATCCCACCAAAAACATTTTCATGCAAAATGTTGCTAAGACTCGCATCTCGCATATAATGCGTTTAGACTATCTTCATACCAAATATCATCAAAGACAAAAAAGATGTTTTGGTCTTTATCACACTTAAGAACTTTCGTATATATGAGCCTGCTCTAACTTTGTATGATTAGTTGCAAATCCATTTCTATACCTGATCTGAGTTCTGACGCGCCATCTGATGCGACATCTGATGCGAATCTATCATTTTTTCCCTATATAAAATTTTCTAAGCGCCGCTAAAGAAGTATTCACTTCAATAAAAAAAAATTACCTCATTTAAAATTTGAATGTTTATAAATTCTTCAAAATTATTGTATAACTTAACAATGTAGGTAAACCAATGAAAAACAAATTATCGTATGCCGTAGTCCGGGATAGTGGCTGGATGCGGAAGGCGGAGGACTGGATGTGGGGGCGAGTCTTGGGAATGGCAAATGTTAACTAGTGGATCAGGCTGCTGATGAAGACGATTATGATCGATATTAAAGTGAATCTAAACTTGGCATTGGATCGGATTTCAACCCTTTTTTAGGCAAACAATTAACCGATAGGAGCTTGGCCCCCTTTTTAACAGTTATGCTTTTGGTGGGATTTCAGTTTGCTATATTATATTTATAGTAACTATCGCAACGTTGTTTGTATTTTCATAGTTTCGTTAAAACATAGGTACTTGTTTTCATGCATGACTACGTCTGACCTTCTAGAAATACTACCTTTTTAATATTTGGTACATTAATTTTAGTCTGACTCGCACTTGACCATTTTCCATTTTCCAATTTTTTCCTTTACTTTAACGCTAACGACTACCCCGATGCCAAATTTCAGATTTGTAGGTCTCACAGAAGTATGACCAACAATTTTATGCATAGTAATGACTATATCCTGACTCGCACTTGACCAATTTCCAATTTTCAAATTTTTGCTATATTATTTTTAATGCTAACGACTATCCCCATGCCAAATTTCAGATTTTCAGGTCTTAGAGAAGTATTACCAACATTTTATACATAATTTTGACTAAAACCCGACCCGCACTTGACCAATTTCTAATTTTTGAATTTTTCCATTACTTTTATCTTAACGACTACCTAAATGCCAAATTTCATAACGCTAGGACAATTGGAAGTGGCCTGGAGGTTTTGATTACCGGTCAGTGAGTCAGTCAGTCAGTCAGTCAATCATTAAGTGCCAAAATTAGCTATTTTCACGGGGTCATATTTCAGGATCTACTGTACCTATATCTATGAAATTTGGCAAATTGCTTCAGTATTAGTATATGATTATGTAGGTACAGTTTTATGTCTGTACTTGCAATAGGCACTGAGCTACAGGGGGTTCAAAAGTGGGTCGAAACGGTTCGTGTAAATAGTGCACGGCATGCGCGTGGCCTGTTGCGGGAACTTGGCCTGCGCACTACCGTGCGCTTAGATATAATGGAATAATAGGTGTAGATAGGTAGAATAATTGGTGTAGATAGATAGGTACCTAGATATAATTATATTCAAAAGTAACTTGTAAAATGGTCAACGGAAGACTACCTACAAAAATAAGAAAAGCTCATAAGACAGAGATCTTTATGAAAAATCGTTGTTAGTATTCAAGAAGTAGAAGGTACCGGAAAAGAAAATACTCGTAGTAGGATTATCTACAAAAAGAAATGAGATGCCATCAAAAACATAACTTTTAAAAAACCAAGCCTCGCACGCAACTCAGTTCTTCTACCGTAAAAAGTTGTCTCCTAATTTATTTAGTCCCTACTTAAGGGTCCTTTTGTTTTAAGTTATTACATAATTAGCTAATCTAACAACATCTTATAGTGACCATGTCAATATTAAAAATCTTATGTTTTAAATCAATAGATCTATAATAGTTAAGGAACTATTATAGTTATATGATATATATTAAACTATAAAATTTCTATGTATTAATTATAATGTGATCTGACATGTGCTATATTCTAGACCTAATGTATAAACTAATTTAATATGGTAAATTTTTGTTATCTTACCCAATTTGCATTTAAAGCTAAATTTAATTTTAGTTCAAATAGTAAATTCAAATTTTATTTTTGCGACACCCTTGCAGGGTTCATGTACCAACTGTACCTTAAAAGACCTTTAACTATATACATGAGTGCAATGAATAAATATAAATATACTAGTTGTTACCCGCGGCTTCGCTCGCGTGGTTTTCTTATTTATGTTTTTACCGGTTTTCCGAAGCAATGAGATATTTTCCCGTCATTTCGGGGTAATTTTAAACTAAGGAAAAACGGGACTAAGCCTGCGCAAATCAATGAGTACAATTCAAGATCCAGCTGAAGTTACTCCTAAATTACTCAGAACAGAAGAACTTAGCAGCAGCATTATGACTTAAAACTGTCACTTAATCTAACAAATGTAGAAAGAGAGATGAGATGAGATGAGATGAGATGAGAGACACCTTTATGTAATATTTCAAAACAGAGACAATTCGCAGAAGTAATTGAGAAAAACTAAAACCCTCTCCCTATCTTTCCCTCTCCCCCTTCCTCTCCCCCTCCCTCTCCATCACCCTCTCCATCTCCGTTTCACTCTCCCCCTCCCTCTCCCTCTCCTTTTCCCTCTCCCTCTCCATCTCCATCTCCTTCTCCCTCTCCCCCTCTCCTGGCTCTCCTTCCCCCTCCCCCTTCCCCTCCTTCTTCCCCTGCCCACTTCCTCTCACCCCCCCTCTCCCCCTCCCCCTCCTTCTCCCTCTCCCACTTCCCCTCCCTCTCCCTCAACCTCTCTACCTATCTACCTCTCTGCCTCTCTACCTCTCTGCCTCCCTACCTCTCTGCCTCTCTACCTCTCTGCCTCTCTGCCTCTCTGCCTCTCTGCCTCTCTACCTCTCTGCCTCTCTACCTCTCTGCCTCTCTACCTCTCTGTCTATCTACCTCTCTGCCTCTCTACCTCTCTACCTCTCTACCACTCTACCTTTCTACCTCTCTACCTCTCTACCTCTCTACCTCTCGACCTCTCGACCTCTCGACCTCTCGACCTCTCGACCTCTCTACCTCTCTACCTCTCTACCTCTCGACCTCTCGACCTCTCTACCTCTCTACCTCTCTACCTCTCTACCTCTCAATCAATCAATCATTTATTCAATAACAGTTTGCACTGTGTGCGAATATTCTTAAACTAATACATGCATAATAATACATTAAAACAATAATCCATAATATACTTAACACTAAAATAAATCCAATTATGTCAAACAATAAATGCAATTATAATAGTATATGGAACAAACAAAACATAGTTCGTTGTGTTGACAAAATAGAGACCCAACATTCTGTTTTTATAGCTCGTCTATTGAGTAACAATTTTTTTCTAATAATAACGCTTTCAATTTGTTTTTAAATCTATTCAAATTATCTTCGGACTTTAAATCAAGTGGCAATTTATTAAATAGAACAACAGCTTGGTACCTTTGACAGTGTTTCGCAATTTCAAGAGTTGGCGCAAACGTAATTTTTAAATCTTTCCTTCTGGTCGTCAAGCGTAACTCCATCTCTAATTCGGACTCATAAAGGTGTCTGTGCTTTAATATATCTGTCAGGAGAACCATAATATACAAACAAGGGACTGTAAGAATTTTGTATTCCCTGTATAAATTCCTACAAGATTCCCAAGGCGGGATACGTGCTATAGTTCGTATAGCCCTTTTTTGTAGAGTAAATGCTTTTGATATATTATATTTGTAGCTATTACCCCAAATTTTTACACTATATCTTAATTTGGACTCTACTAACGCATAATAAATTTCAATCAGTTGTTCCAACTTAAGCACATCTCTTAGGCTTCGTAAAGCATAGCAAGCCGAGCTTACGGAGCTTTCAATCGCTTTCAGCTCCTCTTTCCAATTCAATAACGAATCAATAAAGACACCCAAAAATTTTACGTGATGTACCAAAGCAATTTGATAATTATTTAAGTACAGATCTAGAGTGTCCCTATTCCTAACCGTAGATTGAAAAAGCATAGCGTGCGTCTTTTCAGTATTAAGTCGCAGATCGTTTGATGTGAACCAAGTGTCAAAAGCTGCTAGTGCACGGCTTGCTAATTCCGTCAAGTCCTCAATATTATTCCCCGATAACACTGCATTCGTGTCATCCGCAAACAACACGAGTTTAACACCAGGAATTACAGATGTAAGATAATTGACCATATCGTTTACAAATACCAAAAATAGAGTCGGTCCTAAGATAGAGCCCTGCGGCACGCCTCTGGTTATGTGCGAAATCTCAGAGTTTACTTTAATCTCAATACCGTTTTCGTCTACACCTGCGACTTCCACAAACTGCTTTCTGTTCGTAAGATACGATTTAAACAGTTGCAAGACTCTACCTCTGACACCATAATGTTCTAGTTTTTGTAATAAGAGTGATTCACCATGTCAAATGCGGAACTCAAATCGAGAAATAATCCCACAACTTTTGCCTTATCATTGAGCCTTGTTATTACATCATCTATCAACTTAAATATAGCATCTGATGTACCAACTCCTCTTTGATAACCGTATTGATTTTTGCTTAGTATGTTATAGCGATTGAGGTGGGAAACTAATTTACGGTTTATAATTTTTTCAAAAATTTTTGAAAGAGTCGGTAACAGGGAAATGGGTCTATAATGCTTAGGATCTAACGTAGAGTCTTTTTTATGCACTGGTATAACTTTTGCTATCTTTAGTTGTTCCGGAAATATTCCGCTATCTAGACAAAGATTGAAGAGCCTTGCAATAGGCTGGGCAAGTAAGTCGATGCAATCCTTGTAAATTGTTATAGGTATCTCGTCAAAACCATATGAAGACTTAACAGGCATCTTTTTTACAATGTTTGTAACTTCGCTTTGCGTAATTGTCCAGCACTCTATGTCAGCTTCAACTCTATCGACGTTTTTCCTAAGTGTTTCTAAGGCTCTATCAAAATTCCCAAACGAGGGCAGTAGTCCGTGGTCAAAGTTTTTGGAAAAAATACTTGCAACTACCACGGGGTCGTTCTGAATCGTACTGTCTACTTTAAGTATAATTTTCGTTTTCCTTCTCCCTCCTTTCTTGCTATTTTGTCTATTGACTATTTTCCAAATCCCTTTTGCTCTATATTTTTCTTTACAAATCTTTGTCTGCACTGTAATGGCCCTAGCTTGCTTTACAACCTTCCTGTACACATTAATGTAAGCTGATTTGTACCTAAACAAACTTGCGTCGTTGTGTGTTCGATCCAAGTTACATAATACTCGTTTCATTTGGCTAGCCACTTTAATCCCCTTAGTTATCCACTTTAATTCACCTATATTCTTAGTGTGCACCTTCTTCATACGTTTTCTAAAATTTGTTTTGAAAGTATGGTTTATCGTGCTTAGTATTCCATTCTCTACCTCTCTACCTCTCTACCTCTCTACCTCTCTACCTCTCTACCTCTCTACCTCTCTACCTCTCTACCTCTCTACCTCTCTACCTCTCTACCTCTCTACCTCTCTACCTCTCTACCTCTCTACCTCTCTACCTCTACCTCTACCTCTACCTCTACCTCTACCTCTACCTCTCCCTATCCCTGCCCCTATCCCTACCCCTAACGCCAATTTAACCGCTATACCTATTATAGAAACGACACCCATATTTATTTTTAGACATTTCAAACCTATCGCACCCCAACCCCATCCCCAGGGGATGATGGTATTTCACGTCCACCACGTAGGATTTCAAAATTGTTGTAGTTTTCGTAATCAGCGACCCGATAAACCATACAAACGACACCCATATTCACATTTCAACCCTATCGCACCCCAACCCCATCCCATGGGAATGATGGTATTTTACGTCCACCGCGTTGGATTTCAAAATTGTTGTAGTTTTCGTAATCAGCGACCCGATAAACCATACAAACGATACCCATATTGGTTTTAAGATTTTTTCACCCCATTTCCCTTTTTTAGGGGTTGAATTTGGGGTGGAATTTCAATAACAGTGATGAGCGTTGCATAGAATTTCATCATTAATGCCTAAATAATAAATTATGTGGATTTTTCGTTTAAAAATAAAGAATTTTCAACTTAATCCCCCTTTTCACCCTTAAGGGTGTCGAATTTTCAAAAATTCTGAGACACTTAAATATTAATTTTTAGTCGTCAGCCTAAATACAAATTTTGAAGATCCTAACTTCAAAACTGACGGACTTTCATACAAACTTTCATCCCCTATTTTACCTCCTTAGGGGTGGAATTTTGTAAAACCCTTTCTTAGTGCACCCCTAGGCCTCATAAGAAACCTACATGCCAAATTTGGAATCTCTAGACCCAGCGGTTTGGGCTGTGCGTTGATATGTCAGTCAGTCAGTCAGTCAGTCACCTGAGATAGGCGCCTGAGATTTGCCTCCGTCTAAAACCGGCATAATGAGTTGAACTTTCCGCATCGAATATTCCTCAGGTGTATCGCTGCACTTAGTGGCCCATACATTAGGTTATTAGATGCAACGCGAGTAAAGTTTATACATGCAGTAAGTCATTCATGCAAATGCAGGGTAACGGTGTATTCACAATGGAGTTGAAATGCAAAAAAATATTTATTTTATTTTTAAACATCTTTTTTGGGTGACACACAAAGGAAACAACCGCTTCTTTCGAAGGTTTGCCTTCAGTTTATCTTGGTGCATAATTTAAAGCGACCGAATTGGTTACGGGGCTTGGCTACCAGCGGCGGAAAGCGATGACTCACTGCATTCTTAAGATTGACGAAGTAGTAAAGAACAGAGGTCTCAGTGCGCTAGGCTTTTAATAATTGTAACCATTTCTTCCAAATTTTTTAAGGTTTTGGACAGAACCTTCGACCGATCAAGAGAAACAGTTTTGTTTGAGCTGCTGATGCCGACTCAGAGGTGGTTACGGCGAGGAGTCGTTAGGGGGTATTGGGTGAAGGATCCTGAAGACAGTTATGACAGCATGGTCGCGGTAAAGTAAGAAGATATTACGGTTTAGTTTATGAAATTGACAAAAAAAAATCCATCTGCGCGCAGATCTCGTACGCAGCGGAACTAGATCTATATTATGCCAACAGCAAGCGCGACGCGGATGGCACGCAATGCAAGAGAAACTAAAGTTAAATTTAAAACGCGTGACAGGTAAAATATCCTAAAAGTATGAGGTGGTTGTGCAAATGTGCATCATCATAACATATCATGAAACGTCCACTACAGGACAGGGAGCACCCTCCAGAATTCTAGCTTTTGCTGGAAAAAAAATGTGGAGGGGAAGTACCAGAGTCACCTCGCTTGTTAGCGTTACGGCTGGCATCATGGACCGCGGTTGTAGGTGTCCGCAGTAAGATGTAAGATATAAAGGAGGATGCTGCTGCCCATCCTCCAGTTAACCCTTAGTCGCCTCTTACGACACCCACGGGTATGTATGGGTTGGTAGGTACTATTCTTTGCCTGCACCACACGGGACTTTTCCGGCATACGTAAAGTTTGTGCATACGTAAAGATAAATTAATAAACTAGATTCTTTAATTATTATTTTTAATTTTCTTACACTAAAGCGCTCATGGTCGAGTGGTACTTAGTTGCTCTTTCTATCAGAACCCGGATGGGTGACCGCTAGTGGCACAACAACTAGAGCGTTTCCGTGCTTCGGAAGGCACGTCAAGCTGTTCGCCCCGGCTACATAGTCAGAGGCTATTTGGCCAATGGATTTTACGAAGTCGGCTACTTAACCTGGGAATTTGACGAGAGCACTGGCTTTCACACAGAGCGACGGCTATCTGACCTTCTAACCTCCCCAATCCAGATAGAGGGCTAATCAGACCCACGCAATCCTAGATTAGGTTTTGCCTGGCCTCGGACTAGGCTTAACGTCTTCTATTATTAACAGAAGCCGGGACCGGGGCCCACGGCTTGACGTGCCTCCCAAAACACGAAAATGCTCTAGCTAGTTGTTGTGCTTGTGCCACTAGCGGTCACCCATCCGGGTACTGACCACGGCCAACGTTGCTTTCCTTTCGTGGTAAAAAAAAAACCGGTCAAGTGCGAGTCGGACTCGCGCGCCGAGGGTTCCGATATACCTATAGTATTTTTGGAAGCAATAAAGTCCATTTTCAGGACCGCAAAACTAAATTTGTTTGTAAAGGTTTTTTGCAGATTTCTGAAAAACTGTGTAACTTAGAAAGATCGTTTTATTTTTGCTGTAAAGTTTACATAAACCTCTGTCAACTGTAATTAATTCAGATTTTCCCTTACTCAAACTTCGGAGATAAGGGGGGGGGGAATGGTATTTTTTTTGACATTTTTCATCATAACTTGAAAACTAAGAAACTTAAAAAAATACAAAAATATATTTTAAAATGTACAAGTAAAGCCCTTTCATATGATACCCCACTCGACCTAGTAGCGACAATTTGAAATTTGGCCCCCCCTATTTTGGCCCCCTTTACATTAATAATCATACTTTTTTCAAAAAATTTTCATGTGCAATTAAGTTGGACAACTATATTCTAAAACTATTCCAAATTTCAGCTCGATAGCGTAAGTGGTTGCTGAGATATAGAGGTGTGACAGACAGACGGACAGATAGACAGACAGACAGACAGAGCGGCACCATAAGGGTTCCTTTTTTTTACCATTTTGGTATCGGAACCCTAAAAAGAGCAAATATTTTTACAGCCAACGATAAGATGAAGCTTGACACTCACAGTGCGACGCTAGCCCGTACCTCTAGTGGAATAAGGACGGTACAAAGTCCAGTGTGTCAAGCTTGATGCGCTCTTGGCTGTACTGCTCGGCCATGAGCGCTTCTTTTTCATTAGTATTTTTTTCTTTATTACTTTTTTTATTAACTTACATTCATTAATTAAATTTTTCATTAAGAGCAAAATAATTACATAATTTTTGAATTTTCAGGAGAACCTGGCCCGCGGGTGCTCATATCTTCGACGTTACAGTCCCTGGGCCGTACAGGTTCTGTTTTGACAATAGTGGTGACAAGAGGATAAACAAAACTGTAAGAATCATGTGGGGTACGGAACTCTGATGCTGGGGTTCCGTGATTGGTTTGGGAATAATTTCATTTTTCATTAGCTTTTTAGGGTTCCGATACCAAAATGGTAAAAAACCGGCCAAGTGCGTGTCGGGCCACGCGCAGTAGTATAGGGTTCCGTAGTTTTTTTTAGGATTGTTTTTATCGCAAAGCAGGTTTATATTTAGTATTTCATTTCCTAAAAAAAATTTTTTTAAAAGATTTTTCAACACATTTGCTCATAAAACAGCTCTGTTTGCACTGTATTAAGGTCCATAATCTAGCTCATTAAAGACGCGTGTTTTTGTCATAATATTACTTAACTAGTGTTTCATTTTTGTTTTTTTTTTTAATCGGCCAAGTGCAAGGAGTTTTTTATGCTTATTATGTTACAAAAATTTTTAAGCTGACTTCGAGAAAATATCATAAATGAATGTTGATTTTATGAAATTATTTGTAGTAATTAACTAATTAACAATAAATTTGTCATTTACGTAACAAGATATTCAATTTTTGATAATTTATTTCAAGGTTAATGGAATAGGATGTTTGGGTACCGAGTGATTATTACTTTTTTTATGGCTTGGTTACTAGATTGACTAATAATTGGTAAAAGATTGATGGTGTAAGATAACATGGAAAATGAGGACACCCCTGATGAAGCCAAAAGAGCAGCTCGCCACATATAACTGGCCGTCATCCTGGATGGGGCTTGGAGCGAAACAACCCATGCCGCCCGTCTCCAGCTGGGATAGTGGGTGAAATAGATCCACAGACGTGATCTGATCACCCGTCTGCGCGAGCCGCGGCGTCCCGAGTAGAAATAATAATAATAATAATAAGATAAAATGGTAATGTTTTGGGGGCTCCTCACGCGACGTATAATCTGTGTCCACTGAAAAAAATTCTAAGGAAAAAAAAGAATGCGCGCCATTTTACAAATATTTGAAGTGTTTATTATTGTAATTATTTCTAATAGTGTCGACTTCTACAAATAAAAAACTGTTCCTGAACCGTCTAAAATACTCATACACCAAATACAATTTTGAAATTTGGTAAAATTAAAGTGAAACATGAACATATGCAGCCGACAAAATGTTCCGGTGGACGCATGGACGTAAGGTTAGCAAGTTTAGTATTTTAAAGGTAACCAATTTGATTTGTTTTTATTCGCAAATGTGTTGAAAAACGTCGTAAGAAGCTTGTGCGCTTTGGTGATTACACCCTCGGCTCCATTACGCCCTCGCCTGCGGCCCGGGCTGCAATTTCTGAGCCTCGGCCGTAATATCCAAAATAGCGCACGTGCATCTTAATGTACTATTATTGTACCACTTTGTTGGCGTTGATAAAATGTATGTCCATACTAAATTTCAGCTTTCTAGTACTAAAGGTCTCTGAGCTAAGCCGCGGACAGACAGACGGACATGACGAAACTATAAGGGTTCCTTGCGACTACGGAACCCTAAAAAAGGATCCCTTAAGGTGCGACTTTGTCTGTCTGTCTGTCTGTCACACCTGTATATCTCAGCAACCACTCATGCTATCACAGAACAACGATAGGGTCACTTCGCCTGCGCGCGCACCATCCCCATAGAAAGCGAATATACTTAGTAAAAAAATTTGGTTCCTTATTGAAGAGTTACACTATCCAATTTTTGTAGGCGCTTATTTTGAATGCACATCATAAACACATTCGTTGCCATAGAGACGCTGTCACTGGTTTTTTGCATCTTACTCTCTCGCAATAATAGTAGTACTATGTTTGTCGCACTCAAATGACGCTAGAAGTGTGGGTGCGGAAAACTTGTTAGTTTTAGTAAATGGTGACACTGATTTGTATTGAATGACATAAAGAATTCTTCTCTAGATGTAGAGCAAGACGCATGCGCTTCAGAGCTCTGTGCATGCTATCGACTTGAATTTGGAATTGTTTTAGAATACGAGTATGGTTGCCCAACTTAATTGCACATAAAAGAATAAAAAAAAGTTATGATTATTATTGTAAAGAGGGCCCCGATAGGGGGGGCAAAATTTCAAATTGTCGTTACTAGTTCGAATGGGGTATCAATGTTTCATATGAAAGGAATTTACTTGTACATTCTAAAATATATTTTTGTATTTTTTTACAACTCTTAGTTTTCAAGTTATGATGAAAAATGTAAAAAAAATACCATTCCCCCCCCCCTATCTCCAAAGTTTGTGAAAGGAAAATCTGAACAGCAAAATAAAACGATCTTTCTACGTTGCACAGTTTTAAAGAAATCTGCAAAAAACCTTTACAAACAAATTTAGTTTTACATTCCTAAAAATTGACTTTATTGCTTCTAATAATACTACAGGTATATCGGAACCCTCGGCGCGCGAGTCCGACTCGTACTTGACTGGTTTTTCCTTTTGAGTTACGGAACCCAAAAAATGATTATAGGTAGTGTAGTATGAAGGGGGGGGTATAATCTGAATTAATTACAGTCGATAGAAATTTATGTACTTAGTACCTGGGCGACCGAGCTTCGCTCTATAACAGCCACCTTAACATTAAAATATCATCGGGTGAGCAAGCTATGCTACCCGCCAACAGATGGCACTGTAGGTTTTTGTCTAAAACGCAAATGCTTTAAAACACGGGAAAAACGAATTTTCCTATGAGACCTAGCTAGATCGATTTTTCGCCTCCGAATGGTAAATTTCATTGAAATCGTTAGAGCCGTTTTTGAGAAACCGTTTACAAATATAATATATAAGTATGTCGAAGACACGACCTGGGGCGGAAGAGGGATGGCACTATGTGGGCAAGGGATAGACATCAGTAACAGCAAAGAACACGATATTGGCCGAACTATTGGTAGTGCACATCGAAAAAATCTTCGACAATCGCCTAATTTATTCGAGTGTGACTTACTTGCATGACTATCATTCACCCTGACTTGCCATTGACGACTCATACGGTATTCTCTTCCATCACGTCGTCGGTAACCACAGCGGTATGCAGGTTTCGTCGTCTCACCTGTTGTTTTATTTTAAGAAGATTAACTAAGTGCCACAATCCTGTCAACCCCAAAGTTAGAGGCTTTCATAAGATTCTATCCACATGTTCAACTACAGCAAACTCACAGTGCACCGTGTTTTACTATCACAAAAGGTATTCGCGTATTATAACCTAAAATCTCACAGTCTAGGGCAGAAAAGACCATAAACACTTAGCTGTCGTTAAAGGGTCGCTCCTGTCATCGCAGAATTGCCATGGCTCATCCACCAGCGGCTTGCAGGCTTCATCTCGCGGCTAACTATCACTTTAGAACTTGACGTGGTAAAATCTCGAACAAGAATGAGCTGTTGAAAATGGCGTCCTCGTCTTCACGTTGATACGTGTTGGCTAAACTGACAGAAACCACGCCCCTTTACGCGCCATTCGTAATAGTAGTACCAACCTCACGATCTAAATAAAGCCATCACTGCCAACATCATCGTCCAACATCGACAATCTACACTGGTACGGAAATTCAGTACCAATTTGACGTTTGGCGTAGCTTCGCCGTGCTTGGGCCACTGCATGGGTGCTGCTGGCACTAACGTTTGTCTTTGAAAATACCGCGGGAAATTCGGAATGAGAGTCGCTCTACGACAAGTATATATACAAATATTGCTCATATAATAGTATAGGATTACAGAAAAATAAAACGATCTTTCTAAGTAGCACAGTTTTTTATAAATCTATCAAAAACCTTTAGAAACAAATTTAGTTTGGTTTTTAGGGTTCCGTACCTCAAAAGAAAATAACTAGGGTAACTTAAATTTTTACCTCCTTATGCTCAGCGGGGTCTAGGGTGCCTACACAGCTGTGATAGTTCTTTTTTTATTTCATCATATAGGTACGAGTATACTACTACTGTTAACTTTTTCTCATTTCCAATAACTACCGTTTAGCTGGCACTGGCTGACACTCGACTCCAACAAATAAATCGTACAGCAGCACTGCACTTACTTTCTCGCAATACTCAAGGAAAAACTATAAACCGCAAACTTAAATTTGTAATGCCATACACATAGTATGGAAATACAAACTTTTATTTAAGTTTTTCCAAAAAAATGTTCGAATGAAATATACGGATCAATTCAGAATTCAAATTGTCAAACATTAAAACAAACAAACCTCAAACGATTTCGAGTAAATCACATGTTTAACTTTTGGTAGTACTGGAAAACCCCTTATATGAACTTCCACAGACCAATGAATACTGCCGAAAGATACCTTGCATGGAGAGTCTTGGTCATGCAAAACTTCATTATGATCGTTTGAGCCATTTTTGAGCAAATCGCAATTTTTCATTTCCATTGTATGACAGCTACCCTCAAAAAGAGAGCCAGCAAGAAACCACTCAGTATCCTTCGATGAATTTACAAGAAAATCTTAAATTTAAAATATGGTGGCAACCGACCGACGGACCGACCGACCGACCGACCGACGGACGAACATTTTTTGGAGACTTGCTTTTTATGATGTATAAGTGATATAGAACACATTTTTGAGAAAATTAAAAGAACTTTTTTTTTTACGAAAACAATACCGCTCCGCTCGAAAGTAAAAAATCATAAAGAATATCCAGCCAGGTAGACAACCAATCCAGAATTAATATTATAGAAAATTTTAATAAACTGTGCCATCCATATTTATTATCCATATTTATTTTTAGACATTTCAAACCTATCGCACCCCAACTCCATCCCCAGGGGGATGATGGTATTTCACGTCCACCACGTTGGATTTCAAAATTGTTGTAGTTTTCGTAATCAGCGACCCGATATACCATACAAACGACCCCCATATTCACATTTCAACCCTATCGCATCCCAACCCCATGCCAAGGGAATGATGGTATTTAACGTCTACCACGTTGGATTTCAAAATTGTTGTAGTTTTTGTAATCACCGACCCGATAAACCCTACAAACGATACCCATATTGGTTTTTAGACTTTTTCACCCCATTTGAATTTGGGGTGGAATTTCAATAACAGTGATTAACGTTGCATAGAATTACATCATTAATGCCTAAATAATAAATTATGTAGATTTTACTTTAAAAATAAAGAATTTTCAACTTCATCCCCCTTTTTACCCTTAAGGGTGTCGAATTTTCAAAAACCCTGATCACGTAAATATTAATTTTTAGTCGTCAGCCTAAATACAAATTTTGAAGATCGTAACTTCAAAACTGACGGACTTTCATACAAACTTTCATCCCCTATTTTACCCCCTTAGGGGTGGGATTTTGTAAAACCCTTTCTTAGTGCACCCCTAGACATCATAAGGAACCTACATGCCAAATTTGGAATCTCTAGACCCAGCGGTTTGGGCTGTGCGTTGATATGTCAGTCAGTCAGGTAAGACAATATTAATTTTTAACGTATTTTCACAGCTACAGAATCAGGTAACCATAATCTTAAATTGTTAAGTAATCATAACAATTATTTAAAAAACTTCAATGGCACATAGTATAAACTCAAGCATGCCATCATACGACAGATTTTTTAAAATATTTTTTTTTCCAAAACAAGATTTTCCACTAGGCGTCATTATACTAAGGTTCAAGTAATGACGCCTGCTAAAACGATGTTTTTAAATTTTGCGGCCAATTTTCAACTTTATAACAACAAAAAGTCTTATAAAGGCTAAAGTAAATACAAACAATTAATAAATATTATTTATTACCATTATTGATATAAGAACGCCTAAATCATGAAGTTGATTCATGGGGCTAATTACGCCTACGTTACAGTTACATTCAGTACGTGTGGAATCGCCTAGGCGTAATCACCCATTCAGAACAATCCTAGCAATATTTTATTTTTTATTATCACTGATCGCCTTATGCTTAATAAAAACTACGGGTAGGGAGAATAGTAGTTGTGTTAGCGAACTAAGCTCACATCTTTGTACAAAACTCTTAAAAAGTATATAAACTTATCACGAACTTCCTGATTTGTACAAAGTAGAAAAACGCAAAATTTCACAACCACAGGCAGGATTCGAACCTGCGTCTTCTGCGTAAGTACCGCAGACGCTTTACCAACTAGGCTACTGTGGTCCTGCCCGATGTTGTGAAATTTAGCGACCTCTATGCGCATTCCAACGTTGCGTTTGTGCTGCCACCTAGCAAGCATTTTTGCTGTACTAGCTCAACTAGTCCATCATTGCAGACAGATTTCGAGTTGAAAATTGGTAACACTACGTATAATTGAAAATGATTTTTATTTTAACACTTCCTGTGTTCGGATAAATCTACAAAGTAGAAAATCGCTAAATCAACTCAAAATCAACTCGAAATCTGTCTGCAATGATGGACTAGTTGAGCTAGTACAGCAAAAATGCTTACTAGGTGGCAGCACAAACGCAACGTTGGAATGCGTATAGAGGTCGCTAAATTTCACAACATCGGGCAGGACCACAGTAGCCTAGTTGGTAAAGCGTCTGCGGTACTTACGCAGAAGACGCAGGTTCGAATCCTGCCTGTGGTTGTGAAATTTTGCGATTTTCTACTTTGTAGATTTATCCGAACACAGGAAGTGTTAAAATAAAAATCATTTTCCTGATTTGTGTTATTAAAAATCCTCGCAGCGTGTGTTTTTGGGGATATCGGTCGACTACTAGCTTGCGATGCGGGAAAGGAGCGCCACGCGCATGGATGCGGGGCACATTAACCGTATGAATGCGGCACATTAACCGTATGGATGCGCATGGATGCGGGGCACATTAACCGTAGTGCGTAGATATTAAGTTTGATTTTATCGATACTATAAATAGGATTTTTGGAGCATAGGCGTAATTATCGTCTAGGCGTATTTCGACAGACCTACCTTACAAATAAAGGGAAAAGTCTGACATCATTAAATTTTACTACTTTTCTCACAACTAATGGTAACCAATTGTGGTGAGCTCCCGTTTCAAGAAAATTCATATAAGAGAGGGGTCAAGTTGGATTGTCGTGGAGGCGATTTTTGTTTTAGTTCTATTTTAAAAACGGAAACACTTACAAACTTGAAAATTGGTATGTTTGTAGTGCATAAGCTATAAAATAACAACAAATAATAAAATTTGGTGAAGCGCGTGTCGGACTCAAGCACATTAACTTACTGAAATTTTAACTAATACAATTATGATTATGTGGTGGTGCGGAACCCTCGGTGCGCGAGTCCAACTCGCACTTGGCCGTTTTTTTCTTGGCTTCCAAAAATAATATAGGCACATCGGAACACTCGGTGCGCAAGTTCGACTCATACTTGACGCTCATAAAATAAAGGTAACTACATTAAGGTCCATAATCCAGTCTATTATTATTATTATTTTTGTTTTTAGGGTTCCGGTACCAAAATGGTAAAAAAAACCGGCCAAGTGCGAGTCGGACTCGCGCACTGAGGGTTCCGTACAAACCTGTACGTATATAAGTAAAATTTATAGTATTTTTATTGAGTTAGTTCCATTTAGTCACACTCCCGCCTAGTCACGCTTTAAAAATAGCTATCAAAAAGTGCCATCTGATCACGAATCAATTTCACGGACTGCTGCAACGAAAAGTGTTACGGTTTATGTATTAATTTATTTTAAAATCTCATAAATTAATACATAAACCGTAACACCATACCTCTTTGTTATTCATATAGTCATCTAATCTATAGTAAGCTTTTTTACATAACGTTTGCTTTACACATTCTTTAAACTTTCTCTCAGGTAATTGCACTTATTGAATGTCATGCAGAATACAATTCAAATAGAGCGTGTCTACGCCGTTTCGGATCGTGCTATGGCAGCGTAAAAGAAACTGCAAGAAACCACTGCAGCACAGTCTACTTTAAGAGTCGGCTTTTTACAATGTGCTTCTTGTGTTTCGCTGGAATATCAGAGCAACATACTATCTTTGTCATTCATATAGTCATCTAATCTATAGTAAGCTTTTTTACATAACGTTTGCTTTAAGTTATGTTGTTAGGTATTTTGTTGTAGTATCGTACACACAGACCAACGAAAGATGTATTGACTTTAGTTAATCTAGTATATGTGTGATCAATTTTGTGCTTATTTCTAGTATTAAAATTATGCCTGTTACAAATTTTAGGTAATTGATGAATGTTCTTTCTAGCACACATAATATTTTCATAGATATACTGGCATGGCACTGTCATTATGTTGATTTCCTTGAACAGTTCTCTCAGGGAATCACGAGTCTTCAGGCAATAAACTGCTCTTATAGCCCTCTTTTGAAAAACGAATATTGAATGTATATCAGCTGCTCGGCCCCAAAGCAGTATGCCATAAGACATAATGCTATGGAAGTAGCTAAAGTAAACCAGCCTTGCGGTAGCTACATCAGTAAGTTGTCTGATTTTTCTGACAGCATATGCAGCCGAGCTCAATCGACCAGAAAGAGCCAGAGTAATATAATATCAGCCCCCATGGCAAAAACTGCACTCATGAGTAAAGGCGTTCTGTGCATGTTGGCAAAGGTTTTTAACAAAATACCTAATTGTATAAGAGATTTAGACACAGAGTCGTTTAGAAGAAAAATTAATACCTATTTAGAAGACAAATGTTATTATAGCTTATCCGAATTTATGAATGAATGAAATGGAATTTGTTTGACTAGATATTAATATTATTATTATTTTTAATATTATGACTAATAATTAATTAATTAATGAATAATTTGTACACCGGACATACTGGTAGATGAATGAATGAATGAATGAATAAATTCAGATAACAGAGGACTGTTTGTTACTATAACACCTTTATCTACACTCGTGTCGTAAACTTTGAAATATGATTCAAAAAGTTGATACGCAGAGTATATATAAAAAATTAAAAAGTTACCATTAGGTACGTAACGATTTTTGTATGAAAATTTTGCAAAGGTGTTACGTAATTTAATTTTTTAATCATTACATAACACTTAGATACAATTCTCCTTGAATCTAAACTTTTTTTAAGAAGACTGAATAGAAGGTCTTTTAGAGAGCCCGTTAGTAATATATCAGTTTTTCTTAGTAGCTGTCAAATATCAGTAGCATATTACAAAGTGTACCATATAAACAACCTATTAGGTCTTTACCTATGAAATTGCCGTTTTGTATGGCGAATTTTAGGTAAACTTAATTTTCAGTACTAACATTTTTGCATTTTTCTTAGGAATTATAAATCCAATTTTTTTAATTTTTTTTAAGCATGATTGGGAAGACATTAAGCTAACAGCAGCTTAAATTTAATTTTCGAAAAATAGTATCTGTAAAAAAATATAACAAATCTAATGATGAAATCGGACGACCTTTAAGACGAACAATTTTCAAACTTTTAATTTTATATATCAAACTAAAAATAAAAACTTTATTTTAAACGTAAATTATACGTAACGTACTTTATTTTATACGTAATTGATAACCTTGAAGTCAACTTTCAAATATAAGACAAATGAAAAAAATTGCATTAGAATTATAGGAATTATGATCTCATTAATCTGTAAGAAAATTTCAGCAATTTCATAGGTAAAGACCTATTATTATTTTGGAGCAGTTAGAGTAACAGTTACTATAGTTACAATTATTTCATCTGTGGCTCAAAATATGCGCGCGCAGCCTGAAATTAGAAAGGACTTGGAAATAGATATTAGATTTGCCGCTATTTTCAAACATTTACCTGTTTCAAGTATTTTGTGCCCGTGAAAGTAATGTGAAAGTTTATTGAAAAAGTAGATAAAGTGGTGCAGTCAGGATACTGCACTCACACCAGAAGATACTCAATAACTTATGATCTTCTCTCATATTAGTCTAGGACATTTTACGACATAACCTATAATGAATTGGGAAAGAATGAAAATCTAAAAGAAAACCATGTTAAGAAAATGTTCTGCTTGTATATTTCAAAGAAGACCTAGTGGATATATTAAGGCGGCTTCTATAGACTTATATCAGAACTGTAGTATACATAATATAAGTTGCCTTTGTTGTTTACTTACTTTTGTAAAATTTTTATAAGTAAGTACCTACCTTTTGTATGAGTGAAGATAAAGTAGTATACGCAACTGCATATAATATGGTATTAAAACACTCGTTTGATGCTATTATCACACTCGGCTGCGCCTCGTGTGATAAACCCAAACTCGTGTTTTAATAACCAGTTTTATATGACAGTTGCATAAACTACTATTGTTACCACAAATAAAGATGATTGTATTGTATTATAGTTTCGGAAAAAAGTGGCTGTGACATACGGACGGATAGACAGACAGACATGACGAATCTATGAGGGTTCCGTTTTTTGCCATTTTGCTACGGAACCCTAAAAAGGAACCCTTATGGTGCGACTTTGTCTGTCTGTCTGTCCGTCTGTCTGTCTGTCACACCTGTATATCTCAGCAACCACTCATGCTATCGACATGAAATTTGGAATAGTTTTAGAATATTGTTGCCCAACTTAATTGCACGTATTAAAACGTGTTTTTTGAAATGAAAACTTCTGTAGCGGCGCTTGGCAATTTTTTTAGATGGGTACAAAATGTTAAGGCTACTCTACCTACGCCAATGACCTTGCCGTGTGGGCGGAGCTTATACCCTCTCCCCGCTCAACCCGCAAAAGTGTAGTTAGATTAGAGTTACGTAACTCAGGGTGCACAGGGTTTAATTTTGCTTGCTCGCACAGCTTGCACTACGCAACGCAGCACAGGTCCGTCTAGCATGACGACTCGCCCCGCACTGACTTCATAGACGAGGGCGGGGTGTGGGCTGGGTAAGGGTGGGAATTTATTAATTAATTTATTAAATAAATAATTTATTGTAAATTGTTATTACAATACGGGTTTTTATTCAATGACATCAAAGAAGTACGCGAGCAATGGCGCGATTGACCCTTACAAAAAGCATAATATTCGAAAATGCCAGTTTTCACTTCTGCGGGCACTCCCGGAGTGCAACCCGTCCTTTTTACTATCGAGCGGAGCGAGAAAGGTATGGTTAAAGTTTTTCTAATTTTCTCAAAAATGTGTTCTATATCTAAGCGCACAACAGTGCGCCGGCCAAGTTCTAAGCACACAGGCCGCGCGCACACCGTGCACTATCATTTACCCGAACCGCTTCGAGCCACTTTTGACCCCCCTGTATCTTCTTACTTGATGAATAGATCTGGATGAAACTTTACAGACATAATAACATCATTTAATACTCGTATACTTTGAATAAAAAGTTTCAATATTATAGCTATTACAGCAAAAAAGTTATAGACTCGAGAAAATTGTAAATTTGGTACTCACTGACTCACGTATTCACTGACAGCTCATCAAAATGTTTGACCACTTCTAGAAGACCTACAAAGCTGAAATTTGGCATTTAGCTAGTCGTCAGGGTAAGAGTAATGGGAAAATTCGAATATTGGAAATTGGTCGAGTGCGAGTCAGGTTTTAGTCAAAATTATGTATAAGAATGTTGGTAATACTTCTCTAAGACTTAAAAATCTGAGATTTGGCATGGGGAAAGTCGTTAACATTTAAAAAAAACCCTCCAAGTGCGAGTCGGACTCGCGCACTGAGGGTTCCGTACCACCACATAATCATAATTGTATAAGTTGAAATTTCAGTAAGTTAATGTGCTAGATTTTTTGAGTCCGACACGCGCTTCACCAAATTTTATGATTTGGTATTATTTTATAGCTTATGAACTATAAACATACCAATTTTAAATTTTGTAAGTGTTCCCGTTTTTAGAATAGTCATAAATCATAAATCATAAATCATAAATCATTTATTAAAATGGTCCAGCTATCTTTAACAAATTTTACAATAGTACCCACACTAGGCACAGCCTGTGTCGTGGTTACTGCTGCTTACATATGATTAAACAGGACACTTAATTTAGAAAATAAAAACTAAAAATCAAAGGTACCTACTACTACTACACTTTCTACTACAGAATACGAGCGATACAAAAACAATATAATTAGAATTATTTACTATAAACTTTTTTTAAAAACGCGATAAAACTAGCCTAAAACAAAACAAGCGACAAAAGCGAACATACATTCTGTGTGTGTATGTGTGTGTGTATGTGTGTGTGAATGTGTGTGTGTGTGTGTGTGTGTTTGCTTTAAACATGGTGAGCTGAAATAAGCAGAAAAAGTTGGGCAGTGTTTCAACAATTACTTAAATAAGAGATTTTAATGTTTTTTCAGTTTTTTCATAGTCCCAAGTCAATAAACAGTTTGTAATCTTGATTTTCGCTTCTCTCACTGACAGGTTCTTTATATTTATCACACTTACAATCTTATTATATACGTAAGGAAACAAATAAAAAGAAAAACGTCTTGCGAATGTGGTACGAATCGTTGTAGAAGGTGCTTTAAAAATTCTCTTTTTTAATAAGTTTAGGTAGTCAGGCGAGTTCAGCATGGATTTGTGCATGGTGAGCGTAGCTCTTAGTATATACAGACGACGCACACTAAGAACTTGCGCTTCCATGTACAATTGTGAGGTTGAAAAACGGTATGGTTTCCTAAACATAACTTTTAAAAGGGATCTTTGAGCTCTCTCTACTGTTATTAAATTAGTAGCAACAGCTCCGCCCCAGACTTCTATGCCGTAACCCAAAATCGACTGACATAAAGATATATAAATAGATTTCAGGAGAGAAATGTCTGCAACATCCCTTAAAGTTCTCATCACATTAATAAGTCTGCGGGTCCTTGCAGATACAGTCTCAATGTGATCTCTAAAAGAAAGCTTGTCATCTACCACTACACCCAAATACCTAACCGTTCTAGCTCTCTGAATTCCCACACAAGTACAGCTTGTGGATTTACCATGCATGCATTTATGAGTAATGATCTCTGCACAGGCTGATGGATATGTAGCTGCAGTTTTGTGGAAGCACAGAAACTTTGTTTTTTCTCGATTCAGTGTTAAGAGATTCGCACCTAACCAATCTTCTACGTTTGCCATGCCTTGTTCTGTTGTTTTAAGACATTGCTGCCAAGTAGTGTCATTAAAGACGATAGCTGTATCATCTGCATAACATATGATGTCTGCATTTCTTAACGAGAGGTTAGCCAGGTCGTTTATGTAGACCAAAAACAGGGTCGGACCCAGAACGCTTCCCTGAGGAACACCAAATGACAGATCATGCTGATTACTAGTCCAGCTGTCAATCTTCAAACATTGTTTTCTTGAAGTTAAGTAACTACAAAACCAGTCCAAAGCATTACCCCGTATTCCGATGCGTTCAAGCTTACTCAATAATATAGGGAAGGCTACTGAATCGAAGGCTTTTGCAAGATCTAAAAAGACTCCGATACAGCAGCGACCATCATCTAGATATGCAGAAATTTTATTGATTAAAACACTTACTGCATCCTCGGGCGATTTTCCGCGCCGAAAACCAAATTGATTGGAGGCCAAAATACCCTGTTTCTCCAGATACTTAATAAGGCGTTTATTAACTACCTTTTCCAATATTTTGGAGAAAGTAGGTAACAAGGATATTGGTCGGTAGTTATCAGGAGTGTCTGTAGCACCTCCTTTGTGAATAGGTGTTACAATCGCGGTTTTCCAATCTTCAGGTACCGTTCCGGATGACAAGCTTTGATTAATGATAACGGTAAGTGGTTCTACAATACAATGCCTTACAGTTTTGATGAGGCGATTTGTAATATTGTCAATGCCCGGTGCACTATCAGATTTTAGATCCATTATTATTGCTTCAACTTCATGTGGATCCGTTGGTTCGAAAAAGAATGAGCAAGCTTGAACATTTAGTTTGACTTTGGCTGCTAAAAGCTCCTGTGTTGTTTTCAGTGCATGTAACGTGTGGCTAGCTAAACGCTCTCCCACAGTGGCAAAAAAGAGATTACAATGGTCAACAGATTGCTGCGGAGTTATTTTTATTGTGGCAAGATCATTTGATGATCTGGCAGTCTTTTTATTCCTATGAGAAATACTATTTATTGTTTGCCAAAGCTTTTTAGGATTCCTTTGGTGCTTTTCTAGCAGACCAGACTCATATTCGCATTTAAGCCTACGGAGTAAATCTATATAATAGAATAGAATAGAATAGAATGCTTTATTTGCTTTAGACATGGTTTTAAAGGGATGACAATGTTTTTCTTAGTATCACACATCTAGCCTATTAATAGCATGCAAATTTAATTCAATTAGTACTTTCAACTTAATTCTAAATAATAATTTATTCCTATTTTAAAGATTTACCAATTAATTATTTTTATTTGTTTAAAATGTCAAGATTTAAAAAAGACAACACAAGGAAAACATCAAATTAATAGCTAGTTATTTAGAAATTCAACTACAGAATAGAACATGTGCTGCAGCAACCACAACGCAATGCATTTTTAAATTTGGACTGGGGCAGATCCCTAATTTCTTTGGGTAATTTATTAAATATGTCTATACACATAGCATAACAATTTTTTTTATACCGTGTACTTTTTGGTATTACATAATGAACCAGTCTATCTGGTTTTCTAAGGTTTATTTCAGTCGTATATCTGTGTTGTATAAATAAATCGTAATTCTGCTTAACAAAAGTCGCGACTTCTAATATATAGAGACAGGGCAGTGGCAGTATCTTCAACTGAGCAAAAAGAGGTCTACAAGGCGTGTCAGGTGCTACACCAAAGATTGCTCTTACACATTTTTTTTGTGCTATGAAAGCTTTTTTACTAGTAGTCCCATTGCCCCAAATTAAGAGGCCATAACGGAGGAAAATATAACTAAAACAAAAATCGCCTCCTCGACCATCCAACTTGACCCCTCTCTTATATAAATGTTCTTGAAACGGGAGCTCACCACAATTGGTTACCATTAGTTGTGAGTAAAGTTGTAAAATTTAATGATTTCAGACTTTTCCCTTTATTTGTACTGTGAGACCTAGCTTCTTGCCAAATTTCATAATTTTAGGTCAACGGGAAGTACCCTGTAGGTTTTGCTTTTTTGCATAAATGTATGGAGATGAGGACATAAAAAGCCATATCTTTTGATTGCGTCCTTGTAAAAAACTGAAATTTTCAGATCTTGTGTTATTCATGGACCTTAACATATGGTATTAATTTCAACCTGATACCTTTACCCGTTCGTGAGATTAAGGGTCTTGACAGACAGACAGACAGACGGACAACAAAGTGATCCTATAAGGGTTCCGTTTTTTTCTTTTGAGGTACGGAACCCTAAAAAGTAAAGAATACATCGAAAATTGGAAATTGGTCAAGTGCTAGTCAGGTTATAGTCATTATTATGTATAAAAATGTTGTTCATACTTCTCTAAGGCCTACAAATCTGAAATTTGGCATCGGGGTAGTTGTTAGCATAAAAAAAGGAAAACTTTAGAAAATAGAAAATCGTCAAGTGCGAGTCAGACTAAAAATAATTTACTAAATATTTAAAAAAGTAGTACTTCTAGAAGGTCAGAATTAGTCATGCATGAAAACCAGAACTATGTTTTAAAGAAACTATGAACGAACATTCAGATTTTATAAAACATATCTATCTGAAAATATTGGTTTGATAATCAACATAAGCTGGGAGTACCTCCACGCGGTGAAGGCGGTAACAGTTTAGCGCATTGATACTGGCTAAAACTCCCATTTGAATTTCTATTTATATGCCTTCGGGCTTATGTTGTGTGTGTCGTTTACGTTTACGTGTTATTTGGCTAGGCTACCCCGGTAACGCAGGTGGGGCCGCTATCGAATTTCTCGTACGTTTTCGGTATCATTTATCATTACCGATTCGAATTGAACCTCGAATAATATGGAGATAATCCAACTTTTGGTGGGTGAAGAACCCATGCCACATTCATCCCAAGATGTCGTGCACCGTATCGTATTGCAGTTTAAAATAAATGTTTAAATTATTACCTGTTACATAAAGCTATTATTACATCTGGTGGACCAGACACACTTCATTTTAATAATAATAATATAATATGAACAACGTTGCGATAGGTACTATAAAGCAAACTGAGCAAAAAGAAATGAAATCCCACCAAAAACATAAATGTAAAAATGTAGGCCAAGTTCTTGTACATAAAAAAAGAGTTGAAATCTAAACTACAGCCAAGTTAATAATAATCAGAACCGATTCTAATCATTCGAACTTGGCTTGGGATCACTTATACATCATAAAAAACAAGTCTTCCAAAATTGCCGGCCGTCAGTCGGTCGGTCGGTCGGTCGGTCGGTGGGTCGGTCGGTCCGTCGGTCGGTCTGTCGGTCTGTCCGTCACGCTTTGGCCTAGCGGCTAAACGAATGGTCCGATTGACACCATATTTTGAATTTAGGAGTTTTATGCAAATCCATCGAAGGGTTCTAAGTGGTCTCTTGCTGGTTCTCATTTTGAGGGTAGCTGTCATACAACGAAAATGAAAAATTGAAATGTTCTCAAAAACGGATGTAAGATATCTTACGCCAGTATCAATTGATCTGTGTAATTTCATATAAGGGGTGTTCCTGTACCACCAAATCGGAAATATGTTATTTACCCAAAATTGGTTCCGTTGAGTTTATTAAAATTTTCTGTAATATTAATCCTGGATTGGTTGTCTACCTGACTGGATATTCTTTATGATTTTTTTGAATAAATTTTTGTACACAGGCTGTACCAAAAACTGAAAGGGTTTGCTCAGTAGACTAAACTGAACAATTATCCATAAGGAATATGTGTAGGGAAATTAAAAAAATCTCCATGCAAGTATCCTACGGTAGTATCTATTGATCTGTGAAAATTCATATAAAGGGTGTTCCAGTACTACCAAAAGTTAAACATGTGATTTACCCGAAATCGTTTGAGGTTTGTTTGTTTTAATGTTTGAAAATTTGAATTCTGAATAGATCTGTATGTTTCATTCGAACATTTTTTTGGAAAAACGTAAATAAAAGTTTGTATGTCCATACTATTATGTGTATGGCATTGCAAATTTAAGTTTGCGGTTGATAGTTTTTATTGAGTATTGCGAGAAAGTAGGTGCAATGCTGCTGTACCATTTATATTCTCTTTTCAGTCGGGTATTTTGTTTTTTTGTTTTTTTATTTTTTTTTTATTTTATTAGCCTAAATCCTAATTTTTAGTATGATTTTCATATGATTTTTCATTCCTTTTCACCCCTTGGGGGGAAGATATCTCAAAATTGCTGAAACACGTTTTCTTTTTCTTCTTATTATTAGCTAAAATCCAAATTTGAAGTAGCTCATGTCAAAACTGTAGGATTTTTCATACGACCTTTAATCCCTTATTTCACCCCCTTGGGTGATGATATCTTAAAATTGCTGAAACACGTATTTCTTTGTTTCTTATTATTAACTAAAATCCAAATTTTCGAGTACCGCATGTCAAAACTGTAGGAATTTCATACAAAATTTTCATCCCTTATTTCACCCCCTTGGAAAATGAATTTTGAAAAATTCGAATAAACATACTTTTTAGGGGTCCGTAGCCAAATGGAAAAAAACGGAACCCTTATGGATTCGTCATGTCTGTCTGTCTGTCCGTCTATACGAACGACAAACGTTCGTGCCAGCAGCACCCATTGTCACTTAACGCCTGTAGGGGCGCTACCAAGGAATTTGGAATTTGTTGTTGGGCGCTACGGAAGCCTAATAAGAAAGAAAAGAGGGTAAAGAGGGAAAAGAGGGTTTATTATAAAAGAGGGTAATGAGGTTCCTACCTAACACCTATTCTAGCTTGAGCCTACCTAGCCGCGAATTATCCCTAGCTAAATGCTCTTCGATCTTCAAATCTTCGTGGCGTAGGAAATCTTCAGGGTGAAGAGGTCACCGGCGGGCAGATGACGGCGGAGGCACAGCCAGGTGACGATGTGCAGATGAAGTAGTGCGAGAAGGTAGTGCGTGAAGTACGTATAGAAGGCCAGGAACGTTGAGACGTCCCGGGATCAGCAGCTCCGCCCCGGGACAAGGCCTTATTTTAGAAGTAGCTTATTTGGAAGCGAAGACTAGACTGGTGTATTCTTGAGCTGCAGGGCTATTTATCAGTTCAGTTCCCCAAGGGTCAAATATTGGAAACACAATTTTTCTTCTTTTAATGAACGACCTCCCATTTGTGTCGCCCTGTACTGAATTCATAATGTATGCTGATGATATCTGTGCTGTAGTCCACGCAGCCAATGATTCGGATCTTCTTACTAACGTTCAGGGGGTCATTGGCCGACTGGCAGACTGGTTCGTTGCTAATGGGATGCAGTTAAATTTGGAGAAATCCAATTTACTAGAGTTTTCGATGAGGCAAACTAATACGGCTAGCGCCCTAAGCCATGTAGGTGTGGCAGGAAATAGTATACCAATCGTAAAACAAGCGCGGTTTGTTGGTTTCATTTTTGACAGTAGCTTGCAATGGCGAGACCATGTTGACGGTTTGTGTGCTAAACTCAACCCTGCATTTTGCTCGACTAACAGCAACCTTAACGAGACACAACCTGCTTACTGCCTATTATGGTTACTTCCACTCCCACCTTACGTATGGGATTGATCTGTGGGGTTTATCTGTCGACCGTGACCGCCCTTTTATTATGCAAAAGAAGGTTATCCGTCGGATCATGAGACTACCTCACGACGAACCTGCTAGACAATACTTTATTGACTTGGGCATTTTAACAGTTCCCTGTCTGTATATATTGGAAAGTTGCTAAGTATGTTAGACAAAACACTAATGAATTCCAAAAAAAATACGTGGGTTGAGAAACGTCAATGTAAGTGGAGAGAGAGGCAGTTTTCGACTACCTTTCAACGCTTACATAAGTCCAATAGGTCCTTACACGTTATGGGTTCACAAATTTATAACAAAATCCCTGTTAAAATCCAGGATTGTTCTAGTCTTAACAGCTTTATTCGAAGGCTTAAAATTTGGCTGGCCCAGAAAGCCTTTTACACTGTAGAGGAGTTTTTAAATAATTAATTTTAGTAAATAGAATAATGTATACTTTTTAGGGTTCCGTACCTCAAAAGAAAAAAACGGAACCCTTATTGGATCACTTTGTTGTCCGTCTGTCTGTCTGTCTGTCAAGACCCTTTATCTCACGAACGGGTAAAGGTATCAGATTGAAATTAATACCATATATTAGGATCCATGAACCACACAAATCTGAAAATTTCAATTTTTTACAACGACGCAATTAAAAGATATGGCTTTTTATGTCCTCATCTCCATACATGCACCTGTTGTGTCTGTTCTCTAAATGTTTGTATTATTTGTATTTTTATGTGTACAATAAACAGTTAAATAAATAAATAATACATTTATGCAAAAAAGCAAAACCTACAGGGTACTTCCCGGTTACCTAAAATTATGAAATTTGGCAAGAAGCTAGGTCTCACAGTACAAATAATGGGAAAAGTCTGAAATCATTAAATATTACAACTTTTCTCACAACTAATGATAACCAATTGTGGTGAGCTCCCGTATCAAGAACTTTCATATAAGAGAGGGGTCAAGTTGGATGGTCGCGGAGGCGATTTTTTTTTTAGTTCTATTTTAAAAACGGGAAAACTTACAAACTTGAAAATTGGTATGTTTATAGTGCGTAAGGTATAAAATAACAACAAATAATAAAATTTGGTCAAGCGCGTGTCGGACTCAAAAAATCTAGCACATTAACTTACTGAAATTTCAACTAATACAATTATGGTTATGTGGTGGTACGGAACCCTCGGTGCGCGAGTCCGACTCGCACTTGGCCAGTTTTTTTTTTAATGTATACTTTCTTTTATTTTATTGTATTGAATTTACTTCATACATTAATTAATTTATGATGATGCAAGAAATAGATGCAATCAAATGGTTCGTCGTTCAAAGCGCCGTTTTATTCATGAAAATATTTCCAATCGGTGCCCTGCGGATGTATGGAAATTCCTCGGAACCCTGGGTGTTGGCAAGATTCGCAACGCTGATATTCCTAATGCTATCTCACTGGATTCAATTAATCAGCACTTTTCGAAGACGAACTCGTTATCCTCCTCCGTACGGCAAGATACCAAAGAGTTCATTTCTTCTTTATTTCCTATTAACACCAATCCTTTTGAGTTCGTACCTGTGAGCATGGATGAGGTTAGGAAAAGTATTCTAGCTATCAAATGGAAGGCAGTTGGTTGCGATGACATCTCTCGCTTTATGGTTACTACTCGTACTCTTCTTGACCAACTTCTCCCAATCGTCACGCATATTATAAACTATTCGTTAGAAACTGGACAATTCCCAGCCTTGTGGCGTAAGGCTTATGTCTTGCCCCTTCCGAAAATTTCTAACCCCTCGCTTCCTAGTCATCTCAGACCCATCTCAATTTTGCCTTTTCTATCAAAAGTGCTGGAAGCTTGCGTGCACAAGCAGATTTCTCAATACATCCTTGATAATCAGCTTCTCAGTACTTTTCAATCTGGATAATCCGTGCGACACGGTGACTCGTCGTCGAGTTGGTGCGAGCTAAACACTGGAGTACCCCAAGGAGGCATACTATCCCCGCTTCTCTTCTCTCTTTTTATCAACTTTATTACTAGGGAACTTCAGTGCTCGCATCATCTCTACGCCGACGACTTGCAGCTGTATGTGAGTAAGGATGCTGAAACAGTGTCCGATGCCATTTCGGCCATTTATAGGGATTTGGATGTGATTAAAGACTGGTCCGATAGATTTGGAGTGCAAGTTAACTCCACAAAATGTCAAGCCATTCTTGTGGGGAGTTCTCGTCTAATTTCACGAATCGACATAGCGACTCTTCCTGCTATAGTTTACGATGGATCCGTCATACCACTTAGTGGTAAAGTGAAAAACTTGGGGCTCTATGTTGATTCGTCTTTTAGTTGGATCCCTCATGTTGCTAGCATTAGTCAACGAGTGGTTGGGACACTACGTGCCCTGAGCCGCCTCAAAAACTTTCTGCCTGTTAAAACGAAGATCATGCTTGTGCAGACGCTCGTACTTCCTATTATAGATTATGCAGATGTATGTTATTTAGACCTTAATGCTGATCTGTTGAATAAACTTGACAGACTGCTTAACTACTGTATTCGCTTTATTTTCTGTCTTAGGAAGTATGATCATGTGTCTGCCTTCCGCACAAAATTGCAATGGCTTCCCATACGGCAACGTCGTAGTTTGCGAGCGCTTTGTGTGCTGTACTCTATCCTAAGAGAGCCTCAAACACCCTCTTATCTTAAAAACGTTTTAAATTCTTCAGTGATGCGCATGGCAGGGAATTACGCCCCTCTTATAATCAGCTGCTTAGGTGCCCTCCCCACCGGACCGGTTTCTGTCACCAATCCTACACTATTCAAGCGATTTTCCTCTGGAATGCGCTTCCTGAGGAAATTAGAAATGCTCCCAGTCGCAGCTCGTTCAAAGTAAAACTTCGTTGCCACTACCTTAAACTGTTGTCTGACACCAGCTAACTTCTTCTTTATGAAATATATATACAATATATATATTTATGTATATATATTTATATATATGTGTGTATATTATTATATATCTATGTATATGTAATATTTTTAAGTAAATGTATTTATTTTATTTATATGTATTTATTTATCACGTAGACACTTATGTATTCTTATATACTCATAAGTTCATTAATCAATTAACTATAAATTATGCACCTACCAACCTGTCTCTGCATCACCCTAAGGTAGACTGTTAGATAATGCCTTTAGGCGTTAAGTCCGCCTATGTACCTTTGTGCATGAAGTTAAATAAATTAATAAAAAATAAATAAAAAATATATCTTAAACTGAATAAATATGAATATGAATATATGCAGCAGCAGCCCGTGTTCCAAAACGCTGTGGAATTCGAATTATGAATTCAAGTTCTATCAGCCAGCATCAGTCCCAAGTTTCCATTCAGCCAGGCTCTGGTAAAAGCCATGGTAACGGTAGGACAAGGGGTGCTAAGAATCCCCGGCAGATGCTGAGCTACCAAAAACGACAATCTCTGGCCCTGGCAACATATAACACGCGCACACTGCGGACCGACGAGAAGGTTGCTGAACTTGAGGAGGAATGAGCAGGTTACACTGGGACATCTTGGGTCTATCTGAAGTCCGAAGAGAGGGGGAGGACTCGATAACCCTAAAATCAGGAAAGTTGCTCTATTTCTGGGAGGGCGACCAACTGTCCCAGGGAGGTGTCGGGTTTATGGTCCACAAGTCTCTCGTGAACAACGTGGTCATGATCGAGAGTGTGTCGTCGCGGGTAGCGTACCTTATACTCAGAATCACCAAAAAGTATTCGCTGAAGGTCATACAGGTATACGCCCCCCCATCGACACACTCTGACGATGAAGTCAAGGCTATGTATGAGGATATATCTAAAGCGATACATACGCCTACTATACCGTTGTCATGGGGGACTTCAACGCGAAATTAGGCAAGTGAGGCGTTGGTGAGCTGAGGGTGGGGCAATTTGGTGTTGGATATCGGAATTCCAGAGGCCACATGCTAGCCGACTGTTTGGAGAAAGAAGGACTCTTTATGATGAATTCCTTCTTCAAAAAGTCGGAAAACTGAAAATGGACCTGGATCAGTCCCGATGGTGCTACAAAATATGAGATTGACTTTATCATGTCGACGAAGAAGCAAATATTCAATAATGTCTCTGTGATCAATGCGGTTAAAACCGGAAGCGATCACCGGTTGGTAAGAGGCACACTGAATATCAACGTAAAGCTGGAGAGAACTCTACTGATGAAGTCTACGCTCCGAGCAGCACCCACCAATATCTGAAATCCCGACGGCTTTCAGCTCGAACTGCAAAACCGCTTTGAATGCCTTGGTGAATGCGTAGATGTGGACGACTGCAATAACGGGTTCGTGGAAACTGTCCATACAATCGGGTCAAAGTACTTTAGACCCCACCGTACTAGAAGAACCAAAAAGATCTCTGAACATATCCTCAAGCTAATGGAAGAAAGACGCGAAATAGTTCTGCAGTCTTCGGAAGATGCTTCTCAATATAGGCGGCTCAATAAACAGATCTTTAAGTCTCTGACTCGCGACCTTCGGCTATTTAATACTAACCATATTAAAGAAGCGATTGAGCCGAACAAAGGCTCCAAAGTGTTCGCAAGAGATCTGTCTATTGGGCAGAGCCAGTTGACGAGGCTGATGACCGAGGATGGCAGAACCGTATCGTCCAAGCCTGAGCTACTGAGGGAAGTCGAGAGGTTTTATGGGCAGTTACGAGTATACACGACATACGGTCCACCCGTTAGCAGTCTGGCCAACGATCCAAGAGCTAGGCTAACCCAACACCATACCGATGACATCCCGGACGTCAGCTTGTACAAGATTAGTATGCAGACAGCTGACACAACAAGGCACCCGGGCACGATGGAATTACGGCTGAGCTCCTGAAAGCAGGCGGAAGACCAGTGCTAAAAGCTCTTCAGAAGCTGTTTAATTCTGTCATACTCGAAGGGAAAACGCCACAGGCATGTCACAGAAGTGTGGTGGTGCTCTTCTTCAAAAAGGGTGATAAGACCTTGCTGAAGAATTACAGACCCATTTCACTTCTGAGCCATGTCGATAAGATGTTCTCGAGAGTCATTACGAACCGTCTCGCGCGCAGGCTCGACGACTTCCAGCCTCCCGAACAAGCCGGTTTCCGTAAAGGCTTCAGTACCATAGACCACATACATACGCTACGGCAAGTTATACAGAAGACCGAAGAGTATAATCAGCCACTTTGCCTAGCGTTTGTGGACTATGAGAAGGCCTTCGATTCGATCGAGACGTGGGCCGTGCTACGATCTCTCCAGAGGTGCCAAGTTGACTATCGGTACATTGAAGTGTTAAAGGATTTGTACAAAAACGCCACTATGTCAGTTCGTCTTCAGGACCAGAACTCAAAACCTATCCAATTGCAGCGAGGAGTGAGACAGGGAGACGTCATATCTCCTAAACTGTTCACCGCTGCATTGGACGACGTCTTCAAACTCCTGGACTGGAAAGGACTTGGCATCAACATCTTTTTTTAAAGACTTGGATACTAGATTGTTTATATGAGTTAGAGTGTGTAAGGTAGGGTCTTGTGAACTGTTACATCTTTTTTGTTTTTATTTATTTAGCTTTATTAGTGTTGCTTATTTTATTTATTTATTTTTTAGTTATATTTTATGTATGTTTATGTGTGATATTGACGATGAATTCTTTTCGTGCTCTTCATCTTGCTCTTCAGATGAAAACTATGCTAGTGCTTTTAGTAGTGATAGTGATGAACCATCTCTTTTACGTGACCTGATACACAAAAGATTTTGGCCGTTTCCCAAATATCTGAATATCGTTCACATAAACGCTCAGAGTGTGCCAGCCCATTACCCTGATCTCCTTTCCTCTTTCGACTCCAGTACTGTACACGCTGTCCTTATTTCCGAGTCCTTTCTCAAGCCTGCTCTCCCTTCAACCCAGTATTCCTTACCCGATTATCGCCTTCTGCACAATGACAGAACAGGAAAGGGTGGTGGTGGTGTCGTCATATATCTCAGATCTGATATCCCCTCCCAAGTTGTAGACTTTTCTCCCAGTCAGTATTCGCAATCTGCAGAGCATTTGTTCCTGGAAATCACTTTTCACCACACTAAACTTCTTCTTGGAGTCCTCTATAGTCCTTCTTCTCGCATTGATTACTTCTCATCCCTTGAAACCAAACTTGAATCCTTAATCCCTCTCTATGACCACACTATTATTCTCGGTGATTTTAACACTTGTCTCCTTAAGTCCGATAACCATGCTGACAGACTTCGAACTCTTGTCTCTTCTCTTAGTTTACATATTCTCCCTCTCTCAGCTACACATCGTGCTCCTCAATATCCTGACCACTCACTTCTTGACCTGATTATTGTGTCAGAATCTAACATGGTTGCGACACACGGGCAACTTCCAGCTCCTTTCTCTTACCACGATTTGATCTATTTATCCTACAAAATTCAACCTCCTTAACCTTAACCTAAATTTATTTTCCTCCGCAGCTTCAGGAGCATTGACTTGGAGCGCTTGCGTGCTGATGCGAGCAGTGTTGACTTGGTCTGCTGTTTTTGGCTCGGACACGGTTGACGGCATGGTGTCTTCTTTTAATAATGCACTCAACCTTCTTTACGATCGTCATGCTCCTGTCAGGCGTGTCCGGGTCAAGCAGCTACCCGCACCATGGCTGTCTGATTCAATCAAGCGGATGATGGCCAGGAGAGATAAAGCCAAACGAATCTATCGGAAATCACCAACAGATGAAAACTTGTTAATTTATAAAAAGCTTCGAAATCGCTGCAATCGTTTGTGTAGAGATGCCAAAAAACACCACATTTACAGTTCTGTTGAAAATCTTAATACTGCTGATCTATGGAAATTCCTCAAATCACTGGGTATTGGCAAATCACAAATAGAACTCCCTTCAAACATTGATCTTGATGCTTTGAATTCTCACTTCTCTCAAGCTCCTGTCACTCTAAAAGATGACGTTAAATCTGATACACTTCTCCACCTTGCTAATAAGCCTCTACCCAAGTGCACACCTTTTGTCTTCAGACCGGTTACAGAGTGTGACGTTAAGCGATCTCTCCTTTCTGTTTCCACCAAAGCTGTGGGCGATGATGGGATTCATCTTTAGATGATCCTCCTGCTTGTGGATGAGCTTATCCCTATCATCACTTATGTCCTCAACTACTCTCTCTCAACAGGCTCATTCCCAAGCAGCTGGAAGAGGGCCCATGTTCTTCCACTGCCAAAGGTTTCAAACCCCTCCTCTTATTCCCAGTACCGCCCAATCTCCATCCTTCCCATCCTATCTAAAATCTTTGAAAGTTTTGTCCAAAAACAGTTCTCAAATTTTCTTAATCGGCATTGTTTACTTAATACTCTACAGTCTGGATTCCGTCCTGGCCATAGCACGACCACGGCCCTGCTCAAGGTCAGTGATGACATCAGGGTCGCTATTCTCCTAAATTTCTTAAACTTGAGTTAATATTAAGAGTACGGAATTTGCTATTGGCGACAAAAAATCGAAAACATCTGTACATTGCGTACTTTGTACAAGAACAACAAAACAATTCCATACATAACCAGCAGCGAGAAAATTTACATTCATTCAATCATTCATTCATTTACAAATTAATCAGAATAAGCAGGTTTTTGATCTGTCAAAACCTTAAGTATAAAAACTTATACTTAACGTAAGGGAAAAGAGATGGAAGATAAACGACGCTATGAAACTGAAAGAGATGGAACATTTATCTTATACGTCACACACACACACACATACGTGTCCAATGTCGTCCATTATGAAATATGAAATATTTATTAAATAAGCCAAATTAGTAAAAAAGCGGCTTGTCGGAAGGATATATAAAGGGTAAAAAACAAAACCTTTGTAGAATGAGTGTAAGTAACTAACCTATGACGAATATGAATGTTACCTAAAGACTATGAATATTTACTTTAACCTCAAATACATCCAGCGTTTTTAGTTTGTTTACACATGTATATCAGTGCAGTGTCTCATTGCAAGTTTGATTTAGGTATTACAGGGTGAAAACTGTTGTCTTGCAAATATCTGTCAGAACTGTAAACCTACCTAGTGCCTATGGATGGACACATACATATTGCTATACCTAATGTAAGTACAAGTCCAATGTCTCCTCTTAACAGAAGGACCCTACCTCATACTATTGGAACCTAACAAGTAAGATTGACATGAAAGCACTGCAACTGTTTTATGGTAAACTGCTGTACAAACCATTCCTAACCATACAATAGGTAATCAAACAATAATAGAAAATCCAAACAAAGCTAATACCTAATAAAAAGACCCACTACACTTATTTATCTCTCTTACGGCTATAATACGACACCAAACACAGAAAATGGATCAACTTAAACAGATTTATAAACACCTTTGCTGGCCAACCACTCCCACCTTAACCAACAGGCGCCTGTATCTATGAATAATAGTATTAAGGCTTACTAATTAGGGTGGTTTAAGCATAGGTACTATAAGTAAAGATCTATTGTAGCCAACCCTTTATGCTAAATCTACTAACACAGCGACAGCCTCTAATAAGACTCAGATTCCAAATAATTTTTTCAATGTAGATTCTTCACAAAATACTTATTGAATGTCAGAACATGCAGAATATAATATAAATAGAGCAAGTATACTACTCTTTCAGATTGTGCTATCGCTGAGTGTAAGAAACTAATTTGTGTAAGAATTACTTATTAAATATTTTTGAAACCACTGCATCATCGCCTAGGTACTTTAAGAGCCGGCTTTATACAATGTTTTTCTTGTTTTGCTGGAATATCAGCACCATACCTTGTCAATGATGCATTCATTTAATGTATAATAAGCATTCTTACATTATGTTTGCTGTACACATTCCTTAAATTTTCTGTCAGGTTAATGCACTACACATACTGCGGTTATCAGCTGCAACGCTTTCAAGCATGGTGACTAAGGAAAATTCCCTCCAAACTACCACACATTTTTGCTGAAGTTCCGGAGAGAGCTCCCTGTCCTGCAGTGGACGTTTCATGGGATGTTATAATAATAATAATAATAATAATAAATTTCTTTATTTCAGACACAAAGATCCATCTTATATACTACTTATCATACCATACATAGAAACATAAGAACGGTTATAGCCAAGAGCTACATTGTTCTTAAAAATAAATAAATAAAAGTTATAAGTTATAGTATTATAATAATTAGGCTATGAGCTCGAGCCATCGTTTGTACCATTGGGTACTAAAAAGTCTTTCGTACAATCCCCCCAGGATTGTGTTGCCAGAATGACGCAGAGTGGTCAAGAAGGAGGCTATCCTGTGTCTCACAACAGCATCATACCGGAGGCACTGCAATACCTTTTTAAGCCCATCAGGTGCCGAAAACAGTTATTGTACTGTACTCTGATGCTGTCGCGAGACCTCTTAGTGTAGTTGGTCCACAGCTGGCAGGTGTACAGAGACTGACAGAAGGTCTTGAACAACAAGACCTTCACATCATCTTCACATTTTTGGAACCTACTGGCCAGCATGTTGCCAACCACGGAGAGCCCCCTTCGTTGCCTCTCTATGTCGTCGTCGTCACTCAGAGTTGACGTCACAATGTGGCCAAGGTACTTGAAGGACTCCACAGTCTTAATAGGTTCGCCATTCAGCAGAACTTCAGGCACCATATCCGGACCCCTCCCGGACCTGAATATCACCATTTCCGTTTTTTTAACATTGTACGTAAGACCATGACTACAAGCATACTCCTCGCAAATGCTAATAAGTTTGCATAGACCTTTGATTGAGGGACTAAGCAGCACCATATCGTCAGCATAGCTAAGGTTATTCAAGTATCTGTCACCAATTTTTAGACAGACATTAGTGCTGCTCAGTCTCACAATCAGGTCATTAACGTAGGTGTTAAACAGGTCCGGGGAGGTCAGACCGCCCTGCCTTACACCACATGGCAGTGTATTAGGTACCTACATTATGATGAATTGCACTTTATTGTCAAGTTTTATGTCCCTAGTAATATTGTACATGCAGACTTGTGCAAATCAAGTATGTGGTTGATCCAGTTTGCACTTATTTCCAATACTATTTATTGATTATGGCTGTCACAATTTTTTTATTTTCTGTATTGGCATGATCATGTCATGGTACTGTCATGTTATTCTTTTATATATTCAATGGACATTGTCTATTTTCAGGTGTACACCTGAAGCGCAAAGTTTTTAACACTTGCATCCTCCCTTGCCTAACATATGGTTGTGAGACTTGGACATTAAACTCATCCCATAGAGGTCAGCTGATAAGATGTCAACGCGCCATAAAAGAAGTATGGTGGGTATAAAGAAAATGGATAAAGTTAGATGCTCAGATAAAAAACTAAGGTTACAGATGTTTTTAAAAGGATAGACTCGCTGAAATGGAATTGGACAAAGCACATGATCAGGGAAGGTAGGGAAAAGTGGTGTAAAGAGGAACAGAGGGAGGCCCACTAGGAGATGGGAAGATGAAATTAAGCTTACTGCTGGGCCTTACTGGAGAAGGGTCTCAGAAGACAGAGCGCAATGGAGAAACCTGGAGGAGGCCTTTGCCAACAGGCACTCTGAACTGAGAAACTTTTTGTGATTATAATTATTAATGTAGGTACCTAATGTAATTTTATATAAATTTAATGTTAATTTTATGTAGGTAATTTAATAATGATGAAAATGTAATGATATAATTGATGTATTAATTGTGTATAGGTATTCAGAATAAAGGCATATATATTATTATCTGCCTAGAATTAAGAGTTCGGCATCTTCAAGGTGTAATATGTGTCCTCCTGTTCAAGTAAGTACTTAGATAGGTAGGTACCTAAACTATAAAGTTGAAGACAAACTTGAGAATGAAAATCACTGCCCTCCATAAAGCCTAAGTACCAGTCCTTTTCCTAACTTTATGTACTACAATCAATAATATATTAATATTTAAATTATTACTACTGAAGCGCTTGTAATGAGTTTCTCTTTTCTTCTGATCACCAAAATCCAGTCACTCAGTGAGATGGCAGTAGTTTCTAAAAAGAAATGCCCTCGTCAAATTCCTAATGTTATGGTAGCTAACTCCATGAAAAAGAAATACTTTAAGGCTAGGAGATAGGCAATGGTTTTGATTCAAGGCAATAAATTATGATTTAATCAAGCAATTTTTTATGATAAGTAACACATTATTCCTACCCTACAAGGTGTAATATTTTAACCTTTTTTGCTGTAATATTTACATAAACTTCCATTGACTGTAATTAATTCAGATTTTTCCTTTCACAAACTCGAGATAAAAAATATTGTTCACCCCCGAACGGTATTTTTTTTACTTTTTTCATCATAACTTCAAAACTAAGAGACTTAAAAAATACAAAAATATATTTTAGAATGTACAAGTAAAGCCCTTTCATATGATACCCCACTCAACCTAGTTACCACAATTTTAAAATTTGCCACCCCTATTCGGGCCCCCTCTACATTAATAATCCTAATTCTTTTTTTATTCTTTCATATGCATTTAAGTTTGGCAACTATATTCTAAATCTATTTCTTTCAAGTCGATAGCATGAGTGGTTACTGAGATATACAGGTGTGACAGACAGACAAAGCGGCGCCATAAGGGTTCCTTTTTTTTACTGTGTGGTATCGGAACCCTAAAAATATGGCAAAAATCGCCTAAAAACTCGTTTTAGTAGGGAATTACTTTTTTCTTATTTGTTGTTATAGCAGCAACAAAAATATATACCAAATCTGTAAAAATGAATACTGTCAACCTAAAATGGTTCATGGGATACAGCTCGCTGACAGACAGACATTGGAGGCATATTAACAGGGTCCCATATCACCCTTTGGGTACGGCACCTTAAAAAAATGCAGTGTTATAGCATAAAAATATTAATATTTTCACTTATTTATATTTTAAAGACAAGAAAAACAAAATTAAGCTAAAATATATTTATTAGGTCATAATAATTTTATGGGCTGATCGCGGTTCTTAAAATTTTTAGGTTTGATGTTTTTCTTCTGAGTTGGGCTATCATTTCTTGATAAATTTCTGCTGTTTTTCGTTCCACTTTTTTGTCCCTAAAGGTTTTAAACTTTTCATATAAATTATTATTTTCTTCAGAGACAAAATCAACCAAAGTAAACAATATTTTTAAATTTAACAGGATTTTCATCATTATCATGCAAAACAATAAGAGCCTGGATCTTTTGGTCCAAGTTGAAAAGGCTTTGTTTTGAAAATTTCTTTGCATTGGACTGTGTCTTGTCGTGCAGCAGTTAAACTAGACTTGAGCTAATAGCTCTGCACACTGGTTGGGGAAGGCTCGGCACTTCGTTTTTACAACCAGTATAAAAACACAACTCTGTGTTTACAGCCTCCTGAAAAGCAAATAGGCATTCATTATTTTTTATTATAAATGTAACTAGAAAGACAATAATAATAATTAATCCCATGAAGCGTCCACTACAGGACAGGGAGCTCCCTCCATAATTCTAGCTTTTGCTGGAAAAATGCAGAGGGGAAGTGCCATAGTCACCTCGCTTGTCAATGTTATGGCTGGCACCATAGACCGCGAGTGTAGGTGACCACAGTAAGTAAAATGGTATGATACACAGGAGGATGCTGCTGTCCATCCTCCCTTATTGGCCTCTTACGACACCCACGGATAAGTATGGGATGGTTTTATTCTTTGCCGGCACCACACAGGACAATAATACGAGTATCATGTTATTATGGTATAACATCAAAGCAATATACAATGTTTACCAGCTGCAGCCGCACAGCCATCTAATGATTTGTCTCCAGTTGTGTCTAATGTCTCATTAATGTGTACTGTTGCAATATAAGTAATACCTGTTAGATATTTTTTGCTCCGGAACAATTTTAGCTTGTATGACATATCCTTCTCTTTTTACTTGACTCCCACGACGACCTGTTGTGAAATAAGTAATTAATTTAAAGTCAAGTTGCAAGAAAGACATGTGCCATGGTATGCATCTTAACCCAACGCAACTTACATCAAAGCTTTTGTGCCTGTGATTTCAGCAACATTGTGCTTGTCTTTATAAACTCCATTAACATGAGAATATCAACTGTAGGCAAATTTGATGAATTCGCTCGAAAAAATACAGCCATATCGTCAGGTTTTATACATATCCAGATTTCGTAGCAGGGTTAGTGTTGTAGGCTTCCGTGATCAAATCCAGGGTCAGAAGCGAAGGTGTTCGTTGGTATTCAGCATCGTTCGAACTCCGTGGGAATGTAAAAAAATCGCTATGTATACGAGAACGCAGAACGAAAAGTGAGGTTATGTATGTGTCAAATGTCATTCGTTTGCACTACGGTTTGTTTCTTGAATTCAACGCACACATCACATTCACTGAATATAGTCGGTTTATTTCTATATGCGTGCATTCGTCGAATACGAACCTGCTCATGAGCTTTGTGTGCGGTTTTAGCGCGCTAATAGTCGGTTCAAAACTTGCTCGTATTCACTCGTTTAGGCGACGTGACGTCACTTTAGCGCGCTATCATTGCATACTAAAATGAGGTAGTGCAGCGTGTGCGAAACGTCAAATTCATAAGACATTTGTCATCAATCTCGTTTTCGAGAGGGTTTTTTTCAACTTTTTTTGGGGTTTTTAGATTTAATTATCTTATCGAATAATCATTATCTCTCAATAATTTCTTAAATCGCAAAACAAAATCAAAATTTTATTTTTTCTCAGTGACATTGACATAAGCGCGCTCTAGTCTGGTTTAAAACTGTATTCGACGAATGCACGCATATAGAAATAAACCGACTATATTCAGTGAATGTGATGTGTGCGTTGAATTCAAGAAACAAACCGTAGTGTATCTAAAGACTTGCTTTTTTTATGCATGGCAAAGAACATTCACGTATGACTCTGAAAAGCCTCACTGTTGGTGCTTTGGCTGGCCTGAAAAATCTTAGAATTATTGTTTTAAACAAGGGACCTTATTCCTATATCCAAAAAAAAATATTGAGGCATTATGAGAATTTCATACATAGCCAATTCTATTTGTAATCGGTTTCTCGAAAAATGCTCTAACGATTATGATGAAAATTACCATACGGGGGTTTTCGGGGGCGAAAAATCGATCTAGCTAGGTCTCATGTCTGTGAAAATTCGTTTTCCCCGTGTTTTCAAGCATTTTTGTAATGTAACGCGTTTTAGATAAAAACCTACAGCGCCATCTGTTGGCGGGTAGCATAGCTTGCTCACCCGATGATATTTTAATAGTTCGTTTCTATAATTCGCAAGGGAAACTTATATGTAAGGTACCTTGAAACTTGGCTCATATACAGGAATCATTAAAGATAAATAAAAAATACCAATTTTTTTTCGGCCATAAATGACGAGGTTTTTCAACCGCGGTCCATGCCAGCCGTAACGCTAACAAGCGAGGTGACTATGGTACTTCCCCTCTACATTTTTCCAGCAAAAGCTAGAATTCTGGAGGGAGCTTCCTGTCCTGTAGTGGACGTTTCATGGGATGTTATGATGATTATGTTCCTTTACTATGTTTGTAATATGTTGTGTTGTGATGTCCAGGAATAATAAACATATCTGATTCTGATATTATAGAGCGCAGCTCGGTCGCCCAGGTACTTACTGGATTTAATATGGCTGTGTATTAACTTGCCACCAAATTTGAGTAAATTATTACCAAATAATATCCACCAAATTTTGACTACCAAAATGGATGAATGTACACCAAATTTGCTTCTGGCACTTCGCCGGCCGCTGCCGCAGCACGCTCGCTCGGCTCGTGCGTTGTGGTCGCAAGATAACCTAACACAACCTAACCGAACCGGTTACCCAAACATTGTGTACGTTCAGCCAATAACCAATTTGGTGTACATTCATCCATTTAGTCTGAAGTGTATTGGGGTATAAAAAATCGTTTGGGAATCATTTAATTTCAGTGCGGTTCATTAAGGAAATATTTTACCAACGCTGCAATCGGCGCATTCGAGTCGGATCGTTTTCATTAGCGTGCAAACGTCGAACACAATCGAATGTCTAAACGATCCGATATGACTGCTCTTATGTCAATGTCACTGTTCGAATCAAAGTACTTTTTAGCCACAAAGTATTTGGACCCTGTGAATTGTATCCATTTCTTTAGTTTGCTTTCGAACTCCAAACAAACCGAAAAAAATCCCACGAAACTCAACCAAAATTAATTTTGACGTTTAATTTGACGTATCGCACACACTGCACTACCTCATTTTCGTATGCAATGATAGCGCGCTAATGTGACGTCACCGATGACGTCACGTTGCTTGAACGAGTGAATACGAGCAAGGTATGATCCGACTTTGAGCGCGCACACACCGCACACAGTGCTCATATGCGGGTGACGAACCGTAGTGTTTGTTGCCATTTAATATTGTCAAAACGTTGTTCAGAAATAGGTACACAATTTTCGCATATCATAACTACTAAACATATGAACCAACAAGTGCGTTTAATAACTTTAATAAAATAACATGCAAGCCTATGTTTGGATGTATGTTTGTCCACACATATGTCAGGAACTAAGGTCAGATTGCAATAATATTTTTTTATTTGAACTAGGTAATAATATTTATTTGAATTAGTCAACTTAGGGTAGAGTGCAAGTTTCATTAAAATCGGTTCAGTAGTACCTACCTACTTAGTTGATGTCACCTAAGGGCTCCCGCACACGACCGAGAATCGGTGGGCGATTATCGGCCGGGACAAGGACGGAAGATTCAGGTGCTAACACGTCAGAGCGGGATGCCGATATAAAATCGGTCACCGATTCTCGGTCGTGTGCGGGAGCCCTAAAGCTACAAAGGAAAAAGAAATACTCGAACAAAAAATATTACTTTATTTAAACTAAAAAAAAAACCAGCCAAGTGCGAGTCGGACTCGCGCACCGAGGGTTCCGTACCACCACATAATATTAATTGTATTAAGTAGTAGTGTAATAAACTTGGATTTGTTATTTTTCCTCGAAGTACTTTAAATAAATAAGATATCAATGCAAGGTCCCTTCGCACATCCAATTTATTGTATCGAACCATGCCCAGTACAAATACGGTTGGATCACGGAGCAGAGAAGGGGAGAGCAGATGTTGATATCAGTCGAGCCGTGATTCAATCAATTGAGCTATGACGTCACGAAAGGGGGCGGGGCATACGCCATTTCCTCTTTGAACTTACCAGTGATCACATCGAAAAACGATCTGCAAAAAATTGTTTAAATAGTTGGAAAAACAACTTCCACTATGAAGTGTTGTGTGCCTTTGTGTTTAAATTCGTCATAAAGGCAAAAAGAAGCTGTATTTAAAGTGTCTTTTCACTTGTATGTAAGATTTTTCAATAAAATTTGCTATCGATGTACTGTAGGCATGTGGCCGTAACATTAGTTCTGCTTTATGTCGCTAGATGGTTTTGGGAATATTTGTAGACGATCGAAATTCACCTCTCTTTTTTACTTTCACGGACTCAATTTACATTTCTGGCTTTAGCTTTTACAATAGTTTGATATAAATTAAGTGAATATCGTGAATATTTTATTTATTTGGAGAAATATTTGTAGTTTTTAGTTATGTTGTTTGTAGTAGCGCCACCTAGTATGCAGTGGACAATCTCGCCAGAGTTATGTTCAAGAACCGTCTTCCAGATTTCAGCAAGTAAGTAGTATATAGGGTCTTAATTTAATAACGTGCCATAGCGTAGTGGATGTTCAGTATCGATAAAGGAACACAATAAGATATGAAAAAATACCTACTATTATTTTTTTTTAAACTCTATTGAAACTAAACTAACGCGGAGCGCAATTACCCATATCATCAAACCAGCGCGCAAGTATCAGTGGATAAGGTAGGCACATACATAATTGAATCTGTTTCTTTTTGCGTTAGTTTAGTTTCAATTTCAAGTTTTAGTGTCAAGGAGATTTAGTTTTTTTCAATAGGATCTTTTTAAAAAAAATGTGTTCCTTTATCGTTACCGAACCATCTCCTAAGCTTTGGCAATAAACACCCAGTACATAGAGAGCGGGAAGTCAGCAACCCTACCTCATCGCAAACAAAATCGTGAACAACATACCTACTTCTCATAGTAGGAATGGCGGAATGCCTCTTATTTTTAATTTGATTATAAGTAGGTATGCAAATGAATACCTATTGTTATTTTTTTAATTTTCAAATAAATATAGTTGGCTCTATATTTATATAGATAGAGGGAGCATAACGTGTTAAATGTCCCTCAACACAGAATCCTCAGAGAAAAAACTGCATTAAAATTTATTTTGACGATGCCAAAAAAATAGTCATGAAATAGTCATAAATAGTCACCATAAGGAAAAAATTGTCGCGTTATAATTCTAGAGTTGTAGCTATGGTTTGCTGAGGATTATGGGCATAGGCTATAGACAGAATCCTCAGCTCTGATGCAAGCAAACCGTGGGGACTATCGACTTGGTTTTTATTTAAAAAAATAGTCATGAAATAGTCGTCTTGACTTCCAAATTCTCGAAAATAGTCGTTCAAGGATTTCAGAGTTACAGGGGTAGCTTGCTGAGGATTCTGTGCATAGCATTTCAAGGACGCAGATTCCTGCAGAACGTTTAGGTTTTTCTGTTTGATTCTGATGTCAAAAAATAGTCAACAAATAGTCTTCTCAAACCATAATAACTTCGGTCTGGTTTAACTAGTAGAAGTATGTTAAAAATGCATGTTAATTTCGTCATACATTTTTTCTTTGTACAGTCGCGTACACAAAATTATTTGACGTTGATTTCAAGTTGTCAATAAAAATGAATTTTCATATTGTTAGAGGCTTTTATTTTTATATGTTGTTGCAGATTCTATTTTTGTGTTATCTATTTTTATAAGGTAAATAAGAGGATAAACCGACTTAAATATCAGTGCACAGCCCCAACCTTTTGGTCTAGAAACTTATAATGTAGGTTCCACGTTTAATGAAAGGTAAAACTAGAATATCGGGCTTACACCCAGATGCATACAGAAAAAAAAAACTTTAATAATAATTGGTAGGTTCGCGAATATTACTTAATTAACTACACTATTTTACTAATTTCTTCATTGATCAATATTGTTTGCCAACGCATTTAACTATTCATTAAAAATTTAAATGTCGCTGCATATGTGTTTCTTTTACCCAATACTACATCAGTAGAATAATACAAATCAGTGACTTAATGGCATAGAAACAGAGTTGGAAATGTTTAACGTGGATCGTATAATAGAAAAAGCACCAATATTCTGCGACGAGATGTTTCGTTCGGCTCGACCAAATTGTATGACCGAGCTAGTGCTCGCCGCCGCCGGCGAGTATTTAGGTAAGTGACCTACGGTGTTGCTATTACAACGACAATTGCCGTGTTCTACGTTAATTATGTGAAATGTAATGTTAACATACACTACAGCCTATGGAAGCAGTAAATATACAACGCGTTATTCCAAATTAGGCTTTCCATTTTTTCAATAATCATACTTAAAAATTGGATGTAAATTCCAAAACTAACAGCGGCTGGCTCGTTTAAAGTGCAGCCTCGGTCGGGTCATCTGGTCGGGTCTCTGCGTAGGGCTAATTTTAAAATTTTCATGATTTTTTGTTGAATTTTTTTAAGGTTTTTTTTTGTGTTCCTTTATCGTTACTGAAACACCCCCTAAGCTATGGCACGCAATAAAATTATCACCCTGTATTACTCATTTAACCATTTAACGTACATAAGTACGAAGACCGTGATTTATACAAAAAACTAACTTAAAAATAATCTATACTGAATATATTCATTAAGAAGTTTCTTTTTTTATTATTTTAGTTTAAAACCAATTATTGTACTTTATTAAACTTTATTAAACGGCAACAAATTAAATGATTCCCAAAATATTTTTTTATACCCCAATACACTTCAGACAAAATGGATGAATGTATACCAAATTGGCTGAACGTAAACCAAATTTGAGTAACCGGTTCGGACAGGTTGTGTTAGGTTATCTAGCGACCACAACGCACGAGCCGAGCGAGTGGAGCGAGCGTGCCGCGGCAGCGGCCTGCGAAGCGCCAGAAGCAAATTTGGTGTACATTCATCCATTTTGGTAGATAAAATTTGGTAAATATTATATAGTAAAAATTTACTCAAATTTGGTGGCACGTTAATACACAGCCTTATTAAAAATGAAAACAAATAAACTTTGCTTTTTATTACAGAATTAATTATATTGCATGGGTTCCAAATACATAAAAAAAAATTCAAGTAACAAACTGCCAACATGTCACAACCCCATCATCGATGATCCATAGAAAACATTCAAAATAACCTGTCAAATCCATAGGAAAACGCCTACACCACCTAGTGACGAATTATTTCTATAATCCTCCTTCTAAGTACCTTTATTTTTCTGTGGTCGCGGCTATCAAAATGTGCTGCAGCTACAAGCGGGACCTTTCATGTGGAGCCCTTACGAATTAACGACACACAGGCTCTCGAAAATCAACATGATTCGGATGATGAGCCGCCAAATGTGCTATTCGAGAGGTTAGTTAGTCAAAAACTTGAAAAGATGGTAGACAAGTTTTGTACATCCCATGGCACCGCCACAAGGCCGTTGAAATCAATATCTGGTGAGAAGATAATTCCTGTTTTTGACCCTGATAACCACGAAACTAATATAAAGAATTGGCTTGCCAAAATAGACCAATTAGGGATGGTAAGGTTGCCTGGAAGAAGGGGCAGAGTAAATTAGGGGGCACAGTGGTTATTCATTAATATCTCGCGCGCTATTCATTACAAACACACACTCACTTCGAACGATCGCATGATCTATCCAATACCCCTCCTTCCCACCGGTCACCGTCACGTTCTCACTGCTAGAGATCGTGCTGCAGCCGCTCCGCGAAACGTAAGCCGCCATTTTATTTTCTTGATGTTATTTTGTGAATTTTTCTTACAAAAATCTTACTTACAAGTGAAAAGACACTAAATGCAGTTTCTTTTTGCCTTTATGACGAATTTAAACACAAAGGCACACAACACTTCATAGTGAAGGTTGTTTTTCCAACTATTTAAACAATTTTTTGCAGAGCGTGTTTCGATGTGATCACTGGTAAGTTCAAAGAGGAAATGGCGTATGCCCCGCCCCCTTTCGTGACGTCATAGCTCAATTGATTGAGTCACGGCTCGACTGATATCAACATCTCCTCTCCCCTTCTCTGCTCCGTGTTTTAAATAAGTAAATTTTTTTTTTTTTTCAAATATGGTGCAGCTGGAAATAAAAATTAAAAGCACTGTCATCAAGCTTGCCGAGCCGGCGCGGCCAACGGTTGGCCCAACGTGAACTGGGGCCTTAACATAGAACAAAACGCAACGTCAAAACAAGACGCAGTGACGTTTTCAGCCAGCTGACATTTGACGTGTTTACATCGCGATCGATTTATTATAAACATAAAAAGTTTAAATTAAGTGAGATCTATGCACGATATGTGGAAAATCACAAAAGGAATATAAAAAAAATTGTGCATACCCTACATATAAAAAGCAAGTATACTCCGGCAAAATTGGGAAGACACGAGCAGAAAACTCCAAACGGAAACATTGTTTAATCACTGTTGCGCAGTTGAGTTTTTGGGGTGCAATTCCATGATCTACGGGCGGTCGAAATACATCCTGCCGGGTCTTAGTCAAAAATTCGGTGATAGTGACCTTGGAACCCTTTAACGTCGTCTTGCTCCTCCATATCTCGGAACGAGGCCGCACTGAGGTAAACCGAACAAGCACGGGGCGGGCTGAGTCCTTCTTAACACCCAACCTGTGACAAGCCTCAATCTCATTGGGACTAATACCTGCCAACTTCATTTGGTTGGTTATCACGGTGATAATCTTCTTCAGCACAACCTCCTGAGGTTCCTCTTTAATACCATGAAAGAGAACTTTCCTACGTGACTGCGTCTCCATACGGTCCAGACCGAGGACCAGAAGCTCCACCTGCGATTTGAGGATGCTGAGAGACTTCCACACAAAGGTCTTGAAGGATGAAAACTCTGCTGCCAAATTCTTCATAGTAGGATTAGTGAAATTCACCCATCCTTGTTGAAAACACGGCTGACAGCTCCTCTATGCTCTTGATAAGCTGTTCTGCTGTGTTGTCCATATTTTAGTGGTGAAAGTGAGTGTGTGAGTTAAATTATATTCAACCTACATAGTTTAATTTTAATACATATATGTAAAAACTATTTATTTCAAATAAAATAACAGCAGAGCTATAAAATGCTTCTAATCACTTTCGAGGGTACCCGCCGAAACCATAATGATATTTTTAAAATAATAGTATTTTAACTCTTGTTTAAAATTTAGATGGGCAATCATATTCTAAAACTATTCCAAATTTCAAGTGAATAGCCCCTGACAGACAAATGAAGTTGCACCAGAAGGGTTCCGTTTTTACCATTTTGGATCAGAACTCTAAAAAGGAGGTCATCGATTCAACTACTATGTATAACATGCACAGAATTTGTTTAGCTCTGACAGCTATTTTCTGCGCATTTGTGACAAGCGGATAGCCAATGAATGATTCGCACCCCCCTGCAATAACTTTTTTGAGTTCTGCGAATCAACGGTCAAGGCCAGAGTTATTTTGTATGATGTATAAAATTGTTGAAAATATACACATTTTCGCGTATCTTAGTCTGTACACAGAGTAATATAATACGGGTCTGTACAACCTTCTAAACAAATGTAGGTACTTACCTTACTAACTTCACTTTCATAAGTGCATATTTGTTTCCCCATGCATATCTCAACGACTAAAAAACATCGCAATAAAAAGAAATAAAGCAGTCAAATTAGGGATTGTCATATCAGTGTTAGTTTCATCAAAATCGGTTCCTTTTATTTTTTCCTTTTTTTAAGTGTTTTTTTTTTTATAATTACATATTTTATATAGAATCGCAAGTTCAGGTACTCGATTCTTGAAAATCACCGGGTGATAAAATATCACTTTTGAGACTTTAAAAATTCACATTCACCCTGATTAACTGTTAAAAGGTAAATTAGAATACATGAAAACGAACAATCAAGGACTGCTTTATATTTTACGAAGATCAATCTTAACTTTTGAAAAGAAAAATATATGATTTTGAATTTTTTGAGTGATATTTTATCACCCGGTGATATTCAAGAATTGGTCCCAGGAGCCTAGATCACTGTATGGCGGCTAAATTAAAATGAGTGCAAATGCTCTTATAAAGGTGGGATAGACCCAAAGAATCGCCCAGGAATCGCCAAATGAAACAATATTCATTGTTTCATTTGGCGATTCCTGGGCGATAATGATAGTGAGTGAAAAGTATACACCAGTTTTCTTCAAATAGGTTCCAGCGTGCGCGATTGGTAAGTGTCCCCAACTCACCGACGGTATGAATGAATTCTAGGTCTTAATGGTAATCATACCCATGCGCCCGTGTGATGCCGGCAAAGAATAGTACCACCCCATCCCAACCCGCGGTTGTCGTAAGAGGCGACTAAGGGTCTATGAACCGGAGAAAGGGCAGCAGCATCTTTCTGTGTATTGTATCTTACATACTGCGGTCACGAACCACAGCAAATGCAACGCCTGCAACGCTTACAAGCATTGGTGGTTCTTTCCATGATTAGATCAGTAAAATTGTGTCCGCAAGTCATCGTTATGTCGATGAATATCGAAGGAAGAACAAAAATTAATTCGTTTATTTAGCCAGAGGAAATAAGTGATAAAATACGATGATTCAAATACCTACGTAAACTTTAGTTAATTCGTAAATTCGGACTCACCGTAAGCATGTGTGAGGAAATTTAGTCTAAGTTATTTTTTCTGTCTATAAAATTTATAATTACATTCTCTTTTGTCCAATAGTATAGTAAAAAAATCTTTTAGCTAATTACAAAGAGTTTTGAACCTCGAGCATACTCACATTGCCATCTATAAAATTTGTGAGGAACATTCACAGGAAAGTCTCTCATTGTAAGTACTAAAATGAAAAAAGAATTATTTTATGCAAGGGTTCTGCTGATAGATGTTATTTATACTCATAGATAATTATAATAAAATAGATCAATGAAAATCATGCATAAAACTGTAAAATATTCTACAAACTTTCTGAAAGCTTATATCGTGCATAAAATTAATTTCTCTTATTTTTTTTACTTGCGCTAATACAATAACAATAAAGTTGGGCAAGTATGACAGACATAAGAAGTCGCATCATTTTGGGAACCCTAAAAATAATTAAAATTTGGTTCAGTAGTTTATGTGTGATGCTCAAACGAACCTATAAACAAGCAGACAGACCAAAACTCAAGATACTGTGATTTGGATAAGTAAGTTTAGTATATTTGTTTTGTGATATATCTTCTGTATACTGGAGTTCCAGAGAGCTGTGGGAAGAAGTATTTTAGGGGTAAAGGAATCAGACTGAGTAAGAATCAAAGACCCCGTTTGGAGGAGAGTAGTACTTGGCATAACTCCTAGACTTGCTAAGAGACACGGGATGTAACAAGTACAAAAGCTAAAACATACAATCGGCACAAATTGAAGGGGCTATAAATTGCAAATTAACCAAAACAAAACATTGCTTTCAACTTTTTTATATACAACGCGAAAAGTACACAAAAATCAAAATAAGTAATTAATATTATTCTTTATTGATTTATATTTACAGTAATAGTAAAGGCTTACATAAAAAAACTCAGGATTGTTAGGGTAGCCAGAGGCCGCTTTCCTTCATCTGGTCTTTGTTCGTCTTCCTTCATATCTAATCTTTATTTATACCCCAAGGCACCAATAGTCTGAAGAGGAATTCATAACTGGGTCATATTCAAGTTCAAATAACTGAAGGCACCAAGAGCATCCCTACCAGCTTTTTTTCTGTTCTTTCTTCACAAAGTTCCCGAAATGTGTCTCTCATATTTGGCCTTTCTTGGTGTTATAAGGCAATGAAAGTATCTCCATCTAACTTTTATTGGTTTTTGAAGGCACAAAAGCCTGGCTTTTCATATATATATATGTAAACATCCTTGTATCTACAGTTCTTCTTTAATAATATATTTTCATTGAGTTGACTTAGAAGTATGAAAATTCAACGCATTCAAGGGACTATTGACCTGCGCATTAGATAATAATATTTCATTTGTCATTTTCATGATCAGTGGCTTTTGTGTTGGCACAATAAAATTCTGCCAATACCATATAGATACATTGTTAAGAATCATCATAATCATTCAGATTTGTAGAGTAAATATCCATTGAATATTCCTAGGACAAGACAAACACTTAAATAGGTAAGTAAAACATTTTCCCTTCACTGTGTTTTTTATTGTTCCATCAATACCCAAAAGATGCCAGGGGGACCCTTTGTTGTCTAATGTATGTTTTGAATGGATATAGTTAGGTGGTTGAAATTTTCAGAGTATGTGTTATATTATAATGATAAATTGAAAAGATTTTAATAAAAGGGTTTCCTTCCTTACAAAGAAAAATTATATTAAGTAAAATGGCAACAGATACAAGTAGAAAACTATAAAATATAACATGATAGAAGAATAACAAATTATTAAAAGTGGTTAGTGCTACAAATAAATAATAAGTCAGGAACACTAACTCAGAACAAATTCCAAATAAAAAGAGGCCCTTTGTGAAACCAAAAGGACATATATTCAAAATATGAATCAATTGGTTCAAATTCAGAACGAGAGCAGGGATTGGTTTGCGCACGTGCTGCAATGTCAGCTAGTAGTAGTTGAGGAATTGACCCGTGGAATGACTTCTTCTTATAGAACGACTTTCAGTGGGTCGTTTTTTGAGCGCAGTTAATATTTCTTGACTTATTATTTATTCGTTCGGTTAGTGCGAGTCAAACTCAACAAAATAAGTTAAGCATAACACAGCTGTAAGTAGGTAAATGACTTATTTTGAGTGTCTTATTGGACATACCTTCGGAAGTATCTTGTAGTTCGTGTTTTAATTGTCCAAACAGTGAATATTTATGCGGTCATGGTTGTTTGGAGCGGTCTTGATGGCTTATTATTAGGCGTTTATATGGGTACCCCTTCGAGGGAGTAAAGTCGTGATCGGTGTACCATGAGACAACCTCCGGTGTGCACCTTCTAGGAACCACCACCAAGTACTTTTGAGGTTAATGGAAAGGCATATAAGTGTAACCTGTCGAATCGAAAAACGCACCACAAACGCACATTGATTTTACACAGCACAGGTGTAACTGTTTTTAACTAAAGAAGCCGTTTCATCCGCCGTTATATCCGAAAATTTTGTGAATTGGTTGTAAAGAAACTATAGAAAAGTTTTCATCAAAACGTAAAAAGTGAATTATAATTTATTGGTTGATAAAACAAAATACGTAAACAATAGTGAATGACAGACCATTCGACGCCGGTTTAACTTTGACGTGTGTTTAAATCGAGATTTACTTTACTTTACGTCCTTACCAGTGTTGCCGGCAGTCAAACGAGAAAAAGTCCGAAACCAAATAAAAGATTACCCAAAATTACCCGTTTTCTGTGGCAAAAAAAAAACCGGTCAAGTGCGAGTCGGACTCGCACGCCGAGGGTTGCGATATACCCATAGTATTTTTGGAAGTGTGGTGCCGGCAAAGAATTGTACCAACTTATACATGCTCGTGGGTGTCGTAAGAGGCGACTAAGGGTTATAAACTGGAGGATGGGCAGCAGCATCCTCCTTTGTATCTTACTAACTGCGGTCACCTACAACCTCGGTCTATGGTGCCAGCCGTAACGCTAACAAGCAAGGTGACTATGGTACTTCCCCTACATTTTTTCTAGCAAAAACTAGAACTCTGGAGGGAGCTCCCTATCCTGAAGTGAACGTTTCATGGGATGTTATGATGATTTTTGGAAGCAATTATCGACCGCAAAACTAAGTTTGTTAGTAAAGGTTATTTGCAGATTCCTAAAAAACTGTGCAACCGTCGTTTTATTTTTTGCTGTAATATTTACTTAAACTTCTATAGACTGTATTAAATTCAGATTTTTCCATTCTCAAACTTTGGAGATGAGGGGGCGGGAACGGTATTTTTTTTGTAATTTTTCATCATAACTTGAACACTAAGAGTCGTGTAAAAAATACAAAAATATATTTTAAGAAAGCGCGTGAGCGTGCCACGCTGCAGTTGTCAGTTTATCTAGGCCCATTTCGTTGACTCAATACTCAATACATTTATTGCCTTCATATGGTACATAACAAGATGGTATTATAAATAAGGTATCTCATATGAGCCCATTTTCAGAGGCATTGCAATAATTGAGATAGACCGAGATTTTAAATAGTTATCAACAATATTTAATTATGTATTTATATAATGTAGGTATATTTTTTTAGTTTATTTATTTTTATCATTGATATATTCGTTTAAATTATAGTAAGTTTTATTTATTAGGTATTCTTTTAATAGTTTTATCATCTTATTATAAGAATTTTCTATTCTTATATTTAGCGGTAGATGATTATATATTTTTATTGATACACTTAAAGGGCCAGAACTATGTATTTTTAATTTAGAAGGTATAATATTGATTTTATTTGTTTTATACCTGCGAGGGTACAGTCGGGGCTGATTATCTTCCATTTCGTAGAACTGTGGGTTGTTCTTAATAAATTTGCAAGCTTCTAGAATGTATAGAGAGGTTAAAGTTAAAATTTTCAATTTAGTAAAGGTCGACCTACAGCTTTCATCATTTTTTAAATTTCCTAATATGCGTATAATTTTTTTTTGTAATATGAAAAGATCTGATACGTTTGTGCTATTGCCCCAAAGAATAATGCCGTAGGTTAATCTTGAGTGCATATATGCATAATAAACCGAGAGGGCAGTTCCTAAATCGGTGGTTTTTTTCAATTCACGGAGAGCGAACGTGAAGCTTGATAACTTAAGACTTTATTTTTTGAATATGATTTTTCCAGTTGATATGGGTATCAATATTCAGACCTAATAAGCTAAAATTACTAACACATTCGAGTGTCGTATTATTATATGAAATATTAACGTCTAAAGCCGCTTTCTGATATGGTCGAAATTGCATGACTTTGGTTTTATTAGAGTTTATTTCTAAACAGTGGTCCGTCATCCATTGATTTACGTTAGTCAAAATGTTTTGAGCTTTTGATGTTAACTCAGAGGAGCCTTTGCAGGTTATTAAAATTGAAACGTCATCTGCGAATAAGGCACAGGGTTCATTAAAAGCGTCTGGCAAATTATTTATGTAGATGATGAACAAGCAGCATCCAAGAACTGTACCTTGAGGAATTGAATTTCGCATGTATTGTACATCGGATCTTACATTGCAGATGAGGCCGGTTTTATAATTGAAATTTTCAACTTCGACATACTGCATTCGGTTACTTAGATAAGACTCAAACCACTTATGGGTTGGACCGCGTATACCGATATCATAGAGCTTCTCTAGGAGAATATTGTATTGGACTTTGTCGTACGCCTTTGTCATATCTAACAATAGCCCTACGGCGTATTGTTTTTTATTTATTGCTTCTAAGGCTTGTTGGATGAAGTTAAATACCGCCAAAGTAGTTGAATGCTTTTTCCGAAACCCATTTTGAGACTTGTGAAAAATATTAAATTTCTCGCAGTAAGAATAAAGACGATTACACATTATTTTTTCAAAAATGTTTGCTGACGTAGGTAGGAGCGCTATGGGTCTGTAGTTATTTGGATCTAATTTTGAGTTTTTTTTATGAATCGGTTTTACGAGGGATATTTTTAATAAATCTGGGAAGGTGCCTTCATTAAATGATTGGTTTATTAGTAGGTAGTATGGTAAGAGTAACTCATCAATACATGCCTTTATAAGAGTGGGGGGAAGTTCGTCTATGCCGAAACTATGTTTGTTTTTTAGATTGCGGATTGCATCTTTTACTTCCTTTGGTGTAACAGGACTTAAAAACATACTGTTTTGCATACGCGATGTAGAAATATTCGATTTTCTATCAGCTTTTGAGTTGTTTCTGTCGGTATTATTACCAACTGATGCGAAAAAAATATTCAAAGTATCTGCGACTTCTTTAGGTTCATTAATGTCTCTATTATTAAATGTTAATTGAATGTTTTGTTTATCTTTTTTAGTGTTTTTATTTAATTTTTCTTTTATTATTCCCCACATGCACTTAATTATATTATTAGATTTTTTTATTCGGGAAATGTAGGATTTTTTTTGCTGTATTGACTAGTTTTTTAAGAGTTTTACCATATTGTTTATAATATTGTTTTAATGGTGAACTTTCAAAGTATTCTTTTATAGTTTTTAAAAACCTTTTATTTTGACATGATATTTTTAGACTTTTGTTAGCCAATTCTTTCGCTTTTTTAGGTTTAATTTTACTGTAACCTTTGGAAAACATTCGTTTAATAATTTATTAAGTTTTTTATCGAATAAGCTATAGTTTTTATTTACGTCGTTACAAGGGTTTAGTATATTATACCAATTCACTATCTTTAGTTTAGATTTAAAATTGTCTATATTTTTATTATTGTATATTCTCTTCTCTACTTTCCACAATATAGGTTTATTAGTATTTAGTTTTGTATT